>OY821763.1:4521206-5121206 GCA_963682095.1 Potentilla sterilis | reverse complement strand
CCCAGTTAATTTTGTTACAATTTTAAAAAACATTTTAACTCATACTCTAATTTTTATGTATAATTTTAATCAAGTCAAAATGAAAAAATAAAAAATAAAAAAATTGAAAGATAAGAGAAATTATCCATAGATTTGATGAGAATTCTCACGAAGCTCTAGGGAGGGAGGGAGGGAGGGAGAATTATGGCAAATGAATTATTTTGTAGATGTATGATAACTTGGGGACTTGTTAGTATTTGTTTACCCGAAAAAAAAAAAACTATGAAGACAGTGTTGGTTGAAAATGGTAGTTGAAAAAATATTTTCGACAAAATAGAGGGTTGAAACAAAGTCGTCGGTAAAAGAAATTCCGACAAAGGTATAGTTAGAACTAATACGTCGGAAATGATATTATTACTGACCAAATGAAATTCATTTTTCCGACGGCTTATTTGGTCGGGAATGACAAGTACTTCCGACGACTGGTCGGAAAAAGAGTATTTGCCACTGGGGTACTACCGACCACTTTCAACGAATTTTATTTGGTCGGAAAGTGTAATACCGACCAGAATATGAGTATTTACGACCATTTTGGTTGTCGGAAACCACATTTTGTGTTGTAGTGTGTTAAAGGAAAATATCATTAGTGTGTCTTCGTCAAAGTAACGACGATAGTGAAATTAGGAAATTAGTGATCAATCAGATGTAACGTTTCAATTAGTGATTATGGTCATAAATGTAATTGTTATTACCCTTGTAATCGTCACCCTATATAAATAGATTCTCTAATGAAATGAGTAGACCAATTCATTATTTCCTGCAACAAAGACCAGTTAATACCTTTTGATTATCATACCTAAAAGCTGGCCAGTTGATTCACAAAATGATTAGGAATTGATTAATGAAGAAAATAAGAGAGTTGTGGGATTAAATTTTTCAGGAAATAATTGATGGAATATGGGATTAATGATGGAGATAAAGAGATGAGAAAGAAAGTCTGTAACCAAGAAAAAAAAAGTTAATAAAGAAGAAAAAAGGAAAAAAAAAAAAAAAACGGGTAGATGGGTATCCATTACCCATAATGGGTGGGTATGGAAATACCCACGAAATAAAAAAACGGGTATTTACCCAATGGGTATTACCCACTCTGATTATTGAATGGGTAATTACCCGCGGGTTTTACCCAATGGACAAAAATGAGATGTGAGGAAGAAATGATGAGTAGCGAAAGCTATAATGCCATTTTAATGTAATTGAAATTTTATTTCATTTTCTTCTATTAGCTTTTCTTAAATCAGTTTGTTCACAAATAGATATATATGTCTTTCGATCATTTACTTGTGTCAGTTTATAAGACTTTCTATTAACTTTCTCGATTGATCAAATATCAATTGCGAAAGAAAACCTCATTGTTTAATTATGTATTTATAAACTTTCAAACTATGATCATTTTATCTCAATATCTCATTAACTAGTAATCTTTGTTCATATTAGACATACGCCCCTTTTCCTTAATTATCTTCTTCAAAGTGGAAATTCAATACTAGTAGTTGGAGACAAATTAACCAAACAAACTCGACGTCATTCCCCATTGGGATGACCCAAAACACAAACTGTTAGACTCTCTTGAGCCTTGAGCTCGCTACCGATGACGGTGGCGTTGACGGTGGATCCAGCTGAGGGGTTTGCATGGCATCAGTTAAACTTTTCACAAAGAACCAGAAAAGGGTATCTGTTCGCGTCGGTTTTTACACCTGTCGAACTGTCAACACGTGGGGGTGGCAGACGTATGTCTCAGTCCTGATTTGATGTGTGCGAGCGTGCCAGTACCTTTGGGTTAAGTACAACCTTGGTGGGGACGACGTCTGGCGAGCGAATCACCCTTGGCGAGCGGATGACTCTGGCGAACGTACTCGTCTACTCCCTTCTACCTGACTTCTCGATTAAGCAACTGTTACGCGGGCGTTGACGGGCCGACGTAAAGGGCTCGAACAAGACCTAATAAACTAGTACTAGGATTTTCTCTCAACCTATTACAGATTGAGTAATCTTACTTCGATCCTGAGATGCAAAGCAGAGCTTTAATCAAGACCGCGGAGTGGGTTTGCTTCCAACCTCTTGCAAATTGGCTTGCAGATTGTTTGCTTCCAACCTCTTGCAGATTGGGTTATCTTCCAACCTCTTGCAGATTGGGAAGGGTTTGATCCAACCTTTGGCAGATTGGGACCATGTATTGTTACCGGAGTAACGACTCGATTTGTCACGAGGTGTGACGACTAGACTCGATATGTCTCTGCAATGCTTCGACACGAACGCAAGACACTTTTGACAACCGCGGTAAGTGTACGGCGATCGGTGGTGGGCGTAGGTTTGCGGCAAGGTTGGAACGGTGGTTTGCGGTTGGTGGAGGGCAGTTCGCGAGAGATTGCTCCGGAGAGGCTTGTAAGATTTGCGAGGCGCAAAAGCTTGTGTGTTTGTAAGATGGTTGTGAACCCTTTCTACGTTGTCCAAAAGTTCTTTATATAGAGAATGCAAAACTTTAATACTTGCGCATCAAGTATAATAAATTCTGAGATTAATTAGGACTCAAATATCTTAAACCACCTCTAATTCGGATTCCTAGACGGACTCCAAATCTATCCCGAGAAGGAAAACAATCTAAAATATCTCAGATTACCCATTAACGGATAACCTCTTGGGCCTCGATCCATGCTAACGGGTAAATGTTAATTTGGGCCCAAACATTGCCCCCCAACCTTTGAAATTAAAAGCCCATTGAAATTGAGAAAGGTTGAGAAGCCCAGTCCAGACCCATTTAAAAATCTGAAAGAATGTGTCGTTCCCTCTAACCAGCATAACTTTACCAATCGAGCTCAGAGAACTGTTCATAAACCCCTAAACGATTCCAATCACACCGCTTCAAAAATCCACAGAACCCCTTCTCGGATTCTATAAAACCCTAAGAAACGTCAACTCATTCCCAAATTTCAATCCTTTCCCCATCTTATCACCATGGCCTCAGAGATTTCCTACCCGGATGCCGTGCACGGAAAGAACGAAATTATCAACTCCGCCATCGGAACCGGAAGTCCCTTCCAGACCTCCCTTACCGCACCTGATGACTACGGCCGTGCCGGGCTGGGTCCCAAACAACGAGAACTCAGCAAGCAAGCCCTATCCTCCTTCGTGAACTGGTACTGCCCACTTCCGGTGGCTTTTGGAGAACAAAGTATCAAATGTGGAGACTGGAAATCCACTAATCATTTTGAGGTCCCCATAACCCCTGGTTGCTGGCCACTACCAACCCAATCCATGATTAGTTGGTACAACATGAGGAAGAAGATAGACTACCGAAAGTGGCGGTACGCCGGAATAGAAGAAGTAATCGACCTTTGCTTCAACCTTAACCCAAAAGGAGGAAACCGGTGCGCATTCATGGCATTGGTATGTTTCTGGAATCCTTCTGCAAACGCATTTGATTTTAGCTTTGGTCAAGCCAGTATCACCCTTTTAGACTTATATGCCGGGCTAGGATTTCCTTTAGGCAGGAGACCTTTGATCAAGCTGACTACCACCAGAGTGATGTACCATCTACCCTTATGCCAATTCCTAACAATATGAGCTATCAAACATGGATAGATGAGTTTAGCCAAATGACAGATGACATAGGAGGAATAGCCTTCCTCGATTTCTAGCTGAATAAATTTGTTTTATGTCCATCCGCCTCCAAGATGACGAAAACCTATAGGAGAATAGCTGAAATCCTCTACGCCCGCCACGAAATCAGCCTCGCTCCAATAGTCTTAGCACACCTCTATAGGGGCCTTTATACCTTCTCCAAGAATCCTTTGTACTCCAAAGTACCTGGACCTCTCTAGATCTTAGAGATATGGGCCAATATGTACTTCTCGGGATTGGCTTCAGAACCGAAGGAGATAGGAGAAGACAAAATCATGGGAGCAGCATACGCCGGTCAACCGCCCAAGTATGGCCAAGGCTACGTGACCTGTTTCGACATCATCTACCAAACAGACGCCCAAGGCTTCTATTCGGAGGCGCAGATGCTTCTCAAACGAAAGCACCCCTCAGCCCTGAAAACTGGCTTCTTACCGTCCGTTGACCAATGTGAGGAGGGGAAGAAATTATTTCTCCAGTGTATATCCATGACGGATCTCCCCCTCATCTCTTCGGACAAAGGTGGACAGGGCGTCGAAGTATATGCTCCTCAACTGTTCGCCCGACAATTTGGACTTACACAGCTTCTGCCCTACCCGCCAGTCCAAAGCCTCAACCTGTTCTCCGCCTGGCGACCAAGCAAGGATACTCCGGCGAACGAGGATGCTCCTACTACTTCTGCCTTGCGCCCTGCAATTTTCCCCTCTCTAGAACAATGTCCAGAACTGGAAATCTCCAATATCGCCACTGAAGAGTATCAAGTCTGGTGGGAAAACCTCCGGGGATATTCTTTTAAGAAGGAGTCCTTGTATTATTTCCGGACGTTATTTGGAAATCAACGCCAATCTCTTACCTGCCAAGACGCTGAAGTACTCGATGGGGGTCTTTTGCACCCTGAGCTGGCGACTGATAGCGCAACGGTAAACCATTATTATATTCTGATTACCAGGATTATATTGCATTCAGAAAAACCATTAATTGATTTTTCGTACCACAGGCCTCTAAGAAGCGCATGTCCAGTGCAAAGAAAAGAAAGACTCCTCAAATTCCCCCTGCTGCCATTCAGACTCAGAAGAAGGTCAAACCTCCTCCTCCGCCAACGAGTGAAGAAGAAGACTCTGAGGACAACGTACCCGTAAGTATCTACTTAAATCCGCCACTATCCCTGCATCTATTAATTCAATTTTAGATCAACTTATAAATCTGATGCAGTTGGCAAACTTTCTTCCTCAGGGACTAATTCCTAGAAGAAGCAGAAAACCAATCGCGGCTGCTGCTTCCCCCGCAACTAAACCGATTGAGATCTCCTCAGGTGAGTCTTCTGGTTCCTCCATTAGTTCACCATCAACAGGCAGCCTCGATTCCAGAGATGAAATTCCTCAGAATGCTGTCGAAGTTCAACGAACTTGGCAAGAACTCGAGGAAAGGATTGAGTAAGTCCGGAGAATCCCTCTGAACGCTACTCCTCTAAAACATATTACTGCTGATACAGGTACCACCTGCACCCCCTCGGCCATTGCTCCATCCACTGCAGAAACTGATCATCTGACCACTCCAGCTCCATCTGCAGAGCAAACCAAGGAGGGAACAACATCCGCCAGCGTTCCAGCAGCAACGGCGACTGATGGACAACCTCCAGCAACTGTACTTGCGGAACCCACCCATGAGCCAGAAGTACCCCTAGAATATATCGTGCTGGAAACGGAAGAGGTCGCATTACCTGTTCCTCCTCCTGAAATAAATAAAGAGGCTGGAACGACATCAGAAATGCCCCCCGAGTCTTGTCCTGGCGGTCCTATGGAGCCAGAACCTCTGCGAATGGAAGTTCCAGCAGATACCTCTCTTGAGCTAAAGGTACCCTTCTAACAACCCTATGTTTTTTAAGTCAGATTGTTTTAATTATGAATTCTCACCATGCTCATATATTCTTAGATGAATGAGACTCCTATCCGGTCTAAGAATGATGAGAGTGCTGGCGATCAGAGCTTGGTCCTCGCTTTACCTCAACCAATTATCCTGACTAAAGGTCCAACTGTATCTGCCTCTCCACAAACTGCTCCTGCTACACCTAAGTCCATTCCTTGGCTAGGCGAAGATTCCTTGATGAAATTACCAACCCCAAGGAGGGAAACTTCTAAAGCGAGAGAAGCCTGGAGCTTCATGAGCCAAATATGCAGAGAAGATCTCATAGATGAGAAAGTCCGCGAAAAGATCGAACATGCGCTTCAAACCCTAGAAAGTCAAGTTGATCGCCTGCCCGCCACTATTCAGAACAGAGTTAGGGAGATTCTGAAAGCCTTTCCCGAACTCATGGGTTCCCTTCAGAGCAAGGCGGATGAAACCCCAAAACGAGAAGCACGGACAAGCAAGAAGACTTCAGTGCTTTCCAACGCCATGAAGTCTTATTCCTCCCTTGTACTTGCTGTTGAGAAAGAGGACGAGGAAGAAATCAAGCGTCTGGAAAGAGAGAAAGAGCTTCTTGATCGGAAGATAGCAATGGTGCGGGAGAGGCAGAAAGCTCCACTTGAAAAAGCTCAGGAGCAAAGAGTTCACTTGATGAAGCTTCGGGAAGAGACAGAGCAGAGCCAAATAGAAGAAGAAGAGCTCCGGGATCATATCGCCTATCTGAAGGCTAGGATAGGAAGGCTAGGATTAGAATTATTTGAACTTAAGACTATGCCCCCAAAATGAGTTGGGCCCGTATGTAATACTTGGTCTTAATACAATTTTGCCCAGAATTAGCAGTCCAACCCTTATGCAAGACCTAAACCAATCCGGCCCATCTTCTAGTAATGATCTGTTCAGTAAATTCAGAAAAACATATTTATTGTTGTTTTCCTTGTTGAAAGTAATCATTACAAACAAATCATCAAAGTTCAAGGATCATGAGCCTTGATCCTTAACCAAGACGAGAAAATGAACCTTGAACAGATTCATAAAATAAGAAAAAGACTAATGAACCTCAAACAGATTCATAACCTAAGTAAGCATGTTTACCAATGGCGTTTTACCACTGGTGGATATGAACGCCAGGTCTTCTATGAGTAGTATCCCTTGTATTGCCCCTAGTTGTCCTAGGCTGAGGCGAATAACGTTGCCAAAGCCAAGGGAACTAAGAGATTGGCGTTGATTACGAAGGTGGTTGATATGGTCGGCCTTATGTTTAGACTTAACCACCACGTCATTGATATAAACTTCCAAAATGTCCCCCAGGATGTCATGGAAGATCATATTCATGGCACGCTAATATGTAGCCCCTGCATTGGTCAGGCCAAATGGCATGCTGAGATATTCAAAGGCTCCGGCGAAGACTGGGCAACGAAAAGCAGTCTTGTGAATGTCCAGCTCGTAAATTGGTATTTGATGATAACCTGTTGTTCCGTCCATGAAAGATAACATCTCGTGCCCTGCTACTCCGTCCACCAAAAGATCCGCGATAGGCATAGGGTAGATATCTTTTGGCGAAGCAGCGTTAAGAACTCTGTAATCGACACAGACCCTGATTTTACCGTTCTTCTTCTTTACAGGGACCACGTTCGCCAGCCATTGTGTATATTGGGCTGGTCGGATGATTCCTGCATCGACCATGGTCTGAACTTCTTTCTTGACTGCTACGACTGTTTCGGTGCTCATTCGCCTTTGCTCCTGTCTGATTGGTCTGGCTCCCTCTTTGATAGGTAGACGATGGAAGACCAACTCTTTTGACAGACCAGACATATCCTGATATTTTTCCGCGAAACAGTCCTTAAATTCCTGTAACAGCTCAATTAGTCACTGTTTGAATTCTAGCTCTAGATATTGACTAATTCCGACCTCCATAGGCTCGTCCGCCGTGCCCAGGTTAATCTTTTCTACTGGATCATGGACCTTAGGTGGAGTGTCATCCAAAGCTGCTGGGGCTGGTGGCACGGCCTCCACCTCCTCTGTGGTTATGGCGTCATCTTCTTCGATACACTCAACTAGAGCGACTGTGTCTGAAGCCAACTGGTCAGCTATGAACACAGCCAACCGCTGCATCAGAGAAGCGATAGCTTCTACCTCTTCCGTCTTGAAGGTGTCAATCATGTTAATGTCTGGTTGAAAGGCAATGGAGACTGGACGAGAAATATCTGCTTTTGCCTGCATCAATCCCTATCGTGTGAGATCAGTAGAGGTCACCCCAAGCTGATGTCCCTTGCCATCGACCCCATTTATCATAAGAGGTCTCATGGTGTTGTAATAGTAGTCAGCCTCCAGCGAGCATGATGCTACTAAAAAGGGACGTTCGTCTGCCTTGATCAAAACTGGTTTGTCGGACTCAGGATCCCACATAAGCATCTCATGATGCAAGGAAGATGGAACAGAGAATGTCTTATGGATCCAATCACGTCCTAGAATCATCGCGTACGGAACAGTTGTATCCGTTACGAACAAGGCTTGGTGAGCATTAAAGGGTCCAAGTTTAACCCTGAGTACTAAGAGGCCAGCAGTGTGAGTGACCGCTCCGGCAAACCCTCTAACCTTCGTAGTAGAATTTTGAATCTTATCTCTAGGAATCTGAAGTTTTTCCATGGTGGTAAGAGTAATGACACTCACTGCAGCTCCTGTATCGATGAGGATTCTGTTTACTTGAACACCTTCGACCTCTGCCATGACGTAGAGGGGTTTGAGATGTTGAGTCATGGTGTAAGTAGGTTTAGCAAACACCATGTGTGACTTGTAAAGATTAGCCAATCCTGAATCAAGCGCCGGTGAAGAACAAAATTCGTCTATGATGGAGGAGTCTTCGCCAGCGAATACCTGGATATGACAAACTGGCTTGTCCGCCGCCTCCTCTTGTATAAAATAAGCTGTTGGTATAGGCTCGGACAACGCATAGGCGGATGATAATATGAAAGCCATATTACAATCCAAGATAGTCTCATCCCCGTCCAAGTACTCGTCTTCATCCTCCAGCATCTCATCATCTGCCTCCGGCAGCTCTGAATCTGCGTCTGGCAAATCCCTATCCGCTTTGGGACTTGGGGGTCGGAATCCAGAAATAATCTCCGTGTGTTCTGGCGGGAGCGTCGTTTTTAACTTCTGGGCTACGTACTGGGGATAAGACTGGCCAGGTTGGCGGCTTGAGGATGGCTGGCGAATCAGTTTTGAAGTGGATTTAGCAGGCTCTGATGTGATGGATGTGGATTCCTTGGTGACTGCTTGTGTCTCAGGAACCTTTATAACAGCTGGTACTGGAAACGCACCAGTTTCCTTAGGCTGCCACCTCAAAACCAAAAACTCCTTCTTGTTAGCATTCTCCGAGGTATGGTGGAGAGATGTGGATTCTGGTGGGATGTTCTCAGCCAAACGGATGGGAGTTTTTTCTGGGGAACAGGCCAACTTCCTCCTTGGAGTCCTGCTCGGCGCACCATCTGGCGGAATGGGCTGTGAAAGCCTCTCATGAACACTCCTACATCGAGGTGGCGATTATTCTTCCTTTAGTACCCGACGAGAGTCTATATAGGTTTTGGACCTATAGCGTTTATAGGCAGCTTGTATATAATCTACAGGCATGGAAAATTCTTCTAGAGTCACCTTACCTTGCTCCAAACCATCTAAAGTTCGTCTGGCTTTGCCATATCGTTTTTGTGTATTTCGAGTTGGCAGAGGTGATACAGCCTTGCCTTTAAGCTGTTGGTTCTGCGTATCCATCTTGAGTTCGGCTGTTGCCGCCGGTGGGAAATCATACTTTGGCACTGGTTTGGTACCAGAAGGTTCGGGATCTTGCCGGGACGTTACCTTGTTGGCATATGTCTCCTTCTCCTAGTGATAATACTTTTCCCGCTTAGGGTCATCAGTCCTGAGACGCTCTGGCTTCGAATGGGTCCTCTTGGCTGTCTCGAGGGCCTTCTGTGTTGCTTCTTGTAGAGCATGCATGAATTCCTCAGGCATAATAGGTACACGGCATCCGGCCTTACAATTGACGCATAGTTTGGATTTGGGCACCATTACCACCTCTTCCTCGTCTGGCGGATTCCCTGGTTTGTTAATCCGCGGGACGCCCTTTGATCCACCTTTTTCGATGACATTAACCCAGAAATGGTGGGTATAAGTCACCGCTTTATCATCAAATTGTAGGGTCCTCTCATTCAACCACTCCTGGATTTGATCTTTCAACTTTATGCACGTAGAACTACCATGGTTATCCGAATGGTGAAAGGAACAATAGGATCCGCCTGACCTTAAGCTCTGCTGCTGAAGCTGAATATGATCAGGTGCTCTCATCCCATCCTGGACCAGACGTTCCCAAATTTCCGGTGCCTTGCTTGCATCATAAGTATATGTCTTGAATCTAGAAGTTCGATGGTGGACTTCCGGACCCTGAAATTGGTTAGGGACCAGAGTTATCATATTCACACTTGGGAAAGGTCTAGTTTCTGTCCAGGTGGGTCCCTTAGCGGTTTCCATCTCCATGATTCCATCGTTAATCCATGTCTGGATCTGGTCTTTAAGCTTGACACAATCCTTAGTAAAATGATTGCTCATATTGTGGAAGCTGCAGTATTTCTTTCCCGCCATATGGTCGGGCTTGGGGATGAAGCCTCCTTCATGCTGAAGTCGTCCTTGCTTGAACAGTTCAGCTAGGATCTCTGGAGCCTGGTGTGCATTGTATGTATACTTCTCGAAAGCGGACTTCATTGGTAAAGAAGCCATAATCTTAATGGGATCCTTAGCGACCCTCACGTTTTTCGATTGTAGGGGTTGGCGACCAATCACCTCTACGACCGCCACATTTTCTTCTTCTTCAGCCTCGTCGATCCAGGTGACAGTTGGCACAGAGTCTGCCTCTATAGTCGCCACTGTCTTCGACATGGGAGGAATGTCGGTTTTAGGTTTCAGAGTGCCCGGGTGATAAGATAATGGGACACCTTTCTTCCTATCGTTTAGGCTCCTCACTCGATCGACAAACTGCTGCTGCTTGGCTAACCTAGTTGTTACGTCCGCCATATTAGTGACGTGGACCTGTTGGAAGTGAGCCTGGATCTCTGGATCAAGCCTTGCGATTGCCAATTCAACAATATTATCTTCTGGCAGTCTGACTCGGAGTTTAGCCCGTAGCAGCTTGAAATCAAGTAATCGATGGCGGATTCATCAGGCTGCTGTTTGGTTTCCGCTAGAACCTTTATGGTCACCTTAGCCTCGACGACCCCAAATATGGCCCTAAAGAGACTCTCCATCTCTTGCCAATCTGAGACTGACCCGGGAGCCAGATCCCTGTACCAAGCCAATGCGGATCCATTTAATGAAGTATCAAACAGCCGCAATTTGACGATTGGATCCTGGGCGTACGGGCCGCATTCGTTATGAAAACGAGTAATATGGGTCTCCGCATCTTATGAGGATTCGCCCGAGAAGGGAGTGAACCGAATTTGCTTAAAATTTATAGGCCATGGGTGAGCGTTCACCTCTCGCGGTAGTGGATTAGTGTAGGTTACACTGGCATCCGGTAGCCCCTGCATAACCCTCATTTTATCTTCAAACATTCGCTCCACTTCGTCGCGGGTAAGAAAGCAAACCGTGCCCTCTTCTTGCTCTTCTTCTTCATCGTCAGATGGAGGATTAACTATTCGTCCACCCTTTCTCTGTTGTCTTGAAGAGCCAGTAACGTCGATCCCCTTGTTACAAAGCTTGGACGTTTTGGACGGAACCTTCTCGGCCGTCCTTCGAGGCTTCACAAGTGGTGTTGATTCCTTCTGCTCATGAGCATCAGTATCCAGCTTAAACTGCATCATTTGAGCTAACCGTTCAATGGTAGCTGCCGTCTGATTCAACTGTTCTTGCTGGCTCTTCATCTGCGCATTGAACTCTGCATGCTGACCTTGTATCTGTGTGGTGAATTCTGCCTGATGCTCCATCAATTGTGCATTGAGGTCTCTTGAGTAATTAACGCTATTTCTCGTAGTTATCTCATGTTGTTGCACCAGCCAGTTAATGCTTGACACATGACCCATCTGTTTAGTCTTTAACTCCTTCAGGGTAGCTTCTACCCTTTTAAGAATAGCATCAGTGGCCGCGGATTTAGTCAGCACTATTTCAAAGGATTCCATCATCTCCTTAGGGGATGGTTCCCTAAGAGGTACAACTTCTTCCTCGTTAGTAATTTCTGGGATTGACGGAGCGATAACTCCCTCATTATTTGGGATGATGACTGCATCTTGGCGGTTGTCATCACCCTCTGAGTTCTCAAAAATCTGTTTATTGCCTTCGAGGACCTCATTCAGATCCTCTATCTCAGGCCTACCGTCTTCGAACTTGGCATGTAGCTGATTTTCAGATAAACCTCTACATGCAGCTGAGTTGTGTTGTTTAAACAACTGATGTTCCGGTTTGTTACAGGCAGGCACGGGTCGTTTATAGATATTAGACTCCGCCATCTTGACACTGGTCCCACTGGGCGTGCTAAAATGTTCGCGTCGGTTTTTACACCTGTCGAACTGTCAACACGTGGGGGTGGCGGACGTATGTCTCAGTCCTGATTTGATGTGTGCGAGCGTGCCAGTACATTTGGGTTAAGTACAACCTTGGTGTGGACGACGTCTGGCAAGCGAATCACCCTTGGCGAGCGGATGACTCTGGCGAACGTACTCGTTTGCTCCCTTCTACCTGACTTCTCGATCAAACAACTGTTACGCGGGTGTTGACGGGCCGGCTTAAAGGGCTCGAACAAGACCTAATAAACTAGTACTAGGATTTTCTCTCAACCTATTGCAGATTGAGTAATCTTACTTCGATCCTGAGATGCAAAGCAGAGCTTTAATCAAGACCGCGGAGTGGGTTTGCTTCCAACCTCTTGCAGATTGGCTTGCAGATTGTTTGCTTCCAACCTCTTGCAGATTGGCTTGCAGATTGTTTGCTTCCAACCTCTTGCAGATTGGGTTATCTTCCAACCTCTTGCAGATTGGGAATGGTTTGATCCAACCTTTGGCAGATTGGGACCATGTATTGTTACCGGAGTAACGACTCGATTTGTCACGAGGTGTGACGACTAGACTCGATATGCCTCTGCGATGCTTCGACACGAACGCAAGGCACTTTCGACAACCGCGGCAGGTGTACGGCGACCAGTGGTGGGCGTAGGTTTGCGGCAAGGTTGGAACGGTGGTTTGCGGTTGGTGGAGGGCAGTTCGCGAGAGATTGCTCTGGAGAGGCTTGTAAGATTTGCGAGGCGCAAAAGCTTGTGTGTTTGTAAGATGGTTGTGAACCCTTTCTACGTTGTCCAAAATTTCTTTATATAGAGAATGCAAAACCTTAATACTTGCGCATCAAGCATAATAAATTCTGAGATTAATTAGGACTCAAATACCTTAAACCACCTCCAATTCAGATTCCTAGACGGACTCCAAATCTATCCCGAGAAGGAAAACAATCTAAAATATCTCAGATTACCCATTAACGGATAACCTCTTTAACCTCGATCCATGCTCTCGGATAAATGTTAATTTGGACCAAAACAGCATCGTCTTCTTCTTGTGCACCGATCGAAAAGCATAGAATCTTCACAAGGAAAACAGTAAAGCTTTTTTTTATTTTGTGAAACGGAAGCGCATGCATACCAACACGTGGTGGGCTGATAAGCAAAGGGGCTTATAAAACGCCAAACATATTCCCTGAAAACCCTGATAGCCACTCTTTTCTTCGTCCCTTTCCTCAATTCAGTATGCGTTTTCTTCATGGTTTTATGCCCAGAAGACAAAGCTCCGGAACTAACTCATTTAACGTAGCCCAGATCTCGTGTCCCTCTCTTCCGGTTTGCCCCAGAAATAAAGAATTGAAGAAAATGAAGAAAGAAAAAAACAAGAACGCAATCGAGGTAGTGCGCAATGAAACCAGACTTAACCAAGTTCATTCTAGGTTTGATGATGTACGTGTAATCTGATCGAAACCAGTCCTCACACACTACCGATAGACAATCCTTTTCATGAGTCCTAATAATAGGGTTTGGAATTAATCTGGTAGTCAGCTACGTCCAGATGGTGAACTGGAATTGGATCCAAAAATCAAAATACTAGCTAGAAATGGTGGATGGATATTCGATTGTTCTAAATATGCATGGTTCCAATAGACTGTTGTCCATATTTGCCTAAAAATAAGGTTGAGATATCTAAATACCTGAGATGCTTTGGAGGTTTGGAAGTTTAACAACATTTGCTTAAGACTAAGGACAAGATCTTCCCGATGATTTACTAAATGGTGAAAGTACTAATTTTATCATTTTTACTAATAATTTTAGAATGACACACTAACATAGTTAGTTTCTTGGCATACAAGTAAGAAACGAATAATTTTAGTTTCGAAGGTTATCCCTAATTAACAGACCAAATATTGTTATTGAGTCTAGGTAGGAAACAAATTAACGTAATTTACTCCTTTATCCAAACAGATCACAATGATCAAGTAATGAACTGTCTCTAGATTATTTCTCATTGTAGTAGATATCTTGTCTCCTATCCCCTCATACATCCACAAATCTTCAACGTATATATGATCATCATGATTAATAAATGAAACTGAATATTAGCTGTATCGATTAGATTTCGAAGAGAACCCAAATTAGATGTCTAAATTTGGATTTTGACCAGCATCAACAAAAAGGCTGGAAAAAGGTAAAACAATATCCCCTTTTTCTTTTTCTTTTTCACTTTTTTTACTGTTTGTGGTAAATTGATAAAATTAGTAGCCCTACTCGGCGGGAGACCAAGTTTCCAGAGGGGCGAAAATCATCGCGTGAAACCAGTACTTGTTTCACGCGATACTACCACGAGGCATTTACCCTTTTCAATAAGAAATTAACCTACATTTTCATTCACTAAAAGGCTCAGATTTGTGCTGACCTTCTAATAGAAGGAACCACAGCCCTTAGATTTAGTACTTTCCTTATTTGTATTCCAAGGCAATGTAGGTAAAGGGTAGCAGCGTCATCTCGTTATTATTGCTTCGTTATCACACTAATGTGAAAATTAATAGACTTATTATAGTAAAGGAAGGAAAAAGAGCCCATAAATACTAGACCTCAGATACTTAATCCCACGATAAAACACAAACACAAAAGCTGTCAATCCAAATATCTTATTGACCAAAACCCAAATACCACTTCCGTCATCATCATCATCTTCTTCAATCTGTGAGGTTCCTTTTGTCAATCACAATGGTGAAGGAATCGGCACGGAAGTGCTCGCATTGCGGCCACAACGGGCACAATTCTAGGACTTGCAACCACATAGGGCATGGGGTTAACAATAACAACAAAGGGGTTTGTTTGAAGCTTTTTGGGGTTAACATAATGGAAAGACATGATGATTCTATAAAGAAGAGTTTTAGTATGGGAAATCTCCAGGCTGCCGGAAACGCAGACCAAAACAACAATATCAATGTCGGAGCTGACGATGCTGGCTACCTCTCCGACGGCCTCATCCATAACAAGAAATGCAAGGCCGCCCATGAGAGGAAAAAAGGTACATACTTATACCTAGATTTCTAGTAGCTAATTTTTTATGGCTTTTCCTTATTGTTGTGTACTTGTGTTTGAGGTTCCTGAATATGTTTCATTTGGTCTTTATGTTTGTTTCTACATAACATATAGAAACAGGTTTGTCACTACGTCATTCAAAATGTGATATTCTCTGTGGTTACGATGTTGGTTCTTGATGGAAGTTCTGTTTACACTTTATTGCCTCTTTTATATTACCAGAATTTGGGGCTGGATTTGAATGTATATTAGTTATGTAGACGAGTCTTCTGGCATGGATTCGAATTGATTGCTCCTATACCTGAACTCTATGAGTCTTTGATGTGGAAGTGCATTCGTATTGTTTTTCTTGTGTATGAGTCTTGAAATTGATACAAATGCCCTCCCTTATAAGCTGGCTTCTCCAACTGTCTTATTTGTTGAAATGTTATGAACCTTTTCAAAATAGAGCTCAACTGGCTTGTTTAACATTGGCTGCAATATTATGATCGATGTTGGATTTGAAGCATCGGTAAGATACTATATTCTGAAATTCTGAATCATCTTTTTCAATGTATCTCCAGGGAGACCTTGGACTGAGGAAGAGCATCGAGTATTCCTAACCGGATTGAAGAATCTTGGGAAAGGCGATTGGAGAGGTATTGCAAGAAACTTTGTGACTACTAGAACCCCAACGCAGGTTGCGAGTCATGCACAGAAGTACTTTCTCAGGCAGGCTACCAATGACAAGCGTAAACGAAGAACAAGTCTATTTGATATGCACTTCAAAGAACTAGCTGTATGTCCCTCTCTCTCAATCATTAACTTACTGTGCATGCATTTTGGTTTGATGCAAATGACTAATCATATTGATCAACTTCAGGAACAATGTGCTCTTCAAGATTCTTCATTCTCACCGAAAGCCAAAACTACCGAAGCTTCTTCCTCTTCTTCTTCATCACCAGGTCGCACCTCTAAAGTTCTGCCACATATCACTACAACTACGAACTCGCCACAGGCAAGCATCCCATCTCAGGTCCTGAACCGATTCCCGCATCTATGCTTGGATAGCCCCCCACCTGTTGCTCAAATGCCTGCAGCTTCTTGTGTTCCTAATTACTTCCCGGTTATCCCATACATGGTACTTTCATCACTTTCCTTATTGATGTAGTTCTACAATGTCACGAATACGAGCATTGATCAAGTATCACATCTTCTGCACTAAAGTTTATTTTACCTTTACATTCTCTTTAAAGTAGTTTACTAATAATCTTTCCATCAGCAGGTAGGAATGCCTGGGACAGTACCATATACACCAGCAGTGCACTATGGCAGCCCAACTTTCCACTACATGCTTAATACGCAGGGTGGTAATTTCGCTACATGTCAACCGGTCATTGCTCACCCTTCAGGGATTCCATCATCACCGAGGTCTCTCCCAACCAGTCCATCTATGGGCTATCATCCTACGAACTCGTCGATCACTAAGAAGGATGCTTTAGAGCTTAAAATTGGGCAGCCCCAACCATCTCAAGGAGCCAATCTGTCATCCTCTTCTTTTGGTGCAATCAGAGTCGCATAGAAAATGGCCTGTTACATCCCTTTTTTTCTTCGAAATTTTGATCTTTAAGCTATATCTAGAAGTACTATAAGAATAATCTACAAATGTGATTGAAGAGGTGTTTGTACAATGCGGCAAATTTTCAATGTATGAATACTATCATTTTGATGGTGATACGGTGAGTTGTATTCAACTAGGGATAGAATTAGTACTCCATATATATTGTCACTCCACTTTTTAACAAGGTGAAGTAGAGTGCAACTGTGAAAGTGGAACCAATGGGTGAAATATTTTATTTACTTTTGTGTTGCTTGTAATGCTGCAAAATTGGGCATCATATTAGGTGCATTAAGTGTTGTTTAAATTGATGATGGCCATTTCCCGTCACTCTTATTTTTCAAGCTTATTGAGGTAAAACAGGGTTTCCACTGGAACCACCACAACAACGTACAGGTCAAAGATGAAGGTCTAAGTGTGACAATAAAAACATACATAGTTCAGAAGCATGAAAAGAAATCAACACCTTAAATAGATGAATGAATGTAATGACATTATTACAAACGCTAATTGTTTTCTTAAGAGTCTCTACTCTCTAGCTAGAACCCCAACACAGTTTTCTAGTCAGGCACATAAATATTTCCTGGGCAGGCCTGGAATAACAAGCGAAAATGAAGAATCAATACTGTTCTTTGATGATAAAATGCGCTTAATAAGTGATTTAGTTTGAGAATCATACATGATTTATTGAGTTGTATTCCAAATAGTCACAGACACAACCAAATGACCTCAACGAGTAGAGTCAATGGGTTAAAGACTTGTCAGAAAACCAGCCACAGGAGAGCTCAGTATTGCAGAGAATCAGTTACAAATGGCAGAGCGTTAAAACAGGTAAAGAAGACCTCCCAGCATATATATCTGGTGGTTCTTGAAATCGAATACAATGGGGGAGTAATGCATGTGACTGAGCACAGAGAATCGTTTGAAAGTTGGACCATGCCAGATTTCCCTGTTAGTTTTTCTTGGTCAAACACTAACCTGCCCACCAGGAGTGAAGGTTTCTCTATATAACCAGAGCTCTGGCAAGGCATTATAAAATTTCTATATGAGCAATTATCCCAAGATCAAAATCAAAATCACAGACCATAAACACATTCTGAACGTCAATCACCAAATCATGAACTAACTAAATAGGATTACTAGAACATACCTTCATTCTGACTTAGAGACATGGCTTCAAGTTGATCAGCAATACAAACAGCAACAATAGCGTTATTGGTCTTCTTCTCAGCTCTAAGCTTGACACCTTCTATGGGGCAGGCACTTAATGTCTGATCGTCGTAGAGAGAGCAGGGACCAACACACCTTATATATAGAGTTTATTTGGCACCAAGAGATCTCCCATAAAGATTCTACTTGATAACCAAGTTATCTCTGAATTAGGTTTCCTCATGCATCACCAACACAGTTTTACTAATACATGTTGATAATGGATTCCTAATCGTATCTAGGTTAGATATACTTAACCAAAACGATATCTAGGTATTGTACAGAATCATATATCTCCTATTAATGAATCCTAGTTTGATTCTTATTGATTAGATGATGAGTTGTCCACTTTAGTCTTACAGGCATTACTACATCTTTTCCTTCCTCCTCAATCTTTCTCTAGTCTCATCTTCTCCTTCTTCTTCAAATTCTGTCTAGTCTCATCTTCTCCTTCTTCTTCAAATTCTGTCTAGTCTCATCTCGTACTCCGTTCTCCATTGCTCCTACTTTTTGAGACTATTGAAGCCTTTCTTTCTGAAATCTTGTTTCCTACTTGGTTATTGTTTCGTTCCTTCTTTGGAAAATATGGGTGAAAGCAGTGATGGAAGGTACTTTGAACCCTACTTAGTTAGTTAGCCTGGATTGCTCGCTGCTTTATACAAATTTAATTGCAGGCATTTGATTCGTATTTCAATTTTGGAATGGGAGGAATCGGAAAGAAATTATTTCCTCAATCATTTGTCGCTCATCGTCTTGATAGGGTGGTCCTCCACAGTGCCCAGGAAATAGTTATGTAGTCATCTCAAATTGAGTGATAGCCTCAAATAAACTCTCATTAGCGAGTTTTGTTTATGAGCATTTTTTTTTTTTCTTAATTATTCGTTCAAACTTATTGGGTTTAGATGATAAAACAGGGAGTATCATTAAAGAACCATATGTTTTTCAATCCCATTATTAATGATCCAAGTGATCATAGATGATAGGCTAGAAAATCAAATTTTTAAAAAGAAACCAGTGACCAGAAAGTAGAGAAGCATAATAACATATAACACTCATTAAACAGATGATCAATGTAACAGACATCAGAAGCACAAGATTATATAGCATCCACACGAAACACTAACTTCAATATAACGAGTCACTTGAAACTGAAGGAAACAAGAGGGTGAAGCTGAGCACCAAATATCATTTTGTACATACCAGTTAAAGACTAAAAAGAATGGGAATTCAAGAGTAACTTATAAAACATACTGACAAGCAAGTCATTATAAATAGTTTCAGAAGGCACAGGTAGTCATCTACAGTTTAGAGAAGAATGAGAAGCCTTCTCAGCATTGAATCCAATTAAGATGAGCAGCAGCCAGAATTCTGGTTGACAGGTTGTCCTCGAATTTGCACTGTTGGTGGCCTCGCATTGTTCATTGGTTGAGATGCCATCCTGCAATATGTAATGAAAACCAATTATATATCTGAAAACGTCGGACAGCTTGTATAACACTTCTGTAAATGAAAGAAAGATGTGAATTCAATTCTACCTATTCTTGATGTCAGCAGACATTGCCATAAACGCCTGCTCCACATTAGTAGCATTTTTTGCACTAGTCTCCATAAAAGGGATCCCGATCTCATCAGCAAATGCCTTTCAAGTTTTAACAAACCAATGGGATCAGCATATAGTGAGTTAAAAATTGAGGAGTTCATTAGACAATAATATGGAAACAGGGGAATAAGAGAAGACAAGTTTTCACCTTAGCTGTTTCATAAGACACAACTTTGTTAGCAGTGAGGTCAGACTTGTTGCCAACAAGAAGCTTGTTTACATTCTCACTGGCATAACGGTCAATTTCACTCAACCATTGCTTAACGTTGTTGAAGCTCTCTTGGTCTGTCACATCATAGACTATCTGCAACATACACCAAAACAGTTAAGAAAACCAGTGTACCAGGCCTCGAGACAAAATTGTGACCGAGGTAAAGACATAAACAATTTGTAAAGAAGAAGAAGAAACTTACGATAATGCCATGTGCCCCACGGTAGTAGCTGCTAGTGATTGTCCTGAAACGTTCTTGTCCAGCAGTGTCCCACTACAAGTCCAGCAGAGAACAAAATATATAGAAAAAAAGGATAAAATAATTCTAATCAGCTAGATAGACTAAATAATACATAAGATCTGGTGTAAGATAAACATAGTGAACATGCACGGACTACAGGTTTCTTCAAAAGAGAGGTCAAGTGAACCAAAACTAAACAGGTCACAAACCTCATAGAATAAGAGATCCTTCTGAATAAAATTGCTGAATGTTGGAAGAAAGACACACAAAACGGAACAAGCACCAACCAGTACTTAAAATAAAAAGAACCAAGCCAGCCACAAGATTTCACATCATCATTACAGATTCGGTTAACAACAAAATGGCATGAACTCCCTCAAAAAGATTTGAAGAGAGGGGAGCAAGGAGCATGACTCACAATTTGAAGTTTGATGGTTTTACTGTCTTGCTCCACAGTGCGAATTTTCTACAGAAAAGAAAAATAAAATGATTAGAAAGTCATTTATACGATATCTGATATTCAGACCAGGACTAGAGCTTACAAAGTCAACTCCGATTGTGCTAATATAGCTGTCCAGATACGAATCATCCTGTATCATTAAATACAGAATAGTCAGCAATAACCTTCATGAACTCAGCTCCAATGAGCAATGATCAACTACATTGTCCTTAATCTTCAGCTGCTCAGAAATAGAAGGATATAGACGGACAAGTCAACTATTTTATCTCAGAACTGGCCATCACAAACACTATGTTTCAGCTGCATTTCAACTACTAAATACTAAATAGAATAGCAATTTCATTTTGATTTCAGCAAGTAAAAACCAAGTGTGGAGAGATGCACATATCGGCAGCAGTATACAGAAAGTAAATACAGCGGAGACTAAGCAGCCGGAGAAATCAACAACTTACAGCAAACCTCAGAAGAAGACATGACTTTCCAACCCCGGAGTCTCCAATTAGCAAAAGCTTAAACAAGTAATCACTGCAGATGAGAACATTTCAACACAATTAACAATCCGCAACACAAGTTCATACACAAATTAACAATCAACACTTTCGAATGTAAACTATACTTGGCAACAATAAAAAATGAAAAAAAAAAAAAACTAACAGCACATCAACATCATAATACACAAAGCTTAATTGAACCATAACCTCAAAATCACCATCAGCTAGATTAGCTTAAACAAATTAAAGGAATGATCATATGATTCTACTAATCACAATTGAAGACTAAAATCGACAACACAAACATAATTTCAGCAATTAAATTTATCAAAATTAAACAGAAATACACAAATTAATACGGATCTAGATTAAAATTTCAATATTGTGAAAAGGACGGAGTGTTTGAGATCGGAGACTTACTATTCAGGATTCATAGCTGGGAGCGGTTTGATGATCTGAAAGGAGTTCGACCGGGATTGGACCGGTCCGGCGAGAAGAGAAGGTAGAGAGACCAAGCGATGAAGAAGAAGAAGAAGAAGAAGAAAAAGGAGAAGTCGAAAAACACACAAATGCCAAAGTGATGACGAAACCGAAAAGTTCGGATATTTATATAGACAGAGAGTTGTGTACCAAAATCCCGTAATAATTTTGAGACGAAGACTTTTTACCCGCCTTGTGGGCCGAGTGTGGCCCATAGTTGTATTTTTCATTCGGCCAAAATCCAAACATAAACTTTCTATCGGAAGTAAAAGGTCGTTAGTTCGATTTATTAACCGGCACTTTTTAATAATTAGTTTTGATTGATCTTGAAAAAAAAAATATATAGGGCTGGGCATGGGACGGGATTGGGCGAATCCCGTCCCGTCTCGAAAATAAATTATAGAGACGGGACAGGACAGGAATGCGTATTTTAGAAATTCATCCCGCACGTCCTGATCCCGTTCGGGTTTGGGCCGGGACCGGGACGGGATCGGGCCGTCCCGCACAATTACTTGAAAAAAATAAATATATATGCTATATATGATATCTTGTTCTGCTGCCAAAAACCTTAAGTCTTTAAGTCTTTCAATGTCAACATGAAGATAAAATTTAAATTGAAAGTACCGAAAACATAAACTTAAAAGTGAAAGAGTGAAACCGTGATGTTTCATACATCAATGACAGAGCTAGGTATAGCAGCATTGCTTTTTCCCTTCGCTTTTGCTCTTGGAGATGGAGGAGGGCATGTATTAGCTTTGCTAGTTGCTGTGTTCTCATGCTCTGTAATTATACACAAGTAACATAGTTAGTTAAGTCACATTAGCAGCCCACTGCCCCCAACTCTTGAAAAATCAAGAACAATGAACCTTGTAATGTATATACCTAGCTCAACAGATTCATAAAATGCATAATTTTCAACGGTGCAATCATCTACAATATCATCACCAAGTAACCAGTTTTGTGTGCAGATCAGCCCCTCCACTGTTTTAGGAGTTAATCAGCTCCTAAAATAGTCAATTACTCTACCCTCAGTTGAAAAACTAGACTCTGAAGCCACGGTGGATACTTGAATTGAAAGAACATCCCTAGCTATAGCTGCCAAGATAAAATACTTGCATCCATTGAGCTTCCACCATAGCAAAATATCAAAGCAATCTGAATCATCAATGAGCTCTAGTAGTGCTTTCAAATACTAATCTACTTCATGTTTTGTCACTGCCTCTTTAGTTTCCTGAACCACATTCTTCCAATTACTAAGCAGATTGCTCCTTCTACTATTAGCGCTTCTGCTGCTAACAGTGCTACTTGGAGATTGCTTATGTAAGTGTCTACCTCCATCTACCACAATCACATACTAAGAAATGATGTAAAAATTAGTACATACCAAAAACAATGCTCATACTTAATGACTAGAAGTTTTATTAAAAAAAAAAAGTATTAAACTAAAGTTCTTACATCATTATAGAGAGAATACATTAGGTTTTTGATCTCCTTTGTCCTGCTCTGCACATCCTCATCACTTAAACCTTCTTGGTTAAACGTGTAAGCCACATTTTTCAGCTTGAACCTTGCATCTAATACCAATCTAATGATAACCGTGTGATTAAGTTCTTGAAATGTACCAAAGTACTTCAACCATCTATTTTGCATATTGACAGCCATTTCATTTAAGGTTCTTTTTGTATCTGCACCAGTAGCCAACTCAGCTGCCACATGCATGCTTTTGATGTTCTTCTCCATGGTAATAACATCTTGGAAAGTGGTGTGCACAGTAGGGTATGTAGAAGCACTAACGCTCAATGTGATTTCGTAGAACACGCCTAAAAATTCCACAAACACCTTAGCCTTTTTCCAATCATCATCATCAGGGGGTCCAACCCTATTTCTCTTGTATGTGTTGGTTGGCGGGGATACAACAATATTCCCATCTTCATCAATTTCCTCTTCTGGTTCATCAAAGTAATTTACATAGATATCACCATAATCATCTTTCATTGCCGTAAATGCTTGCTGAAATTTCAAAGCTGCTTCCAACATCAGATAAGTGTTGTTTCATTGTGTTTGGACATCCAAACAGACAATTCCTTTATGTGGAATCTTCTCTCTCTCCACAGTCTTCTTGAAGTAATCCAATATGTTTGGAGAAGATCTCACAAACTTTACGGCATTCCTAATAGCCAACACAGATTTCTGCAACCTCTTTAACCCATGACCCACAATCTAGTTTGTGATGTGAGTTGTATCTTTCACGTGTATGTATTTGCCATCCAAAATTGGTTGAAAACATGCATACCTAATCATTTTAGCAACAAGCCATTCCATTGCAGACTTGTTGGAAGAAGCATTATCCACAATAATACACATTACTTTTTCAATTCCCTAATCCACCAAACATGACTCAATAAGCCTTCCTATTGTTGCTCCTTGATGATTCTGAATTACAGCAAAATTTATTACGCTCTTATGCATCTTCCAATCAATATCAATAAAATGGGCAGTAAGCACCATGTAATTGACATTTTGCACACTCGTCCAAGTGTCTGTGGTTAAATTCACCCTCAACTTCTTCAAAGTTCTTCTCAACTCCTTTTTATGGGTATCATACATATCTAGAAAGGCTCTGCATAATTTTCTTCTAGAGGGAACATGAAACAAATGACAAACTCTAGCACAAAATTTCTTAAATCCTTTCTTCTCAACGAAACGAAATGGCAACTCATCAATTACAACCATCTATACACAAGCTTCTAAATAATCATCTTGATCAACAGCTACCATGCTCAGTGTATTAGCCCTAGTCTTATCACCACTTACATTTTTCTGCGACTTATCAGAAATAGATGGAAAGTATCGACAATTCTTATTGATGTGCCTAATCATACCAGATGTGCCATAATAACTTTCAGCAAAATAATCACCAATTTTTCCCCTAGGACAATATTTGCAATATGCCCTCTTATGAATTATCTGATACTCTTTTCCATTGACATCTATCGCAGTTTCAATCTTATCATACTCTACAAAATTATCCCAAACAAAGCTTCGTTTTATACCTGAAGTTTCAGAATCAATCTCCCATGTAGATGCAACTGCTTCAGGTTGGCTTGAACCAGGCTGAGTCGCAGGTTGAACTAGGCTGGGTCGCAGGTTGGTTTCCTTGGGTTGAACCAGGCTGGGTCGCCGGTTGACTTCCAGTTGTTAGGAGAAGTACAGGTGAAGGCGAAGGTGGAGTTGAGTGACTTAGTGCTGGTGAAGGCGAATGTTGCTTCAGAAGTTGCTTCAGAAGAAGCCTGCAGTCCAGAAGCACTTCGTAGAGGACGAACCGGGCCCTTCTTCCCTCTAGCCATGAACAAGATGGGGATCGAATTAAGGACTGGGGATCAAATTGAGGATTAGGGATTAAATTGAAGGAGGAGTCGAGATGAGAGAATGAGAGATTAGAGATTGAATTGAATGAGAGACCAGTTTTAGGGTTCTAGCCTTCTACGATCAGATTGAATGAGAGAAACTAAGAGTCTGAG
Source organism: Potentilla sterilis (assembly GCA_963682095.1). Lineage (NCBI taxonomy): Eukaryota > Viridiplantae > Streptophyta > Magnoliopsida > Rosales > Rosaceae > Potentilla > Potentilla sterilis. The sequence goes on along the minus strand of OY821763.1, from coordinate 5,096,254 downwards.
AGTGAGAGTCTGAGAGAACGAGAGATGAGAGATTGAAATGAACGTATAAGATCTAATTCAACTTAAAAAATGAACGGACATGATCAAATAATATATAAAAAGTCAGGTTATAATAATATTGCGGGACGGGACGGGACGATAATGCTAAAACGGGACGGGACATGATTGCTATTTTCAAAATCGATCTCGTCCCGTCCCGCTAACTTTCAGTACGAACCCGGTACTGGATCGAGATTTTGGTACAAAGTGCCCAACCTTAAATATATGATTTATTATTTAAAAGATTCGAGTTGCTTATATGATCGTTCTAAAGTATGTACCTAAATCTCAAGAACCTCGAAGGTGGATTATGAAGACACTAGTGTAAAGGTCGGATTTTCAATTCATTGGATTCTGTTTGGATTAGAGAAGTAAAGCAAATGAAACTCGTGCCGGTCTATCACCCGCCTAACTCCCGCATATTCTTAATGCAGTTCTCGTGTCCGCCTAGTTTCGTATTTTTTCTTTTGCTGACGGTGCAATAGGTTCCTATGTATGCTTTTGGTTTTAGTAGGCTCATATATATTCATGTGTACGTGAGGATCAATTGATTAATGTACCTTTGTTTAGTTTTCTTTCATAATAGTCTATTCATGTATATGCATTTATTTATAGTGATCTTGCACTATAGATGTGGCGTTGTAGCTTTCAAAATTCAAACAATTAACTAAGTTTAATTAGTAATCGAAAAGAAAAAAAAAATACAATGAACGATAAGCAAACAAGTTTTTGGATTTAGACATACTAACAAAATGAAGAAACTTTCATCCGTCTCTGAAACCAGAGTTGCTGAATTCTGGAAGCACATTTTTTCTTAAATTTAGCTAATGTAAATATGTAATCCATAGATTTACATTACCAAAAATCATCAATAAATTTGGCTTCTCAACCTTAAATGTAGAGGAAAATATAAAACCCAAAATACATATGTTATTTCAATGCACCCAATTAACTTCCAGAATATCACGTCAGTAATCATCACAGTTGCATCTCTGTATATATCAGACTACATATTGTTCTGCAATTCTTTCTTGTGCAGTAAGCTCTATCTTTTATATTTGGTTTGCTTTGTCGGGTCGGCGTCGAGTCCCAAATCGACAATTGGTAGAGCTCCTGTTTGAGTGCCATCGCTATCGTTCTCAATCTCCCCCTCTAATGTCAGTCCTTCAATACGTTTTGCTGCTATTGGATCCTTCATCCTCACATCTATATCTGCACCAAAATACCAACAAAACAAACATGCATGTAAGCAACTCGTTTCAGTTTTCTATTCTGTCAACCTATACGGTATACACCGATCACCGATATCTCTCTCTTTTTTTACGTAAGCAATGAAACAATTCTAAATCTTATAAGAAGAGAAAAACCATGTGACAATATACCGTGTGTGAAAAAAAGTATTCTAAATCTGTTAGCTTACCTGGATTAGAGAAAAACCAAAGAATGAAAGCGCATAGAAGAAGCACAAATGGGATAATATGGATAGCATTCTCTGCGAACTTAACACGAGCCTTTTCCTTCTTGGCCAACTCGGCTATGGGGGGATCATAAACCGGCAGCTGACTATCATTATCTTGGAAAAATGATACCGACATTCGCAGCCCCGACTGACCCTTTGCCGCTGACGCATAGTAGTCATCCGCCCTGCTCCAACTTGCCGATCTATGCATCTTTCTAGCTTATTAACTTGAATTTTGAAGGTTAGTGTGAGAATGGTAAAGATGATGCGACTGAAATGAGGGAAACTAGCCGAGCAAGAAAAGTTAATGGAGGGTAAAGTTGAAAGGGTTTGTACATGTCGATATAGTAGTGATGTTTGTGGGTGTTGTTCATTCAAGCAGTGTCCTAAAGGTCAAGGAAAACGGCAACGATTTGGGATCAGATGACGAGTTTGTTGGATCAATATTTGACTGCATTTCGGTTCCTATTTTAATTTCTTCCACATGCTTCCTCCACTAGCTAGTGTACTCTCTTTTATATATAGTTGGGAATGTGGGATGGACCTAGCAACCAATGCAATAGATTATAGAAATAGGCTGCCTCAAGTTGAGGTGGTCTTCACTCTTTGTAACCATCATACATAGCTAGAGGTGAACTAATTTTTCCTCTTCTTTTTTTTTCTTTGAAAATATTACCCCAATCCTACAATAGAGTTTATTTACTTGTTTTGATCTTAGAAAACATCACATATTCTTATTATAGAGATATGAGAAGTACAAAACGGAGTTGTGAGCAGAAGCCTCTCCGTAAAATGGTAACATGCTCTTGCCTTATAAGGCTACACACGCAAAAAGAAAAGCAAAAATACATAATAGATTTAAGATCAGCTGGCATGGGGCTTGTGGCTCTAGAGTGCGTGTATTCACCCCCTTCACTTGACACGCTAGCTGGAGTTCGGATCTCTATCTTTTTCGTTTTGGCCTCCCTTGTAACAAAAACAAAGAACAGAAAAGTTCCAAATTACTAGCGAGGCACTTATACATACATGTGTAGGATCAGAAACTAGATTCAGAAATGACAAACAGTACTAGCATACAAGAAGCCCTACATATGTATATATACATAGCTAGCTAGCTAGAGTACGTAGAATTTCCATTCTTTATTAGCGTTTGAGTGAGTTGAGGAAGCTGTTTCCCTCTGCTATATCATTGGTTGTGAGAAAATTCAGAAAATCTCTGAAGCTACTTTCTCTGTACTTGGAAGGCTGTTCTTCACTCACAAGCTCATCGGCAACCTTCATCTTCTCATCGATTCCCAAACTGTGTAAGCTAGCAATGGAGATTCGTGTCCTCTCACTGTTCAGTGTCGCCCTGTGCACAACACTCTTGTACAAGCCATTGCTCAGTACCTCCAAATGGTCACCCACATGGACTTGAAGAGCAGTCTCAAGTTGCGGAATTAGTTTCCATTTTCCGTCCTCAACGTCCATGACTTCCAGTCCAGGGAAGCTCTGAAGCACAATGGTGAAGCAGCTATAGTCCGAATGCGGCGGTAACCCTAGCGCCATTTCTGGCCTGGGGCACGGTGGGTAGCCATTGACTGTAATCACTTGCATTCCGTCTTCCATTTTCTTGGTTAAGTGAGTTGGACCTATGCCTAGGCTCTCAGTGATGGCACTTGTTATTTCCAGGCTCAGTTTCATTACTTCTCTGCAGTACTCTCCCATGGTTTCCCTGTGAAACATGATCACATACTATTAGTGTTGGTATATGCCTTGAACTAGTCGTCTGGTGGCGCTGACTGAGTCGGGGATCTCACTGTCTGTTATGTTGGGCTAGGGTTTCCTGTTGGGTTTAGTATATAAACGTCCTAAACCTAATTGTATTCTGTATTCCGTTTTTTCTCAAGATAATAAAACTACTCTCCTCTGCCCGTGGACGTAGCCAACACATCGTTGGTGAACCACGTAAATCTGTGTTCTTTCTTACATTCGTTACAACAATTAGCTAGCATATAACTACAAAGGGGTGTCATCTGGCCACTCAAATACAAAGGAAATATTAACCATGCGCAGAAAGTATGAAAGTAACAAAACGAGAAAAATGTTAAGCTAGTCATTAGTATCTAAGTATATTGTGAAACTTTTTTTTTCGGTAAGATATTTATATATTTGATCAAATCAGACAGAAATTAAATGTTCGTCGCTACGTATTGAACTACTGAAGTCATGAGGTGAAGCAATTTGTGTGGGGAAAAAAAAACAAACCCTAAGGCAAGGTTTTCCTAGGGCAGAGTTTATCCGATCCATTTGTACAAGGGATCGAGATCACTACATATGGCAAACTATCAGATATGTTTGTTCACATATTTTATCATTTTATGTGGCGCATGCATTTACGCTGACATATGCATGACCTTATATGTCGACGCAAGTCTACCAAAAGAAGCACAAATTAGCTTCACCAGAAATGCAAGACAAAATAAAAATCTGAAGCATTTTAGCTGAAAACTAAAATGAGAGATGAGGCAACTGGCTAGCGCGTGCATGATGGAAACTCTTATTTTGTGCAAGTACCTGTAGCTGGGTGGATTGTTAGGCCAAGCGTCGATCCAATTCTCCAAGGGGTGAGCATAGTGTTTGAGGAAGACCCTCCAGAATTGAATCTTATCAACTCCATCTTTGAAGCTTGTTCCATACCTCACTGGTTTGTGAACATCGTTACACATGAACTTTGCCTTTTCTGAACCAGGCAATTCGAAGAACTCCGAAGCCACAGCGAGCGCCCCGTCGAGCACCGATTTGTGGATTCCATGGTTGATAATCTAAAGTCATTTCATGCATATTAGTAAGTACGACATTAATTAATTGACATACGTACATAGAGTGCCATGAATCGAAGATCAATATATAAGAGGGCTTAACTAAATTAGCTTAGCTTACTTGAAAGTACCCAAGCTGACGACAAGCCGTTCTAAGTTCTTGGATTACAGTGGCTCGTTCTTCATCAGAACCCTGCTTGAGCTTACCAAAATCGATGGTGGGTACATTGGCAACTTCTGGAGTCAAGCTGGCACGGTGTGAAGTTGGGATCACATAACACTCGGGAACGTAGGGCAAGCCCTTCTCTTGTGCAGTCTTCCCCATCGGAAATGAGCTCGAACGGCTCTCATCTTGATCTCCCATCTTCAGAGAAACCAAAACACAGAAGAAAAAAGATGATCAGTATCAACGGTACGTATGCAATGAATTGAATTTGACTGAAGCTGTAACAAGGGGTTTATATAGAAAATATTCAGTGTCTGCAGAAAAGTTTTATATTATCTAGTACTTTGTATACATCCCAACTTGGAGTTTCTATCATAAACTATACTACTTAAAAGCTGAACAAAGCAATTGCTCATATAATGGTGTGGGCTGTGAAGATTAAACCCAGGTCCAGTAACACTTTCTGTACACGGTCTATGCCGCTTGGGGCTATAAAACAAAACGAAACTGTGATCATACTTGTCGTCATTTCTGAAGACTACGTACATGTTGGTACTTGATATACTGAGGACGGTTGTAATAAAGTGTGAATTTGGCTTGATATGGAAATGAATCAGGTCTATGTTGCTCCCTAGCACGTACAACAGGGTTTTGCTTACGATATTTCAGATTCAAAACAAATCAACTTTGTCCAGATTTTCAGGTACATAGTTTCTTAAAGATCATGCTTCTGGGTTTTTCTCTTCAGCTGGTTTTCCTCATTAAATTCTGGTCGGCACGTAGCTTCTCCAATTTGAGTGGATATATAGCAACGAGAAATATAATACCCTAGCAGCTATTTCCCGTACTTTGATCACTTTGAATGTCCCGACCAGATTCTGTGTATGTAATCCGTCTTTGACTCGAGAATAGAAAAAGAAAAGATGTGGCTGATGGCTAGAGGGATTCGTGAATTGTAAACGAGAATGCTGTTTGGCTTACCGGCCATGTATTTTTGAGTCATTTCATTGAATAAATTTTGTGTATGCTTTAAACATTTCCGATAAATTTAGGTCCAAAACTACTTATTATTGATCATTACAATCGTTATCTTCGGACAGATTGGACTTATTTCGATCTATGCATGTATGACTTGCTATCCATAGAGAATGAGAGTGTTTTTTGTGTTCTTTATGAGCTCATGTTACTTATAATCAATGGTTAAGATGTTAAACTTAACACATACCAAGATCATAACATTGCATAAATAATAAACACATAATATATATATATATATATATATATATATATAGAATTACAAAAGTAAAATGGAAAACACAGTTCATACCAGATGCAGAGGAAAAAGCCATTAGCAAACAAAACAAGAGTCTTCTGTGATCCTCTCACTATAACAACAGCTATCTATGGGGCTAGATCAATATGCTTGTATCTCTAAGAGGTCACAGGGACCTTGTCATTTATATGGTGCAAATGAATTAAACCTTCCAATAACAAGTTTCTCAAGTCATCAATTGCAATCCCTTAATGTATGCTGATTATTCTTGCTCGATTATCAAGCCTTTTAGATCCTCTAATTTGTGCTCATTCTTGATTCACATAATAATCACAATTTACAAGAATTAGGAATTCTTGAATCATCTATATTACATTCTCATTTAGTAACAATATCAAATCACACTTAATATGCATTCCTTTTATGTTCACATTTAGTCTTACATACGAGTCATTTCTAATGTCCTTCCAATGGAGAGTGACAATTATGCGTTTTCAAACAGTTGGGAATGCTGGGATTTAACAAACCAATAGCCAAATGAGTCATAGCCAATAGTATTGATGGAGTACATGCTCTATTCCTTGCTCCATGCCATCTGATCGGGGTAGCTGATATTTCTAGTTTCTATCAAAAGCATTTCTAATTAGAAATTCTAAACCGCACTTAACCATGAATCTTTTTTCTTTCTTGTTTTTTTGGGACAAAACTTGACTATGAATCTAGTCCCAAATCTTTGAGTTCTATTATATTTCTCATAAGAGACAAGAATGTGCTTTTTGTTAGACAGAGTTATATTTTCCTTATGATTGATGGCAACAGATAGAAGACACACTACCAGATCCGAGCGAATAGCCGACGAAAAAATTTTCGTCGGCTATGCCAATTTTTCGTCGGCTATTCCTTCTGTCGAAGAAATTTTCGTCGGCTATAAGTCGTCGGGAAAACCCCGTCGGTAATACCCATGGCCGACGAAAATAAAGAAATCGTCGGCTATAGTCGAGTATGGCCGACGATGTTACCGACGAAAATTTATTTCGTCGACCAAACGTGGGCAAAATATCCGACGAAATTCGTCGGGTATTTTCGAGTATGGCCGACGATATCGTAAACTATAGCCGACGAATTTCGTCGGCTATTTGTTTTGAAGTATAGCCGACGATTCCAGCATATTTCGTCGGTTATTTCGTCGAAATATATTAATATTTTAATAGGCATTAATCAGTTATAGCCGACGAAATAATGTAATTTTCGTCGCCTATAAGTTTTATAGCCGACGAAAATTGGTAAAAATCGTCGGCTATAGTGCTTATAGCCGACGAAATAATGCCAAAATCGTCGGCTATTCTTACATTTGGTGAAAAAAAAATTAAATTATTTTCTAAATTACCATTCCAAGCAACCTGCAAATCACAAAGACAGTCCATGCATTTGCACCAACAAGAAACACGTCTAAATGACTTATTATTTAATTCGTTCCAATATACATAAAATATAACCCTAATCATCACCTAAACCACTAAAGTCCACCACGTCATCCCCAACATCATGCTCTCCATCATGCTCTTCATCATGGTGACCGAACTCGGGAGGTTGAGGCATTGGAGGTTCAAATAATGGCTGAAACGGGGGCGGGGGTTCAAGGTTTTGTTGTTGTGCGGCGAACATATCATACCACCATTTTTGTTGGCCGGCGTAGTTGTGTCGCCGAATTCTCTCGCACTCAGCATGCCAACTGGACAGATCTAAATAATACTACTGTGTTCTGCGGTGTTGCTCCTGTGATCTGCGTTGTTCCTCCTGTGATCTCTGGAACTCGGCCGCCAACCTTGCATTTTCTTCTGCCAATCTCCGCACTTCCCCCCTCACCTGTTGGCTCTCCCCGCCTCCCTTCTTTTGACCTCCCTTAGTGGTCTTCAGAAGCCCTAGTCCAGAACTTCCCAAACCCCGGCTGTAGTAGTTGTTTGAGCGGTTTGGGAAGGCTGCGTCGAACATCCTCGCTGCCGTTTGGACATTGGACCGGTCGACCTGGCGCAGGGGGTTCTTCCAGATCTGCCTCTGAAATGTTCGGTTGTGTCTCCCGAACTACTTGCTGGAACACCTCTTCTTCGGCCCGGTTCACCCTCTCCTAATTGGACGGGAAAAAAAAATTAATATTCTAACAAATATATAATTAAGTAAAATTAATAATTAAAATTTTAAAATCGTAATGAACGACTTACGAGCTGTTCTGTCGCTTGTGGATAAACGATCTTGAACGTCTCCACGTACGGGTTGCTATCAGGATGATCTCTAAACGCCTCCTCCTGATATTGTGCAAACGGCCTAGAACCACCATGATGGGGGGTTGTGTTACGGCGGCGGTTCTCAGAGTTTATCCGAGTACGTTGCTTCAAACAAATAATAAAATATTAGAAAAATGCATCAAAAAATATTAGTGTAATAATTATAAAATAATTAAACTAATAATTAAAATTTTAACAAAATAAACATTTGTAGTAAAGTTTAGTATTTACCTGCATAACTGGGTTGTTGAAGTCTACTGTCTTCAACCAACGCCACTCGTACTCCCTGAACATGAACTCTCTGGGAGTACCCATACGACCACGGTTGTCGTATTCGTTATAGTGGGAACGGAGCTCGTTCTTCCACTCTTTGAACCTACGAAAAAAAACAAAAGTGCATTAGAAATATTATTAATATCATAAAATATTTCAAATTATAAGACGAGGAATTCCCAACGTACCTCAAGTCTACTGTCTTCAACCAACGCCACTCGTACTCCCTGAACATGAACTCTCTGGGAGTACCCATACGACCACGGTTGTCGTATTCGTTATAGTGGGAACGGAGCTCGTTCTTCCACTCTTTGAACCTACGAAAAAAACAAAAGTGCATTAGAAATATTATTAATATCATAAAATATTTCAAATTATAAGACGAGGAATTCCCAACGTAACTCAAGTTCTGCACGGAGTCCGCCCAATCCCGCTTGTGTTCGGCAATCTTGAAGAATGTCTGAAAGATAATATTTTATTAGTTTTACAATTGTAATAATACCGAAAATTATTAAATATTACGATAAATAAATTAAATTTTTTAAATTACTCACCGACGCGGCGTTGTTCACTTCCCTCTTTATCTCTTCGGGCACATCAGCCCACCGGGTCCACAACATAGAGACTCTGTCCCTAATCAGTGCCCCCACGCAACCCGAGTAGTCGCTTTTTTTTTCCCCTGAACCTCCTGATTAGGAGGTTCGTTGATCTGGATCCTCCCCCTCAGATCAACAGTTCTCCTGAGCGTGTCAAAACATATGACACCTCTCGTATTCCTTGTTGAACTGCTAGCGGCTGTCCCTATCACATAAACGACGATTGGTTAATAAAATTAAATATTAGTGCGTTAATTTTAATAAAACATTTAATTAATAAAATCGAATGTTACCTGAACTCGATGACCCGTCTGTCGACTTTCCTTTTCTCCTCGCCGAAATCAGGAGGTCAGGGTTCTCAAATGGCTGCTGCTGGTATGCCTCCGGAGCACTCACGTACTGAGGCATATCATGCCATATGGGTACACCACGATAGTCGACCTCCGGTATCGCAGGAATGTTGTACGGGAGGTAGAGCTGATTTGGGAGAATAGGACCCTCAGTCGAGTTAGCAGCAGACGTCGTCGGACTCGTCATCGGCTCCCGATGAACCTCAGGCATACGAACCTGAGAAACGTCTGCAGCTATCTCGTCCTGAAATAGCTGCCGACTGAATCTCGGAGCATCTGGCCCGACAGGCGGAAGTGAACTGCTCGACGGCCGCCCCGCCTGGAGAAGGGTCTGGTGCCGAGAACTCACACTCCTCCGCGGCTGGGATGAATCTACACTCCTCCGCGGCTGGCTGGTGGTCCTCTCAGGCTGGCTATGGGTCCTGTCGGAGTCTGCCGAGCCGGCGGAATTTGCAGAACCCCTAGATCTGGAACGACGGCCCCCGAACAACTGTCTGAATGCATCGGCCATCTGTAGCTTGAGGCATTAATACATTAATTAATATTAAATTATATTACATTTTATAACAAATTCTAATTAATATAATAACCAATAATACTAACATATTTCAAAACATACTAACAAATTTATATATAACAATTTAACTAATTTTAAATAATACTAACCATTATCCTAAATATAACTATTTTTATACAAATATAACTATATTGCAATATTAACATATATATATATATATATAATTAGACTACCAATTTATATATATAATTAATTTAACAATTTATATAACAATTTATATAATTAAAATTAAATATATAACAATTTATATACCTAAATAATAACAAATATATAACAATTTATATAATTAAAATTAAATATATAACAAATATATAACAATTTATTATATAACAATTTATATAATTAAAATAAAATATATAACAAATATATAACAATTTCTTAAAATTAAATTTATTAACAAATATATAACAATTTATATAATTAAAATTAAATATATAACAATTTATAAAATTAAATTAAATTAAAAAAAAATTAACCGGATCAGAGGAGGAGGAGGAGGAGGAGGAGGAGCCGAATGGAGGAGGAGGAGGAGGAGAATTCGGCCGGATGGAGGATGTTGACAGTAGCCGCAGAGGGGCTACAGCAAGCCCACAGACCCGCGGCAAGTACACCAGGGCCCGGCCCAGGACCCAGGATCGGATCACCAGCACCAGGCCTCGGGGCCCAGCGGTCTATCCTGCCTCCAAGGGTCCTGGGACCAGGGGCGCCTGCCTGCCAAAGAGGGCACCAGAATATCCAAACAGAAGGGAACCAGTCCCACATCGAAGGGTAAGGCCAGCCCTCACCCTCAACCACCTATATATGGGCCTCGACTACCACCATAAATAGGTAACTTGTCTCTCTCCCTGCTTACATACGTGCCCAGGTTATATATATTCCAACTATACTAACTTAGGCATCGGAGAGGTGAAGGCCGGCCCGCCCGGTATTCCCCTTAGTAAGCAGGATTGCAGGAGATCGAGTTGGATTCATCAAGTATCTACCAAGACCCCCGGGTTTAGGCAGAAACAATTGGCGCCGTCTGTGGGAAATCTGAACAAAAAGCCCTGCGAGCAACACCGCTGGCTGAGATTGTGGGAATGAGTCAAGAGAAAGGAACTACTGAGGAGGGGCGTGTTGCAGCTGTGCAAACGCTCGCCTCCACCCCTGTTGTCACGCGGGAGCTGCGTGGCGAGCAGGGCAGCGATTTGGGAAGGAGCCATGGAGGGCCCTCCGGTGATCCGGAGCCCCGCCACGAGAGCTCGCACGGGAAAGACCCGATAGAGGACGAAGGCAGCCCGGTGCTTCGTGGCCTATCCCTGACGTTCTCGGATGATCCGAGTGATCAGTCTGAGAGCCAGGATCAAGACCCCACGTACAGCCCCGACCATGACGGCTTGGCGGGAAAGGTACGGGCGATGGCCGCAGAAGTTAGTCGTCTCAGAGAGGAGAACGACCGGGACCGAGCCAAGTCCCAGGCCCGATACGAAGAGATAGAGGCAGTAAACGCCGCCCTGGTAGCCGCCCTAGAGAGGGGGCAGCAGCGCAGTGCTGCCATGGCCGAGGCACAAGCCGCACCCCTGCTAGTCCAACCCCGGCAGCTAGAGGCAGGGCAATCTTCGGGCGCCCGACCCAGCGAGCCTGTGCGAGAGAAGTTACGAGCCGGCGAGGACCTGCCAAAGAGCACGCCCGCCTCCCACCAGCCGCACGCTTCGTCCATGGGTGAAGTGGATACTCCAACCGCCCGGGCGCTGCAACTGCTAGCCAACACCGTGTCGGACCTGAAGGCCCAGATGGAGGCAAACGAGAGGAGAGCAGCCCGACCATTGGAAGGCGCCCGGTTCAACGAGCGCATGGGCCCCTTTTCACACCGAGTCATAGAGTCGGGGAGAACTGGCAACCAGAAGTCCCTCAAGCTCACCTATTCCGGGTCCGGCTGCCCGTATCAACATCTGGACAGCTTCCGATCCCAGACCTGCGCCAAGGGTTACTCCGATGCAATCTGCTGCAACATCTTCCAGGAGACCCTGTCCGGAGAAGCGCTCAGTTGGTTCTACGAGCTTCCTGCGAATTCAATCGAGGCATTCGAACAGCTGGCTGACCGGTTCGTAGGCCGCTTCATCCTCCGAGTCGAGGGAGCACGGACGTCCACCGTCCTCTTCAATTGCATCCAGGCCCCCGGGGAAGAGTTGAGAACCTTTGTCAACCGGTGGCAGACGGCCACGGCCGGGGTCCGGAACTTGGACAAAGGCATCGCCGAGATGGCATTCAAGCAGGGGCTTCGGGCAGGGAAGTTTTCCTACGCCGTCAGGGTAGAACTCCCTCAGGGCTACGACGAGTTGATGGCTATGGCCATCCGGCACGCCCAGGCTGATCATGAGACCTACGGGAACCACCTGCTGAAGAGGAAGCGGGATGAGCAGTCTTTGGACCATCCCCGGGGGGAGGATCCCCCGCGCAGTCACGAGAGCAAACCCGGCCAGCGAGCCGAGCACGGGAGTCGCCGACCCGGCCGGAACAACAACAACAACGACAAGACCTGGCCGCAGCGACAGCAGAGGCCCTTCTCTGACAGGCCCCAGTCTCGGGCCGAGAACAAACCTGCACCGTACCACCAAGAGCGCCCCCTGGCAATTATGTCAGCACCCCCGGCTAATCAAGAAGTCTTCTCCATTCTCACCGCATCCTATGAGGACATCCTGCTGGAGAATGCGGACGTCATTGCCCCACCGCCCCAGAGAAGGTACCCCAAGGGGAAGCTTACGACGGCGCAGACAGGCAAGTACTGCTCGTACCACGATGAGGCAACTCATCGGACGAACCAGTGCTTCGCCCTCAAGACTGCAGTGCAGGGCTTGATTGATAGCGGCCAGCTCCAGAGATATGTAGGGGAGAGAGGAGCAGGCCCCGACCGGGAGGGTAACCCGGCTTGGTAAACCCGCTGGGTCCAGGCGGTTAGTTTGGCATATCGCCGGTTCAAACGATTGTAAAGATCAAATATATGCAAACTACTTTTGAAAACTCTGGCCCCGCAAGCTCAGATATATATTCATAGTTAATTAAAGTATCCAAAAAGTAAACCGCTCCGGAGAGTTTCTTTTACAAGCAAGAGCAAGAAAAACATCCTAAGGAGCCGCATCTCCAGCAGTAGCTTCGTCGTCGACCTCAGCTCCGGCAGGTTCGGCACTGTTGGTAAAAGAATCCAAGTGCGAGCGACGCTCCGCTCCTGGTTGTTCCTCCACCACCAGCTGCTGGGCGACCGGCTCCACAGGAGCATTTCCTTCGGCAGAGGTACCTGGCATCAGGGAAGTATTTAACCACCCCTTCGCCGCCCATTCCGTGTAGGCATCCGAGATGCCTTCTTCCCGGGCCTTCTCCAGGCAGTCCAGGAACCGATCGCTCTCCTCGTATTGAAGAACGAACCGGTCGAACTGTTCCGGATCATCTCCACCAGCAGCAGCAGCGGTGGCACATGCCTGAAGCTTGTCTATCTTGGCTTCCAGCTCGGCCCTCTCAGCGTCAGCCCGCTCCCGCTCCCTCTCCATGCTCCGGTTCTACTCCTCCAGCTCCCGGGCCTTCTCCTCCATCTTCCTGGCCTTTTCCTCCATCTTCTTGGCCCTCTCCTCCGCCCTGGCCTTCTCCCGATCCGAGCGGGACTTCTCCACCTCCAGAAGCTTCTGAGACTTGGATAGCGCAGTTATCTGCCTCTTCAGCACCGGGAGCTCCTCGCTTGCATCCGGCTGGTACAGGTGGTAGAGCAGCTGCAGGGCAACAAAGGCAGTCAAGTGGCAAAGAAAGAAGGCAGGATATAAGCAATACGGTGATACCATGCGGTACTTACCCGGAAGATGGATTCCTTGCATTTTGGCCGGTTGCCACCCGCCAGCACGCCATCAACCCCGGGCTTGTCCAGGCCGAAGCTGGCCAGGTCCGCCATCATCTGCCGAACGAGAGCATTGTCCGGACTTCCCCTCACCGCCTCCGCAGGCGCAGGACTGCTCTGCCGGTCAGCTCCGGCTCCCTCCCCAGCATTGGATGTTACGCTGCTGGTTGTCCTGACCCGCTTCGCCAGGACCTCCCGGGATGACCCACCGGTTAGCGTCACCAGCAAAGGGGACGGACCGTCCGGCCCTTTCCGCTTCTCTCCCCGCCCTTCGGGAGCAGCGGCACGTGCGCTCGCACGAGGAACAAAAGCAGCGATACCCAGGCTCGCCGCACGGTTGGGGACCCTGTTTTCTCCCCCAGGAACCCGCACCGGTCCCCCGGTGCTCTTGCCCTTCCCTGGCACCGCTGCTGCCGCAGAGTGATGGGTCTTCACTCGCTCCGGCACGTAGGACGATTCGTCCAGATCCCGGGCCTGGGGCTCCGCATGCAACGTAACCCGCCCGTCCGCTTCCACCGAGGACCGGGCCACGCTCGCACCCTTCTCCGTAAGATGCTTCAGGAGATCTTCCCCGTCCATCGAAAGAGTGTTTTCGGGCTTGATCACCGCCCGGGTTGACGCACCTGCAGGACAAGGAAAAACGTTAAATTGTTAAGCAAAACCTAGCACAAGTCCCACCGCTAGGGTTTGTTACCCACCGGGATCCCGCCCAAGCCCACAGTGTTCCAGCACTTCTCGCCGGATGAAGTTGTACGAACTTCGCTCCAGGTGGTCCCAGCAGCCGAGAATAGTCAAGACCCTCTCCTGCTCCAACTCGGACAGCTGGAACGACTGGTCGCCTATGGGCTGGAAGGCGCCAGGCGCCAGGCACCCGGTACCTCCTCCTCTTCACCTGCCAGGCCCCGCCAGCCATCACCACCTTCTTTCTCCAGCTGTTGTCTACCCATGAAGGCATAGTGGTGATAACCGCTTGATTGTTGCGGGAGTTGAAGGATAAGCAGCCTTTGGACCCCGTTTTCCTCGAGTAGGACAACCTATACAGTGCCCGGAATTCATTGATCGTAGGCATACTCATTCCGGACAAGTCGTATAGGCAGCCTAGGCTTAGTAGCCGCCTCCATTGAAGACCGGGCAGCTGCGCGGGCGACGCTGGCAGGGCACTCAGAATATACTGCACAAAGTCAGGCAGCGGTAGCGACATCCCGTGCCGGAACTGGTCCGGATGCACGGCAACCCAACCCTCCTCCGGGTTACAGGCCGACTCTCCAGGGTTCAGTGGACGCAAAAAGATATCGTCCGGGATACCCCACGTTTCCCGGAACGCAGCGATCTCCGCGGGAGTCAGGCTCTCCTCCGGTTCGTCACACACCACGGCAGTTCTTCCCCTACCAAGCGTGTAGCTTTCAGCGGGCGCACCGGCCATTCGCACCCCGTGCGGTATCTCAGCTTCCGAGGAATCTGACCCGGAATCTGAGGACGTGGACGAGGCACCGCTCCCGGAGCGGTCCGCGGCTTCTTGCTCCGGGGCTTCAGAATCGAGCCAGTCCTGCATCCTCTCCACATCATCCACCACAGGACCTCTTGCGGCAGATTCAGAAGCCTCCTCCGAGCTCGAAGTGTACATCTTAATCTAGGGGCAGAAAATCAAAACCCTAACGCTCGTCAGCAACAGACTACAACACCACCTTCAACGGCCTCTCCCCAAAAGTTTGCCGCTGAGCAACCCAGTCAGCGACACAGATCCCTCCCCCCCGCCGCAAAACAACAAATCAAAAAGCAAGAAACACCGGGGCAAAGAACACAACTTACCGATTAGTATGCTTAGCCGAGGACAATCCGCCCTGCGAAAGCAACGAGCAATGGTAAAAGGAGGCTTGGGAGCGCTTCAAACAACGGATCTCTTGGGGCAAGGAACTTAGGGTTTTTTTCGCCGGACCACCTCCTTTTTCTCTCGGTCTCTCTTAAAAAGTACAAGAAGCAAAGGTAGAAAGAAGAGCAGAAGAGACCTATTTATAGAGGGGACCGGTGCCCTAGGCATTTAGAAATCCCTCCAAAAAACGCAATCAGAGCAACTCAAACGCCTGCGAATCCAGGCCCTCCATCACAAAACCGTCCCCTGATGGCACGTGTCCCAGCATTGGTAAAACTGCCCACGCCATCATAACTGACGGGACTGATGGACTCCCTCCTTAAATGCATGTCAGCCACCTGTCCCACACGCTGGTGACAGGAAGGTAGCAGCAGGAACCAGGGAGTCATGCTCCCCTACGCTTCCCCAGATTCCACGGTTGCACGCCATCATCATTGCAATTCAAACGGCTTGGAAGACCTCTCACCGGTTATGCAGATCCAACCGCTTCAAGAGCATCTATCCGGGTTTGAGCAGGACCTCGCACCGATATGGCATGTTGCCCGCGCGAGTCCCGCCCGGTACCATGGCAGTCCGCGGTTATGATCATTCAACCGGCTCCATGGCATCTTCCCCGCATTTGCACCAACGACCTCGTTTCGATATGGCAGCACGCCCGATCGAGGTCCGGTCTGCAAATTCATCCGGGACTCGTCTCGATTTGGCAGAACGCCCGTCGAGCCCCCATGAACTCCACCTCGCACCGATATGGCAGAACGCCCGGACCAGGTCCACCCCGTCGGTTCCGTCATGTCCCACCAGCTTCAGAGTACTTTCCGGAAACATAATCACCCGGACCCATGGCTTTTCACAGGGGGACTCGCTTCGATAGGCATGTCGCCCGTCGAGTCCGCCCGCCTCCATGGCAAACGCATGGGCTTTATAAACCGGGCGAGTTTACATCTAACACATGTACTCTTGTCCAGCAGGATAAAAACCCTGCGTCGCATTGAACCGCGATACTGTCCAGCAGGATAAAAACCCTGCATCGCACTGAACTGCGATACCTTTGGGAACACATGGGGGAGACTCGTTATCTCTACACCATCCCACCGGGCAAATTGTATCTCTAACACAGAACAAATCTCCCCGCAGGCTAACAAACCTGCACATTTACCTCATCACTTATTCAAACACAAAGCTGAGAAGAACTAGCAAATGTTTGCACCGCTCCGTTCTAGTTTGGCAGAACGCCCGGTTCTGGCCCAGTTGGCACCGCTCCGTTCTAGTTTGGCAGAACGCTCGGTTCTGGCCCAGTTGGCACCGCTCCGTTCTGATTTGGCAGAACGCCCGGTTCTGGCCCAGTTGGCACCGCTCCGTTCTAGTTTGGCAGAACGCCCGGTTCTGGCCCAGTTGGCACCGCTCCGTTCTGATTTGGCAGAACAACCGGTTCTGGCCCAGTTTGCACCGCTCCGTTCTGATTTGGCAGGATGCCCAGTTCGGAATCAGTGAGCTCCGAAGGGCAGCAGACCCAATCAGAATTCCGTGCATTAATCTCTTGCATGGCGGATTTCAACGCCTCATCATCATCATTCCATGCATTAATCTCTTGCATGGCGGATTTCAACGCCTCATCATCATCATTCCATGCACCATCTATCGCATGGCATCATCTCATGCCCTCTTCGGGTTTCCACCCCGTTCCATGCTCTAACACTCGAGCACAATCCTGTTTTACATTACCCAACATGTTTATAAATTATTTCTTGCCATCAGTAACAGGTACTCACCTCGGTCACGCCCAATCTTTAACGCGGACTTGGGGGACTGGGGACCTGTAGGTTGGGGTAACCCCGCGGGTCTGCGGGACAAGAGCAAGACAGATAAGTCCCCATTCAAGATTGCACTTGACCGGGAACTTGGGGGACTTGTTGACAGTAGCCGCAGAGGGGCTACAGCAAGCCCACAGACCCACGGCAAGTACACCAGGGCCCGGCCCAGGACCCAGGATCGGATCACCAGCACCAGGCCTCGGGGCCCAGCGGTCTATCCTGCCTCCAAGGGTCCTGGGACCAGGGGCGCCTGCCTGCCAAAGAGGGCACCAGAATATCCAAACAGAAGGGAACCAGTCCCACATCGAAGGGTAAGGCCAGCCCTCACCCTCAACCACCTATATATGGGCCTCGACTACCACCATAAATAGGTAACTTGTCTCTCTCCCTGCTTACATACGTGCCCAGGTTATATATATTCCAACTATACTAACTTAGGCATCGGAGAGGTGAAGGCCGGCCCGCCCGGTATTCCCCTTAGTAAGCCGGATTGCAGGAGATCGAGTTGGATTCATCAAGTATCTACCAAGACCCCCGGGTTTAGGCAGAAACAGAGGAGGAGGAGGAGAATTCGTCGTCGATTTGAGGAGGAGGAGGAGGAGAGCGGCGGTGCGGAGGTTTCTGAATTGCTGCGGAGGTTTACAGCGGCGGAGAAAGCAGAAAAAAGGGGAAAACGGAGGCTAGGGTTCGGCAGTTTCAGACTTATACCCGATAGAATAGCCGACAATTAAAAAAGATTTCGTCGGCTATTCTTTACTATAGCTGACGAAATCTTTAACATCGTCGGCTATACTTTGAATATCGTCGGCTATTCTTTGAATGTCGTCGGCTATACTTTAGGCGCTCAGCAGCCGTCCGATTTCGCACATCCAACGGCGGACAATGAAAAAGCGCGGATCGCAAGAGTTTAGCCGACGAATTTTAATATTTCGTCGGCTATACTTTGGACAATCAGCAGCCGTTGGATCTGAGCCATCCAACGGCGGACAATAAGCGGATCGCAAGAGTTTAGCCGACGAATTCAAATATTTCGTCAGCTAAACCTTTGGTCAAACAACAAAGTCAAACCTCTAAACGCTTTAAAACGGAAATTGGCATGTGTAAATGACGTTTTTTGGCCTGACCTTCAACAGATAATAGTTTCAAACCGATGAGACGCAACTAATCGTATAAAAATTTTCCTCAAAATATTTACCGACCGTGAGGCTACCCATAGGAAAACGGAAGTAAAAAACAATTAACCGCAACATTCGGCACACAGATTTTGTCGGAATCTTGTCATTTTTCAACCGTAGACGTATTTCATTATTTCGGTCATATCTTATTTCACGACACATTTGCATTTGAAGGACGAAGCATTGGTTTGTCGATAGTGATAGAAAATGGAAGCTGCTCTTTTTTTTTTTTTTTTTTTTTTTTATCATAGCCGACGAAATCAAACCTAGTACTCGTCGGCTATTCTTTTGTCGTTTTGTGTCTAAAATAAAATATGTATTTTTCAATATAGTTTTGGCCGACGAAATCACGCATTTTTCGTCGGCTATAATTAGTATAGCCGACGAAATAATGCATTTGTCGTCGGCTATTCTGTGAAAAAAATAAAAAAATCAGTTGTGTTACACCTCTCGTACCCATATGTCCTGTTCATATATAACCAAAATTGAACATAAAAAAAACAGAAATCCAGCAGTCAACATATTTCAATTTTTTTTTTAAGGGGTTTGGAACCCAGCCTAGCTGGGAGGCTCATCCCCACGTCCGTTCATTAGAAATGAGTGGATTACAAATGAAATGATTACACCATCTAAATTACTTAATCCGTCGGATTGTAATTGGAATCATCGGATGAGTCTTCTTCGGTTTCTGAATTGCTCGATAGGGGTAATCTATGTCTTTCCTCACCACTAGAGTCCTCGTTAGTTTCTTCATTTGGATCAACATCAACAAGCAGTGGCTCTTCACGTCGAATTCGCACCGGCGTATCTAGGCAAATAAAAGAGGAGTCAGGAATACCGTTTGAGTTGGGCTCTTGATACGCGGTGCCCCCTTCCTCGTTCTCTTCAGCCACTCCAAGTGTAGACGCCCGGTAAATGTTGCGATGGTGGATAGTGTTGACTACTTTCCACGGGTCACCCTTGGCGAGATCATCAAGATAAAACACTTGTTTCACCCATGTGGCTAAAACGAACGGGTCGTCCTCATACCATGATGTACTAGTGTTCACAGAAGTTATGCCGTATTGATCGGTTTTCATGCTCTGCGGCCGTGTGTCAAACCATCTACACTTGAAAAGGTGCACTTTCATGCCTTCCCCGTAATGCAGTTCCACAACTGAATGGAGAACACCGTAATAGTCAACTCCATCATCCCCACCATGTGCCATAACCCCTGAATTTTGTATTTTCAGTCTGAGGTCTCTCTCTTCACATCGAAATAACACACCATTCACCTTGCACGTCGCATAAACTTTTGAATAGACCTGCCTCATCGCTAGAAGTCTGAGTTCGTGCGACCAATTTGGGTGATTATCATTTTTAATAAGGTCCATCTGCAACCATCAGAATCAACTATAAATATGAATAATTATACACAATAATATATAAACACGTATAGAATAGTGTTAAAGTTACGTACCCAGCGGCCGAAATACTCTGCGAATGTCCGGTTGTGGTAATCGAGATCACCTGCTACTCCATCACAGTTTAGATGCATGTTCTTCCAAAACTGAACTTCTGGACAGTTGATTAGTACCCACCAATGTGCAATGGCTACCTCATAATCTTTCAACTTGTAGGAAACTGGCATGTTTCCACCGAGTACAACATCGTCGGAGAGTATGGAAAGATTGAACTGTGAAGGTACATCTTCCGGTATGCTTTCATGTAACGCTCCTAAATACAGCTTCATGTAGGTGACGCACTCGTGCGCAATATATGCTTCAGCTATACATCCTTCAGGTGCGGATCTGTTTTGGACAAAATCACCGTATTGTCCAAGTTGCCTATAAATCAAGTTTTTAAAGTGTTATGATAATACATTAATACTATATCACATATATTGATGAGGAAATTAACATAAGGTGTAAAATACGTACCTTTCCATCGGATACATCCAAGTGAAGTGCACAGGACCGGTAAGCAACAATTGCCGAGGAAGATGGATCATGAGGTGAGGCATGATGTCGAAAAAATTTGGAGGAAATATCATCTCAAATTTACACATGATATGAACGATGTCTTGTTGCATTTCCCGGAGGTCAGATTTTCTCACTTTCCGTGTGCATACCTTCTGGAAAAATCTTGCCAACGCTACTAACGGCTCCACAACGTGACGGGGAAGGAACGGTCGAATGAAAACAGGGAAGAGACGTTGTAGCAGGATATGATTGTCATGACTTTTCAACCCGTAAAGATTGTTGAATTGTCTATTCACACACTTGGCTATATTTCCAGCAAAGCCTGAAGGATACTTGGCCCGACTTATCCAATGGAAAATTTCTGGTTTATGCTCAGGCTTGACGGTGTAAGGAGCTTGAGGCATTTTTCTCTTCCCTTGTTTCAACCATAGTTGTTTTCTGATATTCATGTTTTGCCGATCAGTGCGAGCCTTAGGACCGTCTTTCGTCTTCCCCTCCAAGTTCAGCGTTGTGCCCACCACACTTTCAGAAACATTTTTTTCTATGTGCATAACGTCTAGGAAGTGACGAATCAGCAACTCACACCAGTACGGGAGTTCCCACAATATACTCTTATGTGTCCAGAATTTGTACTCCTCAGATCTTTCAGGTATTTCCGCTACAATATCGGGATGATTGCTGAGGGGCCCAAAATCGTACTCATTAAGCACTGCTAAAATTTCTCTTCCCGTCCATCTTCTGGGAGGACCACCGTGTTCTTCGGTTCCATCAAATGCGGCGGACTCGTACCGCCAGTGGTGATCCACCGGAAGGAACACACGATGACCCATTCTGCATATCTTGTTGCAATGAGGGGTGCTCCCATAATCGCTGAGGCACTCTGGAAAAGCCTTGTATCACCTAACAACGCTGCCCGACAACATCCCATAAGCAGGAAAATCACTGATGGTACCAATAACCATGGCATGCATCTGGAACGTCTCCTTCTTGTACTTGTCAAAAGTGGGATGACCAACGTCCCACAATACCTTAAGCTCTTCAATCAATGGTCTCATATACACATCGAGACATTTCCCAGGGTAACCAGGCCCCGGAATCAACAACGTCAACATATTATATTCCTTCTTCATGCACATCCACGGAGGAAGGTTGTAAGGTACCAAAACCACCGGCCATATACTGTATGAAAGACTCATGGTGCCGAAAGGGTTGAACCCGTCGGTTGAGAGCCCGAGCCTGACGTTTCTGACATCTGACGCAAAAGGAGGAAACTCATTGTTTATATGCTTCCAAGCCGCTCCGTCAGAGATGTGTGTCATGATATCTGCGTCTCCCGCGTCCCGCTCACCGTGCCATCTCATAGCTTTTACGGTGGTTTCTGACATGTACAACCGCTCAAGCCTATCTCTCAACGGAAAATACCGAAGCCTTTTCACAGGTTTCCTATTGCCTGCTCCCGTCAACTTATATCGGTCAGACTGACATATCGGACATGCGTCAAGGCTAGCAAGGTCATTCCCTTCTGCATCTTTACCCCAGAAGAGAACGCAGTCAAATGCGCATGCATGGATCTTAATGTAGGAAAGCCCTAGATCTTTGAGGATACTTCGGACCTTACGGTGATTGGTAGGATTACGATGACCCTCCTCCAACAACGAAGAAGTGTACTGTAGATATTCACCCACTTGCCTGATGCTCGATTTTGTCTCGACTTTAATCCTCATTACCTCCATCACACTTTGAAGAACTGTCTTCTTAGAACTTGAAGACACAGGGGTCTGTTGCAATGCAATAAGTTTGTTGTACTTGTCAAAGGCAGCAGTGTTGACAACTTGTGGGAACGGCTGCACCGGGTCATGCATATATTGTTCCCCACGTACACCGCTTTCAAAAGGAAACACGTCGTTGACGAATGCCATTGTTGGATCGTTGGATGTACTACTACTGCCCGCCTCAAAAAAATGCCCATGATCATGCGATCCATCTAAGATGGCTCACCGTGATATATCCAACGTTTGTACTTCGGCCAAAACCCATTACTCTTTAGGTGCTCCCATACTGTCCTAATCGGAAATTGACACATATCACTGCGACACTTACATTTCTTGCACGGGCAATAATGGTATTCATTCCCGTTTGCATTTTCTTCGACGAACTGCAAAAAATCCACAACTCCTATAGTGTATCGTCGGTCATGCCTTGGAAGCGAAATCCAACTCTTATCTCGATCCATATATAGCCTGATAATAATATATATGTATAATTTTAATTAATAAGAAATTAATTAACACATATATATTACAATATATATTATTATCAACATCAACTCATATATATATATATACCATTAATTAACAACCATTATTTAAGTTCATTACACTATCAACAACCATTAATTAACATATATATATATATATATATATATATATATATATTTAACACTAATTAAAATAACATCAAATTAAAACACATAATTAAACTCTAACTTAAAATCAACTCAACTACAACTCAAAATCAACATATATACATACATTCTAACACTAAAACAACAACAAAACAAAAAATCACTTACTATATCAAAATCACTAAAACTCAAAATCAACTCAACTAAAACTCAACTAAAACTCAAAATCAACATATATACACATATACGTACCTATATATAGCTCCACAATGTAAGAGATGACAGATTTCAACAATACCCACAGATTTTTCACTCTTTCTCCCGTTTTTTTTCGTTTTTTTTTAAATGAGCAGCTTCTGTCAAGATCTGAAAATATAAAGACTTATAGCCGACGAAAATTCCAATTTCGTCGACCAAACTTTCAAAAGTTTTCGTCGGCTATACTTTAAGAGAAAGGCCGACGAAAATTTTAACTCGTCGGTCATTCTAGAGGTATAGCCGACGAAAAATATTTTTTAGGGACGAAAGAAAAAATCGTCGGCCATTCTTGTGGAATAGCCGACGATTTTTTATTTTTAGCGAAGAAAGACAATATCGTCGGCCATTCTTCGGAATAGCCGACGAAAATTGTATGTCGTCGGCCGTTTTTTTTTTTTTCGTTGGTAATGGTCTTTTTTCTGGTAGTGACAGTTGTTCAACTTGATATATAAGTTGATATTTCAAGCAAGCTAGCCTGCCGTGTTCTTGGGAACTTGGGAGTTTGGATTAGGATATGAACTAATATATAGTTGCAATCATCTAAAAAAGAATCAACAATATTGTCAATTTATCTCAATCAATTGCAAGACACATTGTTGTAATTCCAGTTTCCTTCCTGGTATATACCTCGCAACCTTTCATCTTGATCATCCCTTAGCTCTAATGAAATGTCTCTTTGAGGCGGTCAGTTAAAGATGTCATGCTCATTTTTCGGTTACTTCTCTTAGCTTATGAATGTCTAATTGAAGATCTCTTTTACTAACTTACTAAGATAGCTAGCTCCGTCTTAGATTACAAAACATTCATTTGAAACATTTCATCAAACTATCCAAAACTTTAAGCTCAAACAAGTGATCTTGAATAAGGTCTGGGTACATTTTCCACAAGAAACAATTCAATAATGTGCTTTTGTAGCTTTGAATAAGGTATTGCAATTATGGAGGGGAACAGATAAAACACACGTACTTTCCCACCTTTGAAGATTCATATCTTTCTTGCCGATGCCAGATTCTT
This sequence comes from Potentilla sterilis, assembly GCA_963682095.1. Taxonomy (NCBI): domain Eukaryota; kingdom Viridiplantae; phylum Streptophyta; class Magnoliopsida; order Rosales; family Rosaceae; genus Potentilla; species Potentilla sterilis. The sequence goes on along the minus strand of OY821763.1, from coordinate 5,072,083 downwards.
GGGCAACTGGGATTGAGATAATGAACCAAGGGATAGGTTCCCCATTTCTTTGCCAACATAAATTTGAGTCAACAGTTTGTTCTCTGGTTTCTTCCATATGATCAGTAGTTGCAAGTCAATTATTATTGAGATCCCATACTTGGTTGGTAAATGGAATAGCTGCAAAAGATCGAAAATTGCATCCCCTCAATTTTAGGGTCAATGAAGAAAAAAACGTGTTATTTGTTATGAAATCTGCCATGCATACTTGTGTGTGTGTTTGTTTAAGTCAAAAATGAACATCCATGCTAGCTAGGTAAGAAAAATTCACAAGGAAAAAGAGGTTTTAGGGTTGGGAGGGTGTTTAACTGCCCACCAACTTCTTGAAGTGTCTGGTTGCTTTATAAAGTTAATAGCTTGATTTAGCTATATTAATGAAAGAAAGAACTACAAGTCATTCTTTACCGGTGGAGTTGGTGATCTAATAGTCATAAGCAATCATCACTTATATATGTAAATCATAGTTCCCTCTAATTATCATCTGTATCGGCATTGAGATCATGGCAAAGCTTCTTCTGGTGTGTGCTCTTGTGGTTCTTGGATTTGCATTAACATGCTATGCTGCGACAACCTACACGGTGGGTGGTAACTCCGGCTGGGACATAAGCACTGATCTCCCTACATGGGCCTCCGATAAGAAGTTCGTCGTCGGCGATGTTCTATGTAAGTTCACTTGTGTATCAGTACAATATATAGTCGTACGTAATTCACTAATATGAGTAGTTGAAACTTCATATTTTTAACCTGTTAGACGAAACTCAATAATCTGCCTCTAACTTCGGTTATGCAGGGTTCCAGTATTCATCGTCAAACAGTGTCAGTCAAGTGACGAAAGAAAACTTCGAGGGCTGCAACACAACCAACGTAGTAAAGTCATATTCCGGAGGGAACACGACGGTCACATTGACAAGACCTGGTGAGTGGTATTTTGTGAGTGGCAACAAGCTCTATTGCTTGGGAGGGATGAAGCTTCAAGTACCCGTCGTCGGTAACCAACTATCTTATGCACCGGCCAGTGCACCGTCAACCGGTTCCGACCAAGGGCCTAATTCTATTCCGAACCCTTCAACTAAGAGCAACATTCCCACTTCAGCTGAGCTCAGTCTCCATGGTGGTTCTGATAATGTTCTTGTCTTGGCTGCTTTGGGTACTTTAGCTGCCATGCTATGGATGTGAGGTCAATTTGAGTTTTTGTGTTGATGAATCATGAGTGATGTTTATTTGGCAGCAGCTGTACTACTTTTCAGAATCAAGATAAATATTTGTCACTAATTTTTTTTCTAGCTATGAATGTATGTCAATGTGAATACATTTGGACCAAAGAAACGGGTCAAATTTAAGAAGACTGTTGAGTATACTCATCTAATGTATGCCTACAATAATTAATAAGTAAGATTAACTACCACCAACAACACGTAATTTTGCTTAAACCGACCTTGCTAAGCAGATATAAGCTTTGGACTTTTGTTCTCCGCCTTGTAAACAATCACAACATTAAGAAAGCTACTTGGAAAATAAGAAAAGAACACCGGCCCGGACACTATGTTTGGAAAACAATATAATATCACCAATTCATTAACATATATTGCTAATCAAAGACTAGAGATTGTACCTCCAATATTTAGCTTAAAAAAGAAACAGATGATAATGGTTGAAGAAAATCTTTGACCCGTCTTAAGATTGGACGAATACAACGTTATTTCTACATTGTTAAAATTGGTCGAATTTTACTTTTGTTATTAAACGGAACAAACTAAATACAGCATGATCTAACAATTTGAAGTTGATTCAAGCAAAACGATAGCTCCGACTCATGGTCTCACAAACCATCATTACGAAGCTCGTGTGAAGAAACATTTCCTTCAATTACTTGAATGTAAAGCATTTTGAGTGAATTTTGGACCAATCTAGCAATTTCTAGAATATAGATAAAAATGAATGGGGAAGAATGAAGCTCTACTTTTCTAACACGAAACCCCACAAAAGCAGTTGAGACTTACCCAAAACATAAAAAAAAAGGCCCAAATAGTCGCCACGTCACCCCCTCCAAAATGCTCAAAACCTTAGCCACCATCTCCACCACTTCACCACTCCTCTCCTCCACCACCACCGCAACCACCGCCATACACCTCTCTCTCTCCTCCCCCTTCCTCTCCAAACTCCGCCCCAAACCCCCCTCCCCTTTCCCCCAAACCCTTCGTTCCATCTCCCTCTTCAGGCCCACCATGAACATCCTCAACCGCCTCGGCTTCGGGCCCAAGTCACCCGACCCGAACTCCGAGTCCGCCGCCATCGCGCAGGGCCCCGACGACGACGTCCCGTCGCCAGGTCAGCAGTTCGCGCAGTTTGGAGCTGGGTGCTTCTGGGGGGTAGAATTGGCATTTCAGAGAGTCCCTGGGGTCACCAAAACGGAAGTTGGGTATTCTCAGGGGTTGCTGCACAATCCGAGCTATGAGGACGTGTGTACTGGGACGACGAGTCATAATGAGGTCGTGAGGGTTCAGTATGACCCCAAAAACTGTAGCTATGAGAATCTGCTTGATCTGTTTTGGTCCAGGCATGACCCCACCACGCTCAATCGTCAGGTGAGTTGATTTGGGTTGTGTTGGGTCTTGTGGTTTTGATGAAAGTTATTTGCTTTTTGGTGTTTTGGTTGGTGATGTATTGTGGGTTTTGCTTGGATTGTAAGGGAAGTGATATGTTGGGAGATGTTGCTGTTGTTGTTCAATTCAGTTCAGCGTTTTGCTAGTGTGGATATTGTGTTCAGTGAGAGATACGCATCTGTTAAATGTTGTATTTTTATGCACTCACACAAACAAAAGGAGATTATGAATCGAGTAAATTGACTACTTGTAGCTGAACAGATTGCTGCTTTTGTATTCCTGAGTAGTTGGTTTTTTATATTGTGTCCCGCCATTAATGTTTGACAATCTATGTGTATATTCTCCAACTCTTAGTATCACTCTACATTTGAGGCTTTTCCTTTGTGAACTAGGAGTGAGTTTCACCATGAGAATGTTCCCTACAGAAAATGAAGTGTATGCTTTGAAATGAAGAATAGACCGCATTGATTGGTGATTGCTATAATTTGGTTTTCTGTTTAGTTGCTGGGGTTTTGCTTAGGATTCATGTAATATGTAGAGTAGACGCCTTGAATGCGTAGACTGGTGTTGAACTGTTAATCGTGCACACAAGATTTGAGGTAGAAATTCAGAAAATAGAAGTAGGGATCAGTAGTTCCATCTCAAGCCAAAGAAATATGTACTTCTTTTTGGGTTGTTAAAGCTTTCCTAAACTGAGCTCCCATATATATCACTCACACCTGTCCAGCACTCCAGCCTGTCCTAGTATAGTGGTCTTGGCCTTTCCAAGACATGCATTGTTTATGAGGAAATGAGAGGCACCAAGTCTGAGAGTGCCTGATGAGGTTACTACATGGCCCAGTTTGTTTGTCAAATCTCTATTTAGGAGATCTGCATAATATCTGGGATTGAATGGACATGTTTTCACTTTTCTGGCCATCTGGTAGATTTGTCTAATTGGCTTGTTGAAGATATCCATTCTCATTGTATGAGCTTTGTTGGTTCTCATTTCAAGGTTCCTTAAGCTATAATTTGAGATGGATGATATATTCATTTTTTGTCCAGACTTTTGAGTGTGATCCAAAGTCTAGTTCTTATAGCTTTCAGAACCATAATGAGTTCTCGTCTGCAATGTGCAGGGTGGTGATGTGGGAACGCAATACAGATCTGGAATCTACTTCTACACACCTGAGCAAGAGCAGGCAGCAAAAGAATCTCTGGAGAAACACCAGAAAACAGTGAACCGGTCGATTGTTACAGAAATACTTCCCGCCAAGAAGTTCTACCGAGCAGAGGAGTACCACCAGCAGTACCTTGCTAAAGGAGGCCGCTTTGGTTTTAGGCAATCTACTGAGAAAGGATGCAATGATCCAATCCGATGTTACGGCTAATCTATATGCTATCACCGCCTTGAAAGGCAGATCGTCCCTTGGGTTTGTTCATAGATTTGTGCTCCCCCATATATTTTGCATGTAACTAGTGTTGACATACTTTGTCTAGTAAGTGTGCTTGTGGATTGTATCCATGGTGTGAGCGTGGATTAATAAGAAAATACTAGTGTTTACTTACTCTTATAATCTACTACCAGAAATTTTCAACTGCTGGCTGTTACCTTTTGTTTAATACAGTACTTACAGGCAGGCTGATCTTTTGCAAGGACCAAGTCCAGGCAGTTTCATAAGCCCAACATGTCATTGTTATTATTTCAAAAAGAATGCTGGAGACAAATTGCTATTACAAAATCCAGAGTAGCTTATAGCGGATACAAAGAACTTGACCTTGACCATGGATCACTATCAGAAAAAATACCTTAGGCGACGAAACATAAAAAATTTCGTCGCCTAAGACAGAATTGGGCGACGAAAATTATTTCGTCATTTAAGATGCATTTTTCGTCGTCTTAGAGAAAAACCTTGACGACGAAAAAAGTCGTCGTCCTCTGAGTCCCTTCTTAGGCGACGAAACTGTATTTTGTCACCTAAGTATTTCTCTGACTATATAAACTGGACTCATTTTCCAGATCGGGAAAAAGATGAAAAAAACTGAAAATTTTTCCATAGAATTTCATTTTTAGATGTGAAAAGCTTCAAATCGGGTTTTCCTAAGCTTTCTCCACTACTACCCATCGATTTTTAACTTGGTATGATCTCTTTCTTCATCTTTTTTACCAAATATAGCCATTTTTTCCATTGAAATTTTCTGGTAAAGAATTCCGATCACATATTTGTTGTGTGTGTATATATATATTGTTAAGTGATAGTATTCCTTTTGTTGATCCATACATACTCAATTAATTGTTAGTTTTTGTGAAATTGTTGAATTATATATATTAGTTATTTGTTTTGAAAATGCCTTAATTAATTTAATTAATAATTATTATTATTTTAAGAAAATCATGTATGAAATGATTTATAATTAGCGGTGAATGAAAGAATGATTAATTCTTTTATTAACTGATGTACATGCATTTATATCCTTAGAAATCCCGTTTGAGAATCAGCATATGATTCTTGAATTGTCCCATTTTTGGACAGTTTGGGAGCATAGGATTTTGTTTCACAGTTTGTATAGGTCTTGTATATTCATTTGCGGTCGTGGGAATATATTTCGACAGGGTCTCCCAATACTGTTCTTCGAGTGCATACTAGGTATATAGATATTCGTGCACTTGAGGAACTGTGGGGAGATGCTGCCGAAATTTTCCCACGACTTAAAACGAATACACAAGACCTACAAACTGTGAAACAAAGTCTTGTGCTCCTGAATGGGATTATGACTCTAACCAGAGGCATAAGGTCTAGAAGAAACATGCATATAAATTGTTTGTTGCTTAATTTGTGATTATTTGTTTTTTCTCTTATATATGACAGGTGATCGATGGATAAAAACAAGAGTTTGATGCAGTACCCCAGGGGGAGCATTGAATACCAAGAAGGAGTACAGAGTTTTATGAATTTTGTACGTGAACATGGTGGAAGAAAGAAAAAACACAGGTGTCCATGCTTAAGTTGTCTAAATACTAAGTGCAAGACGATAGTAAGAATCTAAGATAACCTGAGTAACAGAGGTATTATGTTTAATTATACAACATGGAGTAAACACAGTGAAGCAGCGGATTATGAACCTACGGTTGCCGAAATCCAAGCGGGATACCATGACCGGACATCTAGTAGTGGTTTCGAGCCTTATGAAGACCCGACTATGAACATTCTGCATGACACTTTTCATACATTTGCTCCAATACACGAGGAAGAGAAATTCGAAGAGGCAGTTTATAATGATACCACTGATACCACAATTCCTCTTGTTGACAGTGGTGATATGATAAGTATACCAGACTCCTTGCTCAAGTGCAGATCTCATTATTCCAGGATAGTCCTAAAACTGTTTTAGGGACCATCATCTTACAGATCCAGTTGAAAGTCAAGAATAGGTGGACAAATGACTCTTTTGATAGTCTGCTAAAGCATTATAAGGAAACTCTTCCTGTTCTTAACTATCAACCTGATAGTTATTACAAGGTACACAAAATATTGGGCGATCTCGGTCTCAGTTATAACAAAATCCACGCCTGCAAGAATAACTGTGTTTTTTTTTACAAAGAAAAAACCGAACTTGATGAATGTCCCATATGCCACGCGTCGAGGTGGGAGCAAAGCACAGTTAAGGCACAATTAAGGAAAACAGTGTTCCTGTGAAGATCCTTCGTCATTTCCCTTTAATTCCTAGATTGAAGCGTTTTTACATGTCTTTACACATAGAAAAACAAATGAGATGACATGGAGAGAGAAGGATAAATGATGATACTCTCAGACACCCTACAGATGGCGAGGCATGGAAGTCCTTTAACAGATCATTCCCAGATTTTACAAAAGATGTTCGGAATGTAAGACTTGGGCTTGCCTCAGATGGATTCAATCCCCATGGAAATATGAATTTGAGTCATAGTACATGGCATGTTATTCTTGTGTCGTAAAACCTGCCTCCTTGGATGTGTATGAAGAAGGAATTTAGTATGATGTCTTTGTTAATTCCCTGTCCAAAGTCTCCAGGAAAGTGTCTGGATGTGTATTTACAACCTTTGATCGTCGAGCTGTTAGATTTATGGGAAAATGGAGCTCTTACTTTTGACAGGCACAGTGGAAGATTATTTGTGATTAGAGCAGTTGCGATGTTTACCATAAGTGATTTTCCTGGTTACGGGATATTGTCTTCTCAGGCCACTAAAGGATACAAAATTTAAGCTGTTTGCTTGAACGAAGTCCATTCTGTTTGGTGCGCTGGGAATGTGTGCGACTTGGGTCACCGATGGCTTCCAGCTAACCACCCATGACGATTTGAATCACTAGCATTTGACAAAATAATAGAGCTTCGTTCTAAACCCCGTCCCTAGATTGGTGATGAAATTTTTGAGAAGTTGAACTCTTTTGATTTCGGTGTGTTAGGCGGTGAAACCACAATACCAGTTCCGGAACACCCTGAGGAGTACAGGTATTTTACACACAATAGTAGATTCTATGATTTGCCTTACTGGTCGAAATTAATTCTTAGGCACACCCTAGATGTCATGCACATAGAAAAGAATGTAAGTGACAGCCTTGTGGGAACAGTTCTTAATATTAAAGGAAAGAGTAAAGACACTGTGAAAGCACGTGAGGATCTGAAGAAAAGGGGAATACGAGAACACTTGTGTCCAGTGAAGACGGCGTCAGGGATGATAGTATCTGTTACACCTTACACAGTTAAACCGGCTTTCAAGAATGAGGTTTTCATATGGTTTAAAGGAGTAAAGTATCCTCATGGGTATGCAGAAAATATATCTCGGTGCATTAACTTGGGGGAGAATAGGTTTAATGGATTGAAGAGTCATAAATGTTATGTTTTGCTGCAACGTCTTATTCCAGTGGTTATCCGACCCTATTTGCATCCAGATGTGGTGGAACCTATAATAGCATTGTGTAGGTTCTTTCAGAAGTTATGCGCTAAAGAACTGAAGAAGTCAGATGTTCTCATTCTCAAAAAAGACATCATCTACATTTTCCCCGCTTTCTTTGACAGTATGATTCATCTGATGATCCATCTTCTAGATCAAGCACTGTTTACTAGTCCAGTTCATTGCACATGGATGTATCCCTAAGAAATGTACTATTTATTATTCGTATTTCCCCATTCATTGTTATATTGTCTTATATATATATATATATATATATATATATATATATATATATATACGTACTTCACTAATAACTGTGTAATTTCAGGCAATTTTTTCAATACAAACAGTTATGTAAAAGCAAGAGTAACCCTGAAGGATCGATAGCGGAGTCGTACATTGCACATGAATGTGTAACATACCGCAACTTATATCTCCGTAACAATGACGAGGCAGAATATTCTATATTATCCCCTACAATACCAGACTTCAATATTTCAGTCGTTTCTAGTGATGTACGTTCGTATTGTAATTTACCAAGTTCACAAGGATTGAAAAATGTTGAGCTAATTAAAGCTCATTGGTACGTACTACAACACTGCGACGAAGCACAATATTTCATGCGTGGGCATTTGAAGCTCATTGAAGAAAATCGTAGAGACCTAAGGCTGAAAGAGACGCACAAAAGAACTTTTCCTGATTACTTTCGCAAATGGGTACGTCACAACATTTATTGTGTTAGAATAGCTTCATTTCAATATTAGTATTCTGGTCAGTTCAACTTAAATAATTTATCACAACATGCATGGCAGGTGGAAAATCTCTGAAAACAGAAGAGTGATTGGTACTCTCCAGAATTGCACCATTTGGCTAAAACGCCGATTTTCCACAGTGTGCGAGCGATGTATTTTGTCAACAACGTCAAGTTTGTGACACTTCAACGAGATGTAAACAGTAGAACGCAAAATTGTGGGGTCATGGTAGATGGTAATAATTTAACCTACTACGGAGTGTTACTCGCCATTGTCGAACTAGTATATGGAAATATGAGCGTTGTGTTGTTCAAGTGTAGATGGTTCAATATTGATCCAAGTGTTCCTAGGAGTACAAAGATGGATTACGGCATGTTATCAGTAAATACAGGCACAAGTTGGTATGAAAATGAGCCGTTCATTCTTGTCAGCATGGCAAAATAGGTGTTTTATCTTGATGATCCTAAGGCCGGTGGATTTTAGAAAGTGGTTTAACCCGATGTCACATATGAATATATGGAGTGCGTCTACAATTGAAGGGGGTGAAGAACATGATGATGAAGATGACAACGACACTGATGAACTATATCAAGAGCATTCGGCTTCTCAAATCCCTAATGTAGAAGCTATTCGCGACAACAACCGCTTACATTTCGTCACTTCTGATTAATTCATTGTAGTCTCAAATGCACCTACATCTTAAAACAGAGTCAGTGACGACTTCATTAATAACGAGAATGATGAGGAATCAGACGATGATGAGGATTTCAATGATGACTTTACTTAAATAATTGGAAATGCAGATGATACAGACGATGACGATTATGATAGAGATACATAATTATTTAAATTATATTTTTAAATATTTCAATAAATTTATTTGTGATGTATAATTACAAATACATACACATATATATATATATATATATATATATATATATATACTTCTAATAACAAGTGTATATATATATATATATATTTAGGGTCTGAGTCGACGAAATGTATCTATTAATTCGTCGCAAAAGTTTTAACACATTTAGCGGCTTAATTTTCCGCCAATAAATTTTGTCAAAATTCAAAATTAACTTAGACGACGAATTAGTTTCTTTCGTTGCCTATGACTCACTTAGGAGACGAATTAGTTTATTTCATCGCCTAAGTAAGCTGCAAATAAATCTCAAATCGATCGATTGCTTCAGTTCAGTCCTCTCAAATCCCTAATTCTCCCAAGACCTAAACCCCGTCTCCGCCACCGCCCCGCCGTGTCCTCCGCCTCGTGGCCCCCGCCCCGGCCTCTCTCTCTCTCTCTCTCTCTCTCTCTCTCTCTCTCTCTCTCGGACGATCACAGATACCAAAACAGAGCCATTTCTATATAAATTAACTTCCTTTATATCGAACCCTTCTTTTTCCTTTCATCCCTTTCCTCCAATCCTAAGCTTCATTAGGAAAAACAGAGGAACTAGCCAGCATTCGGACCCGGATCCGACATTGTCGAACCCATCCGCTCCCATGCATTGATTCTCTCTCTCTCTGCTTTCTGGGTTTGGCTCTGTGTGTTTTGTTTCAGAGAGAGGGAGTCTGATCATCAATCTAGATATATACATGTACTGGTTTCTGAATCATCTCTGATCGCTTTAGGTTTCTGTCCAAGTTTGAAACTTTCTGTTGGGTTAATGATCTATTTCTATTGTGGTTGTGAACTTGTGATGATGATGAATCATTGGTCTTGTTGTTTATTAAAGTAATGTTTATGCATGATTGTTTCTTCCAGTGGTCTTATTTGTTTGTCTTCTTGGTTCTCGTTGAACCTAAGGCCCTGTGCCGTTTCTGCGACCTTTCTTTCGCCGGTTTTAATAGTTAAAAAACAGAAGCTTGAGCTTCCTTGAAACTCAGGGTGACCCTCAACCACTCTCTTGCTCTCTTTATGTATTTGTTTTCCAAGTTTAGAAGATATGCAGAGATATTGTGGGTGTGGAATTCGGAACTAATTAGTGTGTGGAAGAGGAGTCACAAGCTTTAAAACTAGTGAGGGACTAAGGATTTGGGGTAGGGAAAGATTCAGTCAGTTTGTTTGTGTCAATAACTATTGGATCAGAAACTTGGTTTTCATGTTCAAAGATGAATCTTTGGTTGAGTCACTACTTACTAGTGTGGTATTTCAGCTTACCTGTTAGCTTTTGGCCAAGTATTATCTGATATACCAATTGTATTCGTTGGTCTTGTATGTGTTTATGTATGATCCTTGTGCTTTCTTAGCAATCTTAATTTCATTCTTTTGTGTAATTTGTGTCGGTTTGTGATATATGCTGATAATTTGAATGGAGGTATTGTGTTGTGTTAATCTTGTAAATTCGTGTTTTTTGACAGAAAAAATATGTCGCCGACTAATGGGAAGCTGAAGCAGAGGCAGGAGGCATATGACAGCCTTTATAGGTTAAATGCCTCATAAGGGAGTTCGTCGCAGCCAACTGCGGTCGCGCCTCCGAGTGGATCAGCACCGCCTATCCCTCCCTCGTTGCAGGTGGAAGATAGTTCAGCCCCTCCATCAACACAAACCGGTTCTCAAACTGAAGACGACGATAGTGAAGAGATCAATTGTCGGCGCACACCTCGTCCTCGGCCTGATGGAGGTAAAGACAATACTTTTAAGTTATTCAGTTATAAATGTGTTATTACTCCCTAATAAAACTTTTATTAATTTGGCAGCACCTCCCCCCAAACTCAAACGGGGGTTGGTCAAAGGTTTAAAAGCCTATCAGTATTGGATGCAAAACAGAGTGAAGGTGAAGATCATCATGGATGAAGATTTCTTGCACGGAGCACACACCAGAGGACTGAACAGTTGGCTGACTCATGATATCGACCATATTGTTCGGGACATCATTCCCATGACTGCATGCAGTTGGTGGGAACTGGCTGAGGAGGATAAGCAGAAACTTGTCGATGAACTCAAAGTAAGGAGAAACCAACTCAATTTTTTAATATTTTATTTTTCTATACCTAAGTCAGTTTTCACATTAATTCATTTTTTTTTTGTAACAGCTTGTTTATGACATCCCTTGGGGTGATAAGAAGATGTGCAAGTGGGTTGACGGTCATGCTGCCAAGACCTACAAAAGGTTCAAGAGCAAGCTCAACAGGCTTAGGATTAAGCACCCTAACAAAATCCCAAAATTGTTCAAAAGTAGGAAGAAAGAGTGGTCTTGGCTGCTTCAACACTTCCAGAGCGATGAGTTCCAGGTAATCAATTTATAACATTAGTATGCGCTTCCAAATTTAAACATTCTTGAATTGTTTTTTGTTTGAATACTCATTTGTCCAATTTATACTTCTACAGAGACGATAGGCCACCAACACAATCAATCGGGAGAAGAAGACATTGCATCATCGGTCCGGTTCAAGGTCTTTCATCTATAGGGCGCTCGAGTTGAAGGAAAAGGGTGAACCATTGTCATTGGTGAAGAATTATGAGATGGTGTACCCTCCTAATCACCCGACAGCGGCAAAAAATATAGTAAGTTTCCTATTATGTTTAAGTTCATCATCTTGCTGGCTCTTATGTGAATTTGCTTGTTGGTTTTTGATATGGTATGAGTTGGCTTTTGATAATTCTAGTTGATTTATGATTTTAATGCACTTCATTTTCAAATGCAGCGAAAGATCAGACTCAAGGTCGATAAGGTGATGACTGATGTGAGGGAGCAGCACCCAGACGTTCCGGAAGATCAGATCATTCACTATTTTGACGAGCCGGTTTAGGCCCAAGTGCTTGTAAACGCACTAGGACCGCGAAACAGCAGTGAGATTCAGGGCTTAGGAGGAGTAACCTTTGGTGTCAGCTCCCAATCATCTCAATGGGAAAGTTCCACTGCACGTTGTTGTCGGTCTTCAAATGTGAGGCGTATCATACGGGCGGAGGAGGAGGCCCGAGAGGTTAGAGACTGTGTTGCACGAGCAGAGGAGGAGGCACAAAAGGCCAAAGAGAAGGCCCAAGAAGTCAAAGGACGTATCGCACTACTTGAGGAGGAGAACCGAGAAGGCAAACACCGTATCGCCTGTATGGAGGACGAGAACTGAAAAGGCAAAGACCGTCTTAGTCGGTTAAAGCAACAGTTCAACCTGTTTGCAAGTCTTCACTTAACCCAAAAGTAGCTAGGCTCCTTCCCCTCCCATACGATAATGTTGGTCGCTTAATTTCTTTATCCCTAGCGTTTTAGTTTTGTATGAACAAATTTATTAATATTAAGTATTTAGTTTGTATGAATAAAATTTTTAATATATTAATTATATTTTGTCTCAATTTTCCAATTTTTTTTTAAATTAAACAACTTAGGCGACGAAAAATTAAAAAGTCGTCTCCTAAGTAGTCCACTAAGGCGACAAAAATAATGATCTTCGTCTCCTAGGTGGACAACTAAGGCGGCGACTTTTTAATTTTTCGTCGTCTAAGTTGTTTAATTTAAAAAAAAAAAATTAGTGAACAACTAAGGCGACGAAACTTGATATTTCGTCTCCTAAGTGGACCACTAAGGCGACGACAAAAGGTTTCATCCTCTAAGTCGTCATTGACTTAAACTCAAGTCGACGAAAATATTTTGTCCTCTAAGAAGGATATTTCATCTCCAGAATACTTAGAAGACGAAAATGTTTCGTCGCCTAAGTATTTTCTAAGGCGACGAAACAATTTGTTTCGTCATCTAAGTACTTAGGTCACCACTTTTAGACGACGACACTTAGATGACGAAATTTTTGTCACCTAAGTACTTAGGTGACGAGAAAACCTCTTAGGTGACGAAAATATTTCGTCGCCTAAGGTATTCAGTCTGGTAGTGGATGGTGGTTCTCCACTATTATATAGGCTGGAGTCACATAGGCGGACGCAGGGGGGTGCCAGTGAGGGCCAGTGCCCCCACTGAAATTTCTAAGTCTGTTACCCAGTGTTTGCATTTGCTATTATTCTAGACTTCTTGTCATAGTATTGCCCCTACTCCACCAATATTAACCCAATTAAAACTCTATTTAAGTGAAGACTTCTTTCTCATCTCTATTAATTAGCAATCTAGGATGATTATTTGTTCTTTTATTTATTAGAATATGTAGGTTAATTGATTAACTGTCATCTCTAGATGACTTATTTTTTATTTTTCCTGGTAATTTTATTTATTTTGTTATATGGGTATGTCAAAATGCTAGCTTCTGATAAGAAATTTCATAAAACATGGTATTGAGATATACTTATTAATATACTAATAATAATTGAGGATTCATTGTGTTTTGAAATTTTTTTTTGCCCCCTCTCACATATAATCATGCGTCCGCCGGTGGCTGGAGATATAATCCTGGGTTGGCTATGCAATTGTGTAAAGGGAATTCCCTCATGATTCTGAGAGTTCAGTCAGCACTGAAAACATGGTGATAGGTAGAATGTTAAGAAATCTCTATGTTGGAATTGGACGTCTCACATGGTTAGGTATTCTTTCACTATTCCACACAGCCACACTATTGTGTTCTTTCCCTAATGCAAGAGTCCAGAATTCACTTGTCACTCTGATTCATGATCATTCATCCTAACAATAACTAATAAGAAAAGATAAAAAACCAACTCTATATATGTTTTCAATAAATCAAACGTGACGGCACTGTCATTACAGAGATTATAGCAATGCCAGCACGAACAGCTTGACCTTTTGCTGTATCTAATCCTCATTAGTTTTTTTATTTCCAAAACACTTGGATTTCGATATCACATCATCATCATGATCAATCGTGTGCTGTTCATATGCACACTCCTATAGTTGGCCGTGCGTCCACGACAAAGCAAGCAATGATCTATTAACTTGGTGGATCATCGTTTTCGTCAGCCAATCGCATCGATAATCCTAGTACTAAACAAACGTATCGCACTCGTAATCCCTTAGCTAATAGCCTAATACTGATGACCTTTTCTCCATCCCCTCCAAACGTAACAGATCAAGAACGATTGATGTTGCCAGCACAGTTGAAGGCCAACCAATGCTTAGCTACTAGTATTAGTTCTTGAACTCAAAATAAGAAGAAAGATAAGCAAGTATTGCAAGAAACGAGCTGGCATGGAAAAAGAAGAGGGAGCAAGAGACCCCCACAGTGTGCTGTTGCGTAGCTAAAAGGTGAAGGCATATACGAATTACTGCAATCACACTTCAGATAATGGGGGACATATCAGATTATACAAACCAGCAAAAGCTACCTAGTTTTAATATTTTCAATTCTGGTTTGCTTGGCAAGGAAAGCTGGCAATGTAGAAGAGCCATTGCCAGTAAGCAACTAGTAGTCGTATTCCAAATTATGGCAGCTGGGAAATCCTTTGAAATTGGTATATCTAGCTAGCCATATATAATCTTCACCTTATTTGCTTCTTTGAAATCTGGAAATAGTGTAATATCCAACCCAGATCCAGATCCGAATTGCATCAACGCATGTGATAATGTGCTATAGATATACCCTGTACAATTAGCTTTTGAGCATAATTTGCCAGCTTGCATGCAAACTTAACCAAATTATTTCGTATGAGCAGTCACATCTTCTAGCTCTTTATCAGAATATCAGGTCAAGTCATTCGCTTAAATATGCTTCATCTACAGCTATGCACATTACTTTAAGGATATCTATAAACTCTCTGACAGATTACTTGCCTAAAATGAACAAAGCATGAAATCGTATGAGGCTATGATCGAGGATGACAAAACCTAGCTACCCCCATTATGTAAATTTAATTCTTGAATGAGATTAGGATCCTAGTAGCGCTTAGTGCTGCTTATTCAGATTTCGATCTATATATGTAGTTAAACGTATTAGAAATCATAATTGTAGAAAATACGACTTACACGTAAATATTTGTAAAGAGTAACAATGTTTGTTTTATCGACGATAAAGAAGACACCAATCATCTATAACTCGTAGTATGCGGTGGTGATTACATTCATATTTTTCTCTTTACATTCGGAATGTAAAAGGCTTCTTATGCGACATGCTTCTTTGGATTCTTCATTTTAGGTAAAGATGGAGAAAATGAAAATCTCCTAAATCTCAAAATTTATTGACTTGATACCCAAGTTAGTAGTTTGTCACCAATTTCTCAAGTTTGCCAACTTACCAAGACTACCAACAACAACCTAGTAGTAACTTTGATACTTACCAATCATAATTAGTATCAAACAAAACCACAATATGATGGATAGTTAATTACTCCCTCACTTTAGTAACTAATCAATCATAATTAATAAACACAACGCGCATTCCTACCTCTCCTATATATTAACAACCAGCCAAGCCATGCCAACACAGGGAAGCTAGCCTCCCAAATTTTTCAATCTTCATTTCAACAATGTCTGAGCTGGAGACCCCAGAAGCGATGCCGAGAGTGATAGCCTTCCTCTCCGACGTGCTGGACCAGGTGGCCCGGTCCAATGACCTGAACCGGCGGCTCGACTCCCAGAAGCTCTCCGTGTTTCACTGCCTCACAAAACCCACAATCTCAATCCACAGCTATTTGGAGAGGATTTTCAAGTACGCGGATTGTAGCCCCTCTTGTTTTGTGGTTGCCTATGTTTATCTGGACCGGTTCACGCAAAGACAGAAGTGTTTGCCTATCAACTCATACAATGTTCATCGATTGCTCATCACCAGTGTCTTGGTCTCGGCTAAGTTCATGGATGACATGTAAGCATTGGTTCATTTCTCTTTGAATTTTGAGTTTTGTGGTCTAGAATATTTCATACGTTGGTTGGTTTCTCTGGGTTTGGTCTAGTTTAAGGATTTAAACCTTGATGAATCAATGTTTGATGCTAAAATTTGGGTTTGTTGAATTTGTACTCTGATAGTCTGATCATCATTTTGAGTTTAGTGGGATATTGGCCTTTAGAATTTAAATCATGCCTACATTCTTATAACAAAATTTTGAGTACTTTTGCTTTGAGAATTGGAGTGTTTGTGATCACAGTCATGGACAGTAGAGTGTATCGGTTTAATTCTTGATGACAGATTTAGTATAGAAATGAATTTCAAGCAGAACCCAACTCGATTTTTTCTAGAGGATTTCGAAAAATCAGCCAAAAATCCTGTTCATCCAAAATTTGGAAGCAACCACCGCCAAAAGGAGGGAAGGATTTTCCATGTGAACACCTTCGTCTTCTAGTAGACAGCTTACCTAATATGTGTTGTTCTTGTCTGAAACTTGATGAATATTTTTGGCAAAACTCCAATAATGACAGAGGGAATTCCATATTGAACGTTAATGACACCCCAATCAATCTCATGTGCCTAATCGTCGATCCTGAATCATGAAAATAGTCATGGTGCTTTGAACTATAAGCTAATCTTAGTCCTATATATGGTGGTTTATTAATAGTGACAGCAATATATGGTTTTAATATATTAATGGTTTGCCAGATTTTTTTTTTGGTTTGATCATTGTTTCTAATATTAATTGGTTTCTGCTTTCAGTTCTTACAACAATGCCTACTTTGCAAGAGTGGGAGGAATCAGCACGAAAGAGATGAACCTTCTCGAGATGGATTTCCTGTTCGGATTAGGGTTCGAATTAAACCTGACGCCGGATAGCTTTTTCGCCTACTGTTCGTACCTACAAAGAGAAATGCTGCTGCAATCTCCTCCTCTACATGTAGCAGAATCTCCTATGAACTTGGCGAGTCGCCTGAAGCTTCATTGTTCCTTCAATGATGATGAATCCACCCATCAAAAGCAGCTTGCTGCTGTTTAGGCATCAATTTTGGTAAAATTAGAAACTAGAAAATGATTGAAGATGTAAATGTGGGGGTTTTATTTGCTATGTGTTTCAGTAGGTTTTTGAGGCATGGTTTTATGAACTACATCTGTAGGGTGCCAAAACAAGAAGTCCAAAGCTTCTTCAATTGACCATATGCTCTGTCTGCACTTTTCTTCTTCCAATTTTGATTTGTTTATAATTTTTGAGAAATTTTTATTTTGTTTATAATTATCAGCTGACGGTGGTGATATTACTGACACATCCGATTACGGGTACTCTGGAAGAGTGTAAGACGACGTTGCCGTGATTAGAAAACATTACGTGACGAGTGGATATGAACCACGAGCGTACACCCCCCTATTTTACGACCACTCACACTCAATCACGCCACTCTTCCCACGAGGCCACGATCGGTCTCGCCATGTCTCAGACTTTTTCTCCTCATTTACTTTCGTACCACCAACTATCAGAACTAATTACAAAAAATGCCACTTCAGTATTTCTCAAATAAATCCAAAAGCAATGGCTGTAAACACGACCCCACAGTATGCGCACACGACCCGATTTATGACGCCACGTTTCACCACTAGCCCACGCTCCCATAATCTAAGACCACCCACACCGGATTCTACTCTCCACTATAATTATCACTTACTGACATAGCCTCTTCTTCTTTTTCTTTGATGATGATGGGAATGTCACTGTCTGCTTCTTAAAATACAAAGACCTTTACTTGCTCTTCTACTTCTACCTGGAATTCTTCAGTCCATAGTTTCTACTGTACTTGGTAATTTTCCTTTTTGCTTTCCTTTTTTTAATTTCCATTATCTATTTGCTCCATTTCTTTGCATGTTGTTCTTCAACTTTTGTGAAAATAAATAATAATGCTGATATGGGTTCTACTTTTTTTTTTGTTGTTGAAATGTTTCTTGTTGCCCATATTTTGTAATAGAATTTGTGTTTGTTTACTGGTGATGATTTGTTACATTGATGCACTGGGTTTACTGAGGTCTTCTTCTACTTCTACTTCTACTTCTTAGTTCATACTTTCTACAGTACCTGGTGATTTTTTGCTTTAGTTTTTTCCATTATTATATCTTTGCATTTCTTTTTCTGGGTATATTCTATCAATTCTTTTTTTTTTTTTCAAATCAATATTTGTAGTTTATTTTCATGGTGTAATGGTAATGTGTGTTGTTTTGGTTGGGTATTATGTTTGTCACTAAAATGAGTGAAATCTCTGTCTGGTTTTCTTGTTTGTGAAAATTTGTTTGATTGCTTCCCCCCCTTTTTTTTTGGTGTTTACTTGACATAATATTCTAGTTAGTTAATCAACTTTCTATCGCACAGGTGTGAATTTATTGTGAGGAAATATTATTGGAAGTCATTATGGTGACACTGAAATCTCCTGGAAAAGAAAGTGGGTTCCGTCCTAATCTGAAGAGGCCTAGAATTTATGCCGTTCGAGATTTTCCTGTAGGTTGTGGAAGAGGTGTGCCTGGAGTGCAGTTAAGTGAATGTGAAGATCGTCATGGGGATGTGAAGACATTACCAAGGAAAACTCGCCCCCTGCCTCTGAAAGTTGATGCTGTTCGAGATTTTCCTAAAGGTTGTGGACCAATGGTAGTTTCATCTTTGAAAGATGCTGGAGAGAAGAGTTTGGTTCCGTTTGTTGAGGACAAAGGAAGCGAGCAGTGGCGTGTTGATCACAAGTTGAGTGTTGCAAGTGTAGTGGTTGATAGAGCTCGTAACAAGGTGAAGAAAGCATTGGCCGCGTATCAAGAGGCATTGACTGAGATGGGTGAGGAATGTGATGCTAATCGCGGCAAACTAAAGGGTTGGAAATTATACAGTGAAGCAGCAATGTTTCTTAAGAAGAAATGGGTTAATACACAGAAACGAATAGGACACATTCCTGGAGTGCAGGTTGGTGACAAGTTTCGGTATAGACCTGAATTAACGATTGTTGGCCTTCATGGTCACTTTCAATGGGGTATTGATTATATGACAAAGAATGGTATAAAGATTGCAACAAGTATTGTTGATTCTGGTCGTTATGCGAACAAGCAGGAATCTCCTGATGTACTGATTTATACAGGTCAAGGTGGGAATCCAACGGTTACGAAAGGGAAACCAAGAGACCAAATGCCCACGCGTGGAAATCTTGCCTTGATGAATAGCAAGGAAGCAGGAACTCCTGTGAGAGTGATCCGGAGCTATAAATTTCGCGAGGATTCGGGTTATTTTTATGCTGGTTTGTACACTGTGGATGATCATTGGCGAAAAAGAGGGGACTTTGGAAAACTTGTGTTTGAATTTCTGTTGAGGAGGATTCCGGATCAACCAAAACTCGCACTTTGCAAGAGTTAAGACGGTGATGCTGAGATGAGAACTGTTAATGCTGCTGATGTAGTGTGTAGAGGATCTTTTGCTGAAGTTAGTGGAAGTAATATTAGTACAATGTGTTGTGGTAGCGCAGTTTGTATGCAAGTCATCTCTTTCTAGTCAATTTAGAAGTAGAGGACTAACTTTTAGATGGAGATGTATGTATATGGCTAGTAGTATAGCTTGTACCAAGAGTATGAAACACTATGAACGCTATGATAGATGTTTGTTGCTCAGTCTTGCTCTCTTTTGAACGCACCAGTTGATTAAACTTCTTTTTACAGATTTTCATGATGCGAGATTCCATAGTTATTCACTTATTCCTCATCTTTCTATTTTACCCTTAAATGCTTATACTGGGTGTTAGTACTTCTCAATTTGTGCATCACTGCCTGAGAATTGTACCCTGTTCTTGTTTATAAGCAGGGGAGAGGTATTAAGGAAAAATGGTCCAAACTCCAAACCACACTTATTGCTAGTTAAACTCCTTTTACTGCATATATTACGTAGAAGTCATCACCATATTAATTAGTCTGTTTCTTTCTCTTCCTTTTGATGTACAGATCTTCCACAAAGTTGATGGCAGCATGATACAACACCATTCCACATTTCCATGTAACAAGAAGAGCAATGGAATATTTTACCAGAGACTACTTTCATTCCAGGAGACTGGACTTTCTAGGGAGATTAGTGTTAGTTTCAATAAAGTCCTTGATTGATGCAATTTTTGTTGACGAGGATTTCGGATCAACCTAAACTCGCCTGGTGATGCTAAGAACTGTTGTTGGTGCTGATATACTGATATAGTGTACGTGTAAGGATGTTTTCATGAAGTTTAGTGGAAGCAATACGAGTACAAACTGTGTTGTAGCTTATTCAGAATGCAAATCGATCTCTTTCTAGTAAATTTTGAAGTGGACTTACTCTGTGTGTATAGTACCAGGAGCTTAGTGTGAAACACTATCATAGATGTTAGTTGATCTCTTAGAACACAATTTCCTGCTCTGTTTCTTTTGACAGATTCCCATTGCTATTTCTTAAGCAAAGCATTAATCTCAACTGCGGGTTAAAAACCACACTAACATCTTAGACAAAGACATAAGCTTTTCTTTATGATATATAAGAATTAGAAAGACTACGTAAACTACTGGCACTGCGTATATTACATAGCAGCAGAGTCATCACCATATTATATTTGCTACACACTGCAACACAGGAATATATATATATATATAAAAGGCTTATACAATCATATCACTCAGACCATGAACTTGCAGCCAGTATTTCACACATGGTTGTTTTTCCCACCACCACCACCACCACTGCCCCCACCTCCACCACCATGTGCTCCACCACCACCGCCGCCACCTCCACCTCCGCCAGCACGTCCTCCACCACCACCACCGCCTCCACCTCCGCCACCAGGACCGGAGCCATATCCATAACCCGAACCCCTGCCCCACCCATTAGCATACCTGCCTCCAGATGATCCAGAACCAGAACCCCAACCACCACCAGGGCTAGTACTCCACCACCCCCAACTATACTGCCAGTTGGGTCCGTGGCCAGAGCCACTACCACTACTTGGCTGCCCTGACTCCCACTCTTCTTTGGACGCAACCTTTCTTCCCCCAGCACCAGCGTTACCACCACTCGAAGCCCAAGCAGAGGCGATGAAGAGGAAGAGGAAGACGAACAGGGTGAGCTGAAGTGTATTGAGCTGCATTTTCACTTCTTAGGTTGTGCTGGGAAGCTTTGCATGTGAGTTTGTAAGTTGTGCATGCTTGGTAGTGCTCTATTTATAATGCTCTTTGATGTGGATATCCACAACCGGGACCTATATTCCTCCACTTCACTAATGATGTAGGAGCTAGCGCACCACACCGGCCCTGATTACAATAGGGTCATAATCATTTCTGTTTTGAAGCTATATGATAAATATCATAAGGGGTTACCTATGAAAAATTGAAAATGAATGAATAATGAGGATGAGATTGTGTATTTCTCGCCTCTTAAAATAATTCAAGAAGATAAAGTAAACGCTTTAACATTGTGAATATATAATTTAGGATTATTATGTTATTTTGAAGGACAAAATCCTGGTCACTCCTTATACTTTTAGAGTCTCGACATTTTAGTCCTCGTGTTTTTAATTTCAACTAGTCACTCCTCATAGTCTCAATTTTCGACCAATTAGTCCAATCTGTCTAAAATGGCTGTTAACTATTTTTCAAATTTTCTCAAATGCCCTTAGGTGTTGTTTTATTATTTTTTTTCTTATTTTCTTTTCCTTTTTCTTCAAAACCAAAACCAAAGAATACATCACCCACCATGAAAGGCTATGTAGCCCAACTAAGTTTGAGCCTTATTGGCAAAAAAGAAAAAAATTAAACCTAGTGTAGCAGTGTTGTTTGTAAGCTTAATTATATGAAATTGTAGTTATTTATATAGTTTCATTCGTGAGAGCTTAGAGAGTGCTGATAATGCTAAGAGTGATGATGAGAATTTATTTAATTTCATTTTGGTTTAAATTGATATGATGGAGATTTGATAGAATTTTATTTCATAGTGATAATGGTGATGTTATTTGATTTTGTTAGCAGTATGTATCAAATCAATTTGCATTTTTTTTTCTTGATTGCAATCAGTTTGCAATTGTAAAATTCTTGGATTGAAGATCAACAATCATAAACTCAGATATTCTGGAGCTTCTCTCAGTTTTGATTTTGAAGAGAAAGTAAAAAAATAAGAAAAATAACTTAAGGGCATTTGAGGAAGTTAAAAATTGGTAAACAATTATTTTGGATAAAATTGACCAATTGATAGAAAATTGAGACTACAAGGAGTGATTAGTTGAAATTGAAAACAGAATGACTAAACTAGCGAGACACTACAAGTATAAGGAGTGATCAATAATTTATCTTATTTTGAATTAAAAATAATCACTTATACGATACAATATAATTCTAACATGAGACATAGAACGTATGCTAATGTCGACAATATAATTCTCAGTAGAAAATGAGTAACTAATGTCGACACAAGTGTTTTTGGGTGAATACGTATGCTTTTTTATTTGAATCCACTTACATAATTGGTTATGAGAAGTCAAGAATCATAGTTACCCTGTTCATACCTATTCTATATATAGGAGAGTCGCTCTCAATTCTATGATTCTTGTCCTAGGTTTAACGGCATAACCGACGTTTACATAAACACTCGATACAGTCTTACGCATGCGATTGACATTTTTGAATGACAAGTAAGTCAATTTGCAATCAGTAATTGCCCTGTGAGAAATGAATGATTTTGGCTCTCAATACTAAATACGAATCCGAGCTAAAGGCTAGAGATATGATGGAAGCCTAATTCGGGAGAAAACAGAAACATGGTGTATGAGAAAGTTGGTTCCACCTAGGAGAGGTAGCAAGGCAGACGTAAGCAACCAGTCCAAACAGCTCCAGTTGCTTGCAATTTGCCTTTAACCAAGTTCTGCTATTGTGGAAGTAAAAGCAAATGGTGCCATTGTGGTATAGTGCTTCCTTTAACTCCGACTACAACATTCTTACTTTAAATCCTAATCCTTCAAGGAAGCGACTATGATCGCGACGCGTGTGCATCGGATCAGATATCTGAAACTTGGGAAATCTGGATAGGAATTTTGAGGGTGCACATAGAGTTTCGATAGTTTGAAACACTGATCTGTGACCTTAGTGCTGGTGGCCAACTGGGGGGCTATCAGTTCATGGGAAAATATCTTCTTCATGTTGAAATGGACCACACTTTCACTCCATGGAAGGTTGAGGAATGTTTTAGGGTTTAGGGGGAGTTGCAGGACTGGGAAAGATTGATTAGTCTGGGATCTGTCTGGAATTTGTCTGCAATCTGGAAAGCAAAACTAGTGTGTATACATACTGCACATGGAATTGGCAACTTGTTCAAAAACGGGCTCCAATTTTTGCATGTTATATGGGGTCAGTTACCGTGATGCATCCTCACTGTGATCCACTACATGATCCATTTTGGATAATTGATACCGAAGGACTAATCATAGCCGTGACGGCGAAACTACAAGAACATATTTACAGTGTATTTTAGTCCTGATTGCACAACAAAGAAGGACCAAGAGAAAACAGAGGCAATTTAGTCTTGCGATTAAAGAACAGAAAGTTGTTGTAAATTATGGCCAATACCGGGTATAAAAGCTGGAAACTTTAGGCAAGCCAGAGTTTGGTATTTGTTACTCCTAGCTTTCCTTGAAACAAACTTGCCTGATCAAACTTGATTTTGAAATTTGGAATGATGGTTCTGTTCTCCAGAGCAGCATATGTACTCCGAGCTGAATGTAGGAGGAAGAATTGGATGTTAAGCTGTGAGCAGAGTTTGGTTTCCGAGTCGATTTTAGTCATACAACAATTACGAAAGATCCAATATGAACTATTTCACACTCATTTCAGGTTTGATCAGTTTCAGCTCCACACCAGTTCTTATAAAAAGGCCCAAGTATATAGTTCCATCTCCATTAGTTGACATCCCAAACATCAAATGTTCAAGCTTCACTGATTAGTTGAATTGAATCCACCATACTAGATCCGTGTATGAGTCCAAGGTCAAGATATGTAATATCCAAAGAATTAGGCCTGTGATTGTAGAATTTTGTTGCCTTCCGGATATTATACATGAAAGAAACCAAATAGCAGATTAGTTCCAAAAAATGATCAAAAGAGACTGACTTCTCTTCATGATCAGAAAACAAGAACAATATCACATTCATTTTCTTTGCTGGAAATTCATAATGGGAAATGTTAAAAAAGATGTGCCTTGTTGAATCATCATCAGAATGGAAAGTTGTTCTCATCCACAGCAGACATTATTACTGTGTAGGAAGGTGTCCTAAGATTATTCCATTTTCATCACCTGATGCAAAAACATTCAAAACACAAAACAAAATTCGTAATTCACAAAACACAAGAATGAGATTCGATTAGATTCAGAAGTGATATCAGTTAGCTTCACTCGATAACGAATATCTCAGATCAAGTGTTGGATAATTTGATATTTGCTTCATCCCAATCTAACCATAACATCACCCATTAGATTCAGAAGCACAGAAATAAAAAATAAAAACACAAACCATATCAAAAGAATAAACGAAAAACAAAGACAAAAATAGGAGAAAGGAAGATTGACTCAGTGGTGGCGATTGTATATTGGTTCGATTCTGCCAACAATTTTCCTCAACCATACTCAGAAGAGGGAGCTTGTTATCCTCATAGCAACTCTTCCTTTCCCACATATTCAAAAAACATAAAATCATTCAAAAAAAAAGCATAGAAATTTAGAAGAGTAAATTTGAAATAGATGGCTCAGTTCAGCGGGGTTGTCGACACGCAAACAACTCTAAGAAATATTAGAGAAGCCTACAATCCGGTCTGTTGAGCTTGAATTTCATTGGGTCATCACCGCCATCTTATCTCTAATATCAATTGAACAAGTTTTGCAAATAAAACTGAAAGAAACAGAGGAGAAAGACAATCTAAGCTTAACAGTTTGGTTCTGCAAGCGGAGGAAGAGAGGGGGTGAGAGTTTGACTGCAGAGGAGTGTGTTAAAGGGTGTGCTTTTATAGGAGGACGAGTGGAGCTAGGGTTTTAGAGAGGAGCGGGTCTTCGATGGGCCGCTGGGCTCTGAAAAAATTTAACGGCTATTGACCCGACCCAAACCCGATCCTAAACTTATAAAAAGTCTTTTAAGATATACATAGGGGTAAAAATGTCTTTTAAGTAAAGTTTCTGACGCGTTTCCGACGCATTTACGAGCGTATCTGACAAATATTTGATATCTGTCATTTCGTGTATAGACTCGGAAACGCATAAGATACGCCTGGAAACGCGTTCGGAACGCTCAGATATGTTATTGTAAAATACAATTTTACCCCTCATTAGATGTAAACGCAGATTTTGGCGGTTTTCACGGGTATAGGCGGCAGTTATTTTTCGACATCGTTTGGTTGAGGATAATTTGGAGGAAGATGGGTTGAAGATTGGAGTGTAAGCAGGGCATCTCCTAGTCCCCCTTAAAAAGTTGTTTCGAATTTTCGATTACCTTGGTTGTAACTGCCAAATTTCCTTATGTTAAACTAAATGATCATAGTGTATATTACAGAAGAAAAGAGATGTGATATGGAATATAGTACCGTTGGTAAAGCAAGAAAGCGACTGGAATTCAAAGAAGATACGAGTCCTTGCATGAAACTAAAAATGATCGATCGACGACCAAACAAGGATGTTGAAGAAGATAAAGTCGCAAAGTGTTTCAACAGAAGGTGAATAATATATAGCACTCTATCACTCTATGCCTTTCGATCTCAACCTATACTCTTTGCTAATTTGGTTCTCTCCGTCGCGTCAAAGAACTTGTTCCATCCCTATTTTGAGTGTAGAATAGCCATGCTATTCTCTACTCGACTTAGATTGAGGGATTAGTTTGCAATTGATTCAACCAAGTTACTCAAAGTTGTTAAATTACGATCCTCTGCGATATACAAGCACCTTTATAACTCTGAATTGAAGCATGGGATGTATTTTAAAGGCATGATTATTGATTAGTTCAGTCATATACTTCCCTAGTGTCAACTTATGTTGAGGCAATTATTTCTTAAGAATGACTTGTCTGTGAGTTCATGTGTTCCTTCTTTAATTACTTGTTAGTGATTCGTTTTCAAGTTGTCTGGAAATCAAAGAATCAAAATTCAAAAACTATCTGTGGAATATAAAGCATCTTCTAGTTGAGAAATTGAAATAGATTCCAGTGAGGCCTCAGATTATATTTTCATTTATCACTATCTGGGTGACCCAGTTAATCAAGCAATGTAGGCAATACAGAATGTTCAAATCATCACTGGCCTCAACTAAGAATCTGAAATCTTCAAAGCAAACACAAAAACCAGCATGAAAATAGTATTTGTTTTCTGAAAAGAAAGCAAAGGAGAAAACTTGCTTGCTTCAAATAAACATGAACATGAAATCGAGTAGGGGAGCTTGAAATCTCAAGAAACCATCGACTCTGATATTATGGATTTGGAAGAGGAAATGCAGAGTTGATGAACTGCTTGAATTGACGAGAGCACATCTTGGCGTCTGTGGCCGTGTAATGGCACAACCGATTAGTGAGGCGTTAGTTTTATAGGAGAACTTTGCTAGGTTTAGCTTCTATTACCAAAAAGCCCCTAATAATATATATTTTCTAAAGGAATTTATTTTATTTTTTTAAATTTTTTTCTAAAGAGTAGTTTTAAATACACTCCTTAAAGTACTTGATAAACACCTCATACTTACTCGGAAAATACTTGTGTCTATACCAGTATGCACGTGTGTCCATATCAGCATATTTTGAGTAATGTAATCAACGATTTTAACTGTTTAGAAGTTGAATTAATCAATGAAGATCACCTTTGTAAAAAATGAATGTAAACAAATATCATTTGCTTAACCGGTTGTATCAAATAAATGGACGGCTGATCATGAAACTACCAACTTTCATTAGAATTGTTAATTTGTTTGATGCAATCGAATGAGCAAACGATTTGAGTTTATTCTAAATTTTTGCAGAGATAATCTTTATTGATTAATTCAACTTTTGAACGGTTAAAACCGTTAATTACATTACCCAAGATATGCAAATTAGAGACATTATGGACGCACAAGTCCATACTGGCATGGACACAACTATTTTCCTACTTAATACACCACCTATAAAATTTCTCATATTGATATTTTAGTAAATACACAATTCAGATTATTACCTAAAGTATCCCTAATCTCAAAACCCATGAATTATCTTATAAAGGCAATTATTTAATCTATATAGACGAAATGAGATAGCTCAAGTGGTAAAGAGCACCATTATCTAGGAAGTAGGCTATTAGAGCAACTTTATCAGTCTCGCCAAATCTGATACTACCCATTTTAGTGAGCGTGAAAGGCGGAAATCAGAGAAATCAGCCCTCCAGTAGACTCGCTATATCAATCGCCAAAATGGTTTTCGCTACTACGCTCGTCAAATCTAGGAGAGGAGAGAGAAATTTGAGATGCTCGTTATCTCCTCCAACGGACAATTGCGTTCAAATTCAAACTTCTAGGTAATCGTCTTCCTCTTCTCTTGCCTTCCTCTCTCCTCGGTGTTCTTCGATTTAGATCTCTTTGGTTTGGGCAATTTGATTTCATAAAGGTTTTGACTTTTTTCTAATGTTGATGACGATTTAAGAGAAAACTTTGTAAAATTGGGGTAACAATTGGAGACAATGGTCTTGGATGATTAAAGGGTTGGGTTAGATCTTCGATGCCTTGTGATTTTTCAACTGGATTTTGGTAATGGTCTGTTTTATTGATGTTTTAGGGGCTAATCCAAGTTAGTCACGTAATCACAATTGAGTGTTCTTGGAGTTGGTTATCTTAGATATGGGAATTGGGTTTTTGTGATCATTGATTGTTGTTGCATGTGGGTTTTTGATTGTTACAACTCTAGCTAGTCATTTTTTGTAGTTGCTGTGATTGTTTTATTCCATAGTTCTAGGTTCAAACCACTCAGTCAGTTGAGCAGTGCTCTATATAACTTAGAGCTCTTACTTGCAGGCGGAAGAGAAAGTAAAATGGCAACTTATGAAGCTCATTCAGGGCTGGCACTTATTTCCCTAGGAAGGAAACATGGGGTTGCACAGTTCCCATATACTACTTGTATTGGACGTGTTCCCGGACTGATCAAATCTAAAGATCTTTTTGTGGGGAAGACCAGGAAGCAGCTGGGGCTAGAAGAAGCCTAGAAGCAGCTACCTCTACAAGTATAAATTGGCTTTGTAAGTAACATATATAGACTCTTCGTCTTCTTTTTGGTCAAGTACATATATGAGCAGCATATATAATGAGGGGTGTATACAGAAATTAATCGATATTGTTTTTTTTTTTCAAGGACTTGCCAGAACTGCTTGCCTTTGGTTTGACGTGTATGTTCTTGAAAACTCGAGGTTCCCTGGTTATAAACTGTAGGCAATTGAGCAACTTGAATTCGAATATTGTTATGAGATCATTATAAATATGAACCCTGTATTCCCAATGTATATAGTGAGTGCTACTTTGGATTTAATCTTTATTCTCATGTTAATTGAGATGTGCTACTCTGGATTTATATATAGAGCTCTTTTTTCTGTAACTCTATAGCTTGTATTGAATTTAAACGTTTACTGTTGAACAAGTTCATCCTTTTTATACAAGTATCAACATAAATACTGTGTTTTATTCAATTTTGACTCGCCATTGAACACAATAGAAATGAGATGTCTAAACTAAAAGAAGCTGAGATATGAGATGAAAGTCTATCTTGTAATGTATCCATTTATAGTACTTCTTCGTCATGTTTATCTAGAGAGAGACTAATATTTTCAAGTAAATGAGAATGATCAACTTCCATTTTGTGTTGCTTTACCAAATCTTTTTATACACATACATATTTATGTGTATCTACGTTACTCTTAACATATATCTTTTTTATATCATTTCGTTGTGTATAAAAAATATTTGATTTGATTTCGATTTAATTTGGAGTAGGTTTTATCTGATATGAATATACAAAACTATCTTCCTCTCAACAAGACCGATCAATTTGAAAAATAGTTGTTGAAAAATTAGGGTTATACAATTTCTAATTTGAAATTCAAATTTAAATATACATAGTTGGCTATAATAGAGAGCATTGATTTTTGAGGTGTTTTAAAACTGGCTAGCCAAAATAACTTTTTAACTAATTTAGCTAAAAAATGACTTAAATATAGGCAGCATTGGTAAAGTTGCTCTTAGGTCCTGGGTTTGAGTCACGACAAAGGGGTATGTGTGAAACCCTTAGATCCTCTAAAAAATAAAAATAAAAACTATATAATTTATATATTAATGTTTTTAATTAAACTTGTATTAATTGTTGAAAATACATTAAAACTTATTGCCTATAAATAGATTTGTATCATTTTTTTTGGTTACATAGATTTTGTATCATTTGAGTTTTCATCCACCAAATACTCAGATGATTCTTGATAAAAATAAAAAATAAAGTACTCTGATGATCGATTTGCCTATATGTGATTTAACTGAACATTCAAGAAAACTTTATCATTAGACAGAACCATGAAATTGTCATCGAAAATCTCGTCGTTGATTCAAAAGCTAAGTTATATGGTCCTCACTCCATTTGATTATAAATTTATTAATTAAGGAGAAATTACATTAGGTGTTTCCTAATTTTATTTTTGTATTAAATGAGGACTCCATGATTTTTTTATAAATAATTACCCAAAACTACATTTAAGTGGTGATATTTACCAATAGCAAGATCAGATTTTTTTGTACCATTAGCAGGAATTAACAGTAATGGGCTGTTAACCTCTTTACTGTTTAATGACATAAATAACTCTGAAACTTTATAATTTACAACCCATACCACACATATATATTCACATATTCTCAAAAAACCCTAATTGGATTTTTCTGATTGGATCTGATTGGAGGCGGCGAGGGGAGGCGGCTAGGCTGGGCCGCGAGGCACGCGAGGGCGGAGGCGCGAGGCTGGACAGCGAGGCACGTGAGGGCGGAGGTGCGAGGCTGGACGACGAGGCACGCGAGGGCAGAGGCGCGAGGCAGGAGACACGAGGTCGGAGGCTCGAGGCAGGAGGCGCGAGGCCGGAGGCGCGAGACTGGTATGATTGAAGCCCAAAACCCTAGACCAGCTCCTCTCTCTCTCTCTCCATATGTGTTTGTATGTTGATTTGATTGTTGTGTGTTGAGATTTTTGCTTGTGTGTTAATTATGGTTGAGCTACTAAGGGTCAGTAGTATTGAAGCGCGGCGGAGGACGACGGAGCTTCTGAGGGTCAGTATTATTGAAGCGCGGAGTATTGAGGGTCAGTAGTATTGAAGCGCGGCGGATGACGGCGGAGTATTGAGGGTCAATAGTATTGAAGCGCGGCGGAGAATTGAGGGTCAGTAGTATTAGGTTGAGTTTTGAGGATCAGTAGCATTAGACTCAATGAGGGTAATTTTGTAATTTAAGAGTTAACTGATTCTGTTAGTTTTGGATGGAAACTTGCTATTGGTAATTTGAAAAAAGAATTTTACTACTGGTAAATACTAATACAAAATTGTAGTTTTGGGTAAAAAACCCTTTTTTTTATGTCTTTCTAATTATTTATTATAAATTTATAATTATGGAGTAATATAAGGAAAATGCGTTTGACTATTTTTAACACATAGATGTATATTTTAGTCATTTAACATACTTATAAAAACTCGCATGAAATATATAATGTTTGAAATGTGTATTAAGAAGTTTGAGGAGTGTATATAAAAAATTGGTCTGGTTCTAAAAGAATGTTGAACTGTAGAAGAAAACTCACAATTGAAATCAAGGATGCTTTGAGTGTACGAGATGCATAAACGAGAAGAGATACATGATCGTAAACAACATTAAGGAATATTACCCATCAACCAACTATAAAAGGAACAAATCTATCCGATCCACATTAGGTATGAATTTGATGGCATAAGATGCAAGACTATGAGTTAAACTATTACAACTATGAGAGATGTAATAGAGTTTCACATAAATCGTGTCAATTCAAGTGTTTCGTCGATTATTTAGTAAGGCTAACACATCCAAATCCTCTCTCTAAATGAGAAATTCTTAGTGTTATTGGCGAGTTACATAATCTCCACTCATATTGGAGAAGTGACATTGGAAAATTAAATGGCATCGACATAATATGGCCTTGCTTCCCAACCACGACCCGATTACCACCCGACTTATCAATACTTACTGAAAAGTATAGTGTTGTAGGTTAACCCGTTTTAAAGTATCTTTATTTCGTGATATTATATAGGGGAAATCTCATACTCATTTTCGATTATGAAACTCAAACACATGATTGATAAAGTGATCAAACCCCAAACTCTAAAGCAACAACGTTAACGTTGCATCTTCATTACAAGTAAAAGCACAAAGTATGGGTGTAAGTAGGAAAAACTATTTGAGACTGTTGTATTTCTCAAGATGCACAATATTCATGATAAAGTCTAAGGGAGGTGTATTGTATACAGGGGCGGACGCAGAAAATTATGTGAGTGGGGGCAAAAAAAAAAGTTCTAGCTGCGCGAAGCGCAATTTTCTATTTTATTTCAATATTAGTCTTTAGTTTTTTTAAAATATGTGTACGTGTTGAGATCTGTCAAAAAAAATGGTGTAAATGAATGCGATGCCAAGTTCTCAGCAGCGGATCTAGAAAATTTGATCAGGGTAAGGCAAAAATAATGAATCGTATCTCTTCTATCAGTTGTCGAACGAATACAACGCATAGTAATAAAGATATACAAAAAAATTCTCTATAATTAAGATTTATGAAATTTAAGACAATTCAATAGAAATTACGTCATTCAATAGAAATTACGTTTTATTTGAACTCTTGCACGCATCAGTTTTTTCTTGGTTTATTATAAAAGCTTTTGGCCTATCATTATTCAAATCAATATCTCAGAAAAATGCAGTATTTTTGAGTTGTGATAAGAAGAAAAAATAATTAAGAAAAACCTGAAAGTCTCCCCAATTCACCATGGTTTTGCCCTATTTTTGCCATTTACACAAAACTTTTCTTGTACTAAATCTATATAATCTATTACTAACTACAAGAACCCAGTCTAGGCAATTGCCTAAGCTTGGCTCTACATGGATCTGTCCCTGATTGTATATGAATTTCCATAGTGTTTTAAAGATTATTATGGATTTTAGAAGTTTTGGGGTATTCAATTTGGATTTATAAAAGAAGATTTTAAATTCAATAAAGTCTGAGGGTAGGCCTGGTAATCAAACCCGGAAACCCGATACCCGCACGAAACCCGCAAGAAAAAAACTCGCACGAGCCCGCACGTTTACTAAACGTGCCTAAAAAAACCCGGCACGCGAAAAGTCCGAATATTCACGGGCCGTGTCGTGTTTTTAGGTTATGACCCGTTGGAACCCGTTAACAAAAAAATAAAAAAAATTAGCCTTTGTAAAAATAGGGTTTACAAAGAAGAGAGGAGAAGAGAAAAGGAGAAGGTTGAGAGCGACCTGCGAATCCTGCTATCCAGCTTCATATATGATAAATCCAATTCCTAACTACAGGGTTTGCAATTCGACCGTCAAATCCAGGTTGTAAAGTAGGCGGAAGGAGGTTCAGCCGCCGGCGGGAGATCAAGCTCACAAAATGGTTCGTCTTTCATTTTCATATCTATGTTCGGGATATTGGGTTCTGCTGTGTAGTTGCTGTATCCTAAGCTTTGCGATTAGAAATTAAGATGCAGGTTAGATATGATAAATTTTTCAGACTTAGCAGCAAACTGATTCAAATCTTGAAGCACCCATCAAGATTTGTGGTAAAAATCCAAGCTTTGTTCTTTGTTCTGTTTTTTATGGTCTTTGTTGTACTGGGTTTTGTTTACTTGGTTGAATTTGGAGTTCTAGGTTGGTTAATTTGGCAGCCCCATTTGTTTGATTTGATTGGGGGATTTACTCGGTTGTGTTGGTAGTTTGATATTCACCGAGATCATATTTTTATTGTGGGCAGGAGTATACAGAAATGTTTCAGAAAAACTCAGGAAGAACACTAGAACTGTTCCAGCGTAGATATGCTCACTCACTCATTGTAAGTTGCCTCAAAGGAAACATAAACAATATCAGAAGACATGTCATGTCATGTTTTGCCTTCCCATTAGATGATATATCTGTCTTTACACATATTTGTATTGGTTTAGGTTGGAGTTGGGCTAATGTTACTACAGCAATTTTCTGGGGTCAATGCAGTAGCTTTTATGCAAGCACTATATTTATGGATGCTGGCAATTAAAAGATTTCCTAAATTGGTTCATGTATACTCAATACAATCTTCTGAGCCATTAGCTTTTTGACAGTTCTGTTTGTAACAAAGCTACTGCCGGAAACTAAGGGACGAACTCTAGAAGAAATTCAAGCATCAATTTCCCATTTTCACTAGAAGATGACCTCTACTGCTCTACATTTGGACTGAACTCACTCAACTCAATGTAAAAGCTTGATTAGTAAAACTAAGAGAACACATTGCCCAGATACTGTGTAAACTATTCGAAATCACGTATTCCTATATTTGATATGATGTATCTTCTGTTTAAATATTTTCCTCTTGCTATTGAGGTTTGCCGAAATGAAATTAAGGAAAAAAAAAAACATGAAGTGTTCTTTTCTGTATACTCCTGCCCAAAACATTTCTGTATACTCCTGCCCAAAAGATGAAGTGTTCTTTTCTTTTCTCTTTGGGCAGTGACCTGGGATGGACCATGGGTAGGACTTGTGTACTTTAAGGATGGAGAAAACTTGCAGGGTCTACTCTTAGGCTGTTTTAATTTTCTGATTTTTTCAAACTTGGATTCTAGTATCATTTGGGATTTGTAGTTGGACCTGTTACTGTAGCATTTGCAACCCTGAGTTCTCTTTCCATGTTGTTGACCTAATGTAAAGGCTTTTCTTCCACATATCTTCCTTTCATTTGTTGAGAACGTGACTCCATTTGGTTGGAGTCTTTGACATGGTTTATCTCTGCTAAATGTGTGGTGTTGTTCAATTGGGATCTCCTAGATCAAATAATGGCTTTATCGCTTCAAATGGTGTGATTCAGTGATATATGAACTCAGGTCTAATTCTCTTCGACTTACATCATATGGAAATTTAATAGTACTTGCTACTCGGAACTTCTTTAGGTAGATCGAGATTTAAGGGGCAAAAGAATGAGTCAAAATAACTGTCTCGGCCACATATAAGAACATTACAATAGTGAGGTATTGAATAAGACTGAAAATGGGAACCTCAGAAAAGTAACAGCTAACGGAAACTCAAAATAAATCTGTAAAAAAAAAAAAAAAAAAAAAATCACGGGTTTACGGGTTCCAACGGGTAGCCCGTAAACCCATCGGGCTGAACCCGCGAAACCCGTTAATGTAAACAGGCTCTTAACGTGCCGACCCGTTAAAGGCACGGCCCGTTAAGGACCCGCACGAGCCCGCACGGGCCCGCACGATTGCCAGGCCTATCTGAGGGTATTCAATAATGACTTCAATTAACTTTTCAAAAGTCTATAGCAATTTATGGGTATTCAAAAACTTTGCGAGTTTTAAAAGATTCATTAAATGATGGATGGATTGTTTAGTGTAAATTGTAAAAAGAACAAGATTCCATCAATCTAACCTCTACACTCAAGATTTCCGTGGATTTATAATTTTTTTCTTTTCATTACTCTCTCTCTCTCCAAACGGGTCGCAATTTTATAATACATATTTTACAATATAGGCTAGCTATATAAGTTGATGGTAATAGAAGAGTACAACGAGTACATGACGACGACCCCAACTATCCTCACGGCCGCATATATTAGAAAGCCCACGCATTTCATAAGTAACCCTATCAATTAACTTTCCGACACCAACTCGATCTAATATCAATTTTTATCGACCAACCTCTCTCTCTCTCTCTCGTCATTTCCGTGGATTTATAATTTTTTTTCTTTTCATCATTTTTATCCTTACACTTCTTTCTTCTCCATAATATACTTATATACATGTCTAGTTTAATACACATATAGAACCAGTTAACTTGGAAAGATTTCGTATTAATTTTTTATACATGTTTATGTTGACGAAGTGATTAATGATAAAAAGTTTGTCAAAATCTATGAGAATCCATAAAAGTTTCTCTTATAAATCTACAGAAATCTAGAAAATTTTATAAGTCTGTATAAATCTAAGAACTCTTTATAAATTCATCACTTGAAAAAATCTGTATAAATCTGAATACAATACACCCCCCAAAATCTGACAAAAAAATGTCAGAACAGTAAAAAGAAAGCAAGAATGTTTAAGGTAATTAAGACTGGATTTGAAGCTGTAGTTTTGAGGCTGTGACACTATAGAAGAGGGAAAGAAAGAAACTGGTAACAGATTGACTTGAAAACTCCTTATGCTTCCGAACCCCTCAAGAGAGTTGCCCGTGCCACCCGATTCATGTAATTTCATTTGATTATTTCTACAAATTCGAGATAAATCGAGCGATAAAAGTTTTGCATTTTCCTCCCTCTAAATATTCACTCTTCACTTTGTTTTGCTTTAACTTTTTTAAATTCTTATTTGTATCCCTTAGGGGGATTGATTTATTCTGAAATTTTGTCTCAATGTGTCTGAAAAGTTTGAGAACGATCATGTAACTTAGTTAAAAAAATAAAATAAAAAATCAAATGAAATTATAGAAAATGACCATTTAGTTTGAGAACGATTATGCAACTAATTTGGCCCCCTCATTACCCATTCCAATGACCATCTTATTTTTCTCCCCTATTGAACATAAGGTTACAACTCTATTGCCCATTTGAACAAATCTTTTTCAACCCTAGTACAATTTTAATTTTTTTCTTCCTTTTTTGTCCTTCTGTCTTATCTAACAGATTTTTGAATTATAATGTGCTGAGAAAGTGGAAGATAAAGAAATTTTGCCGAAATGTCACCCAACTCCGCCGGCCTCCCATGGCCGGTCACCGAAGTCGCCGGATTCCGGTCACCAAATTTTTTTCCTCGGATTTTTCTTTTCGCCAGAATTTTTTTTTTATTTTATTTATTTATAATCAGGTTATTGGATTATAGTTACTGGCCCCCAGTAAGCAATTTGGAGATTACAGATTTCCAGTAATCAAGTTACTGACCCCCAGTAATCAATTACTGACCCCCAATAATCAATTTACTGACCCCCAGTAATCAATTACTGACCCCTAATAATCAATTTACAGATTCCAGATTTTTAGTAATCAAGTTACTGACCCCCAGTATTCAAGTTACTGACCCCCAGTAATCCAGAACCAGAATTCATCGAGTTGCAAAACTTTAATCACAAAAGATCCACATTATATAGAATTCTGAGCATTTCATTGATAACTTGACAATACCATAAATCAATTACTGACCCCTAGTAAACGTATTACGACCCGAGTAAACGTATTACTGACCCCCAGTAATAGTTTTACTGATTAGGGTAAATGTTAAAGAAGAATAGCTATAACATGTGCCGACTCCGTTTCCTACCCTCACCTCCCCTCCCATGCATAGCCTTGTATTTTCAATCGCGTCTTCAATTCCAACCATTATAATCAACTATAATCAAACCCAGCTTCTCTTCCTCTCAATCGCGAAACCCTAGATCGCCCATCGAACACCTAATCCCGGATGGGCTGGGCTGGGCTTTCATTCCCCGATCGAATTGAACGTCATATCCAACAACCACGTTCAATTCCCGACTCGCGAATTTGCTGGGCTGAGGGTTGTGTCGTCAACGCTCGGCTGGGCTCGACATCAACGATGTGGGACTGTTGGGTCGACACGGTGGAGGTTCGATTTGGGTTGAGCACAAGCAGTGGCTTCGATCTGGGCTCGATGTGGCGAGGTCACGGGTGCAGGTGTTGATCCGAGATCGGGAGGGGCTGCTGCAGAGGTGGAGGCCGAGTTGGTGGAGCAGATGAAGTTAGAGGTTGTGGTTTCCGACGGTGAGGTGGCGGTGGAGGAGAGGAGGAGGAGGGTGAGGGTAGTGAGGATCGGAGAGTGATTGAGAAAAGTGAAACCCTAGCTTGAGAGAGAGAGAGAGAGATATATATATATATATATATATATATATATATATATGGTTTTAATATAGGTAATTATGTATTTTTGCCAAGATTCATTAGAATAGGTAGGTAACATTGCAATGGGCAAATTTTTCACTTTTTTTGTGCAAATGTTCTTTTTTCCATGAAATTATATGCTCATTATTGGTAAACTAGTGAATTTTTTTTCTTCCAATAATACAACATACATGGTTGAATTTTCATTTCTAACCGGTAAACATTCGATCATATGCTCAATTTGTAATCAATCAATCAAGAAGGTTTGTAACATCATGATCACCCTGAAAATGAACTTGAAAAGATCATCCTATCCATTATGCACAATTCATTATCATGGATAATGGAATCATTCATACAAACAACCATCACACCAAAAAAAATCCAATTTCGAGCTCCATTTAATTTCTCCAGTAAACACAAAGACATCAAATTTAGATAAAAATCAATAAACACAAGTAAAAGAGACACCAATAGAATTGGATAATGAAACAGATTGATGTTTGTTTTCTGGTTTAAAGTCTAACACACCCAAAACAGACCCAATTTCAGGACCACTCAACTCTTTTCCACAGCAATGAAAACTATTTTCCCAA
This sequence comes from Potentilla sterilis, assembly GCA_963682095.1. Taxonomy (NCBI): domain Eukaryota; kingdom Viridiplantae; phylum Streptophyta; class Magnoliopsida; order Rosales; family Rosaceae; genus Potentilla; species Potentilla sterilis. The sequence continues at coordinate 5,034,292 of OY821763.1, read as the reverse complement.
TATTTCATGGTCTGCAAAATACCCAATTTTCCCTCCATTCATTACCATCCAGATTTCTATTTCTCTAATATAAATTAAAATATCAATTTCAGGAGCATCACTCACCAACTCAGTTTCAGAGAAAGTCTGGAGCTTCTGTTTAGCTAGCTGACAAGTCCCCCGCACATTCAGCACTTGCTTCTATTTTATCCTCTGTCACAATTCCATTACCAAACTCAACTCAGCTCAACTCAACTCAACTCAACTCAGTGAGCTACAACTGAGTTAGTTACTCTGCTGTTCTTTGTAGAAACAGAGACAAAGTGGGCTCTGCTGTTTTGGGTGGTTCTCGTATAGAGCTCGAGTCATGCTCTCGCTCTTTTTGGCTCGATCAGTTGCGGTTTCACCTATTGTAAATCGATATGGATCGTATAGTTTTCAGAGCCCCACCTCCAGATTTAACCATAAATCAAGCTTCAGGTTGCGATCCATGGCGTCTGAGTCTGACCCTTCTTCTTTTGCTCAATCCGTCGACTCTAATTCAGCTGAAACTAACCCCTCTGGGTATCCTCTCTCTCTTGTAGTAAAGTTCTATGCTTTGTCAGCTTTGATTAGTTAAAGTTTTGTTCTTGTTTGAGTTCTGATGTCCAATCCTTCTGATTATTGTGATTATTTGTTGTTGATGAATACATGGTTGGTTGTTGGTGTGAATTAGCCTTAGCAATGATGTGAGAGATATACTTTGTGGCTTATAGTTTGATGTGTTAACATGAATGCAGATTCTGTATTATAGAGGGACCTGAAACAGTGCAAGACTTTGCCAAAATGGAACTGCAAGAGATTCAGGATAATATTCGGAGTCGTCGCAACAAAATTTTCTTGCATATGGAAGAGGTGGGCAAGTTGTACCACAATCTTAGTTTTACACCATCACTTTGTAACTTTGTATACAGTTACAATTAGGCTCTCTTTTGTAGTTATCTTTTTGTCAGAAATTTGTTGATGGTTTTCGACTAAATGAACTTCAATTTGTGTAGGTTCGCAGGCTGAGGATACAACAGAGGATTAAAAACGCAGAGCTTGGAATGTCAACTGAAGAGCCAGAAAATGAACTTCCAAACTTTCCATCATTCATTCCATTCTTGCCGCCCTTGGTAAGTTTCCTCTCTGAACAGTTGTGTTAGTAACTTGGCAAAGAATAGGTTGAGGATAAAGATGTTAATTGCATGATAAATTCATTTGTTGCAGACTTCAGCAAACCTAAAGCAGTATTATGCTGTTTGTTTTTCTCTTATCACGGGAATCATCCTTTTCGGGGGCCTCCTAGCACCCGCTGTAAGTTATTAATTCATTGACTTATGTTGATTAGTTCAAAGTTTTTAAAAATGTTTTATAAACAATACATTTTCTGAAACTTTTTTGGTCTGACAACAATTTCAAAGTACCAGTTGGAAAATGAGGCAATATTACAAATGAATAATTTGTTTTGAAGTTTTTGGCAACGTGGATTGAATTGTTTCTAAACTTCCTTTCAGTTAGAGCTGAAGCTGGGAATAGGAGGCACATCATATGAAGACTTTATAAGTAGTATGCATCTGCCTATGCAGTTGAGGTATGTGTAGCCTGATATACAATCGAGAAATTACCTTTCTTGATATGAATGTTTCGATGAAATACATATCATTTTTAAGACTGTGGCGTCAAAGGTACTAAGTTTTACCGAGGGAACCAAATTATCTAAACTGATGAGTTTCCTCAAGTTTCACATAATAAGCTAATGATGCTTATACATGTGTTTTCTTTTCCCCCAGTTTCATTTATTTTCCTTCTTTTCTGTCATATTGCAGTGAAGTTGATCCCATAGTTGCATCCTTCTCGGGAGGAGCAGTTGGAGTGATCTCCGCACTGATGGTGGTTGAAATAAACAATGTAAAACTGCAGGAGCATAAGAGATGCAAATATTGTCTTGGAACAGGTATGACCTTTTGAGGTCTTGTTATATATTTTACTGTAGTTTTTTTAAAAATGTTTATGAGTGAGAGTTTTCATTGGTTAGCATATCTCTAGCTTAATCTATGGCAGCATCTTAAGCTAGAGTCCTGGTAGTCCTGTCTGCAGCATTCTATTGATGAAAAGGGAGAAGTGGGAAGCATTTTATAAACACTTTGATGTGAAAGGGAGAAACGGAGAAGTAACATAATTTTGTTTTTTAAGGCATCGACTATGAATTTAAATTTCGTCCTCTTTTTGTGCTTATTTTTGGTAATCGATCTGTAATTCTGTATATCATAGTACCTTTCAATTGACAAGTATGTATGATGATTGGAATCTCATAGGACTCGAATCCTTCTTCGAAATGCTTTTAAAGTCTGTTGCCTATAAATGTTTGCTTTCACTTCTTAGCCAGGTTAGTGTAGGATTCAGTTCAATATTCACTCCTTCCTACACACACTTAATCCCTAATCCGACATTCCCATGTATTCACTTATTCAGTTCATTATTCAACTCTTGTCCTCTCTCTGCTTTCAATGCCTGTTGCCTATTAATTTATGTATATGTATATATACATAGTGATGCTCACTTACACTATATGTATGCAGGATATCTAGCTTGTGCTCGGTGTTCAAGCACAGGAACCCTTGTGCTTGCTGAAGCAGTATCAACCATTGATGGTGGAGATCAGCCTCTATCACTACCAAAAACCGAAAGATGTTCAAACTGCTCAGGAGCCGGAAAGGTTGGATATTTGAAACATGTTAACTACTGGTTATTATTGCTTGTCAATTAACTCTTCCTGCTTGCCAATATATATGTACTTGGCTCATCAGATAGCTGCTTGCAACTGATGGCTGATATAATATATTATGTTGAGCAATAGAGGAATTGCGAAAAACAATTTCTCATGATTTCCTTGTCTGTAATTTTGCAGGTTATGTGCCCTACATGCCTTTGCACTGGGATGGCTATGGCTAGCGAGCATGACCCTAGAATCGATCCCTTTGATTAACATTATTCCTCAGCATCTACCGTCTCTTTACATACAAGTTACAAGTTGCAACCTTTCTCTTGGTGTCGAACATATGTCCTTATGCTAGAACCCTGCAATATATGTATACACAAAAGGTTCAGTATTATGATTGTGCAAGTGAAGGGTTTTCTATCGTTTGCAACTTCGTTCGAGACTTCTTCGATGTTGGTAAAATTTATACCACTTTTGATAGGGACTTTCAGCCAGGTACTCGCTCCATATGTGAAATTCATTAGCAAAGCTCAAGTACTGTGAATGACTTTATATCTACTATCAAACAGAAGTCACCAATTACACAACCTGAGTGAATCCCTCAGTAAAATACAAGAAAAAATAACTTGATTATACTCTATTCATCAGAAAATTTACATATTTTATATGTTTTGTTGCCAATCTTACACTCGATGCCACTAAATCTACTCGTAAAAATACATTTCTGTAATGACCCGACTGTAGATCTTCTTCTCTCATCTTCGACCGCTTTCTTTAGGGATTCCCTGGTGTCGCCCAATGCCCAGGCCACTGATATGTGAGGGCGTGGATCCTGTTATCAACACCAAAACAAGGGAAACAACAATGAGTAATGTTCATGTCATGATGCTCAATCATTTATAAGCTTTTGAGAAAGGTATTAACAATGCTAACCTTGTAAAATTCAGGGAGATTGTGAAGCTTATACACTTCATTGACGGCTTGAATCTGCTTTGTTATCTGAAATGAAATGAATCAGCAAAAAAAGTCACATATGTACTGATGTAAGCTAACTCAAGCATGCATCAATGATACACAAAACAAGCATGCATCAATGATACACAAAACAAGCATGCAATTACAGAATCTAACAACGTAAAATCAGAAGCCTTAAAAATGTCATTGGTTTAAACATTAGTATGTTTCGGAGGTCTATAGCACACGATAAATCTTGCACAATAGGAACATGATTTATGCCTAGCTTCTCAGATTTCTAATACGTCTAATATTTTTCTCAATCTGCAGCAAAATAAAGCATCAAACCCCATTTACACACTAAATTCTCATTCTTATGTTTCATCATTATCTCCGAAGTACAAATATCTTCGATTCTCAGTGGATCACACACACAAACATATATGCAGGTACAAAATCAACGAGTCAAGTTCCAATGATAGTAACTTTAACATCTATATAAAACTCGAAACAATAACAATTGTTATGAAGAGAAAAAGCTCTCGAGCATACCTCAGCTAACCCAGCAGCGATAACTTCTACTGATACAAAGGTGCGCGTGTAATCATCGTTAACAAAAACATCCCACTTGCTAAAATCAATCCAATACCTGTTTCACAAAAAACAGCACACATTAGAAACCAACAATCAGAAAATCCACAGCACCATGTATAAAACAAGAGAATGAAACCATACCGCCTCTGAGTCTGAAGCTTCTGCTTCAGCATTGCCACCAGCGAGTCAATCTGGTGCACCCGAATCGGCACAGTCCTCCCCAAGCTTATATGAAACTCCCTCCCTAACGCAACCTGCTCAAGCTTCTGCCCATCTTTACACAAAACCTCAAGCGGCACATCAACGTCCACAGCATGAAGCCCAGGCACAGCAGATGACAGCCTCGTCATAAACAAGGCCATCTCTTTCCTCGGCGCCGCCGGTATATAAACTGAAACCACACAAAAACTATAAGCCTAATCCAAAAATTACTAAAATATTAGTAATGCAATTGTAATCAGAGAAGTTTGTTACCTGGAATGTAGACATGTAGAGCATAGTTTCCTTCTACATGAGGAAAGTTCCTGACTCTGCTAGGCTGGCTTGCCGAGTAGTCCAAAAATCCTACAGAGGCAAAACGTCGAACAGTCGGTGTGCAAAAATAGAGTAGCTAAATCCGAAACTAAAATAGAAGAGATTGATTGAAATTAGGGGCTTACCTAACGAATTTGGGGAGTCGAGCAGTGAGAGAGGCGGCGGAGGAAGAACAACGCTTGATTCTCGGCACGTTTTCTTCTCTGGCGGTGGCGGTGGCGCCGGCGACTCGGAGTCGGAGTCCGACGAGGAATCTCCGTAAGATGCTAGCAGCGACTCCATTCTAGTTTTGCCTCCGAAAAAGGAGGAGTCTTTCTTTGCTTTTATAGTTTTACTTGTGAAGCTATTTGGGCCTGGGGTTGTGAGGCCCAATAGGCCCATTTGAGTTCGAACCACCGCGGATAGGAGGGAAAACCAAAACGGAATCAGACATTTGGTACTCATTTTAGGGCCGACAGGTCTTCTTCTTCTCAGCCAAAACCACCGTCGCCAAAATGTCCAAAGAAAACGGTCAATTCCACGGCGGAGGCAGACTCACGGAGGAGCAGAGTAACCGGATTTCTCTGAATTTCAGAGCCGCGAAGGCTCTTTTCGACCGGAAACGCCCACGCAACGACGCCGTTTCTCCTGATTCACACTTCCCTCACAGCAAGTAAGTCCTACACTCTCACCTTTGACCTCTATTGAAGTTCAATTTCTTGCGTAGTTGATTGAATCGGCGGTTCAATTTCAGATTCCGAACTCCACCGCAGCTTAATCGGCGGACTCCGTTTGCTGAGCTGCCGTTAAATACTCCGTCTCCGTTTTCCGTGAAACGCTGCAACTCGGCGGTTGCTGAGTTCAGCTCCGGTTCATTTTTTTCGAGCTCAAGCTCAGTCTTTACTAGAATCGACGATTCGTTCACAACTCCGATCAGGCAACCTCAATTTTCTACTCCGGTTGATTCTTTCTCGGTGGCGACCGGAGTTCTTGTCGACGATGACGATTTCGATGAGAGTGCTCTGCAGGAAATCGACGCGTTGATTGAGCAGAAAACTCGACAAGCTCAGCAGGATGTGTATGGTTCTGTGGTGGCGCCGCCTGTGATTAGTGGCGGTGAAGCTGATTCCGCTGACATTGGATTACGGAGCATGCCGGAGGAGTATCTGAAGTATCTGCAGTCTCTGAATGACCGGCAGCGCGAAGCGGCTTGTAGTGATATTGCAACACCATTGATGATTGCTGCAGGGCCTGGAAGTGGAAAGACCTCCACTATGGTGGGGCGTGTTCTAATGCTGCTTAATGAGGTACTGCCAAGTTTCCTCTAAATTGCGTCATTTCGTGTATGCATGCTTGTTTATGATCTTATGCTCTTTGGTTTGGTTTGTGTTGTTTGCATATAGGGGATTAGTGCATCCAACATTCTAGCAATGACTTTCACTATAGCAGCAGCTTCCGAGATGAGAGAGCGCATTGCAAAGGTGGCAGGGAAAGCAGCGGCAAAAGAACTTACGATCAGCACCTTTCATTCGTTTTCGTTGCAGCTTTGTCGAGCACATGCAGAGAAGTATGCTGTATTTCTAAACCTCTTTTTTGAGTAATATTCATGTGTTTAGTGAATTCTGTTCTGATATGTTGGGTGGCTTGTGTTCTAGACTTGAGCGCACACCAGAGTTCTTAATATATGGACATGGACAGCAGAGAAGAGCAATTATTGAAGCTGTGCGAGTATCAGAGAATGGAAAGAGTAAACCGAAACATAGTGTTGGCATAGACAGTGAAGAGTCTAATGGTGTAACCTCTCCTCATCATTTTAAGGATGCCTCGAAGAAATGGCTGAAGTTTGTGACTCAGGTTAGTGTTGAATACCAGCTTTGCTATTCATTATTGTAATGGATTGAGATGAATAACAACCATGCTCAAATGATAAATGCATAATAAGAATAATGGACTTTAATTTGTCTATCCCAGATCATGTTTTTAACACATTTTCGTTACAGTATGGATAAATGCTAGTCTGTCGGAGTCTCAGATTTCTTAGTCTCTGTATTAATGAATTGACGTCATGTTTGGTATCATCAATAACTTTTGTTGTACTTCAGGCAAAAGCTTCTGGAAAGACTCCTGCAGAATACAGTAAAATGGGCAATGAGATAGGAGTAAGCTGATTACTAGATGTTTCAGACATGTTATCTAGTACTACTGCTCTTGATTCATTTGTATGCATTTGAATCAGGCTGAGATTCTTGGAAACTACAATGATATCTTGAAATCTTGCAATGCTTTGGACTACCATGACTTGATTAGCTGCTCCGTGAAGCTGCTCACGGATTTTCCTGAAGGTCAGTAGCATCTAGATATATTAACATGTATGTTGTGGTTTCACAAGTTTGTTATGTCCTGACTATGGCTTTCTCTATTACCAAGTGTTAAAGGAGGGCCAGGATTCATGGAAAGCCATTGTCATAGACGAGTTTCAAGACACAAGTGCTATGCAATATAATCTTGTGCGGATTCTTGCATCTCATAACCACATCACCATTGTTGGAGATGATGATCAAGTATGCTGTTTATTATTAAAGTTTCCACATTAAGGAAGCCAAAGCTATTGCGCTCTCTCTCTCTCTATCACACACACACACACACACTGTTCGTTCTCATCAAGCTGCTTAGCGGTTTTTAAAGTTCAGTTTCACATCTCCTGCTGCAGTCCATTTTCAGTTTCAATGGAGCAGACATTTCTGGATTTCATTCCTTCCATAAGGATTTCCCCAATTACAAAGAGGTTCGCTTTTGTGCTTCAATGACATTCCCAGTTTCTTCTATCTTATATATAAAATACTATTATATGCAGATCATATTCATATTCTGTACATTTTCTAGAAAGAAACTTCACCTAATAAGCATTATCTGAAATTTGGTATCTTATGATTCAGATTAGACTCAATAAAAACTATCGGTCTACACGCTACATTGTGGAAGCTGCATCATGTGTCATAAAAAACAATAAGAAAAGATGTCAGCTAAAGAATGTTGACACCGACAACATTTCTGGATCAAAGGTATATCATTTACCCATGCTGTAAGAATTAATATACTAATATTTGATGTCTATTTCCATTTTTTCGCTAGTCAATAGTTACACAGTTTTGAATTGTTTTGCTTACAAAATGTAGATAGTGATCAAGGAATGCCACAATGAGGACGCACAATGTGCTTTTGTTGTTGACAAGATCTTGGAGGCCACATCTAACCAATCAGATGTGAAGTGCTCATTCGGAAACATTGCAATCCTTTACCGGAGGCAGGTCGAGTTTACTTTCCCTGTGTTAACGTGAATGGGGGAAAACATGTGGTATTTGTTGACTTAATTTTTTTCTGTATTTTGTACTACAGGTATCAGGAAAAGTCTTCCAAACAGCCTTTCGTGAAAGGAAAATACCTTTTAACGTTCACGGAGTAGCAGTTTATCGGAAGAAGGTATCAGTATTTTAAGATTTCAAAACTGACATTCTCTGCTTTCTGTACTTGCTTTTCAAGAAGAATCTGGCTAAGGTGGCTGCATGTATAAATATGGTTGAGTGTACGCAAACAAGAATTTTGCCCCCATTCACTTGAATCTCTAGTTTGTTCTTGCATTTCATGACCAAGTGACTAATAATCTTAACAAGGTTTCATATACAAAGAGAGAACTTTTCTTTTCTTTATGGCCATCCTGGAATAGTACATACAACAAATGTGATGAAGCTCATGTTACTTAAAGACATGTGCTGCTTTTATTTAATTTGGCAAGGTGTATGATTTTCCCATGTCGTTACTTAACATTTCAGCTTGATACAGTTGTAAGATATTGGTTTTTCTGTGAATGATATAATTGATTTTAGCATTTAATTAGTTGATGCACTCTGTGATAAGTAGTTGTTGGTTGTTGATGTAGTACTTGTCATATTGTAGGTAGTTAGAGCCATTATTGCTATGCTTAGAACAGCTTTGTCTGGTTGTGATGATGGATCTTATCGCCGAGTCTTCAAGGCTTTACTTCCATTTGAGAAAGAGGAAAAGAAGAAGGTACATGTTCAATGTAACAATATCATTATAACATTTCTTTCAATGCTAAAGTTGTATTTGCTTGTGCTAAATGCTTCAGCTCACGTTTTGGAGTCTCTCTCTCTCTCTCTCTCTCTCTCTCTCTCTCTCTCTCAGGTGATCGATTACATTGAAAAAATATCTACTGCCAGAAAAATCAGCTTCATATCAGCTGCTGGTGAAATTTTCAGCGCAAAAGTTTCTGGGAATTTGAAGAGGTCTGTATAACAAGAATTCTTAAGCATTTTTATGGCTAGCAGTACTCATTTTTATTTATATTTTATGCAAAGTAATTGTACCTCCCAGCAAATATTTGCTTTTCAGGCTTATTATACATATGTATTTCTTTTATTAGCCTTGTCTGATTCTGTGTTTTTCCATTTTTTTCTGTTGTGATAAGCGTTGAGAGTATTTATCCTGTACTAATTAAGGGTCCCTGGGATTAATAATAGGCCTCAGCTTACTCAAGGACGCAAGGTGTTGCTGACACTAGAGATGATTTCAAAGCTCGTTCACAGGGTAATATTATTTGGTAAAATGTAGCATCTCTGGCTTCTTGTAGTAGATAATTAGGACATAGAATTCATCTTCTCGGTGTGATAAATTGAAGAGGTTGTTTTCAATCTGGTTTGAATTGTCTAAATTGGCTCTGTATAGATTCCATGCATCCTTGTCATCAAGATTTAAGAAAACTCTTTGCTTTCATGTATTTTTTCTTTATTTTTTCAATATATATTCCATAATGCGTAGTATCGGTTAGACTAGACCCACATTTTCTAAACAGGTGAAGTTTGTCATTTGCAATCTCTGTCTTCACATGCTGAGAGAATTGTGGCTATTTGTTCTTTACTTCAGTTCTGAGTTTGCTCAGTAGTTTCACTTATCCATGCATACAGGAACAATCAATTTCAGCTGTCGTAACCTCAGTAGCGAACATGGTACCGCAGGTTCGTATCTCAGTTATGCACTGTTGACATGTTTTTATTTTGTTTTATCAAACTGTATTTTAAACTCTGAAGAACGAGGTTATGAGGCTTGGTATAAACTTCTTTGTTTGCTACTTATATTCCATGTTTTACCTACCATTTCTCTTATTTCACTTCAATGTATAGAAATACCTTCTGGAGCAGCGTGCGGTCGTTGATGTTGATGGTGGGAAGTTGCTAAATGAAGACAATGACATGAGATCTGTGAGTTTATATTTTTTGGATACGTCTTAGAATATCTGACTCTTCTAACTGCTGCAGTTTACTCCTTCATTAGGTTGACTGTTGCTTATGATCTATACATGAAGTTGAGTTAACTTTGGTACTCCCATTAGTATTTGGTAATCCAAGTGGTAGAAATGTACTTTTTCCTTGTTCCCATTGCAGGTTCTTCAGTACCTACTGGATGATGTATCTGATTTCCTATCTTCTCATTTTGCTGCGGCAGAAGGGGAGAGAGAAGTCATAGAAGAAGAGAAAGGCTGTCTTAATCTACTTAAAGCTTTCATTGACTACATATCTGAGCGGGAGAGTGAAAACTTTCGCTCCCGAAGACATGATAACCAAACTTCTGTTACCTTGACTACAATCCATCAGGTTTTGTTAATCCACATCTTTCACTCAAACTCCCTAAATTCTTAATATATATGCTGGTATCTTATTGGTTCCCCTCTGGATTCCAGCAAACATTCTTGTATTAACTCAGTCTTTCTGTTTCCTTTTCATGCAGTCAAAAGGTTTAGAATGGGACATTGTTTTCATTATTAAGGTACTTGCCTTAAATAATTGACTGGACTAATTTCTTTTGTTTATATATTTTTAGAGTGGATCTGTCATCTTCTCTGTAGACTCTGAATTAGACATGCTAATGCTACTGATGGCTTTTAATTAGAATTTCTGTTTTCTTTGACTCACTGAGGTGTCCTTTAAAGTTTTCTTTATTGCACATGTTTAACACTCATATCAATAACACAGGTTAATGAATGTGAGATACCGTTGTTGCATGAATTCAATGGTAGTACAAAAGAGAATGGGACGTCCATTGAGGTATGTAGTAACTAATCAACATTTCTTTCATATATATGATTTTTGTAGCGCTCTCAAGTATTCTGTCTCATTTAATTCGTAGGAGGAAAGACGCCTATTATATGTTGCAATGACTCGTGCTCGAAGAAAACTCTTCATTCTTTATGTTTTGACGGATTCTAATTGGCAGGTCTGTTTTAGCTTTAAGCTTTATAATACTTATATATATTTGTTATTTCTCTGACTAACAAAGTGATTCCTCCAGATGCTTCAACCTTCACGGTTTCTTAGAGAAATTCCAAATCATCTCCGAGAAGAACAGGTGCGTTATACTGTTCATTGTTTTTAACTGCTGTGTTTACAAGTAATAATTAATCATGGATAAGTCATAAGTGTTTCATATATATGCAATTAAAAAATCTGTTGATAAGTATGCTACTTTTTCCATAGTGAGAATTGAAATGGTTGTTTAGTTGCTACTGCATTTGACAAGACTGTTGCATCAGTTGTGATATTGGTGCAATGCCTTTGCATTTGGAATATTGTACACCCTTGGTGCTTGTAGTTTATGGGACACCATTTTGAACTCATTTACAGTGATATTGGAAAGAAAGAATCTTGTTGTTTGTTGTCTTTTGACTTTGGGAAACAATTTTTAAAATCTAATATCTTGTAGTTTAGTTCCACAAGGATCTCTATGCACGTTTTTCACTTGATTTATTGTAAAAATTGAACTTGCTCTTACTTTGCAACGAAGATGAAGAATCTTATAGTCTGTCAACTTCTTTAACATACCTATTTAAGATTCTTCATTTCTAACTGTTCAAACTGTCATTGCTACAATATAAATGTCTTGCTTTTTTGTTGATGGATGGGATTTATCCAGGCTGACACAGAAACACAAGATTTACAGTCAAAGCATCGTGCGATTTCAAAAGGAACTACTGAGTTGTCAGCTGATCTACAGCCAAAGATCCGACCCTCTGAAGAAGATGTGGTGCAGAATGATTTCCACCCTAGCAAACTTGACGATGCTTCTACAGAGTTGACAGAATATGTGGAGACAAACTTTGGAACTGGTTTCTTAAAAAGGTTTTTGTTTCCAATTGTGAGGGGTAGACTAATATTGATATCAATTTTGTTTTATCTGACTATCCTTTTGTCACTGTTCAATAGATTCTGTGTGGACGAGAGATCAATTATCTCACATTTATTTAATGAGTGGGCTAAGAAGCAAGCATTTCAACATCCTAAGAGGTTGCTTGACAAGGTGAATTGGTTTTACTTATACTACTGCATATAATCTATGGAATACTAAATGTCAGTTAAACTCATTTCATTTGATGATGTTTAATTAGTTGCATACTCTTGAGATAAACCTTTGACAGTTTCATTATGCACTTCATACAGTATAGGGCTTAGTATTTGTGTATTTCTTCTTTAAAAATATGAGAACCTCTTATTATTCCTGTACAGTTTCCAACTTTATATTGAAGGCCAAGCAAATGGTGACGCTGACTACTGTTTTTCTGTTGTACCTTATACAGGTGGGTTTTGTAATAGATGAACGTCTGCGAGTCAAGAACTACAAACACAAGGTATAAATTTAGCCCTTCCATTTTTATACAATTACTATGTACCTCTGTTTTGCACATGTTGTCCGCCTTTTTTTTTTTTTTTTTTTTTCACTTGTACGTCCAAGTTGATAACTAATGGCTGAGTTTCTCTTAACCTATGTGCGGGTTGTAAATGACTGTTGAGTTCTGCAGTCTCCTAATTGGATATGATAGTGGAATAGAGGTTCAATGAAAACAGAATGAAGTGATATATATGCCTGCTTAAACTTGGCATCCCATCTTTTCACCCTTTACAAGCTTTTGTGTATGCCCATGTGATGCATCTGCGGTTTTTATTCATGTGGGTAACTTAACATCTGTGGAACTCAGGATGTGTTGCGCTTGCTGAAGTCTTACTTGAAAGGTGATGATGCATTTCAGTATGCAGAATATGTAAGTATCACATTTTGTGGCTTTCTAACAATCTGTGAAGCTTATTGTATTAAAATGAAAAACAAACCTGTGATCTAACAGGTTCATACTTCATAGTATGCAACAAAGATTTTTATAGTTAAATTGGTTTATGGTTTAAGTTTCATCAGCATAATTATTCTTTATAATAGGTTTCGAGATGGCAGAAAATACCTGCTGATCAACGTGCTCATATGATGCGGGAAAAGCAGGTTAGCTTAGGTTTCAACATAGGTGCTGAAAGAGTGTTGCTCAGATGAGCAGCACACCTTTCATTTATGTGCTTGCTTTAGAATTTCTGTCCGTAGTAAACTTTGCTTGTCACTGTTCGTATATTTTCAGGAGCATTTCCAGAAGTTAAGGATTGAGAACTCAATGGGTTCATCTGCACCAACACCGAAACAGGTAGCTAAGATTCAGCACTTGATTAGTTCCTTTGCAGACACACTGCTCTCTTGAATAATAGACATAAAAGCTCATTTGTCATCTTCAAGATTTTGCATCACACTTTTGTTGCAGTATAAACTTTGACATACTTTCAGTTCAGTGCCATCTAATGCTAGTTTCTAGGATGATGAATTGCCCAAATTAATCCCTTTCATATGTTGATCATCAGATTTCTTACCTGCAAAGTTTGGGCTGCACCGTGGCTCCTACGTCGCGCCTCCATGCTTCTCGTTTGATTGAGCAGTACAAGTCACTGTGATGTATGTACAAGTGTGATCTACTATTTATTTTATTTTTTGAGGAAAACAGGCGAGGTCCTTGTCCAAAAGCTTATGACAATGACAAAACTCCTGATCATTGTAAATATCATTTCATTGAATGCTTTTTGTATAGTAAAAATAGAAACCCAGAAACTATTCTATCTCCTTTCCTTCAATCAATCTCATTATGCATAGAATTCGGACAGTAATCCGAAGTTCCGCAGCTGAATTTGTAAGCCTGACGGCAAGTAGTACCACCATAGGCAGAAATTATTATTTTATAAACTCTTTACTCTTCATTTCCTATGTCATGCAGAAGAAAAACAATCCTCAAAATGGGGAGTTTAAACAGTGTGTACTATAACGCTTTTGAACAGAAATATTGTCGGATTACAAGCCATTACCAGAACCTATTCAAGTTCTATTTCGTTGCACAATGAGGTTCCACTCAAGATCACCTGCATGTCGGAGGCGAATGGTCCAGAATCCAAAGGTTTTATGCAGAGATTACATCCATCTAATCTCCAAACTAATTTGAATTAATGAATCTCCGCGCTGAATTTACCAGAGGTTGTCCATGCCTCACAAAAACTTGCCTAATATAGTAGGCAACAAATGATACCACAATAGGCAAAACCGAAGTAAATACAATGATGAAGACTTTTGTGTGTTCGGGTGCAATGTTAATCACCGCTGTGTTGTATGTACAATACATGGCACTGATGCAGATTTGAAGCTCCAACTGCATAGGGAAATTGCTGGTGAGGATGCTGATCATGTAAAGGGAAACCGAAAAACCAATGGAGTTGAAAGCCACAAAAACCAGAAATGCAGCTGCGTTATAAGACCCCAGAATGGACGTTCCTGCATCATGTGCTGGTTCACTGCTAGTCCCATTCCTTTTCAGCTCGGTGTCCTGCCAAATACCAGTTGGAGGGCTTAGTCCTACTTGAAATGTCGCTGTAGTCATCAATACAGCTACAACTAACAGCGCAGTGCGCGCATCACTAGGAGAATCTCTGCCCTTTTTGAACTTGAAGTATTCAATGAAATCATTTGGATGCTGCAACTGAGGTGTCCCTGGTGCCACAGGGCAGTTCAAGAAGGTTCCGTTATTAGAGTCAAATGAAGGTACAGCAGAATGGACTATGTCCTGTGCTCTCAAAGCTCCAGCACCACGAAGAGTGTCGTAGATTTCCCGATCACCAGCTTCACTTGGGAAAATTAGTAGCAGATCAAGGGCAGTGAGACCACTCTGGTTTACATTGTTTACTTCCAGTGCACCTGGGATACTAATTCCAATTCCAATTAACCATTCCACCACCTGTTAACATTTGTACTTCATTAGATTTTCTCAAATCTGCTATGCATGACTCTCACTACATTGTTTACTGCTGAAAAAGTCAAGAACTCCTGTAAATACCTTGAGCTCTTTACCAACTACACTTCGCCACATTCGAATATTCGTACTTATCTCCTCCAAATTTTATACTCAACTCCAAGTTTTCTAGTATACATTGTCATTTGAAAATCCAAGTTTTTCTTCATTACTTGAAGAACAGGATATTTGCCCCTTTCAAGAAATATATTATTATCACACACAAAAGACTGACATCAGTAAAACAATGAAGTCAACACCAATCTTGAGGCTGCTGGTGGCCATGAAAAAAAACTCCGTTTTACCTTCAATGCCTTGATGAAAGCAAAAATGGAAATCTAGGTGATCGGATTGTACATACCTGGTGATGTTTTCTCCAAGTTGCTAGGTGAAGAACTGTATTGCCATGCTTATCCTTCAAATTCAGGATCTTGACCTTGCTCGTTTCTGTGACCAATTCCACCAAAACTTCAACAGCTCCAAACTGACAGTTCTTAATAGCAAGGTGCAAAGCAGTTTCCCCTTGTACCGTCACATCTTCAACACTTTCTGGACAAGCCAAGACTATTTCTCTAACAATCTCTACCCTTCCACTCCTTGCAGCATGATGAAGAGGAGTCCATTGATCTCTTCCCTTTAGCCGGCATAGTCTTTGATCAACTTTCAGAAGCTCCCCTACAATCTCCAAGTATCCATTGGCAGATGCGATATGCATAGGGCTAAAGCCATCCTGGTTCATTTCTTTGGCCAAAGCTGGTTTCAACCGTATAATCTCCTTAACAAATCCAACATGGCCAGCAAGTGAAGCAACATGTATGGGATCGTTATTTGCAGAATCTAGAGCAAGACTATGGAGTAGGAGTGGATTCTCTGCAAGCAACTGGTGCAGAAGTTGGATATTTCCACTTTGAGAAGCCTCATACAGCCTTTGATCCATTGTGCAGGTTATGTTAAGCTTCCTTACTCAGAATGACTTCTAATATATGCATTTTCATTATGTATGTGAAGAAAGAGTCTAAAACACGTAGCAGTGCAAATGTCAGAAGTCCGTTAGTGTAAAATCATTATAATATATTACTGATAAACTATAATAGTATAACAATAGTAGTTCAGATTGACCAGAGAATAATTTCAGTTAAATTTTGCAGTTTCGTATGATAAGCGCTTCCTTGACATGTATTCTGCAACATCTGCTACATGGTCAACGTTTTGAAATAACAAACTATACCAACTGCTCTGTGTTTTTAAGCAGTACAATGATTCTTTCCACACAGAAAAAAGAGTAAGATCACCTGTAAGGCTGTAACAATCATAGTTCAAAAACATGAAAACCAGGAAATGTGTTACGTTTATTAACTTGATGAGATGGTTATCATGACTCGTAACGTAGTTCATATCATATGAACCTACTCAAATTTGGCATCCGGTTTTGCAGAAGTGCTCTTAGCTTGATCAAAAGTTTCCTAAACCTTCTGGCAGGCAAAGCTGACGTGAGTACAAATAGTGAGTACCATCCTGCAGTTTCGACTGGAGAAATAGTAATCAATCCATTGATGTAGGTAACGTACATTGCAAGGCCACAAACTATAAGCTCCAACCACAAAGGGAAATTGGTTATGAGGACATAGATCATGTGAAGAGAGACTGAAACCCAATGCAGTTCAAAATGGCTCCAAAGATGGAGTACAAATAGGATAATTCTTGTCTTAATTCTTGAAAACAAACTATCATCTTGTCATAATTCTTGAAATAAAAGAAGCAATGGAATCTGATTGAAATACAAGAATATTCAGATTCATTCAACTGATTGAGTGGAAACGTTTTTATATACAATTTTGATTTGAATCGATCCCAGAAAGAGAGTAGGATCAGAACAATTACAACATCATCTCTTGAAATTAGAATTTTAAACTATCTAGAAGTATCACTAAAATCTGCCACAAATGGATGAGCAAGAAGCTCTTCCGCTGTAAACCTGTGCTCCGGTACCTCTTCCAGACACAATCCAATAAACTCTCTTGCAAGGCTTGAGACGGTGTCGGGTATTCTTGGCTCCATTCCATCAACAACGTATAGAGTATCACTGTCATGGTGGTAGAAATGATTCCGGGGCCGCTCTCCCGTGAGCATCTCTAGCACAATCAAACCCACTGCCCATATGTCGCTAGGCTTTTCTTGGGTGTTCTCCAAGACGGTCTCCGGAGCCAAGTAGGGTGGTGTACCTCTCCAACCTTTCCGAACTTCCTCCTTCTTTGCTAACCCCAGATCACCAACTTTGGCCGTAAAAGTAACCGGCACGTCATCATCATCATCAACTACATGTTTTACAAGCAGAATGTTATCCGGTTTTAGATCACAATGGACAAACCCAGCCTTGTGCATGTGGTGAACCCCTGCAAGAATCTCCCCCGTGTAACCCCTAACTAAGGATTCCGGCAAGCCGTTAACATGAATCCTGATCAATCTTGCGAGGCTCCCCCATGCGATTTCCAAGGCCAGATTATAGATCTCTTCGCCTTGGTTACTGAGTGTAACTTCTTCTCCAAAGTGGTCGATGATGTAGGGGCAAGATCTACCTTCCAACTCGTTAAACACCTGAAGCTCGTACTTGATGGAATCTGAATACTTCATTTTCGCCGACTTAATGGCCATGGCTCTGGGCATGTGAAGAAGATCGATATAGGGCCTCTTGGAAGTTGCAACAAAGACGACGCCGAAACCTCCCTCTCCGATCTTGTCTCCTCGGACCCACTTATTCCCGGAACCAAAGCTCACTTCAACCTTGCTCTTCACGGCCACCGCTCTTCTCTTCTTTTCTTTCTGTATGCTTTGTTTGCAGCGAACAACAGCCATCGCTCTCTTCATTTCTTCCCCTCCTCTTCTCTGTTTGCAGTGAAGAATAGCCATCGCTCTCCTGTGGGTTTTCTTTCTCTCCGTCTTTGTGACGAAGAAGAATGAACGAGGCATTTGTGGGTTGGAGGATGAATTTATAGATTTGGAAATCCAAATCCTTATAGGAAAGGGAGACCTAAGTCCAACCTGGCAGTTAAATCCAGTTAGAAAGACGACTCTTGTCAATCAAGTAAGTCTTAGCTGGCCCGCAATAATATGACCGTTACAAGTTCTGCCGCATTTTCAAGCTAGATAAATTTTATTAGCACACCCCACATTTTTTGTAAAATTTTTAATTTCTATTTTATCCCTCCCTATTATAGAAGAAAAAAAAAAAAACGAATCATCCAAACACCTCTAACAGAGTGTCAATGTTTGCCAATAATATGACCATTACAATATCGATATGAGCTAATTGCACATAAATTTGAAAAACAAAAGAGTAAGCATTCACATTTCTTCTTCCGGTTCGAGGGAGCAGGCCAGCATTTCAATGTAATAACATCAATTCTTGTTTGTATAGTATATGGTTTATGGTCATGTATTCTTTCCCATTATGTCTTAGTGAAGATCAAGATGATCTCGTCAAGTTATATCCTCTCCCGATACCTGTGGTTATTTTAACTAGAACTATTGCGGGCAGAAAATGATTTTTTTTTAAAAAAAAAATTAAAATAATTGTCTTTAGTATTTACTGCATTTAACATTATAAATAAAAAGAGGAAAAAAAAAAAAAAAGCAAAGATTTACCATATATAGGTAGGCCGACCCAATATTGGGCCTGTTCCTAAACACAATCAAAGACCTGGCTATGGTCAATTTGCCGCCTTCCACCGCCCAAAAATATTAAGTAGGCCCCACATCTTGAAAATCCTCCAATAGAAATTCGCATATGCCGTGTCCCTCTCCTTCCCTCCATCTTCAAACCTCTGCATAAAACTTTCCCAAAACCCAAACCTCCAAACTTTCCTTTCTTGCTTCTTCCTCACTTCAAATCCTTCAATCCCTTTTCTCTCTCTCTCCATTGACTTTACTCCTACGCCACCCTCTTCCTTCCTCTCCTATTTAAACCCAAAATCCCAGACCACCCTGCTTCACTGTTCTATAACCCCCAACAACCCCATCAGAGAAACCCTTCATCTTCCCCAAAAAAAAAACCTAAATTTCCACCCACCCCAAAAAGCTTCCTTTTTTGGGGGCTTTCACTCAGTTTCACCTCTTCTCCAAAACCCAGATTTCAATTTCTCCCAATTCCTCAAAAACCCGCCATGATTTTCTTCAAATTCCTCCTTCTCTTTCCTCTCCTAACCCTAGCTTTCTCCCATGAACCCTTCAACTCCCACCTTCTTCCTAGACCCCTGATCATCGAGTACCCTGATCAAGACAAGCCCCATTTCAAGGAGGTTGAGGAAGAGGTTAGGCTGCACTGTACGAGCTGGAGGTTTGCGGTGGAGGCTAACAATGTGAATCCATGGAAGACGGTTCCGGAGGAGTGTGTGGAGTATGTGAAGGACTACGTCACCGGGAGGGGTTACGGTGTTGATTTGGATAGGGTTGCTAATGATGCCGGGGTTTATGCCAGGAGTGTTGAGTTGGGTGGTGATGGCAAAGTTGTGTGGATTTTTGATGTTGATGATACTCTTCTGTCGAATGTTCCGTATTATGCAGAACATGGTTATGGGTATGATTCTTGATTTCAATGATTTTACTTTGGTAGATAGTGTTGTGTTAGTAAAATGTGTGCTATGATTGATGTAGATTTGGTAATGTCTGCTTGATTGAGTGAACATAAAGTAGAATGTATGTTGAGGATTTTAGTTAGACGTGGTAATTGTAGGACTAACATAGATAAACTAGATAAAATCCTGTTTAATTGTTGATGAAAAGAAAGGAAAGTAGAATGTTGGAACTTAGATTGTTTGTCTTTTGTGCTTGATAGATCATAACTATAACTTTACAGTGTGTTTGGTTTGGTTCTGTTGTTGCTATTTGTTTGGTTCTTTCTGTGACAATTTTGTGTTGGACTTTGCAGCTCAGAGGTTTTCGATCAGTTGGAGTTTGATAAGTGGGTCGACAAGGGCATGGCACCAGCCATAAAGTCCAGCTTGAAACTCTATCAAGAGATTTTGAGCTTGGGTTTTAAAGTTTTCTTGCTCACAGGGCGCAGCGAAGGGAAAAGAGGGGTTACTACTGAGAATCTGATTAATGCAGGATTTCGAGATTGGCATAAGCTTATTTTGAGGTGAGTATGAATGTCGATGATGATCTACTATTGAACTGGACGGTGGTTGTGTTGTGTGACTAGCTGACTACTTTAAGTGACCAAGCTTTGCTTTTGCTTTTGAATTTTAGGATAGGTTAGGTGAATTATCTTAATATTGTTATATTAAAGTTTAAGGCAGTCCAGGATTATGTGTGCTATATTGTTGGGCAGGCTTACTAGCATAAATATGGGAATCCTGAATATAGTCTTTTACTATGAGGCTAATATTCCATCTGTGGGGTAGAATAGAGGAAATGCAAATTTATGTACTATTCCTGACATTGTTAAATCTGCTTTTTCATGAAAATATAGACCATACCATAGTTTTTTCTTCGTTTCTAATTATTGCAGTTCCCTGGTGGGTTTCTGATCTCATATCTACTTGATTAATGAAAGGATAAGTAGGTGCAAAATAGTTATTGTGTTTTTGATCTCATATTCATTACTGGTCTTGTCAATTCGCCAATTTGGTACAAAAGACGATGACAATTGCATGTGAAATTTCATGACAGTTTCTTTTTCTCTAGTTTCACTGCTCTTCTTTCTGAAGTTTGTATTTACTTATCTGGTTACAAAGCTTGGTTCTCCATATATTAAGACACTGTTCACTATACTGGCTATTAGTAGGAAGCTTTCTCACTTTTTGGCTATTAGGCTTCTAATCCATGTTTGGGCTTCAAATTGGCTATCTGGAATTCTGATTCCTATATTTTAATTACTGTGCAGGGCCGCAGATGACCATGGGAAATTAGCTACAATTTACAAATCAGAGAAAAGAAGCGAGATGGAAAAAGAGGGCTACAGAATTTTTGGAAATTCTGGAGACCAGTGGAGTGATTTATTGGGTAGCTCAATGTCCATCCGCTCATTCAAGCTCCCCAATCCCATGTATTACATTCCATAATGGGGAGCATCATCCTTTCCGAGTATAGTTGTTCCAAAAATTAAATTTGTATTGATTGGTTTGTGGTCCTTGGTGTATAGGACTAAGTTGTCATAACTGAACTGAGTAAATATTTGTGATGTATATATGCACTACAGGGAATTATGAATAACAAAGACATTATGACACATATTTCCAGTCAACTCTTTCTCTTTCTCTCTGGTAAAATAACTTGAAGCTTTAATTTCATGTAGCAGACACTTTTGATGATTGGTCATGATCATGCATGGATGAATATGATCTTAGCATTTGCTTTTCCACAATTCTAATCTGCAGGTACACTTGCTTGCAGGCTCCTCCTAGACTCCTAGCTAAAACTGTAGTAGAGCTGGTTGGCGTCGAAACTGGACAATGCAAAGTGCAGATTCCCTCCTACTTTTATATTACACAGATTGGACCACGGTGAGTGGCTTTGGCTTTGGCTTTGGCTTTCCCAGTTGCACTTATTTTCTCTGGAATTATGCGATTATCTGCATTATTGGCCCCAAACTTATTGCATCCAAGGACCAAGGTTGTGAAATTGCTTTCATCGAGTCAGTCATTGTCGTGCATTGAAGAGCTTACTGGCTCAAGGGTCATATAACTCTCTCTCTAGACATGACTTCCATACCAGGTCAAGTTGTGTTTACCTCGTTAGGCATGGTTTCTGGGACCATTCTTTGGGTGAATCCTTTAGGTAAGTTAGGGAAGGCTGTTGGGAACACAATGATCATCTTCATCATTGTGATGGTTGAGAGTCTAGAGATGAGGTCAAAGTTGGTTCAATTTTGAGAGATTATAGGAAAATGCATAAGAGATATCTATGCATATGTTTTGTTCCAAACATTAGTGAGTAGAAATACTCTTATTGTATGATCCGAGACTATCTTGTACCTGAGTTTCGAAGAACATAACACAAACATGGGCATAGGCATGAAAAAAGACGTCACACTGTGCCCTGGGACTAGATGATTCAATTGAAAATGAAACTATTTTTCAGGAAATTAGTATTGAAGAATAGAAAAAAAAAACAGTTAAGACAAAATGCCCTTAATAGAAGTAGAAACAACTAAATGGGCCACACGTGTCCCCTGTCTGACATTTCCCTTTGACAAACCAGGGTAGGTCACGTGGTCAGAAGGGACCCACCCGTCTCATGCTTTGGTGATTAGCTTCCCACCCAACAACTCATTACTCATCAATCTGCGCCGTTACTTTGGAATACCACTTTTACCCTTCACTATGAATTACAACGAAATTACTTGTGATGAGTTGTAATCTGAGTAAGGTACTGAGGTGTTTCTGGTAATTGAATTTGTACCACGTTTGTAAGTATAATCTCTTCTAAGTATGAAGTTCGGATTTGAGACATTGTAATTTCGTTTTCCATTTTTATTCCTTTTTTCTTTGCCCATAATTGCATCGGCAATGCCATAAAAGTTGATGTGTAGAAAACCTTTTATTTTTCTTCTTGTGTCATTATGACTCACGTAGACATCTTCTTTGTGCATAAAATTTCCTTCCAAATGAATGAATGAGTGAACCACCTGAATTCTAAAACCCAACAGTTTTTTTTTTGCTTCTTTGGAGTAAAACCTTTCTGAGTTGTAACATCCAATGACTTTCAGAAATGAACTTGCTGCAGTGATCTTAAGTTCTTAACTACCAACACCATCACCCCACTTGCTGTTAATAATTTAACTTCTTGTTGGGTGTTTGGATTGTTACTTCTCATTGGAAGTTTAACAAGTCTGGATCTGCAAACCATCTCCAATTTCTTACTGTCTTCACTATATCTTTGGTAACCAAATAACAGAAACCCTGCTGCTTATTTCTTAGCCAAAGATGAACAAAAATACCGAAAATTGCTACTAAAATGCGCGTATTTGGTTACAACTTTGTATAAATAAAATTATATCAATAGTCACCTCTTCTCTTCCCTATAGTTTTTATATTGGAGTTGAGCAATTGACAGTAACTTCATAGCATAGCCTGATTGAGACATCCCTCCTTCCCCCAACCCCTTGGTTATTTAAATCAACAAATCCAAGATCCTTGCTTTAATAAAAGAGGAAGAAATATCACTTTCCTTAACAAAGTAACAATAACCATTGTCTTCCACCTCTGAATCTCACTACTTGCTGCATTACCATATCAATCAGAAAAGGACACAATGTGCATGCAAGTTTCATAAGAAGAATATTTTTCGTGGCAAAAGTGAACTTTCACACCACAGCACAACAATAACAATCAAACAGAGTGGAGCATCACATGGTATAGATCTGTCTTATAAGGTATTACAATAGTTTATGCACTGCTCTCTCAATTCTTCTTCAACTCCCCCATCTCTTCTTGTGCACAAGTCTCTCTCTATTTCATCAACAAATTCAAAGTTCCATTTTCCTAGACAAAAACATTATCTTTTTCTCTTTTAATTCCCCAAAATTCTTGGGTTCCACTACCCCTTCCAAAAATACCATCCCATTCTCAATCTTCTTGTCCTCTACTCCTACTTGTATCAAGATTAGCACATGTTCAACAGTTTCTCATTCTTCCAAATCAAAAAATCAGATCGTAATCTTTTGTTGATTGTGACTTTGATCACCCAGTAATGTACTTGTCCTTGTGCTTAGAAGTTTTCCAATGTTTGACATAAAGGGATTACAGTTTTGAGAGAATGAAGAACATCCACAAGCTTACTTTGATTCTGGTACTGACCTCAGCCACAGTTTTGATACTTCTTGCACTTGTAATCTACCTTTGCTGCAAAAGAAGTCCAAAAACTGAGCTTAAAGATGTAGAAAGCACAGAGCAGAAGCATGAAGATGAAGGTGTTGTTCTTCAAGTGGAAGACTTGATAAATTTTCAAGATGGTGAGGACCTCACTATTTCTGACATACTGGATGCTCCGGGAGAAGTTATTGGAAAATCCAACTATGGCACTTTGTACAAGGCATTGTTGCAGACTAGTGACTCACTCAAGTTGCTGAGGTTTCTGAGGCCTCTGTGTACTGCAAGAGCTGAAGATTTTGGTGAAGTGATTCAGCTTTTGGGTTGCATCAGGCACCCCAATTTGGTGCCTCTTCTGGGTTTCTATGCAGGGCCAAGAGGTGAGAAGCTTCTGATTCATCCGTATCATTGGCGTGGGAGTCTGGCTCCATTTGTGAGAGGTTAGTAGTTAGTACTTCTGCAAAAAACTTTGCCTTGTGATTTGTCTTCTTCTGTTTGTGCTTGTTTGGTTGCCAAGAAAATGCTTAAAATGAACAAGACTCGTAACAAAGCTAGATTGTTTACTCATTTGGGCTTAATTCAAACACCATCTGGATATAAATGATGAAACACAGAAAGAAAATAAAAAATGCAAAGTCAACAATGGCAAGGAGTGTTGCCATAAAAATGATGTCTTGGAAAGTCATTTACTCTTTTTCTTTTTCCTGGGTTTGGATTGCTTCACATTTGAACTTTGTGTTTTGAGAGAGCAAGTTGAGAACTTTTGGTAGGTTTTGAGTTAACATGTTCTGCTCTAGACCCTTTTTGGAGTTAGATCCATCTATACATATTGCTTGTCATCTACATTGGTTTTTTAATGACTAAGATATCCTGATCTGAAATTCTGAATCCTTTGTAATTAGGAATACAAAAATTCAAGTTCAATCCAACTGTTTTAGCATAAAAAATCGATCTGCTATCTTCTTCTTCCTGTTTTTTGTTTCTTCTTTTGTTTTTATGTTTTTCTTTTCTTTTTGGTAAATTTTCATATGGGAGATTCTCCAAGAAGGCTAGACTATAGTGTGGAGGACCAGCCATAACTGAATTTTGATAGTTTTGGTTTTGTCTGCTTATAATCTCTTTTTTGCACATTATACAACCATATTTCGAGTCCTTTCATACATAATTTCTATATGTCAACACCAACCATTGTCAGTAGCCCCTTGAGATGCTACATTGCTACAATATCCACGTCTGTCTTCCTTTCTAATTCTCACATTTGATCTCTGCCATTAAAAAAAAACTAATATCTGTGATATCATTACCATATTGAGAGAGCTGTTACGATTAATCTTCTGTTTGTATGTAATTCCAGAGGGCAATCCTGAGTCTCACAAATGGGCGATAATCTATAGGATCTCAGTTGGTATAGCTAAAGGGTTACATCATCTTCACACTGGCTTAGAGAAGCCTGTTATTCATGGTAATCTCAAGTTGAAAAATGTGCTCTTCGACCGCCATTACCAACCTTTCATTTCAGATTTTAGCCTGCACCTTCTCTTGAATCCCACTGCCGGCCAAGAAATGCTTGAATCTTCGGCATATCAAGGCTACAAGGCACCTGAGCTGATCAAAATGAGGGATGCAAATGAAGAGACTGATATATACAGTCTAGGGATCATCTTACTTGAGTTACTCACAGGGAAGGAACCGATCAACCAAAACCCTACAACACCTGATGAGGATTTCAGTTTGCCAAACCTAATGAGAAATGCAGTACTTGGAAATAGAATTCAGGAACTGTTCCATCCAGATATACTTGTCAGTAGCTGCACTACTGATGATGAAATCCCAGTCACTAAGGAAAGAATTCTCACAATGTTTCAGCTTGCTATGACATGTTGTTCTCCTTCTCCATCACTGAGACCAAACACCAAGCAAGTGCTATGTAAGCTTGAAGAGATTGGAAGCTAGACATTGCTGGGTAGGTTATACTTAGAGTGCCTGAATTTCATTTCAGGATATTTCTAGCTTACAAAATCTGCTTGATTGGTGCCATGACATTATTGATGATGACATTTGACATGTATAGTAAAAAAATGTATAGATAATTGGGTATACTTTCTTGAGGCCAAAAAGTTGGAAAATTTTAGCTGCCAAGATTTGTAGGATTGCTTGCTGATGATATGGGGTACACACTTCAAGTAAAAGGTTCAGATTAAGGCCATATGACAAAGATCATAAAGTTGGTGATTTCTTTGTCACCATGACTCCTTTTGCAGATTTCTTTAGTGGATTGGAGTGGATGGGGTGCAAAGTATTAGAAGAGAAGGTGTGATGGCTCAACCAAAATGTAAAGAAAAAGAGTTTCAACATTGGGCAATGAAATTATGCTATTGCAAACCAAGATTGTAAGCAACTTTATTTTTTCATTTATGGATCAATATTCAATCATAAATATCTAGAATTGATTCAGGTTCATATACATCATAAACCCAAATGTCAATTTATCACTCTACTTCTTCACATTTTCTTACTGATGTCTAGCTGCCACAGAAGGACTTGGTTGGTGGTGGGTGATTATAAATTGGTCTGGGTCCAATTATGATAGATCAATATCTAGGTTGTGGAGAGGTATTATGATTATATCTTTCAATAAATAAGTGAAATTGCCAATACTGGTCAAAATCTGGTTGTGCGTCCACACTTTTTCATGAATCCAAGCAAAAACAAATATATGATTTCTTAGGCATATTTTAGATAGAGGACCACATTAGAGTTTTGGCTTCATGTCTTCTAATTATAAATTTTTTCTTGACCATTAGTTCTTGAATTCTTCTCTTCTTTTTGGATTAAAGAAACCAACATTCACAAGCCTTATATACTTACAAGATACATCTAAACCATCCCTATAGCCCATCAATGACAACCTGATTAACAATGAACAAAGGCAGATGCTACTGTTTTCTGGACTTCCACTCTACAATTGCAGAAAGAAGAGTATAGTTTGGTATTAGGTGCTTGTATGGCATAGCCAAATTTGTCATTGGGGAGTTATCATTCTCTTCAAGCCATTTCTCTATTGCCCTGCGATCATAAGTGTAACCATCTGCGGCGACACAAGGCTCACTCATCACATCCTGTGACAAGAGAAGGTTGCATTATGATTGCCACAACATAAAGACAAACGTTAAAATGGATAAGTATATAGGGACTACAATATGATCCATGCATACCTTAAGAATAGGACAGACGAAGTGGTTAGGAGGTAGGCACTGAACTGTGGGAGCTGAGTCTCTTGCCTTATCAGCAACCTCTTTCAATCTTTCCAGTGCTGGAATCACTTGCTCTTTCAAGTCAGGTCTGTCCATACGTCGAAGCTCTGCGCAGCTCAATCCCAGTTCAGCTAACTGTCTTGCCTCTTCCATTGGCCAAGACCCAGCTTTAGGATCTAAAACATCCCTCAAACTTTTATCATGTATAGCTGTTTCCACCAAATGAGTTATAGCTATTGCTGGTGTTGCAGTTAGTAACTGCAAAATCACCATTCCCAAAGCATAAACATCTGATTTTGGAGAGATTACCCCAGTCCGTTGATACTCAGGGTCTATGTAACACATTGTCCCAACAGGCCCTGTCTCATTGTATATACTGGACATAGAAGGGTCCAAGTTAAGCATTGTAGAAAGGCCAACATCACCAACCTTGCTCACAAGGTTATGATCAAGTAAGATGTTAGCTGGTTTCAGATCACGATGGATGATTGGTTTTGGCTTTGAGCTGTGAAGAAAGACGAGAGCTGTGGCTACTTCCCAAGCAATCCGGAACCTCTCAAACCAAGGAATAGGGGGTGTGTTATTTTTCTGGTTCAACCTATCATCCAAGCTACCATTTTCCATGTATTCATACACCAGGCAACTATGATCAGGGCATGCACCGAGGAGGAGAAGCAAATGGGGATGTCGGATTTTGCTCAAAACTTCAAGCTGCAAGCAAAGAGATAATGTAAAATTGTATCCAGTTATATAGTTTGTCTTTACAAATGGTTGCATGCGTTACAGGAACTAAAAAGAGCATAGACCAACTTAGCTAGACCAATACAAATTGCCTGCTGAAGTCTAAAGAGCTGTAGATTATGTAACAGATGAGGAGTTCACTTTTGATACCTCCCTTAATTTGGTTCAACATTCACCTCAGTTTCAAAGTCTATGTAATGGCACTAATGCTTGATGGATTTTTTTTTTAATATCAAAATGAGCTGCTACTATAAGAAAATAAAATCGACTGCTTTGGGAACCTGAATTTTACATACCTCCTGCAAGAATTGCTTAGTTTGGTGATTGCCTTTAGAGTGAAGTACTTTTACTGCTGCAGTTGTATGATGAAAGTTGCTCTTATACACAGTTCCATACGCACCCATACCGATCCTAAGATCCTCAGAGAAAGATGAAGTTGCAGAAACAATTTCTTCCCACCTGAACTTCTGGTATTGCTGCACAGGACCAACTAGTACATTTTCAAGTTTTTCTTTCTCCTTGGCATCATGCAAGGCTTTCATTTCTGCTTCTCTCCTTTGAGAAGCTTCATTTTCCACACATTGTCTCATGTAATCAGCTTCAATCTTAGCAGCTTCATACTTCTCTTTCTCTTGTATTGCTAACATTTTGGCTTTGTCCTCCATAGCACTTATCTCCTTGAGTCTAACTGCTTCCTCCGACCGGCGTTTACTTAAATTGCTTATCTGTATATAAAAAAGAAAAATTTCTTATGATCCAAATAAAAATGATTCACAGGGGTCAAAAGTATCACCTAGATCAGTTGGATGGCAAACAAATAAATCTGATTCACAGGACCATCTACCTTCCGAGAAGCATCAATAGTCTCACTTTGAGCAATTGCATACATTCCTTTGACATGTCTGAGTTCAATTCTCAGTTTTTCTAGCTCCAGGTTAATATTTACCTGCAATAAGTTAAAATTGATAAGTACAACGACTTCTGTAAGACTGTATATGTGTAACACCCAGAACAGTGCTATGTGCAGCAGGGTCAGCCTGTTTGGTAATCAGAGAACACTACCAGGCTTTCAAATGAAAATAAAAGTATAAACACATCTTTCGCTGCATAATTGATCGAGGGACACTATTAACCAAGTCAAAGAAATCCGCAAGGGCTACCTGGCTCTCAGATGAATGATTTGTAACTACATCTGAGGTGGATGCTTGATCAGAACTCCATGACTGGTTATCTGTTACAGAGCTTCTAGTACTAGAGGAGTGACTCAGTGCACGTCCAGCATCTGAGTTACTAGGATAAGAATTTATAGTAATATTATCCTTCGCTTCCCCAAAGTCCAGAGACTGGTGTTTAAAATGAATGGTTTCATTTGACTTTGTTTTTGTATTCAGAAGGTTTTGATTCATATTTGCAAGAGCTTGAAACCGCTGTATTGGTAGGGAGGGAGAGTGAAAATGAGAGTACGAGCCAATGGATCCACAATCTGTGCCTACAAAAGAAAAGAAAAAAAATCAAAACAAAACAGAATGCATGAGTTAATATTTTACATAAAAGCATCATTAACATGGAGAAGTATCTTATCATTGCAAGGGTTGCAACTTAAGACACCAAAAGGCCTCCATCCTCTTTAGAATATATACATTGCATTAATACGTCATATATCAGGATGGAACCAAATCTCGTCCCATGTACAATACCTGTTCGTGAGCTGGGTGCATAGCTTGAAGAACTGCTGACAGAACAAGTGTCACTGTTATCATCTTTGAAGCTTCCAACAGACTGGGAATCAGATGGGCGTAGTGATGCCAATTTTCCTTTTGAAACAGCATAGACTGTACAAAATCCGGGTGTGCAAGCTGAGATTTTTGGGGACAGTCCCTTTTGTTTCCTAAAATTAGTATAATGTTAACAAGATCAATGGAAAATAACCAAAACCACATAGATTGCTTAGTATTACATATTCACAAACACAGTATGGCAGTGAGATACCAAGTAAAGGTGGGAAACAAAGCAACAAGAAGAACAGTTGGATAGACACCTTGTAAACAAGCCACGAGATGGGGCACCAATGACAAGATTGCTTATAGCAGACTTAGAAACCTCCTCAGCTATTGCATTTGCCACATTATCTGACTCGATGACTACAATATCAACTTGCACCTACATTCAAAAGAATGTCCTATTACGCTCTTGTTCCCTGGATTTCTTTATATCAAAATTTAAACAACCAAGAAAGTCATACCTTTTTAAGAGCACACATTTTCTTGTATGGAAGAAGCAGCTCACTTGTCTGCCACTCCATGTCCTTTCTATATGCAGCTACTACATCATCTCGTACTTCTGATATAGGAATCAGATTCCCCACTATAATCACAAAAATGAAGAAGGTACAAACAATCAAGTTCAGGTTTCTATATAGCAAATTTACAACAGAAAAAAGGTTCCATAAGGTACATAGCTTAGCTCCAACATAGTTGTAGAATCATACGCTTACTTGGTGTTGGAATTCCAATTAATTTTGCTCGAATATGTATCAACTTGAAGAAGTTGTTTCCTTCAGGAATAAACTTCTCCAGCGCCCACCTCACAATGTATTTGCTTTTTCTGTTGCCATTGATAGCAATGGCAACAATCGACTGAGGGGAAGGTATCTGCAATGTGTGATTGTCCTCTGCTTTAAAAATTTCACTTCCATCCATATCTCTGCCACTTATCTGTTACACTGAGGCACTAGCAAGCATGAGAGCACCACTAGCTAGTACCCACAATGAACCAGAACAAAGAAAATAAATTAGCATTTAGAACATATATTTTCTTTGACAGAAACAAGTGGGATATCTTCAATAGAGTGAAACATCTTTCATTTGAGCTCATGATAATCCACTGTATCTATCTTATCACACTATGTAATTGTCTCTTGGTTATGAAATAGAAATAAGCCTGATGCAATTGCATGTGTAGAGCATTAGACTCTTCTAAGTTCTTACAGAATACAATACAGCACCAAAGCAAGTACTTCAAGCCTGAAATTCATCAGCAGCTCCAAGTTTCATAGTTGTTGGCACACACAAACAGGCATAGACCCAGAAGGCCAGAACTGAAATTTCATTCCCAAAAAAGAGCTGAAATTTCAAGAAACATACCAGAAACAACCACCACACAAAATTCTGTATATATGCTCACACATATATCAACATACATGTATATTTTTGTTTACGTAATTGCACAAAATTCTTCCTTTTCTGGTTTGAAGGCTCTAAAATGTTCAATGAAAAAACAAAATTCAAAGACCCAGAAAATGAAATACACATACCAGTTGCTCAACTCAAGCTTCAAGACTCAAACTTTGAGGTCTCCTCAACTCCTCTTGAGAAAAGAACAGAAACCCATCAATACCATTCTCTGCAAAACCTCTTTGAACATTCAACAACCTCCCATTTTCACAGTTAAAATACGTTTAGCTGGCACAAGAGGTTGACGTGATATAACTCAACCCCACAGGGCTCGTTTTTTTTGCCTCTCAAATTTTAAAGACCAACATGAAGCATCCCTCATGATGCCTGAAAGCTACGGCACTTTTAGTAATTGGATTTTCTTCCTTAAATCAAAATGCACAACATGAAGTAAACCATATTTAAAAAGCAAACATTTGTTCTGTGTCTGGCATGACTTTTGAGTTTTGTGCTGTTTTCAGAGCGATGATGCAGCTTGGTTTTGTATATTTAACCTATTTGTGGAAAATTTAGTGCCAATAATTTGAACCAATTTTAATTTTTAATTCTTTGAATGAAGACCTACATAGTAAATTAGTCTTCAACAATTCATGGTAGGTACAATGCTGAAATTATTTCCATCTGCATGTCACCATTTGTTACGCTCTTCCTTTCTTTGTTTGCCTCTTTTCACAATCTTGCCGAACTATAATTTATCCCAATAAAAAAACTAACAAATTTCAATCTTTTCGGCCTGACCGTCAACCTGCCGGAATTTAGACAGGCAACATTTTATGAACTAAAGTTAGTATATTGTTGGTGTCCATTTGTGTTTAGAGGATGTAAATTTATGTTTCATAAGTATTCTCCAATTCTTTCCTTCGCCACTAATCGGTCGAGCCATTAAGAAAGTTTCCAATCTGTAATTGTATGATTAAGAAATTACCATGGATTTCTCCATATACCTAAATATGATAAAATGAATATGGGAACTTGGTTTTTGTCTCGTTGGCCTATATGATGAGAAGCACGATGGGATTGACTAAGATTGCAAAGAAAAATGACCTCATTCGGTTGTAGTTGACAACTAATTTGGTAGCTCATACAACTTGACTAAGATTCTGGACGATTTCTTCATAATTTTCATTCATCATAATAAGTTAAAGACGTACAGATACACTCAATCTAATCTAGAACATTCAACGAATCCCAGGAATAGTTAAGCTCATGCTGATCCATGGTTTGCAAATTCCCAGTCTCTTTCAGAATTTCGCATCACCAATTAGTGAGCTATATCAAAATATAGATCAGAGACCTTGACATTAATTCCTTAATTCTTGTGAGATCGAAAATAAGCTCCTTATTTATATCAAGAAGATTCCATATATTTATTTCAAAAGTCTTGGCTTCGTTGGTATGGAGCATGATTCACATAGCTAAAATTGATTGATATTTTAGTCGAAACATGTGTAAAGCTAGTTAGGATTGAGACATGCATAATGTTAAATTAGACACTAGTATCACAAACAAAATATGAACTAATCCACGTACCGACTTCAAACACTAGTTGGTAAGATCGAGTATAACTTTGTTGGACTGATCAAGTTGGTGAATGGAAGAATGGTGACTTCGGATGTATGCAGACACTTCCTTTGAAGTTTCCACACAACAACTTTCAATTCAACCCTTTCTTTCATTCGTATATAAATTTGATTCTGTCCTTTTGCTTCTTGTTTCTACTATTCTTAGCTCTTGATCTTGACATCTCGCATTTTGCCAAATGGGTAAGGCATTAATTAAATGGTGACGTTCCTTACTCTTTGGTAGTCTACTCCAAAGTCCAGTTCTACTTGGATTTCTTAGCTTTTCACAAGGCATGTCTTTAACTATGGATGCTAATTCCATTATTGCATCTCAACAGATGTGATACATATGATTAGGAATCGTACACAAACTAGAAAACTAGCTAACGACGATCGAGTCGATGACTTCTTCCTCGAAAAGCCACTCCATCACCCTGATTATTAGGCTGCGGGACAGCGTTTGTTTGTGGCTGCGCCGGAGTTGTGGTTGTTCTTCGAGTATTTCCGTTGAGACGGAAGCTTCTTCCTTGGAATACAACTCCGGCGTATGGACTACTCTGCACTGGAGCATTGATTTGAGTTCCCTCACCCCAGTAGGCTACTATTCTGTGCCTGGAAGCATTCATTCATTAAGGAAATATATTGTCACATAATATTCTTCAATACTAATGTGTGTCAAAAGTGAGCTTTAGACTCGATTCATGTCATAGCTAGAGTTTAGTGAATGAAATTTCATAGATAAATATTTAGCAACGTTTTCATAAAGAAAAGGATACACCCATAGAGGAGTCTTGAGCATGAATTTTCCACCAGCAAGAGGATGAAGCACAGTTAGAAAGTAGTAGAGATGTCCTGCAACTATCCCCAACATATCTGGCTTCAAAGAATGTCCCAGCAACAGATCATAAGCCATCATTACGTACGGAAGATAGAACCCCTATACCATTCATAAGGCGTCAAGACTCACAAAATGAACTCATAGAATGATTTTCTGAAAGTGTCGAACACGAAATATTGCTGCAAATCCGTAGCCATTACATAGAATGCAGGTAAAGAGAACAGATGATATGTGGGTACCTTCAAAGAAACTAGCCCATATACGCTAATGCGTGTATTTGGGAGCTCCCGAGACCAAACATAGACGATCATGAAAACCAAAGCAGACCCCATAAAACTTAACCGCAAGAATGGAACAATAGACATCACCTAATACCAGGTTGCGTAATACACAATGTTATTATCCATTTTCGATATGAAGTAAATATATTTAGCTGAAGTTCTGAAGTACCAAAAGCGACATTGCTCCAAAGATGAGCATCCACAGATAGTCTGCAGTTCTCTTGTCAAAGGGTCCTCTCTCCAGTGACACACTATATTTTGCTCTGTATGCAAATTACGAAGAAAAAAGGACGATCAATTAGCTTAATGTGAAGCAGTACCATCACTAATTTTTCATAATATCAAATATTTAATGTATACAACTATGACTTTGTACACTTTCCTCACATTATGAAAATCTCCACAGCATACGGGAGTGAAAAGGGCCCGAGGAAGAAGAAATTGGTAAAGAGCCTCCAAACCTTCAGTGCATCAGTCATCATTAGTAAACTTGACGAGGTGATCAACAAGAACAAGCGTAACAACAAGTATAAGTTCGATTTTCTCAGAATGTTTGTCATATCTTATTTGGCAAGAAAAGTGAGCAACATGAATTTTAAGCAGCCTCATGGATTACTAGAGACTATAATAGATTTATACCTGGTAATGTTTAAAGACAAGGCCATAATCCAGAGAAATGCTCGAGTGATCAAACAGTTGTAGGTAATAGGCAAACGTAGTCATCAAACAGGACACTAGAATGGTCTTGCTCACCGGAGGTAGAGACCAGAAGTATCTGCGCTTATACGAAGAAATGAGATTAATCTGTCAATGTATAAATGAATGATCACAGACCTCAGTCCATTGAAATTTAGCAGAAAAGTGAGCATTGATCTTATCAAATTTTTAAATATTGAAACCTAACAACCAACTCTCTTCCTTCTTCCCTGAGATACTAACAGTCTGAATTCCCACATAGTAATAACAAGGTACCAGTGCCCTATCCTATATGCTTTAGTACTCATTTAACATATAAAAAAAGGCTGCATAAAACCCTTCTGCAATCAATCTAATGAGAAACCAGGCTACTTAAATCACATGATCGTTCAAACGTGATTGATCAAGTTCGAAACGATCATTCAGAGAGAAAAAGAGAGTACTTACTCCGCTGGTGTAGACATGGCAAAAGAAGCAGAGGAGAAAGAAGGTTGAATTGGAGTGCTGCTATATAAACCAGAGTGAGTGAATAAGTAATGCAACATATACAACTGTGATATTTGTCATGCATTGAAAATTACAAGGGAGTGACTTTGGGGTCGTCACAGAACTTAACGAAAGGGTCATAGGAAAGACTCTGATTTCGGCCAAGTCTCCCATTACTTGATCGTGGGAGTGACTTCGTCATAGAACTTAACGAAAGGGTCATAGGAGACTTTGATTTCGGCCAAGTCTTCCATTACTTGATCGTTTACCACTCACAAACTTCATTGGAAATACAATGCTGTCTTAACTTTGAAATTTTCTAGTTGTCTAGAGTAACACAGACAAATGGAAGGGTCACGTATGGCCGCCACGTGCCACCCTCTTACTAGATCAATAAAAATATATTCTTGATAGGAATCAATGAGTATCTTTGCTTGCGGCAGATTTTAATAAGACTATTGTTTATCTGTCTGATACTCCTTGCAATTTCTGTCATCATATAGAGTTGTTACACAAAACTGTTTATGATACATGACACTAACCTGAGTTTAGGTTACAAAGCTTGAACATGGAAATCGGCAAGGAAGCCCCATATCTTCCTTCCGAAGTTCCATGTAAAGAGCCAAAAAATGGATGTACATTATATGCATCATAATAACCCACACGGTTCTCTATCAAACTTCAGGACCAGTGGCGAACAAGCTGACAAGACCACGGAATACTTGTGCTGATAGTTGGTGTGCTTGAAATGCTTCACCATCCAAATTCCAGACACTTTCAGTGCCAGAAGAAGTAAATGTAAAAGCAGGGGTCTGCGTCCAAGATACGAAGTGTTCACCAGTGACACAGATATGACAACAAAAGAGGTATGAGGCAAGTTGTAAGAAATCATACCTTGTGGTGTTCCACAAACTTGAAATCAAAAGGATTCCCTCCTTTCTTTGCAAGTTGTGTAAGATGCCTGTATCGAGCATAAAAGGCTTTAATATGAATTCACATAGAAGAAGCAAAATATCTTCATAACCAGGCATCAAAACCTCTATACATATATCTCTTAAAAAAGGACACTACTCATTAGCACCATTAACAAGCATGACTGCCATGTTCCTTAATACAGTGGAAATTAACACACAACAAAGCCTCCCAAACTCATCATAAAAAGTCGTTTGGTAATCCAGATCTTGGATAGGACATCAAAAGATTAAAAACTGTAAAACTCCAACTAATTATAATTAGTATTAATAGGTACAGTATATCAGCCATTGTCCAACTATCAAATAAGAGGGCAGAAAAAGGAGTATTGAGAGGGGAACAATATATTACCATAGATAGAGAGCATGAGGACAGTCTTTGATCAATATGAGATGGAGAAAACCATCTGAAAGATGCGCATCAGCCACCAAACCATCGGGTGCTTTTTCATTTCTATTAGAAATTACTGCAGCACCAACACTGAGAAACTTTCCCTTGGCACTGGACCATTTTGTTTCTCCTGAATGTGAGTAAGCGGTTGCATGGGAATCATTTGTGGACCCGTGAATAGGCTTGGTGCAACAAACGTTGCAGTTGGCACGGCATATTACTTTTTCAGATTTATTCGAGCTCCAAAATGGTCGCTTGCGACCACCAAGATTACCTTTCTCAGAAGTTGAATTTATTTCTTCTGATTTAACATCTACATATGCAATTTCTGCCTGATAGGACCTGAACAATACAAGAAATATCTTAAAGTTAGACGAGTTAATGTTAAGCAAAACTAAAATCAACATAAAAAATATTATCAATCATATTATAAATGTAGGTAATGAAAAGAATCTATGTGGTGCACGTGTATGCCAAAAAAAGAAACCAATGAATGCACAGTTGCCAAATATGGATCCATACAAACTTACAAAGACAATATTCATGATCTGAGCCCTAGCATTCATGATATTGGGAGTGTTAGAGTAAAATTTGATGACCGATTAGTGAATTACCTGTGCTTCAAAAACACCTTTGTTCCTGCATAATCGTATCTTTTAGGTCCCATCCAACGGTACTTTTCACTCTCTGTAATGACATCTCCATAAAATCCATACCTAAAATATTGAGCATATGGCTTTTAAAGAACAGCTTATTATGTGAGATATAAGAAAAATATTGGCTAATTTGCATAAGACGCCGCTTATTATTTATTCAGAATTTTGGACTCATTAGAACATAGGTGCTGACTAATACAGTCATTAAAAGGTAATTGCAGAGATTTGGGTGGATATTATGATACGACACTAGTTAAAATGAGAAATTACCCAGCAAATGAAGCCGCATAGCGCACGTAAGGTTCAACCTTAGATGTAGATTCTGTTCTCCACCTCACAACTTGGGCTACATCAAGCCACACTCTTTTACCGAGGACAATGTGAAATGCAGATGTTATACGATCTCGAGCTCCAGTTGTACTGAAAAAGAAAGAAGAAAGAAAGGTGAACACCTTTGTTAGACCAAAGAAAAGAATATCAGCTGAAATAATAGGAAGACCACTATGCTCTGGAAATCAAAAATCTCATATACGGCCTAGTGGGAAAAAAAGAAAAAAAAAAAAAAGGCAGAAATATCTCAATGCTGATTTAATATGCAAAGGACTACCACATCACAATGGCATCAGTTGAGCCGGCAGGAATAAGTCCAAATCTTAAATGCTCACTGGGGAGGGAGAACTCAGGCTCTTGATCAGCTGGGTTTTCAAAACAAGGAAAAGCGATAATCAGGTACTAGGCACTAGTAAATATATCTAAAATATAATGGAAATAAATTATAATTGTAATCTTCATGGTTCTTTAATACACAACAAACTGCCTACTATGCTGCAAGAACCATAAACCAGTCACTTTACTTTCAGATGCATCCAGTGATATGTCAACTAACCACCTTAAACAACTAGGAATCAACTTTAAAGTCGTTCTTGTATGGAAAAAACTGATTATCATACTTACTGATACTTGAGACTCCTGAGCCATTATCACTTGACCTTGAGAGGAGGGGAGACTGCTCATTGTTCTGAGAAGAAGCTTCAATAACAGTGTCACTTGGATCTGGAACATTTACAATGAGACTCTCATCACAGTTAGCAGAATCAAGGATATCTGAAGGAGTTGGTGGATATGGAGCTTTATGCCTTGAAGAAAGAAATCCATTAAGAATTTCATTGAAGAAACCATCACCACCCTGGAAGCAAATCAATTGTCAACAATCACTAATTTGGAATAAGATGGATAAGCTATAAGCTAAACTTGAGAATAGAGTTCAAATGTTACTCACAACAGCTATAACTCCATCATATGACATAAGCTCCTTGTTTGCTATAGTTGACATCACATCATAGGCATGCCCTGCCCTTTCTGTCACAATCACCTGATGAAGGAAGTGAAATCTCTACTTGTTATAACAGTATGTGATTTAGCATTATCACTTACTTCAGTAGACTTCTTAAATGCAGGATTCGAGCAATATTGGTTCCCCACCAACACAAAAGGCAAATAAAGAAGCTAAAAGTGTACCTTTGTTTTCACTTTAGCGCGAGAGAATATAGGAGCCACACTGTCCCAAGTTTTGCAGCCATTTCCCTTCCCACTCCTTGGATGAACAAAAACCTAGCCAAGCAGAAAAAGTTTCTGGAAAAGAATTATATTTACCACTTTATGTCCATTTAGATCAACCAACTAAACGACTTATGATTGAAGCAAGAAAAATATTGTAGTGTTTAGCCAAGTACAATACATACCAGAAGATTCTTTGGCCTCCCCTGCTGTAAGTCCAGAGAAGCATTGATTTGATGGACCCACATCTGACATATGCGGAGTTCCTTATGACCGAATGTATATGTAGCAAGGACACGAACAGACGGAAGAGTCCTTGAGCTCTGGAAACCATGTACTGTAAAGCGGTAATTCTGCATTATTAATGTAAATACACAAGATATTAGTACCTGATGAGGGACTTGAAGCACACATAACCAGCGAAAGGAATGGAACAAACCTCAGAGTCACGTTCACGGTGACCCTTAAGGCACCTTCGAGCATTTGAGACATTTGGTCCATGAATCACACCATAGTTGATCACCTCAACAGCATACACATCAGAAAACTTGATCTCGGTTGTTGCAACCTTTGAAGCAAATTGGATGCACAAACAAGTTGAGTCATCCTGATATATTAGACATTAAAGCAATACATAAATGTTCACAGTTAAACAAAAGCTACCTACTTATGATACATTACAATATCAGAGGGAAACACAAGTGTTCAACTAGAATCAAAGAACTGAGCTTTCCCACAAAACTTGGACAACAAGTACGAAAACAGAAGAACCCACTTGCCTTTCAGTTCTCATACCCAAAACACAACCAAAATTAATACAAAACTACAATGATCAACCATAGTTAAAGGACCGATCTTTATCACAAAACTCATACAACAAATACAACAACCCAGTTCTCCTTCAGGCCTAATAAGCAAAAGACATACCAAAACCAATACAACCAATACAAAAAGAGCAAAACTTTCAATTCTCAAGTAGCAAAGGAACCATTTTTCCAACCGAAAACATGAAAAAAAGAAGAAGGGAAGACTCGAACTTTACATTGTCGAATGGCTCAAGCAAAGTCCAAGACAAC
Source organism: Potentilla sterilis (assembly GCA_963682095.1). Taxonomy (NCBI): domain Eukaryota; kingdom Viridiplantae; phylum Streptophyta; class Magnoliopsida; order Rosales; family Rosaceae; genus Potentilla; species Potentilla sterilis. The sequence goes on along the minus strand of OY821763.1, from coordinate 4,994,753 downwards.
CCATCAGAGTTGAAGTTGAGGCTAACTTGGCCAACGTGGTCCAATGAAAGCGAGCAGCTCAGAATGGAGGGTTGGTCTTCAAACTGTGCATGTGGGAGAGATTGGTGTTGTTGAATAGAGCCATCTACAACGTATCGTTCCATTCAAAAGGACATTAGAGGCTTAAAGGGTGATCAACTCTTATATCAGACAAATCGGAAAAATGGACAATTCAGAAACCGGTGATGGGTTTTGGAGTTTTGGCAGATTCCGGGAGGAAGGAAATGCGTTAAAAAGTCGTTGTTGGTTTTGACGAGCTGGAAATGTTCGCGTTGGTTCGGCTAGAGATATCTATATTCAATTAATTAAGTTTTTTTTTTTTTTTTTTTTCATTTTCTTTATTGGAAGCACGTCTTAGAAAAATAGTTGGTCTATGGTACTGGAGAGTTTAGACTTTAGAGAATAGTATAACGAGGTTTAACATGAGAAAAATCCTCAAATGGTGGCATCAAGTAATGGTTAAAAGTTATAAGAGGGGGGGGCATCATAAATGCTAAGAGTATTCAATGGCTTTATAATTTATATAGTTGTGTCCATCAAAAGTATTCTCTTACAGAGTTGGAAAAAAATACATTGAAATGGAATAGCCGAATAAGGTTGATCTTGGAGGAACAATACATGATGCACACCCCTATCTAGTCAGGGCACTACCGTGTAAACTTTCACATCATCCATGTCTGAGTTTCTCACCGAGTACTGAAACGTCCACCCATGACAAGCACCAGCATGCACGCCATTCTTATTAATTGCAAACACAGCTCCCACAAAAGTAGGGAATTTTCGTGCAATGCGTGATATTGCATCCTTGGCAGCGAGCTTAGGCTCCATCCCCAACCTCATACTCTCCACAACTTGATAACTGTTCGGTAATCAAACAAAGTACCTTGTCAGGTTCATAGAATGAAAGTGAATACATTCAGTGTAGGAGCAATCAGCAGAAGTTTGCCGATGGATATACATCAATCATGACACCAAAACCAGAAACAAATCGAAGACACATACAAAGTAAAAGTTGAAAACAATATTTATGCTAGCAACACACATAACCGTATCATACAGCCGAGTGTATGAACCCAGAACCCATATAAGAAGCTTTGAGAAGTAAATTTTACGTTTAAGTAACCAGAGCTTTAAACAGGATGGCTAAGATTGGTTTTGCTCTATGGAACAAGGGCCTCAAGGCAGCAGCTTGTGAAGCTTCTCTTAACAAACTTTAAATCATTATTTTGCAGAGTATATAATGAAAAAACTTTGAGAAAATGCACACAATGACTCATAATTGTTGACCAAATTGACGTCATGCAGCAACATCCCAATGCTTCAGCCATCAAAGGAATATTTTCTTTATATGAAGAACCCAACAATGACAAGGAACAGAAGTGACCTGTGATTTAATTAAGAAAAAAATAGGTGTCTTCTTTTCATTACCATGGAAGGAAACGCATCATAATGTCACCATCTCCGGTTGCACCACAAGCACCCACGTCATCATCAGCATATGAAGAAGATCCTGCAATAGGTCCATCACCCACCCTGCAGTGAAGAAAGCAATTCCTCAGTTGTTCAAACTGTGAGTACGGTGATATAATTGACAATTCATCATTATTTGGTTAGTTTTCGTAGAACCAATTCCGTCATGTCTAATAGCAACAAACAGATAGGCAGCTAAGAAGCCAACCAATTGTATCTTTTGTCTAGAAAAACCTTCTGATATTTATACATCAATTTACAGAAGCTGAACAAAATTTCACAGAAGTACTACTTATGATAAGAACAATTGAAATGACAGTAGGACAAGCAAGATTTGTCACTTTGAAAAATAAGACCATAGTGTAATATGACCCAGTAAAATTTCCAGGTATAACTTACCTCCCTGGGATCTTAAACGTGGCTCCATTAGTCGAGGTACCAACAGCAATGTGACCCATCTGGACAAGAAGAATATGGTAAGTTAAGTGAAATCAAAGTTTAAAACAATTAAGCGAGCGAGGATTATTAACTTACTTTATCAATAACTGCCATTGATATCGTGTCATGGTTGCCAAGACCTATATGAGAACTTGATCTGATATTTCCTACTGGAGTGGTTATTGAACATGTCTCATCATAAAGGCCTACAAAGTCCTTTGCATGATAAGGGCCACATCCACCTACAGGTGCAACGTCTTTCCAAAAGTTAGGTTGGCAGTGATTTTCTTTCCATTTAGTCCACTTCTCCATAGACTCTGATGAACTGAGGTTCGTTGGTCCTGAAAGGCCCATTGAAATGGCGAACACTGTAGCTTGCTCTCCGACAAGCAGAGTGTGTTCCGTATGTTGCATAACTAATCTAGCAGCTCTGATTCCATCTTTGACGTACCTCATGGCAGCAACAGCTCCAACCTCCATTGTCACCTATGGATGTTCTTCGCAAAACATATAGCAGAAAGTCACTTTCAGAGAAATCAACATAACAGGCAGTAATAACAAGAACAAGGACGATGGCAGAAGGGATATGTGAATACTGCTTACCCCATCCATGACAAGAGCATCAATTGTTGTCTCTCCATTCTCATCTGGACTCCCTCCAGGCCCAACTGTCCAAATAATATGATAAGTATACTGTTGCAGATCCTACCTAGGATCATAAGCATGCTTAGAGAAATTCAATTTCACATATCCAAATATTATTATACATTTATACTGTTCATTTTCGAGCTACTACACTTTCACCATTAGGAATTCACTCTTGTTTGTAATACAAATGTATACCATTTGAAGTTCCATTGCACAGAAGATATAATAGTGAAATAAAACTATTTGTGGTTTCCAAGCAAATCCAAGATACTAACAATTAATCTAATGTTGGTAGCTAACTGAATCATGAATCTCACTACCAATTAGAGAAGCAACACTCCCTCTTCTGATGCACATATAAAGTGACTACCCCATCAAGCAGATAAAAACTAGACTCAGCATTTATCCTATTGAATACTAATCAAATCATGCCCATGATAACAGAAAAAATTAGTGACATATTTATCAACTCAAGTGAATCAAAGATAGAAGCTTTTACCTGTACCATCACATCTGAATTCCTCACAAGCCGAACAGCCCTCAACAACTGCATCAACTGCAGATAACCCATTATCCACAGCCCTCCAAGCAGCTCTGACAGCCTCTACGAAAGGCCAAGTGCTCACCACCACAGGGTATTGCCCAGAACTCAAAGCTTGGTGCCCTGTAACCTAATAAACCCATCAAAAAGCAACCATCTTTAATGAGTACCTGAATTCAACTAAGCATATTTCTATTCAGAAAAGAAGGTGCAAGAGTGATCTTGTACTTACCAGGAAGAGTAGTAAAACTGTCAGGGTGAAGAAACAGGTAGAGCTCAGAGATTGGGTAACCATGATCGAGTGTTATCTGGACTGGGTTTGACTTCGCTTCATCTCACGTTGCCATGTTCTTTTTCAGTTTTTTGTCTGTTTTTCTAGAGTAAAATGTCAGGTGTGCCCCCACATATCCGTTCATATAAACTTGCCCAAATGCAAGAGCTTTTCTTTTCTCATGCATGCCATCGTCATAGATTTGTTCAAAGATGAGCTGCTGCATGCATCAGTGATCTTGAATGGAACTTCTTTAGTATTAACAACGAACTCTGTAAGGAGAAACTCTTTAGTATGACTTGATGGGCAAGAGAAATCAGCAAGTTGAAGAAGTATCAAATGGGGCATCGTTTGATAGCTTATTTCTATTTTGATGTGTCAACTCTTTTGGGGACACTGAAGAAAATAAGAGGGGCTTGATATTCAGGAATCGGTATATTCTGGCCCTTTTTTTTTTTTTTGTAAAGAGATTATCGTGACTCGAACACAAAACCTTATAACCTACTTTTTAGATAATTGTGCTATTTACCACTTGAGCTATCCCATTTCGTCACGTCAAACCTAATCATGCGGCTAACTACTTCACTAAGAAATACTTCATGGGTCACAATATTTACTCCTTTGTACAATGTGTTGGTCCAATCAATCCACCAAGCTCAATATGAACTGATGTCATTAAGAAATATACACACTATAAAGATGCTGCAGTAAGTCAGAAACTAACTTCCCAAGAGTGAAATAATATAGACAAAATTCATCACACGTCCAATTCTGTATTATTTGCAAGATTTTCAGTGCTGCAGACCAAACTATGCTAAGATTTGCACTGGCTCAGTAACTGTCCTTTCCCCAAGCAAGTAATTCAAGCTGTTCCAAACTCTGTCCAAATAGAGAAAAAACTGCATCTTTTTTCAGATTGGCAAAGAACATAACCTCTACAGTCCAGCAACCATCTCAACCAAAGCTTTCAGTCTTATTCATTTCAGTTGAATTAGATGCTTTCAGAGGAAACCGGGGCAATTCATGATGTCACCTCCAGACTGTTTCGTTTGCATCTGTGAAAATCGCATTGTGATGTTCCATGAGACACTGAACAACCTCGATAGCGCCCAAGTCAATAGGCACGCCATCATCCAAGGGAATGGAATCATCTACATCGTCACCTTCATCTATAACAACAAAAAGAAGCATCAATATTACACATATTTACTAGAATTTCTAATTATAAATATCAAATTTTCAATTTTATCCTTTCTAGAATTTCTAGTTTCCTAATTTCCTCATAGAGTTGGCCCATTTTTTTACACTGTCACATACATAGAAAGGGGAAATGTAATCAAACACTATAATGAAAGTACGGAATGAAGAGCTCACCAGAAAGCATGTCCCAAGCACTATAAGTAGGCTCTGGATCCGAGTTATTCTTGGAAAGAACTTTTGATGGTTGATTCCAATACTTCTTATATAGGTCTGGTGCCCTACCCTTCTGCCAAATAATAAGAGGGGCCATCTCCATTGCAAGAGATTGGGTGTCCATCTGTATAAATTTAAATAAACCACTTGTATCAAATATCTGACTATGGATAGCATGCTCAATGAGAGAGAGAGAGAGAGAGAGAGAGAGAGAGAGAGAGAGAGAGAGAGACCTTGTTGAGAACTGACTTCTGGCTAACACGCAGCAGTAGTGCAGTAATAAATTCCAGTGTCGTGTAGTTTACAGTAGGAAGCCTCTTCAGCATGTTTCTCATTGCATTTATGCTAGATCGAGCACCTCTGATATCACTATAAAGCTCAAGTGTAGTCAATGGCTCAGGAAGGGTAGCTAGGTAACATTTGACCAGAGCTGCTACATCAATTGAACTCACGCCTTCTGGTAATGATGCATTTGAATCTGATATAGGTGATATTAAAACATTGTATTCAGAGACTCTGATCTAAAAAAAAAAAAGAAGAAAGAAAGAAAGAACACACGAGCTCGCGCAGACGGTCAAACAAACATTACGCATACCTTGGTTATACAAAGAAATCAATTGTTGGACAACTTTTTTATCTCCCTCGCCTTTAAACAGATATGGTGTGTTTAACCCTAGTAACAATGACAAATAAATTAATAATCTTGAGATGGAAATTCAGTACATGTATATAGATTTCACCAGGATGAATGCATTTGGCTACATGTCCACATATGTATACATTTGTATAGAGCAGAGTAAAAGTCCAGGTGCAGCACCTGATAATACGAGATAATCTGCACATTTCACCAGGATTTGAGGAATAGGCCTGCTAGATTGTTCCCGTTGTACAGTAACTTCAATTGGAACTCCAAAAACTGGAAACAGTAAAGTGACCATCAGCATCCATGCCAGTAAAAGTAACTAATACAGTAACGTATGATCTTAAACATAAGCACACAAACCACCAGAAGATCCTAAGAAGAAACATTGCTGATTGATAAAACCCTGACTCCTTTTGAATAAAATTTAGCGGCAACATCAACCTTATTGCTAGGCATAAAAATAAAGTTAGGACCATGTGACAAAAGGTATGCTATCATATCCCTAAATGTCAAGAAAACACATATACTTAATCTTCCTCAACCACAAACTAAATGCTCAAGTATTATCTTCTATCCAACATCCATCTCCTTCCAACCTAGTGTATATTGGTTTGCTTGTTTACAAAGTTGATCTCAGAGGAAGCCAAACAAAGGTCAATGGAATCTAGTGGACCACCTAGACAAGTCACAAATCTTTCACAATCCGCATCCGCAGTATAGTCAGTATTTCAGTTTCATCAAATTAAAGACTGGAAATCTCACGGCTAAAATACTCTCATATAATTCAGTTAAGTTTATGCCAAGAAACAGGGTGAAAGCAATGTAAAGTTAGAGAAACTTACCATCAGTGCTTGCAACACCCTGAAAATGAAAGGATGAGAAATTTTAATACTTCTAAAAATGTGTATAACGAAGAGAAGAGAAGAAAATAAGAAACTTTTCACTACATTCTGTACCTTCTGCCATCTTTCAATGTCACTCAGAATAGTTTTGCTTTTTTGGGCAGTCTTCTTTGCCACCTGAAATATAACCAGCTCACATGTGTCAGCTCATATGACTATTACATGGATTGAATTGTTTTCTATTTCAGCTGCACCCTAGTGTGTTTCTTTGGTGAAGTAGACTAGATAATATATCTCAAATTCTACCGGGTTAACAAAATCCATCAAGATAAGATTTTATATCCTAAACTAAACATCTTTATGTTCCTTACACATTAGAAGAAAGACATGAGACCCTTGTACAAGCCAAATACTTAATGTGAACTTTTACCATATAATAAAGTACTAGCAAATCTACCTCTTCAACTTTGATCTTTCCAACCGAAACCTTGTCCTTTGTCTCTGACAATCCCTTCCTAAACAATGTGCCAGTTGTAGCAGCAGCAGTTATAAAGCGCTCCTGCACAGCTTGTCTTGTCGACGGCTGCTGAAGAATCGCCCATCGACTCTTGAACATTGACCCAACTCGCCCTGCCATACCAGAGACATTAACTTTCGCATCCTTAGTGACCTCCTCAACAAATGTCCCAGCCGTTTGTCCAGCTTCCTTAATCTTCACCCCTGCATTCAAAGTTTCAAACTCAGCTATAACAACTTCTCTCCACTAACCAAAAGGACACTAAAACCGAAAACCATGTAATCAAAAGACACCTGAAGTAGAGAAGAAATCAGTAGCCTTCTCTTGCCACCGCGGCGAAACAGCAGAAGGCATTTCAATCAGTAACAGTCTCCAGAATCAAACTTTAACTTCAAGAACACCTGTTAAGCCTGTTCTGAAGTAAACCCAGTACCAAAAAAACAATCAGCTCTTGACTTCTCATATATCCATAGGTTCATAGCAATCACATATATTCTTGTTGTTACTGAAAAATTGAGATTCTAAACACTATGCAAAGCCAATCAGGTATACAGTTAATTACTTAATTCTATCTGTCACCTTCAAAAGCTCATCTTTATTAATCAACAGTATCAATTTCATACCCTAATCAAAAGTATCAGATTCCCAAACCCTTTTTGATTTCAGTACAAATAATTCTCAAGGAAACTCGATATCAATTGCAACCTGATCAAACCCAGTACAACTCATACAGAGATAAAAATTCAATCTTTGGATAAATAAACAGAAGCAAAAACCCTAATCTGGTTTCAAAGAAAAATAGAAGCTTACCTTTTGATCAGGGAAGAAGAAGAAGCTGGAACCGAATTGCGAAATTCAAAAAGGTAAATAATGAAATTAGAGAAAAAAAAAATATATATTCGCTGCTTTTTATTAGAGAGAGGAAAAGGGCTTTCAAAATTTGAGGCTATTTAAGTTTTTGGTGGGCTGGGCAATGAGGTGGTGCCACGTGGAACTGTGGACTGAGATTTTATATATTTTAATCAGACGGCAGTGAAAGTGCTTAGTCCCACGTTGTTTTATTTTTGTGTTCATATATGGTCGCCGATTTTGAATAATAATATGATTTTGTAACGATTAATTTTGGATTTTTGTAATGGATGTGATTCAACTTCCTAAAAAATAAACGAGCAAAACAAATGGTTTGACCAAAGCTATTTACACTAGTCAACTATGTGTTTGGATGAAATAGTTACTGCATTGGTCAAAGTATGTTTTATGCTTTTAAAAATTATTTACTTAGAGACCATTTTATCTTAACAAATTATGATGAAAATGTTAGGAAATTCTTATGAAAGCTAAGCATACAGTATATGGAGATATCCCCATTTCATTTTCCCTTTGTTTTCTCTCAAACTTTTTGTTATTTTCTAGTGATAGGAGAAAATATGTGCGTGCCTCACCCATAATAGGGTACGATACACCCCTAATACCCTTGGACACTCCAGCCACTACTTGGCCATCAGAATCCCTGACTACAATTCCCACCCCACCTAGACTCAAATTAATATCAAAGACACCATCAATATTAACCTTAAGCCAACCTGGAGAGGGCGGTACCCATGTAGTGGCCATACGACGACTCTTCAGCTTTATAGGCTTCTGTACTGCCATAAAAGAATGGAAAAAAAAATATTTGTCTGACAAAAGACCTGCAAAACTGAACTCGATTTCTCCTTCCACAGTCGTTGGTTCCTTTCTTTCCAGACACTCCAAATCATCATCAATAGAAGAGCAAAATCTTGAGAGGAAAGTAGCAAGTGAGCCGCTGAAATCCATTCCAACACAGAGCTAGTTGGCAGAAAGAGTGTAGAATGTAAGGCCGGAACCAAACGAATAATATCCTTAAAAAAATAACAATTCCTGGAGATATGATCCGGGGTCTCCTCCGAGGCACAAAAGAAACAATCATTACCAATATGAACTTTTTTACTCCGAAGTTGAGAAGCTGTAGGAAGAATAGAAGAGCACACATTCCAAACATGAGCTTTCACTTTACCTGGAACTGTAGCATTCCACACCTTCCTCCAATTGCAAGAGTTAGTAGCGGACCCTGTACTTGAGCTAGATTCTGAAACCAGATTAGGGTGAAGAGCAGAAAATGTCACTTTATATGCACTCTTTGTAGAGAAAAAACATTTCCTATCAAAGTGCCAAATTAAACGATCTTGGACAGCCGTATGACTCAGCGAAAGAGCACATATCAAAGCAGCTTCATCATCTGGGAAAGTGGCATAAACAAGTTATGTATTCCAGCTACCATTTAGCATCAGTTCACACAGAGAGGTCAAAGAGGATGGACCGTACCTGACCGGTCTAAAAAGCTCTAGTCTTGGAATCCATGGGTCCTCCCAAATCCGGACATTTGTTCCTGTACCTACCTGCTAGCGGACACCACCTTTCAGAATATCTTTAGATGCAAAAATACCCCTCCAACAAGTTGAGACATGAGAGCCAACATCTGCCTCCAGGAAAGAAGAATCAAGAAAATACCTCGTTTTGAACAGCCGACTTACCAGCGAATTATGATATTTAAGGAACCTTCATCCCTGTTTAGCAAGTAACGCTAAATTTTGTGAGCATACAGATCTTTAAAACCCATATCACCATCATCTTTCGGACGACATAATTTCTCCCACGACATCCAATGGATTTTCTTCTCATTCGACTTACAACCCCACTAAAACTTAGCACACATTTGGTGCAATTCATTACAGAAATCTTTTGCAAGAAGGTAGCAACTCATTGCATAGGCAGGGAGAGATTGTGCCACCACTCGGATTAACAAATCCTTACCCGCACTACTACGGAGCTTACTCGGCTAACCTGCAAGTTTCTGACTCAACCTCTCCCGAATGTACGCAAAAGCCTCTGTCCTCTGTCTACCCAAATAGGTGGGAAGACCCAAGTACTTATCATGTTTAGCTTCAATCTTTACTCCCATAAAGTCGGCACTAAACTGCTGCAAATCTGAAGGCACTTTCTTACTAAAAACAATACTGCTCTTATAAAAGATAATTTGTTGTCCATAAGCTAATTCATAGTCCCGCAATACTGATTTGATATGAGCACACTTAGATAAGGAAGCCTTACCAAATAACATGCTATCGTCAACAAAAATAATATGATGCACGGTAGGAGCACCATCACAAATTTGTATCCCTTGCAGATCGCCCGATCTCACCTTCCTCTCCAAAAGACCAGAAAAAACTTCAGTACATAATAAAAATAGATATGGTGATAAGGGATCACCTTGTCTCAGTCCCCTAGAAGGAGTCAAATAGCCTTTTGGGCTACCATTGATCAGGAATGAATACAGAACAGTCGTCACACACTTCATAATAATACCAACCCATAATTCATGAAACCCCAGCTTGAGGAGCACGGCTTCCAGAAAACTCCACTCCATTCGATCGTACGCCTTACGCATATCAAGTTTCAAGGAAAATACTCCCTCCACTTTAGACTGACAGTTATGGATGAAATGAGCAATCTCATTGGCCACAAGCGTATTATTAGTGATTAGTCTCCCAGGTACGAAGGTACTCTGGAAGAGCGAAATAATATCATACAAGATCCGCTTCAACCTGTTTGCAATGACCTTAGAGCAGACCTTATAGATGACATTACACAATGCTATAGGTCTCAAATCAGCTACAGATTGAGGATTATTCACCTTAGGTATCAAGCAAACATGGGGTAAAATTTAGCTCACCCAAGAAGTTCCCTGTATGCATGAAATGCTAGACAACCTCTACCACATCACCACCTACCACATCCTAATACTTTTGAAAAAATAATGGAGGCATACCATCCGGTCCCGGAGCTTTAGTAAGGTACATCTGAAACAAAGCTGCTCGAATTTCAGCTGCCGAGTATGGAGCCATAAGCTCAACATTCATATCACTAGTAACCCTCGGCTGTAGCAAATTCACTGTTGACCTCATGTGATTATAGTTTAAAGCATCTGCTCTATACATGTTGGAAAAGTATCACAAAATTACTGACTTCATCCCTTTCGACGACTCCTGCCAACAACCATTATGATCGAATAAACCCAGAAGTTTATTATTTGCCTTCTTATTCGAAGCCTTACGGTGAAAATATTTGGTGTTCCGATCACCCTCCAAAAGCCAAGTCACCTTCGATCTTTGCTTCCAATAGGCAGCCTCATCATGCAGCATCGAGTCCAGTTTACCAGAGAGACGACTAAACTCTTCCTGCTCCGCCATTGAAAGGTAAGGAGGACAGAGCATGGAGGCGTTCACGAACAACACCAATCTCACAAACTCGACCACCAAACTCTGATCGTCTCCAACTATTCAGGAAAAATCTCGACATCTCAATACGCCTCTTAACCTTCATCAGAGGTACACCGGAGACCTGAGTGCCCCACCCTTCTTTAACAGCTCCTAGACTCCCTTCATGATTAATCCAGAAACTTTCAAAACAAAACTGAGGTTTCGCTCGGGCTTCCAACAATGGCGTCCTCATCCTGGCATTGAGCAATAAAGGGATGTGATCCCCATGTATCGGTGGCAGATGAACCAGCTTGGATGCAGAAAACACGTCTGACCAAGAAGCCGACGCCACTGCCCGGTCTAGCCGACTGCGCATCCCCGGCCCTTTCCAGCTAAACATAGGACCTTCAAACCCTAAATCAACGAGTTCACATGCTAGCAAGCAATTCCGGAAAGGCTGCATCTGATATTCCCGACGGATCACCCCTCCTTCTTTCTCATGAGCATGCATCAATTCATTCATGTCCCCAATGACGACCCAAGGCAACGCTGACTCCTCATACAACTCCTCAAGCAAAGATCGCGAGATATGGCGATCTGTCATAGCAGGATTCCCATACCAACCAGTAAGCCTCCACGCCACACCTGATCCATCAGGCTCCCAAATTTCCACATCCACATGGTTTGCACTCTTAGACCGAAAGCGGACATCGAGACCGTCCTTCCAAAGAAGAGTCAGTCCACCGTCGTTCCAAGCACTCCATACTGACTCACAATTTCGAAACCCTAACTCCAGAAGCAAAGAATTCATATACTGCCAGTCGTCTATCTTCGTTTCTGACAGGAAGACGAACGCATGTTTATGCTGATTGTTCAGCATCATAAGAACCCAAATACAATGATAATTCGACCCATAAGACACTATTGCAATACTCTTGATGCTTATCGCAATTGTACATTTGTACTTTAGAGTTAATAGTTAATAAGAAACTACAGTAAAATTGATGAATCATTCATATGAAGAGTCAAAGTTTATTGATCTGAAGCTCAAGTTGACTAAGGACCGTAATCTAAGCACTGTTTAGTTCCTCCCACCATAAGAATGTTCAAAATTGATGTGGATGAAGATATGGAAGAGACATAGATGCTATAGTTCGTAATCATGAAGAAAATTCAATGGCTTTTGTACAGACCAATTTGTGGTTACTTGGCAGCGTTTGTATTTATCAATCAATTGCAAGTGAAAACATTTGAAGCTAAGGCCACAAACATCTACATAACTACATGAAACAATTTGAAGATTTTCCTGCTCCAGATAATCTGTTATTCTATATTATAACATGATTACAAGTGCACACAAACTGTATTGATTGTCTGAAATGCACATTACAAATCACTCAGCAAAAACTATATATTGTGAGAACAGCGAGGCCAATTCGTGAGGTAGAAAGAGGCATTACTGACTCAAGGGACTTATTTATGTTGGTTTCCATGAAGACAGTGGTGGAGTTTCAGAGTTCTTCCAAGGGCTCAAGTCATTCTGATATCGGCCACCCTTAACAGCATCCCCAGAAGCAAAGGATTCAAGCTCAGCCATTTCCTCTGGTGTCAACTTCACGGCCAAAGCTCCAATATTCTGGTTTAAGTTCTCAATTTTGGTGGTTCCGGGTATGGGGCAGACATCATTTCCTTGGTGATGAACCCAGGCCAGTGCTAACTGAGATGGGGTGCACCCCTTCCTTGCTGCAAGATCACTGACACGCTCGAATATTGTTTTGTTATGCTCTAGGTTTTCACCTTGGAACCTGGGAAGATACTGCAACAATTTGAATCCGTATATGAGAATTCAAAGAAACTACTTTATCAAAACCGGCAAGAACTAGAGGCAACACAATCCAGAATGCGTATTAAATTCCATACTCCATAGCATATAAAGATATTCGAGAGTGCCTTGTTTTGTTCAGTTTTATCACTTGCCACAAAACTTCGGTTTATGTTTGACTGTCTGGTAAGTATGGAAAAGAAGCCACTATCTACATGGCCTTGGTCTTATGAAGCAAAGGATTACTCCGGATATTTATCTTTAAATATTATAAAACTGAGCATATATCTAAAAAAATTTATGTATGCAGTGGCCTGGACAGCACAGATAGATAGGGCTACTTCGATACTAGAATTGCAAAACTAAGTTTGTTACTTGCTACATTTTCACTTGAACCCAGACTACTGAGTGAAGACAATGTGACGGCATATGTTTACCAATTTTGCAAGGTTATTTACCAACTTTCAAGGAGATGGAGTTTCAGGACATTCATGCTAAGACACTGATAATGCTACATATGTTTTCTTTACTGAATGCAAATGCACTATAGAATTAATAACGAACCTTTCGGAAATCACCGTCAGAAAGAGTTTCAACAAACTTAGCCCCAGATGACAGGAATCCTCTTCCTAGAGGACTGTATGCAACAATACCGATGCCAAGTTCTCTGGTAAATTGAAGACAATAGTATTAAAATCAAATAGTATTAGAATCTACTATATGAAGATAGTAGTTAAGTTCCTTTGAGCCTCACCTACAAGTAGGAATAATATCTTCCTCAACATCTCTTGACCACAAGGACCACTCCAGCTGTACAGCTGTTATAGGATGAACAGCATGGGCTCTCCTTATTGTGGAAGCAGAAGCCTCAGAGAGACCAATGTACTTTATTTTACCTTCTTCAACTAGTTTCTTGAGCTCCCCCACCTAGTGACATAATAAAGTAATATGAGGAAGCATACTGAGAAAAATGGACTATGCATATGCAGTGCGTAATATGACAAGTATAGCAAGAGAGACATGTACGAAATAATCAAACAGCAGGCCTTGGGACTAGAGAAATTTGACAGGATAACAGTCATTGAATCAAACAAAAGGTAGTTCACATGTCTGTGCACACTTGATCCAAGCCACATTCCTATTGGTAACGATGTTAGGTCATGATGAAGGAATTCAAGAATTGAAGACACTAGAAATTAAAGACCCATGTATCTCAGAATAATAAAATTAGTAGTACTCAGAGAACAATAGCTCTAAGAATAAAGCAAACCCCGAACTAAACTAAGCCCCAAAGAGTAACTTAGAGACTTAGGGAGCTATATCTCACAAGTCACAATTCACAGTTTGACACACTGGTTCTTAAAATGCTTTAAGTATGCCAAGGTAGAACTAAACCTGAAGGTGGCATACACTACAGCTAATAGTGGTTATGATAGACTTGGAATTAGAAGGAGGGGGATTCCTTTTGTTGCTGAGACTTCAGTCATCTGCTCTAAAGAGATGCTATATTGAGTGACAGATAAACTAATCTCCAAACCCAGAACCAAACTAAGTTCCCCCACTACTGACTACAAAGAGTCGATGATTCCATCCACGTTGAGCAGCTTACTTTTAATGGCATTTCATTCAGGAAAAAAAAAAAAAAAAAAAACTTGCACAAGCGTTCTATGAGCTAGGCCAAACCAAATTATACCATGAAACTTTAAGGTTAGAGGAGCGAATTGTCCCTGAAGCTAAAGCAGAAAAGCTGATCATTTGGAGTAGGCAGCCACCTAGAAGAATCCAGTAGAGAACAGCAAAGGAAAAACAGCTTGATAATCCTACTGAACAACCAAACAAGATACATGCCAACTCCACTTAATACTATCAGTAAAAGAATCCACAAGAGCATAATCACGGATTCCAGTAACTAAACCCTTGCCAGTGTTGTTGGTAACCTTTCGTATACAGACATATAAGTCCGCACTTAGCTCTCCATCACTAAACCTGGACAGTGTGAAACTGTCGTTCTCTAAGTACACCTGCACATATTACTATCTCGCAAAGTCCAAGTCCTACTCCTGCTCCTATCCTCAAATATCACATGTGAGAACTCTGTATCTTTCTCTCTGACTACTTTCTTATCTGTGTATACTTGGTTCTAAACCCTCCTAATTAATGTAGGCGGCGATAACAGTTTGCGTTAATAATATTACGGAGGCGCGCAGCTGGATAAACTAGGAGCTAGCAAGTTCTGTCCAAAAGTAAAATCTTAAGTATATCCAGGTTAGGGCATCCTCAAGACCAGCAGTGCGTCGGCACAAGTACAATTTGGGAACATCAATTACACTAGTTTATCATCAATTAAACACAATGCAACTCTAAGACACTCAGTTAATCCAATCACTAGAAAATCAAAAGCGAGAGGCAATTGAGGAATAATAACGGTATCGGTGACTTCTACTAACTCGATTTGAAGCAACATTACTAGACACAAGTCCGAATTGTCTCAATGCAACAGTAACGTAAACATTTGACTTCAATCAAGCAGATCAAATGAAGAGCACTAGAACACAAACCGTGACTTCAATGGGGACAAGAGTGTCGATCCGATGCTGGTAATAAAGATCTATACAATCCAAACCAAGCCGCTTCAAGCTTCCTTCACAAGCAGACCGAACATAGCCCGGGTCGCCCCGAACCTCCATCTTGTTGTCTTTAAAACTGATCCCGAATTTAGTGGCCAACTCAACCTTGTCTCTCACCCCTCCACTCAAAGCCTTGCCGAGAAGAATCTCGTTGGTGTGGGGCCCGTACATGTCGGAGGTGTCTAGGAAGGTGACGCCGGAGTCAACGGCATGGTGAATGAGCTTGATCATGTCGGCGTCGGGCTTTGCAGGCCCGTAGAAGGCGGACATGCCCATGCAGCCCAGTCCCTGAGCCGACACCACCAGGCCTTGTGACCCCAGCTTGATCCTCCTCACTCCCGCCATATTTTTCTATGTGATGATCAAAAGACGAAACAAGATAGTAGAAGGAAGAAGACTGGAAGAGAGTAAGGTACCTATAAGAGGTTAGTAGGTGGTGATGGGTGACGTCAGCAGTGAGGTGGTACGTGAAGAAAGGAGTGGTGGGGATGGCGTAAGAGAGTACGTTATAGTGACCAAAGGAGGTAGCTGGATGGTTGACGATGCGGAAGGTGTGATTTATTATTTTCCCAAACAGTCCCAGACAAACTCACAAATGTCAGCAGCCGGCGCTGTTTTTGTATAAGGTATAATTTGGAAGTAGAATTTTTTATTTACAAAATCAAAGACGTTATTTTTAAATACTTTCTAAGTTCTGAGATTAATTCGCATCGGGATCATCTTGGCAGAAGACTTTCTTTCCTCTAGCCACTAAGAATAAATTGAGATTTAACTGGATATAAAAGATTCTTACACCAAAACTTTTACCAACTCGACCACGTGTGGTTATAAGTGGTTAATTTTGAAGTAGATATTCTTATTGGGTATGTGGCAGGAATGTAGAAAGTGGAGGAAGAAATCCGTTGGTGTTTTTGTGCAGGTCCCATAGGAGACCAAGAATTAGTGAGAACAGAGTGTGGGCAACACATCAAGATGAGCACAAGGTTAGAGATAATACATGTGGAAACTTGATCAAGACAACTGTGGTAGGCTTTCAGTTGAAATGACTCACATGTGATGTGAGCTCTCTCACATTTAGTATTGTATTTAAAATAGTTCCCTTAAGGGGGTCTTGTTTTAAGTGCTTTAAGGGTATCTCCAATGGAGAAGTCTCATAATGGGGTCTCATACCTATTATAAGACCTCATTTGGACACTATTCATATAAGACTTCAACCATCTCCAATGGTAGGGTTTTAACTTAAATTCTTAAATTTATATATTTGATTTTTCTTTATTTTGTGTTGTAATTAATAATAATTTATATTTGTAAACTATTCTTGTACATGATAAATAATATAATATTAATTTTTTTTTTTAAAAAAATTGAATTTTGGACCCATATGCATTATCCACGATCGGACATGATTTCGATTGACATGTGTTGGTGGATAGAATAGTAAATATCCACAAATCAGACAAAATTTTGGTAGACACGTGTCAATGTCTAATTCGTTGTCGAGATTTCATTATCTGCCACATGTCATCTTCTATCTTCGGAGATCATGTTGATCTTCTATAAAAATGGAGTCATTCACTCCTTCATATCTCACCAATTCACAAACACTCCTCCTCCCACAAACAAATTGTGGTTTCTAAGTTATTGTTTCATACTTTGAGTTTTGTTTTTCGTCATGAATAGGTTGTAGAAACTACTGAAGAAGGAGGAACCAGAAGATGTTCCGAGAAGGCAACAACAAGCCCTCTTGATGTCTGCGGCAGCCCACCAAGTGGAGATGATGGAAGAAGATGAAGCCTCACAATGGGGCGGTTCTTCAGAAGGGCGGAAGTACATACAAAGGGATCGGGAAATGATGGATCAGCGCTTGAAAGCTCTATATTTCACTAAACCGTGTAGGTTTGACGACGACACCTTTCGAAGGCGCTTCCGTATGCGACCTCATCTCTTTGAAAAGATGATGCGTAGCGTGGCCAACCATGGGAATCCAACAATGCAAAAATCTAAAATGCTCTCCATGGGAATCACCGAAGTAATTTGACTTGGCATTCCTTATTTACAAACAATTGTAATAAACATAGTAGTGGTTATTTATTTTAACTATATATTAAGCGACTTGGAATAATTAATACTATATTTTAACTATGACGAATAAAAATGCTTACATCATCAAGATCATTTTCGCCACTCTTATGATCCGCGATGGCTTGATTTAATGCTTGGCGCCATCTCATGCATGCGGGATTGATCTTCTTCCATCAAGATTCAATACTTGAAGGGTTCGCTTCGATGCATTGGGTGGCTTGATACCTTCAAAATACTCATATATACTGTTTCTGTCAGAATCCCGTAGGCCTGGCAGAGACGGGTGGATCCGGACGTGGTCTCCTCCTGTTTGACCTGCTAACTAAGGGGAATACCGGGCGGGCCGGTCTTCTCCTCTCCGATGCCTAAGTTAGTGTTGGTAGGATAAATAGATAACTTGAGCAGGAATGATAAGTAGTTGGAAGGATCAGTTACCTATTAATGAGGGTGGTTGAGGCCCTTATATAAGTGGTCGAGCGTGAGGTCTGGCCTTACTCTTCGATGTGGGACTGGTTCCCTTCTCTGTACACAAAAGGGACAGCTCTGGTGACCTGTTCAGCCGGCTGATGTCCTCGGCTCCCGGGCCCCTGGTCACAAGTTAGACTGCTGGGCCTCGGGTCCGGGTGCTGGGGATCCTGCTTCGGGCCTCGGTTCGGCTCCGGGCACGCTAGCTGCGGGTCTGTGGGCTTGTGTAGCCCCTCTGTGGCTACTGTCAACAAGTCCCCCAAGTTCCCGGTCAAGTGCAATCTTGAATGGGGACTTAACATGTCTCGTTCTGCCGTCCCACAGACCCGCAGGGTTACCAACCCAACGGTGCCCCGTCCCCCAAGTCCGTATTGAAGATTGGTCTTGGCCGGGCGTTCGAGCAGGCACCGGTGTGAGTACCTATTTAGTGAGGGCGTATGATAGTTTTATAAGTAATAATAATGGTGTTGTGCTACAGTGTTGTTATGCCATGAGTATGGAATGGGGCGAGAACCCGAATGAGTGCATGTGATGATGGTGTGGCGTTGAAATCCGCCATGCAATGAATATGGGGCGGGGTGATACCCGGATGGGTGCATGGGATGATGTGGCATTGAAATCCGCCATGCAATGAATATGGGGCGGGGTGATACCCGGATGGGTGCATGGGATGATGTGGCGTTGAAATCCGCCATGCAATGAATATGGATGGACTCAATTGGTGGATTGCCATGCCTGGATGAGTCCCCCAAGTGTCAACGGTAGTGCTACCAACGGTAGTATGAGCCAGGAAGTAACCCGGTGGGGTGTTTTAAGCTATAGTCCACACCCGATGGCGCGTCCCAGTTTGTGTTAGGATAAGCCTGGGGTAGTGGGAAGGATTGCGGCCTTGTGTGAGCACCGGTCATCACCCGCTAGTTCTTAGCTTGGTGTGATGCAGAGTTTTTATCCTGCTGGAAGATTTTTACATGTGTTAGAGGAAAAATCTCCCAGGTTTATAAAGCCCATGCGTCCGTAGCCGTTAGGCGCGGAGAGTGGCATCTGATGGATTGCCAATGACCCGGTGGAATTCTACATCACCGTTGGAGTGCCTGAGAGCCGGTGGGATGCTACATCACCGTTGGAGTGCCTGAAAACCGGTGGGATGCTACATCACCGTTGGGATGCCTGAAAACCGGTGGGATGCTACATCACCGTTGGAGTGCCTGAAAACCGGTGGGATGCTACATCACCGTTGGAGTGCCTGTCCTTGATTTGAGGTTGGCGCTTGGGGAAGTGAGAGGGGCTGGGCGCCTCAGTTCTTGCCCCTATTTTCCTCAACTGCCGCTTGTAGGCTGGGCAGGTGGCTGACATGCATTGAAGGGGAAACCCCATCAGTCCCATCAGTTATGATGGCGTGGGAATTTTACCGACGCTAGGACACGTGTTAGCAGGGAGCGGTGTGAGATGGAGGGCCTGGATTCGTAGGCGTTTAACTTGCCCCGAATAAGCATTTTGGGGGGATTATAGGGGTGCCTAGGGCATCGGACCCGTCTATAAAAAGAGCTCATTTGTCCTCTGTGTGCTGTTTCTGCTCTTGAGTAAAAAAGGAGAACGTTAAGGAGGAGTCCGGCGAAAGTTCTGTGAAGGCATTCTCGCGCTATCTGTGTTTCAAGCGTTCTTGTGCTTGCCCCAATATTGCTCGCTGTTTTCCTAGGACTGACTGCCCTCGGTTGTGCATAATAATCGGTAAGTTTCGCCGCTTTTGCTTCGTGTTTTTCTTTTCTTTGTGAGTTGGTGTTTTGTGGGGGGGGCTGTCTCGCCCCTAGTTAGTTGTTTGGGGCGGGGAACCTGCGGCAGGTTTGGGGAGCAGTCGTAGAGAACGCTGTTTTAGCTTGTGGCTGACCAGCGGTGGGGTTTTGTTTTCATCCCCTAGGTTAAAATGGTTTATGGGAGCTCTGATGGGACTTCCGAATCGGCCGGTAGGCGCCCGGTGGTGGACGATGAGGAGAGATTAGAAGATTGGCTTGCTTCGAGTTCTTCGGAGTCAGAAGCCGTTGCCCGTTCCGGGGGCGAGGCGTCGCCGTCCGGGTGTTCGGGGTCGGAGAGCATTCCGCACGGTGTACGTTTTCGTGATATTGCGCCCCCGGTTTACACCATCGGGGATGGGGAAGGGGCGGTGATTTGTGATGAACCGGAGGGTACTATGAGCCCTGCTGAGATCGCCATCTTCCGGGAGACGTGGAGTATCCCGGACGAGGTGAAATTACGGTCGCTAAACCCCGGAGAGTCGGCCTGTAATCCGGAGCAGGGTTGGGTTGCTGTGCATCCGGACCAGTTTCGCCATGGGTTCTCCCTTCCACTGCCAGACTTTGTGCAGTATATGCTCAGCGCTCTGCAGGTGTGCCCTGCGCAGCTTCCCGAGAACCAATGGAGGCAGCTACTGAGCCTTGGTTGCCTGTACGAACTGTCCGGGATGAGCATGCCGTCAGTGAACTAATTCCGGGCATTGTATAGGCTGTCCTTCTCAAAAAAGAAGGGGTGTCGTGGTTCGCTTACTTTTAGCGCCCGAAACTTTCAGCCTATTGTAACCCGCTTGCCTTCCTGGGTAGACAATAACTGGAGGAAGAAGGTGGTGATGGCAGGCGGGAAGTGGCAGAAAAGGAGGAAGATGTACCGGGTCCCTGGCACCTTCCAGCCCCTTGGTGATCAGTCGTACGTATTGTCTGAGTTGGAGCGGGACAGGATCGCCAGGGTATTTAGGTGCTGGGACAGTCTTGATCGAAGCTCCTACAACTTCATACGGCGGGAGGTGTTAGAGTACTGCTGCCTCGGGCGGGATCCCGGTGCGTAGCAGGGTCTTTAGTAGTGGTGTTCCTGCTGGCTAAGTTGATTCTAACGTTTTGTTTGTTCTGTAGGTGCATCTTCTCGGACGGTCGTCAAGCCCGACAATACATTATCCATGGATGGTGAGAATCTTGTGTCGAAGTTGAAGGAGAAGGGGGAGGTTGCTTCGCGGACCGCGGTGGATCGGGAGACTGGCCGGCTTACGGTGCATGCCGAACCGGTGGATTTGGATCTTGGCAATGAGACCTACGTCCTGAGGCGTGTGAAGACTCATGCCTCAGCATCCTCTCCGGTACCTGGTAAAGGGAAGACCATTGGAGGGCCGTCGAGGCTTCCCGGTGGTATAAATAGGATTCCACACCGGCCAAGATCGGTCCCGCTTGTCACCCGGGTCACCTTGACAGGCGCACAATCTTCTTCACCGGGTGACCAGGGTGAGAAGAGGCGAAGGGTCATGGATGTCCCGGCCGCTGCGATGGTGACGCTGACCGGTGGGTCGTCCGGTGGGTCGTCCGGTGAGAACTTGGCGAAGCGGCTCAAGTTAACCAGTAGTGCAGTGAGTCCCGCTAGGGATGGTACCGCTGCGGCTTCAAGTTCTGCCGGTCAGCAGAGTAGCCCCTCTCCAATGGAAGAATCTAGGAGGGGAGGTCCGGAGAGTCCCTTCGTTCGGAACCTGGTGGAGGACGTGACCGGTCTTGGTCTTGATAAGCCTGGCGCTGCTGGAGCCCTGTCAGCGGAGAATCGCCAGAAAAGTAAGGAGTTGGTCCTCCGGGTAAGAATTTTACCGCCCATAAAAACTTCTGGTGTTTTGTTGTTGTTGTTGTTTTTTTTTATTGGCTCCCTGTCGCCCTGTAGTTGTTGTTCAGTCTGTACCAGCCGGACCCTAGTGAGGAGTTGCCGGAGTTGAAGAGGCAGGTGGCCGCTATGACCGTAGCCCGCGACCGCCTGGAAGCTGAAAAATCAAGGCTTGAACGGGAGAAGGTCAGACTGGAGGAGAGGGCCAAGAAGCAGGTGGCCAAGCTAGAAGGCCAGGTCCGGAGCCTGGAGGAGGAGAAGGAGCGGGCTGAGGAGGATAGGGCCGAGTTGGAGGCCAAAGTGGATGAACTCCAGGTGGAGGCTGCTGCTGTTCGTGCCGCCAACGCCGCTGCGGTTGGTGAAGAAGATCCGGAGGTTTTCCAGCGGGTTATCCAGAAATATCACGATAGTGATCAATTTCTTCATCTTCTGGAGAAGGCCAGGGAGTCGGGTATCGCCGATGCCTATGTGGAGTGGGAAGAGAAGGGGTATCTGGATACCTCTCAAATGCCGAAGGCGGAGGCTGATGATGCTGACGGGCAGCAGCCGGAGGAAGGCGGACCAGGGGAAGAAGGCGGACTTCCACCCTCCGAGCCCACTGAGGAAGGCGTACCTCCGCCATCTGAGCCTACTGAGGAGGGTGCAGCGGCTCCGGCTGAGGGTGCAGCGGCTCCGGCTGAGGGAGCCGGTGGACAGGGTAGACCCGCTGGGGAGGTGGCTCCTTAGGATTTTCTGTTGTAAACTTGCTGTTGGATTGACTGTTTTATAATACTAGCGGATTTTGTTCTCTTTCTTTTGATAGTGCTGGCGATTTGCCTTGGATTTTTTTTTTAAAACTAGTTGGCATATACATCTCGTAATATTACATCTTTCAAGCCGTTGGCATGCCAAACTAATTGGATAATTTAGCGCACCCCTTTCGCCGGGTGTGGACGCGCTTACCAGTCCTGGTCCCGGTCCCGGGCGGGATCTGCCCCTCTCGCTCCTACATACCGTTGAAGCTGAACGCTGCTTAGTGCTTACTAACCCCTCCACCGCTGTCTTGAGGGCGAAGCAGTTATTTGTCTGATGTGTAGCTTCATCGTGGTAGGAGCAGTATTTGCCGGTTTGGGCGGGGGTGAGCCTTGCTCTTGGAAACCTCCTCTTTGGCGGCGGGGGAATGGTGTTCCCGTTCTCGTGCAGGATGTCCTCGTACGAGGAGGTTAAGGTAGTGAAGACTTCCTGGCGTTCCGCTGGCATGATCGCCAGGGGGCGCTCTTGCCGGTAGTGTGCTGGCTTGTGTTATGCTCGGGGCTTATCGGGGTAGGGTTTCTGCTGCGGTTGGTTCCCCCAGTTTCTGTTCGGCCTGCTTGGTCGGGCGCCCCGATCTTCGGTCCGCTGAACCCCGGCCTTGTTTTCTCGGTGGGTGGGAAGGAAATCCTCATGCTTCCTCTTAAGCAGGTGATGGCCGTACGTCTCGTGGTCCGCCTGGGCGTGCCTGATGGCCATCGCCATTAGTTCGTCGTACCCCTGCGGGAGCTCCACCCGCACGGCGTAGGAAAATTTCCCCGGTCGGAGACCCTGCTTAAATGCCATCTCGGTAATTTTCTTATCAAGGTTCCGTACCCCGGCCGTCGCCGTTTGCCAACGGTTCACGTACGTCCTCAGTTCCTCGCCGTGCGCCTGCTTACAGTTAAAGAGGACCGTCAATGTCCGAGCTCCCTCGACCCGGAGGATGAAACGACCGACGAACCGATCGGCCAATTGTTCGAAAGCCTCAATGGAGTTCGCCGGGAGCTCATAAAACCAGCTCAGCGCCTCTTCGGACAGGGTTTCTTGAAAAATGTTGCAGCATACGGCATCAGAGTAGCCCTTGGCGCACGTCTGAGACCGGAAGCTATCCAGATGCTGGTATGGGCAGCCGGCTCCTGTGTACGTTAGCTTCAGGGATTTTTGGTTGCCGGACCTCCCGGACTCCAGGACCCGGTGTGAGAAAGGGCCCGTGCGCTCGTTGAATCGCGCGCCTTCTAACGGTCGCGCTACCCTCCTCTCGTTGGCCTTCATTTGGACCTTTAAGTCTGACACGGAGTCAGTGAGTATTTGCAACGCCCGTTCGGTCGGGGTCGTAGCCTCGCCCTCGAACGAAGTGTGTGACTGCCGACGTACCGACGCGCTCCCGGGTAGGGCCTCACCGCCCGTGGACTCCATCTTTTTGCGGTCGGTGGGCCTTCCGCCCGATGATTGCCCCGCCTCGGGGTTCCGAGACCGGCCTGGTGCAGATATCCGCGCCTTAGTCAAAGCGGCGTCGTGTTGCTGTCCCCTCTCCAGGGCAGCCACCAGGGCGGCATTTACCTTCTCCATTTCTCGGTACCGGGCATCGGAGTCTGCCCTGTCTCGATCGCTCTCTGCGCGCAGGCGATCGACCTCTGCGCGCATCATCTCTAATTCCCTCGCCGTATCGTACCTGTCGGGGTTGTATGTGGTATCCCGGTCGCTCTCGCCGGCCAGACTATCTCCCTCATCACTGTACTCGTCCGAGAACGTTAGCAGGGGGGCCTGGCGAGTTAATTGGTCGTCCTCCCCCGGGCCTTTCCCGCGCGTGCCATCGTCGCACGTCCCTGGCGCGCGGCTCGGTTCTCGACCGTTGTCGTTCTGGTTATCTCGGCCGGGGAGCTGCTCTAGTGCCGCACCTGGGGCCGTGCCGAGCACTTGCTCTAGTACGATCCGCTGATCGTCTGCCGTGTCTCTTCCGCGCCCTATCTCTGAGCTTTCTGCCATATATATATATATATATATATATTTTTTTTTTTTGAATAATGCTAAGTAATTTTTTGACTGATCTCCTCCCGTAGGTAGAGCAACACTGACTTTTGTATTCTCTTCCCACAGACGGCGCCAAATGTTTCTGTCAGAATCCCATAGGCCTGGCAGAGACGGGTGGATCCGGACGTGGTCTCCTCCCGTTTGACCTGCTAACTAAGGGGAATACCGGGCGAGCCGGTCTTCTCCTCTCCGATGCCTAAGTTAGTGTTGGTAGGATAAATAGATAACTTGAGCAGGAATGATAAGTAGTTGGAAGGATCAGTTACCTATTAATGAGGGTGGTTGAGGCCCTTATATAAGTGGTCGAGCGTGAGGTCTGGCCTTACTCTTCGATGTGGGACTGGTTCCCTTCTCTGTACACAAAAGGGACAGCTCTGGTGACCTGTTCAGCCGGTTGATGTCCTCGGCTCCCGGGCCCCTGGTCACAAGTTAGACTGCTGGGCCTCGGGTCCGGGTGCTGGGGATCCTGCTCCGGGCCTCGGTTCGGCTCCGGGCACGCTAGCTGCGGGTCTGTGGGCTTGTGTAGCCCCTCTGTGGCTACTGTCAACATATACGATCCCACAAGGTTCCGCTCGATTGATTAGTACCAATGACGGCATCTTCACCAACACTCACCACGGCGATGCACACAGCCTTATCTTCCTCATTAAAATTTTCCGATCGTGGTGCCCGTGGTTTTTGTGCCCCTCTCTTTGGACCCATCTATCCATAACATATTTACTAGCTTAACTCACACCCTACGTGTGTGGGGGATGTGGAGAAAAATTACGAGTAGAGGGAAAAATTTTCAGATAACCAACATTTTTTTATTATTTTATTTTAAATTTTAGATTTTTTTAAATTACTATTTTATCCTTACAGATTATTTATATATCAAAATATTTTAATATTTCAGGGTTATTTCTGTCAAATTTTTCAGTTTTGGTTGACAAAGTGGGTTTTTTTTAATAATAGTATAGATGAAGTATCAAGTTTTTAGAAGTTCATGTGATTCATTTATGCCTTTTATATTTTGGACGTTCTTCTCACAAAAAATAAAATATGTAAGGTGTGATCATAAGGCATTGTTGATTACTTTTGAGTTTTTAACCAAAAATGTCATCAAAATGAAGAATACTGTAGAATACAATCAAGCCATGCCCATAAAGATGTATTGATCCTGCATCCCTAGTGTAATTTTAATTGAGAATCATCTTTTGGATCATTGAAATCTCATGTCCTACATCCCTAGTATATCTTCTTTATCAAGCTTCATTCTTGGTCTCCTTACCAACATCCCCAACAATTCTCCTCCAAAACCAGTGCTCCACCCACACTGATTCCATCGTCTCCATCGGCACATTCTTCGTCTCCGGCAGAAAGAAGTACACAAACAGTGTCATCACAATCACCCAACCTCCGAAGAAGAAGAAAATCCCAGCCTTGAAGTGGCAAAGCATTGCTAGAAAAGTTTGAGCAACAATAAAAGTGAACAAAAAGTTCACCACCACATTGATACTTTGCCCAGCTGACCTAATCTCCAGTGGGAAAATCTCACTAGGAACCAACCACCCTAGAGGCCCCCAAGACCACCCGAACCCGGCTACGTATATGCCAATCAAAACCAGTACCAAATATGCATACCCTGTGCTCACTCCACCCTGATCACCTAGTTGAGTTGCCATGACTCCCCCAACCATCATTTGTGACACCAACATTTGAAGTCCCCCAACTATGAACAAGACCCTTCTGCCAAACTTGTCCACTATAAGCATGGATATGAAGGTTGAGATTGTGCCAACTACACCAGTCATGACAGAAGACAGAAGTGATGCACTTTCACCTAAGCCAATTGTTCGAAAGAGAATTGGGGCATAGAAGGCTATGACATTGATTCCTGTCACTTGCTGGAAAAATGGGATGGCTATGGCCATTACAAGTTGAGGCCTATACTTTCTCTCTAGGATCTTCCTGAAAGGGTGTTGGATGGTTTTGGAAATGTTGTTTGCTTTGATGAGATCTTCAAGTTCTAATTGGACATCTTCAACTCCTCTGATGCGCCGCAACATTAGCATGGCTGTTTGGTGGTCTACACTGCGCTGAATTAGACTGTTGGGTGTTTCCGGAAGGAAAATTGCGCCCAGTGTTAAGACTGAGGCCGGGACTGCAGCCAGGGCTAGGGAAACTCGCCAACCCCAACCACCTTCGATCTTTTGTGTGCCGTAGTTGATGAGGTTAGCTGATAATGCACCAATGCCAACACTAAATTGGAAGCCATTGCTAATTGCTCCTCTATATTTTGATGGTGCCATTTCCGATAGATATAAAGGAACAGACTGCACAAACAGTAACATATATTTGACAATTTCAATAACAGAAATTTTCTATAATGTACATATTGAATTTTTTCACATTACAATAACGTAGCATGCCATATAATTTTCAAATTGAACTTAATTTGAGAAACATTTGATGTAGGATTCTATCCTGATTGTAGTCATTAGAGTGTCTTTATAGTCATTTGCGTCTATTTAAGCAAGCAACATCATGCAGTACCTGATTTGCAAAACCAACTCCAACTCCAAGCAAGATGCGTCCTAGGATCAGCATGTAGATGTTCACAGCCGCACCGTTTAGAGCTGCACCGGCAAGGAATGCAGCACCACCAGCAAGGATTGAAGGCTTGCGGCCATAAGCTCTAGTGACAGAACTGGCAAACACAGAAGCTACAAGACCAGCTAAGTATAGTGATGATGTGAATGATGTCAATAACTCACTGTCAAATTTACAGTAGTTGCTGATTTTGGTATCTGATTTCATCCGAGTGTACACCTCTGGGAAGAACTTTTCGAGAAATGGCTCCATTGATGTCACTCCACCTTAGTGATTCACAATTTCACATAACAACCTAGAGTTAAGTTCTTGCACAAGTACTCAAGTGACAGAAATTAAAATAGCAAGTGAAAGAAAGAATCCAGACCTGAAATTCCAATATCGTAGCCGAAAATAACACCTCCTGTGGCGGCCATCATACAAGAGAGGATGACAAATGGTGTCACCTTGCCATTGTACTGTCTACCTTCACCTGTCATTGCAACTCCGACCGCCATAGCTAAGCTTCTTCCAAGCTCACACCAGCATAAAGAGTTAGAGAATAGAGAGAGGCAGAGAGTTTAAGTTGAAGGTTTTGACTTATAAATGGAGAATAGTAAGAGCAGCTAGCTGTCTTCCTTGACTTGTCGAGATCAGCATATCAGAAGGAAACTTGATATTGTGGGATATTCAAAGCCAGAATATCATATCGTTTTGGACTTTATAAGGACATGTAGACTAGTTTCAACCATTTTCATTCTATCACCATCAAGCAGCTGGACCATTCAACATACATGTTGCAGTTGTGTGTGATGAGAGCTAACTAGAGAAGGGCTTGTTGGGATAAGGCTACAAGCTCTCTAACGAGAAGTAAAAGAACGAATGGAGAAAGGAAAATTAAGCATGGTCCTAGTCCTACAAACCCAATTATTGGAAGAAAATTCTTATGAAATATCACAGAGTATTATTGCACTTAAAGAAATGATTATGCCTTAATCAAGGTCTTATTTCCATTTTCTGGTGCGTGAGTTTTGGTACTTAGACTTAGGTGTCCAGTAGCAATGTGACACCAAGTGCAGGGATTACTGTACGGTTCAAAACAGAGACCAGGGAGTTCAAACCTGATTTTACAAACACAGGAATTTGTTATGCAAATGTCCATTGAAGAACTAGGCATGAATTAGCTAGGATGTGTGATTTGTCGAAAAATGGGATGTCAATTTCAATCCTCTTAATGAGCCACTTAAACGTTATACCTCAGCTATAAGAGTTCCTCATTATGGTTAGGAACTTCAGTTTTAACATGCTTGTTATGTTTTTCACCAGAGAAGGCATGCCTGTGAGTCTCCGACGACGCCGGAAACTTGTGAAGAATTGCAGAACAGATGGAGTTGGCGAGAGAGGTATAAAAGTAGTAGGAAAGCAACAGAAACAAAACCCCAAGAGGTTGAAATCCCACAGATAAATTATTGGAATATCATGGATTCATAGGTATATTTCCTCTTGGTTTGTGTAATACCCAGTGTATTGTGGGCCTAAACTCCTTGATTTGCAAGACTAGGAAACTTGGGAAACGTTTTTAGCCCAACTGAATGTCCATTACTTTGATAAAAAACCAACCCACTAATCAGTAATGTGCAAGTTGACCCGTCCATACTTCTGTGTGATAGTGTTGGAGAAACTTAATGTCCCTGTTATGTCAACAAACCTTAGCCTAATTAAGGAGCATGCAATGCCCAATCCAAGATTCAAGACACTACTGCAGCGCGCGATCGAAGCGACGACTTTTTCGCGTCGCTTGGAGCTAAAGGTCGTCGCCTCGCATCTGTGCCGACGAAAAGTCGTCGCTTCACGGTCGTCGCTTCACAGTCGTCGTTTCGAGTTCGAGGCGACGAATAATGTGCAACATATCGTCGCATCAGAAGATCAAGCGACGACATCAAACTTCGTCGCTCCTCTGTAAGCGACGCCATCAAAGTTCGTCGCTCCTCTCGAAGCGACGACTTTCAAACTTCGTCGTTCCGATCGAAGCGACGACTTAAAAAACTTCGTCGTACATTTTGAAGCGACGAATATTGTTGTGTCGCTTGACATTTTAAGGCGACGAATTTTGATTCAGTATTCGTCGCTTAGTCTGACGTTCCACAGAAGGAAACGGTGGAATACAATATGGAAGCGACGAAGATTGCTCGTCGCATCATATCTGAAGCGACGAATATAGATCAATATTCGTCGCTTCGTTATGAGTTACAGATTGGAAACAAATGTTTCTGGTCAGTTTTTGCACTCATTTCAGGATCGATCAAATATCAAAAAACCTGCATTCAAATCACATACACCACACATCCAACATTACACACACACATTACATTAGCAAACGTTTAAAATTGGATTTAAATGTAGAATATGTTACATAATTACGATGCCGATAATCCTCGGGATTGTTCTATAATATCCATCAAGCTACAAAGCTATTCTAGACTGAAAAAAAATTGTCCTACTCAATGTCCTCATCGGGGATACCTAAACAAGCACTAGCACATGAGGATTTGTCAGGGAGTGGAGGTGTTGGTACCGCAACGGCTTGGGCTTGGGCTTGGGCCGCCATCAAAATCTGGAGGTGACCCTCCATCTCTCTCATGCGTTGTTGCATCTCGGTGTTCTGTTGGATGGCGGTTGCTAGTTGGGTCCTCAACTCCTCATCGTTTTTGGACACGCGTGCACCGCCTCTTTCTTTTGGCGGGCGTCTTAAGGCACCCCCTAACCCTGCAACAATGGTAAAAGAGAAGTCAAACCAAAAACCATTTCGCTTCTAAACACTGAAACTTGCAAAAGATTTGGGTGAAAAAATAAAGTACCTCGGACCCTCGTCCCCGGCTTCCCACCCAACTCCTTCTCCACTATCGCCATCTGGTCGGCCACGCTAACGCCGCCCGTCACCTGACTGCCGCCCGCTTCATCACTGACTCGGCTCGCACATAGCTCGTCCATCCTCCTCTTCACCGCTGCCTGCATGTAAAAACAATTTGAGACTCCGGTTATGATACTTTGTAATTCAAAAAAAACCGAAATAACAAGCCGATGGAGAAGTGACTCACCACTTTCTCTTGCGCATTCTGCGACTTCTGATACACATCGCATACCGTCTGCAGTATAGGCGCAGGATGCCCTTTCTCCTCGTTCGCAGCGACCCGGTAGCTGTACGGAGTGGTGCCGGAGTGGTGGTTGATTGCATACCCCTTCTCCTTGCCCTTGTTCCGGTTAGCCGCGTTCCGGGCACACATCCTCTGCAAAACACAGTTGATCATATAATTAACATATCAGATTAGGGAGAACTAATTAACTAAGCGTGTAGCTATAAATAAATATTCTTTACCTTGTAAGCGTCGTCCTCAAAGTGGGCTTTGAGGTACTCCCACTGCTCCGGTCGGTGGATGAACTCCCAAGGCGTCGCCTTTGATACTTCGACGTAGTGCGTGTGGCAGTCGTACTTCCAGTCCTTGTAGATCTTGGCAGCGGTCTCGTCGATGTATCTCCACATGCCTGTCTCGGTGGCAGGGAGGTCATACCACATCTAGTAGACAACAATTGTTCAAAAATGCATTAGAAATTGAACATCATATTTCAACTTTAGAAATAATGAGAAAAAAATCCGAAATTATTCTAAAATAGAAATTTTACCTCCATATAATGGGTAAGTGCATCTCTGTGCTCGTCAGCCAGCTCTGCATATGACGGCGCCAGCATTGGCACTTTGGTCCGGACGGCGCAGCCGATGTCTCGAGACATCAATGTCCTCCACTTCAACTCTGCAGGACCCTTATGCTCTTCCGCGTACACAACCTTCAGAGGTTTCCCGCCGTTTAGCCCCTTCAAGTATGCCGTCTTTGTCCCCGTGATGATGCCAAGCTTCTCATTCTCCACTTCAACTCTTTCCCCCGTTGACATATTAACAATCTCTGCCAATATAATGCACAAGGGTACCAATATGCAATAGTAAGCAGCAACACAGCAACACAGCAACACATTAGCATAAAAAAGAACAGGAAAAATAACTAATGCAGGAAAAATAACTAACTTAGCAACACAGCAACTAAGATGAAAAGAGAGATATGACACTGCCCTAATATGAAAAGAATCAATGAAACATATTCCAATCCATGCCCATGTTATTTTTTCTTCAAATTTCATCACATAAGATAATGTACAGAAATCCCTATCCAAATCAATGAAATCAGTTCCCCTCATGCTTGTACACAAATATGATACAATAATCCAACAGATATCATAGTTTAATCCATATAATGAACACATACAGCAGTGTGCTTCTCAAACCCCTAATGCAGCAGCCTGGCAAAACATTTCGAATCTTAAAGCGTGCTAGTTTCCCACTTAGCCAGCAAGTTATATACCTTAAATTAGTGGGTGTCAAAATCACACATAAATCACAGGGTATTCCAACAAAGTAGGAGACTAGCTTTCTTAAATGGCTAATGCAGCTTTCTTATCGATGCAGCTTTTTGGCTACCATTAATACCCTCAATATTTCACTACATGTAAAAAACCAAAATTCTGCAACTCCATGATCAGAACTCAGAAATGGAGAAATTCAAAGAAACATTTGAACCAAAAATACGAAGATTAATATTTGGGAAACAAGAAAGAAATGAATAAAAAATAAGAAATCCTTGACAGAATTGCTCAGGTACCACACATGGAAATATATATTATAACAAAGCAATAAGGCAGCTTCTAAGACCCAAATATCCAAAATGAGATACTAGGGGATTTTGTGTTATGCAACCAGGAATCACACTATATATGTTTGGAGCATATCAAATCTGTGTTAGCTTATAGTCCAATCTTGGGTTTGCAGCTTATAGTCTAATCTTGTCGTTCATTAGTTTCTTTTCTGATTAATGTGTTGCGAAAAGGGCAATTAAGGCCAGCTAACCCAGCTTTCTGTAATGTTAAAGAATGATTTTGAGTTAGCATATAATCCACTTTTACAGACTAAGGAAGAAGAGGCATTAGGCATGAGAGAAATGGTCCAGAAGTTTCTTATTTCTCCATTCTTAGATAGACCAGAAATATGATCATGAAAAACCTTGTGTGTTGCTGATGTGGGACTATCAGAAAATAGCTATACAACTACCATAAGAAAGTAAAGAAACAAAACAATTGTTTGGCAGATAAAGAATGAAAATTGTCTGGATTATAAGGAAAATCCGAAAAACAAGTGAAGAAGATGAATTAGCTGGAGGGAAAAACAATGTGTAAATGCACTTAGAGCTGAAGAAGGCACTTGATCTCAGATATGTGAATAAAATTAGAAAGTATAAACCAATTCTAACAAAAGCGTATGGTTGTATACACAATATAAATGATCAAAAGAGCTACATATATAGTGTGCTTTCACACTCTCTTGTACTGCTAGGCCCTGTACATTATCTGGGTAACAAATAACATACATTATACTGAACATTATATTCATGATGTATCATCACCACAATCAAACACATGCATGCAGCAATTAACAGGATTAACATGCTAGCTAGGTAGGTCGCAAAGGCATTGAAATTCAAAAGGGTTATTCCAATCAACAACAATAATCCTGACATCCACATAAGCATGACAAGCAAAGACACCCAATTTACCAAACAGAGAGATAAAGTTTACATATGAGATCAAAAAAAGTACCCGGCTGCTTAGGACCCCTTTTGGTCCGAATGCGTAACGGAGGACCGGCCTCGGTGTGCCCTTCCACGGCGGCAGCCCCGGCTCCAGCGGTGGCGCCAGCGCCAGCTCCGCTTCCGCCAGCTCCGGCTCCGCCAGCGCCGCTTCCAATAGGGCCCGACCCCAACGCGTCTGTCTCGTCCAAAGACGGGGCCGGTACCAAGGTCCCCACCGCCGCTCCCGTCATGGCGGCATTTGCCGTATCCGACCCCGTCGCCGCCGCCAGCTTCGCCGCCGCGGCCGCCGCTCTGGCCAGAGCTTCTGCCGCCATCCTCTCCCTCCTCGCCTCGAGCTCCTTCTTCCTCTTCTGGGCACTACAACCAGGTGCCATTGATGATTTGGGAATTGGGGTTAGGGTTTGCAGGTCCGGATTTGGGGGTTAGGGTTTGAAGGACAGGATTTGGGGGTTTGAAGGTCCGGATTTGGGGGTTTGAAGGTCCGGATTTGGGGGATTGGGGATTGGGGTTAGGGTTTCGGGTTAGGGGAAATTAGAGAGAGAGAGCGGGAAAAATTGGGAATTTTTGGTTGAAATCGGGCTAATGAGGAAGAAGAGACTGAAACTGAATATATCAGATATGAAGCGACGACTTTTGCCATAACTCGTCGCTTCAATTTAAATGAGCAAAATTCGTCGCTTCAAGTGTTTAATGCGACGAAGATGTATTCAATATTGGTCGCTTCATTTATTTCATGCGACGAATTTTTCTTCAATATTCGTCGCTTCATATTTGTTCTGCGACGATCTTAGTTTTAATATTCGTCGCTTCACGTGTCATGCGACGAATCTTTTGAATATTCGTCGCTTCACGTGTCATGCGACGAACCTTTTGAATATTCGTCGCTTCATATGAACCGAACATATGAATATTATGCTTATATATATATACATATTTTTTTCTCGAATAATAGCATTTTTAAAACATAAATATAAAATTACAACACCACGTGGTTTACATCATCATCATCATATTACAACTGTTAACATATTTACTAGTACTCTTCCTCGTCGTCGTCCCCGCTATCATCGTCTTCATCTTCCTCGTCATCATCGAATTCACTGTCTTCATCTTCCTCGTCGTCATCAAATTCATCGTCTCCATATTCCGATGCCTCACTGTTTGATTCTTCATTCTGTTCGTGCACTTCTAAATCGAGTTGGAGATTAGATGTATGAATATGGTAAAATTGCAGTGAACTAAGTGCGTCCTCTTGGTAAGGCTCCGGAATTTGATTGCCTGAAGGAGGCCTTCCACCTTCTGTTGCTAGGACTTCGGCACTGTATACATTTCGGTGCGACATTTGTTGCACCACCTTCCAAGTACCACCTGCCATAGGATCGTCCAAGTAGAAAACTTGTTTTGTCTTCACAGCAAGACAGAATGGTGAATTCTCATAGTAACTAGTATTTGTATCCACTGAGATCAATTGCAAGAATGGTGGCAACGATATTATCACCCATGGTGGCAACGCTTCGCGGGCCCTTGGACCATCCTTAGTCTTTCCTTCAATTGCAAGAATGGTGGCAACGATATTATCACCCACGTTCTTTTCAATGTGCATGACATCTAAACAGTACCTGTGTAACAAAGATGACCAATAAGGAAGGATCCAGAAAACGCTCTCGTGGGTGAAACATTGTCTGTTGTTTGGATTATAAGGGCCATGAAAATCCGGATGCTGGCTAAGAGTGGCGTAACGGTGTGACCTAATTTCCTCCAAGATTTCATCCCCGTCCATATGAGCTGGTCTTTTTCGCCACTCTGGCTTTCCGTTAAATGCCAAACTGGATCGCATTGGTGAATTCTCGTCAAGCCATTTTCGATGCCCTTCATAAACGATTCTCCCACAAATATGCTCCGCCGTAAGCTCATGTAGACAAATTGGACATGCCTTGTACCCTTTCACTGTTGAGCCTGCAAGCATCCCTAAACCAGGAAAGTCACTTATCGTACACATCAGCGCTACCTTCATCATGAATACATCATTGTCGACTCTGTCAAAAGTAGGGACTCCATTTTCCCACAAATTTTTGAGCTCGTCGATCAGTGGACGAATGAGTACACTAAGGCACTTTCCTGGAGATTTAGGGCCAGGAATCAAGACGGCAAGCATATTATATTCCTTCCTCATACACATATTAGGGGGTAGATTAAATGGCATCACAACCACCGGCCATGTACTATGCTGGGTTGTCATTGTTCCAAATGGACTAAAACCATCAGTTGCCAGTCCAAGCCGCACATTTCTTCCCTTAATGTCGTCGAAACCAGGAAATGTCCTGTTAAAATGTTGCCATGATTCTCCATCAGATGGGTGCCGGAGGGTACTTTCATCTACTCCCCTCTCCTTGTGCCATCGCATATGCTTTGCTGTGTGTGGAGACATAAATAGGCGTTTCAACCTTGGAGTGACAGGGAAATACCAGATTACCTTTTTTGGAATGGCATCCGTATCTGGCTTATATCTTTCAGCACCACATACTGGACAAGTCCGACGGTACTTATCTTCATCCCCTCTGAATAGGTAACAGTTGAACTCACAAACATGAATTTTTTCATATCCAAGGGAAAGATCCTTTAGGATTTTTGTAATTCTCGAATAACTGACAGGGAAATTTTGCTTTTTAAAAAACTTATGCAACCATCTGCACAATTTATCAAGACTTGTATCCGACCATCCGTGTTCAACTTTAATTTCCATTGCATGTAATATGGCATTTAATACAGTTTCTTCACTCCCTTCATATAATGGGGTTTGAGACTCCTTTAGAAGTCTTTCATACTTAGCATAATCATCATCTACCATGTCATTAAACTGAACTTCAGCGTTTTCTTCAACGACATTGTGCGGTGCATCTGCATGGTATCCAGGATAGTATGGAAATACATCTTGTATAATCTCCACAGGCGGGATTGCTGAAGGACCGACAACACTGGAAGCCTGGGCTCTGTCTTGAAGCCACTGTCTCCGTTTACTGATCATTGCCGGTTGAGCAGAAACTTCCCCGTGTAGGTGCCAAACTGTGTAAGTCGGATCCAAACCATGGTGCAAGCAATCATGGTAAATCTCTATCAGTCTCTTATAATAAGGACCATTTCTACAAACTGCGCACGGACAAGGGAGAAATTCGATTCCAACAGTGCGAGCGGAAACAAAATTGATGAAGTTAACTAAGCCTGTGCTGTAATCAGGGTGTGTAAAGTGAAGATTCATCCAAGATTTGTCGGGGACATCATCCATGTTTCCTGTCAGAACATAAACAGACAATATGCATAAGGTTAGCACACAACATTTATGATACAATCAAAACCTGTCCCAACACTTCTTCTCCTTATGCCTCCGGGTTGGGTCCTATCCCCTTCAGGCGAACACGAGTTTGTTGATCCTTTTGTTATTCATGTGGTTTCAGCTACAATTTCGGAAAATTTCGGCAGCATCTCCCTACAGTTCCTCAAGTGCACAAAAATCTAAACAACCTAATTTGCACTCGAGGAACATTGTAGAGAGACAATGTCGAAACTATGTCCCAAAACGTAAACTGAAACCACATGAATAACAAAAGGATCAACAAACTCGTGTTCGCCTAAAGTGTCCAAAAATGGGACAATTCGAGAATCAACAACCCATCTCGATCAACTAGATGCGTTGTTGATTCTCAAACGGGAGTTCTAAGCTGATAAACACCACAATTATATATAACACGAAACAATAAATTTACACACGGCACCACACTCCCTCACTAAGCCACTCGCATGTTTCAGAAACCCTAACTACCACAATCCACACACAACACAAACAAATTACATCGTAAAATTCAAATTTCACTACATTTCACTCTTTCACAAAATGTCATTTTCACTATATTTGGATTTAACTAAATTTTACGGTTTCACTAAATTAAGCTGAAATTCAATTTCATTAACTTTCCCAATTTCACTAAATTTCCCAATTTCACCCAATTTCTCTAAAATTCAATTTCACTAAATATAACAATTTCACAAATTAACTAACATAATCTCAATTTCACCAAAATCAACCCCAACTCCAACTCCAATTCAAACACCCAACACTAAAAACAACACAAAACACATTATAAACCAAATCCAACTCAAGAAATCAAACACTAAATTCAACCAATCAAACCAAAATATGGTGATTCCAATGAAGAGGATATATTATACTAACCTACAAAGCAATTGGAAGAGAACACCCAAGCTTCCGGACCCCGAAATTGACGAAATCAGCAGTTTTGGAGATTTTTCGCAGCTGCTACAGTGTTTTGCCCAATTTTTTCGACCTCCTGTGTTCTGTCTAAGCTGAGGGCTTTATAGCAGATTTCAAAAGTTGAAGCGACGAAGATTGTACAAAATCCGTCGCTTCGTTTAATATTATGCGACGAAGTTTCGAAACTCGTCGCAATTTTTCGTATATGAGCGACGAATATTGACGAAGTTCTTCAACTTTGTCGCTTGAATTTTGAGTCGGCGACAAAGGTTAAATTTTCGTCGCTTCAGTTTACACAACACTGTTCTTTTGCGACAAAATATTAAAAGTCGTCGCTTCAATAATTGTGAGCGACGACTATAGATCAAAATGCGTCGCTCACAATTTCTGAAGCGACAAATACAATATTGGTCGCTTCAATGTGTTGAGGCGACGAAGATTGATATTCGCTTTTCAATATTCGTCGCTTCATACTTGATTTCCAGTGGTGAGAATTGGTTTTCCAATTTCAATAGTTTTGCAAACAAGTATTGTAAAATCTCACTCTTTTTTCAAGTTCTAATTATCTAAATTATCGTTTCGTTTTCTCAATTTATGTACGTCTTAGTTACTTATATATATATATTCAATATATACTCATTTATATTCGAGTTATATAATTCGAGTATCTAGTAGAAAAACTACTGCTTGGTAGTAATGAAAACAAAAAGAGGAACTAGTACTCATATGTATGTTGCAAAGTGGCATGCAGTGTGGCTTGGAAAGTTTAAGAACTCTAGTCGATCGGGTAAGGGTTATTAGTGGGTAATGTTGCAAGGGCATGGTTGTTTCTCTACTCTTGCACACTTATGGTCTTGATGATCGATCGACCTTAATATTTCTCAGTGACTGAGTGATTAAACCCATCTTTGTTCCTGGCAAGTTGGCAAACTATTCCCTCTTTCGAAGGCAAAGAATGGTATCTTCCATGCAGATTATCTAAAGCTCATCTGCATATATGGTGTCTAAGAATCATTACAAAAACCCTAGCTGCTAACTTCTTAAAGCAACCGAAATCTTGATTCACCCAACTAACTTTAATATTTTGTTTCAAGCTTTCTTCCCGCACTGTCTTATTATATTTTGATCTTATTCTAGCTAGAAGTCTATTTCAGCCGAACTAAAATATAATCCATATAACAATCTATACAAAACCAAATGGCGGGACAGATCCGGTGGGTGAGATTTCTTTCTCAATGAGATTTTTAAGCACTTTCCATGGATCATATACAAATCTATTGACGTATCTCCCCCATTAACTTCAGTTGAAAAAATAGTAATGCATGTCCAACCAAATGAAAAGACGGCAATACGTATCATCAATTAGTTTATAAACCCGAAAGTAATATTATCGTTTCGAGATTATAGCAGCTAGTCGTTGGATTTATGATTAAAGCATTTTGAAAATGCATGCATGGAAAAATGGTTATATAACGACCTTTAACCGCCATTAACGGCTGAATCCATGGAGAGCCTTTTGTCATAATCAAAGATCCTGATGATCAATCACCCATGCCAGCACCCTTCAACTCCGCCGACAGTCCCTCCTTTTCTTTTAGAAAAGGACCAAGATAAATTATTACCCTTGATAGCTGATCGAGCCCTAGCTGATATACTATTACGTACCAAAGCAAGCCATGCATATAAGTGAAGAACCAACTGCTTCATTTCTGTCGATAGTCGATCATCTGGGTTAATTATCATTCCCGGCCTCGAGCTTCCTTCACGTTTGAATTTGGCATTTGGACGAGAAGAAAAGAGCGATTTATTTGGCTTGATTTGTGGTTAAGTCAATAAAGAATCCCCTAGCTTATCTCTATAGTCTCTGAGTCTGCATATTTTTCATATCAGAAACTCAGAAAGACTCAACCCCATATATAGTGGCTTGTATTTTAAAAATTTAAAATCATCCCATAGTATATATATATATATATATTCTACAGGATTGAATTCTAACCTTCACATTGTTGTAGGAAGGTTATTTCCGTAACTTCCTGGATGTGTCTTGACCTAATTAGACTAGTATTGTAGATTCTGTAATAGATAAGGAATCCCTGATTTATCGGGATTCTCATTGTAATGCCTATATAAAGGCCTCTCTATCAATCAATAAGACACAAGTTCTCCCTATTATCTTTTCTCCTTGAACACGTTATCAGCACGTAATCTCCCTGAGCCCTAGAAAAACCCTGATAACTTTTTCCTCCTCCTCCATCCATTCCGTCGGCCGCACCTCCCTCCTCGGGACCCGTGCGACTCCTTCTCGGTCTCTCCTAGGCCGCAGCCCTACACCCGCCTGCTCGCTAGCCAGCCCGCTTGCCTGCACGTTCGCTCGCTCGCTCGCTCGCTCGCTCGGCAGTTACGCTCATTCGCTTGACCGCCAGCACATTCGCTCGCTAGCCAACTCGCACGCTTATTCGCAAGCCCGCTCGCCCGCCAAGCTCTCTCGCTCGGCCTCACGCCCATTCGCTCGGCCACCACGCTTATTCGCTTGGCCGCCAGCACATTCGCTCGCCATCAAATTTTCAAAATAGCTCCTCCAGCTTACTCGCGTAAGCAGAGACTCACGAACCAGACAAGAGTCGAAGAACAAGCTTTACGCTCGCGTTCCTTTGATCAAAAGGTAATTTTTTTTTCTAAAAGTTCCTGCTTTTTGAACTATAGATATATTATATCGGGCGCTATTAGCATTTCTTCTACTCCGATTCCGGCCATACTTATATCGCCGATGAGACCTAGAATGGGGATTTCATCACCCCTACGGTCGCAGTTTTTAAGTGATGGTCCTGGGGGAATCACGTTTGAAAGGGAATTAAAAGAAAAAGATGCTTATGTGGATGTCTGAGTACGCCACTGTTTGAAGGTGCGATATGATGTCGCCGGTTTATGCATCAAAAGAAAAAAAAAAATGCTTTTGCATTGAAAAAAAAATCACTTATGTGACCGAATATATCCCTTCTAATTCCAATATATACTTGATAGTACCTCTTTATGAGTGATACTAATCCGACGTTTTATTCTCTTGTAGAAGTCGTCGTCGTCACCGTCACGCCCTGATTTTGAGATCTTAGATCTTCAAGGCAAAGACTACCATCGATGGGTTTCCGATGTTGAAATTGCTTTCCAAAGCAAAGGTTTTCCAGCCCTTCTGACTGATGCAGCCGCCACCACTCCTTTTGGGGACCATGCCAAGGCTCAGGCCCTCATGTATTTGAGGCGCCATATCCACCCAACTCTGAAGCGACAATATTTGTCGGTAAAAGATCCCAAAATTTTATGGGACACGCTCCAGCAACGATTCAACAATGTCCATGACATGCTTCTTCCAGAGCTCACCCTTAAATGGGAACAAATCCGTTTCTCGGATTATGACAAAGTAGACAAATACAATCAGGATATGATTAGTCTACAGGCGGATCTTGGCACGGTTGGCATCATCAAAACCGATAAAGATCTTCTGGAGAAGACATTTAATACATTCCCCATGGCCTACGATATCATCGGACATCAGTATAAGATCTCAGTTGATGAAGGCAGAATCAGGACATTCTCTGACCTTATGGCAATATTGGCTAAAAAAGAGCGCCATTCTGAGATTAGGCTCAACAGCAGCCAGAGACCTGTTGGTACAAAACCAATTCCAACACCACAGGCTCATTATGGGAAGGCTTCAAAACAGAAAAATAAAGGCCGCCATACCCCGTACAATCCGGTACGTGGAAGAAATCAGAATGCTGGAAACAATGTGACACGACGCTCCAACACTTGGAGGCGAGAAGGTGGCGAATCCGCACCACCTTCAGGGGGAGGCCGGACCGGCCACGGACCCCGTCTAGGCCCGGTACCAAACCCTTCTAGACCTCATAGCAATAACCGGAATGCTCAATTTGCTCCGTGCTACAAGTGTGGTTCCTCCAAACACTATCATCGCGACTGTCGAGCTAGTAAGGAGATGTTAAATGCCTACAAGAAGTACAAGAAGTTTCTGTCTGAAGAAAGCAATTATGCTGAGGACGAGATGATCGAAGCAAATTATGCTCATCATGTGGATTTACCAAAGGCGCAACCACAAACTCTTGATGTCCCGGATTTTGATTAGTCCATATATTTGGCTTTTCTAGTTTATCAAGTATTATAATGGCACTCGCCATGTTTATATGACTCTTGTTAGTCTGTTTCTTTTGGAATTAGAAGTTGATATATTCATGTTGGCACTTAATAAAATTTCTCTGTTTTCCCATATTGTGAGAAATTTTATGTTTTTATGCAATCAGGTTCGTGTATTAACAACTCACGTGGTTCTTGTGATGCCACCTTCGGGTCACATTGGCTCTATATTTTGGAATTATAATCCCACCTACGCTCCCTAAAAGCGAACGGACCGCCATCGGTCCATTAAGGTGAAGTAGGCTCGCCACTCGCCACACTATGGTACCACGGTACCATGTGTCTTTGACATCCACAGCTTCGGCTAGTGTGCCGCTCGCGAGGTGTTTTTAACACCACTCCTAGGAGGCTTGTCCTCGTTTTATCCCAGTTACCAAAGGTGTTAAACACCACAATGTGCGAAGCCTCGGTTTCGTTTTGGTTTCTGATGATGATTGCTTGGTTATGTAACATTCAACCTTGCACTTTCCGACTTAAGTCGAAGTTATAATATCCAAATGCCATGTGATACACTCGATGGGATTTCCTCCCCTTTCTTTCTCTATCCTACGGTGTAGTGATTAGACTGTGTCCCGCGAGAAACTAACCCAAGTTTTCTTCTCTTTGTAGATGTCTCGCGGTGAAGTTGAGTGTCTAGCTGATAGTGGAACTACCCACACTATTCTAAGGAATAGGCAGTTGTTTACGGATTTAATGCCGTATCGCTCATCAATGACAACATTGATAGGTACCTCGCCGGTTGTCAAAGGGCGAGGAACCGCTGAATTTATGTTACCAAATGGTACTGTTATCAATGTTGTTGATGCTCTCTATGCGCCGAGAACAAATCGAACCCTGCTGAGTTTTAAGGATATCCGTGCCAACGGTTATCACTTGGATACCTATGCTGAGAATGGTGAAGAATACTTATGCATTACTTCTCAAGAAAACGGTCGCCGCCGTATCTTAGAGAAGATGCCGTGCATTGAAGACAATGGCTTATATCTCACTACAGCCCGTGTCTTCGAATCATATGCTGTCACTGATATTTTTTGTGACACTGATGATTACACGCTTTGGCATGCTCGACTAGGCCACCCCGGCTGTGATATGATGATCCGGATTCTAAAGAACTCCCATGGACATCCATTTTTCAAGTCGAAAAAGCGATTGGAAGAACCCCTTACCGCGACTCAACGTTGTGATGTGCGCAGGAGCCAAGCTCCTCGCAAGGCCGTGGCCTTAACGCCACACTCGCCACTGCCCCCCCCTTCACAGGGTTTCGGGGCTGTGCATTTGGCCGATGAGGAAGCGGCCTTTACGCCGCACATCGTGCAGTCCCACCCTTCACATGGACATGGGGCGACACCCAACGTGTCCTCTCATGCCACAATGGCAATTTCCAATGCCCATCGCTCATTTTGTAAGGCTTGCTCGCTTGCTAAATTGCACGCTCGCCCTTCATTCGCCAAAGCTTCAACAGAAAATATACCATTCTTACACCGGATCCAAGGTGATATTTGTGG
This sequence comes from Potentilla sterilis, assembly GCA_963682095.1. Taxonomy (NCBI): domain Eukaryota; kingdom Viridiplantae; phylum Streptophyta; class Magnoliopsida; order Rosales; family Rosaceae; genus Potentilla; species Potentilla sterilis. Next base: position 4,951,990 of record OY821763.1, on the reverse strand, counting down.
ACCAATCAAACCAGAATGCGGCCCATTTAAGTATTTTATGGTGCTGGTTGATGCGTCGACGCGTTGGTCACACGTCGCGTTATTGTCTACAAGAAATGCTGCATTCGCCAAGCTTTTAGCTCAAATCATCAAGTTAAGGGCTAACCACCCTGACCATCCTATCAAATCTATTAGGTTGGATAATGCTGGCGAGTTTACCTCCAAAGCATTCGATGATTATTGTATGTCCATTGGGATTGAAGTAGAGCACCCTGTTCCTCATGTTCACTCTCAAAACGGCCTTGCAGAAGCCACCATTCAGCGACTCCAGCTAGTGGCTAGGGCATTGGTTATGGGAACCAATTTGCCAGTTTCTGCTTGGGGATATGCAATACTGCATGCAGCGATGCTTATTCGTTTCCGACCCATTGCCAACAATGCGTTTAGTGCCTACCAGATGGTAACTGGTTTCGAACCCAATCTATCGCACTTACGTACTTTCGGTTGTGCAGTTTATGTGCCAATTACGGCTCCATTGCGTATCAAAATGGGTCCACAACGACGTTTAGGCATCTATATTGGCTATGATTCGCCAACGATAATCCGCTACTTAGAACCAACCACCGGTGATCTATTTACTGCGCGATTCGCAGACTGTCACTTTGAAGAGACACACTTCCCGCCGTTAGGGGGAGATAGGAATGCACCCATTCCGAATGAACGTCAGGAATTGACATGGTGTGCCCCCAACGATCTGTCTCTTCATGATCCTCGCACTGCTCAAAGTGTGCTTGAAGTGCAACGCATTATCGATCTTCAGAAAGTCGCGGAATCAATGCCCGACGCTTTCACTGATATTGCGAAAGTGACAAGATCACACGTACCTGTTGCAAACGTACCGGCAAGGTTGGAGGTCCCGAATTATGGGACCGGTTTGGCTGCCCTAAGACCTAGTGCCGTCGGCATATCCTCAGGAGAGGGTGACGCCGGCGGCGGCGCCATCGTACGCCGTGGCGTCGCTGTTGCTGAATCGGATCGCAACGGTGCCCTGATGGACTTTGAAGGGGCAGCAGCTTCGGCCTCGGCTCCCACCAGGAAGAGGGGGAGACCGAAAAATTCTCGAGATAAAAACCCTCGAAAGAAGCGAGCGAAGGCACAAAATCCGCTCATCATCGACGATGCGAATCCATCGCATGAGATTGTCTCTGACTATAGCTATGTCCATGAGTCAACTGAATCATATCTGTGGGATGACACAGATCCAATGTTGACTCCAGAGAACAAAGAAATCTCGCTCAGTTTGAATAACGCGTGTCTCTTAGTGGATAGAGCCTCCACACACGTCGATGATATATATGCTTATTCCGTCGCACAAGAGATCATCCATGACGACGAAGTTGATCCACGCTCAGTGACTGAATGTCAACAAAGAGCAGATTGACCGAAGTGGAAAGAAGCAATACAGGCAAAACTTAACTCATTAGACAAAAGGCAAGTCTTTGGATATGTTGAATTGATCCCTAAAGGCGTTAAACCTGTCGGACATAAGTGGGTTTTTGTTCGTAAGCGCAATGAGAAGCATGAGATCTTGCGGTATAAGGCAAGACTTGTGGCGCAAGGCTTCTCGCAGCGTCCTGGTATTGACTACGAGGAGACGTACTCTCCTGTAATGGACGTCATTACTTTCCGCTACTTGATCAGTTTAGTAGTGTCCGAAAAACTGAGTATGCAACTGATGGATGTAGTTACTGCGTATCTATATGGGGATCTAGATACCGATATCTACATGAGAGTTCCTGAAGGAATTCATGTGCCCGAATCAAAAGACTCTAAACCACGGAGTGCTTATGCAGTTAGGCTGCAACGTTCACTGTATGGACTAAAACAATCCGGAAGGATGTGGTACAATCGCCTACGGGAATACTTGATTCGGAGGGGTTACAAGAACGATGAATTATGCCCATGCGTGTTCATTAGAAAGACCGACTCTGGATTCGCCATTGTAGCTGTCTATGTTGATGACATGAATGTCATCGGTACTTCACGTGAGATTGAAGAGACAGTTTCATTCTTGAAATCCGAGTTCGAGATGAAAGATCTTGGGAAGACTAAGTTCTGTTTAGGACTTGAGTTAGAGCATAGAACCAAGGGTATTCTGGTTCACCAGTCTGCTTATACGCAGAAGATGCTCAGGCGTTTCAACATGGATACATGTACGCCATTGTCTACTCCCATGATCGTTCGTAGTCTGGACATAAACAAGGATCCATTCCGTACGAAGGAGGATGAAGAAGAGATTCTTGGTGCTGAGTACCCATACTTAAGTGCGATTGGGGCACTATTGTATTTGGCACAATGCACTAGACCAGACATTTCTTTCGCTGTGAACTTACTGGCTAGATTTAGTTCAGCGCCTACGATTCGTCATTGGAACGGTATCAAACATCTGTTTCGTTACCTGAAAGGTTCCATTGATTTGGGTCTGTTCTATCCCTTTAGCACAAAGAGAGAAGATTCCGCCGATCACCCTCCTCACACCGACGCTTCCGGCTGCCTCAGTAGTACCATCGTACGCCATGGTACTGCCGCTGGCGCGGGAGGCGTGGCGGATGATGATGGCGACGCGTCCGGCCACTCAAATGTGCCCTTTTCTAGACGTCTCCCTTACTCAAAGACTCCCAACAACATGTTAGTTGGTTTTGCAGATGCTGGGTATCTCTCTGATCCACATCGTGCTCGTTCCCAAACTGGTTATGTCTTTACCATGAGAAATACAGCGATATCCTGGAGATCAACCAAGCAAACTTTGGTTGCTACTTCATCGAATCACGCAGAGATCATTGCCCTCCATGAAGCTGTTAGAGAATGTGTGGCTAAGATCAGTTATTCGCCACATTCGTGATTCGTGTGGATTAGTGTCTACCACCGATAAACCTACGTGTATCTATGAAGATAATGCTGCCTGCATTGAGCAGATGAAGCTAGGTTTTATCAAAGGTGATAACACTAAGCATATATCGCCTAAGTTCTTTTACAATGTGCAACAACAAGAATTCCTGAACATCCAAGTTAATCAAGTGAGTTCAGATGCAAATGTTGCAGATTTGTTTACCAAGTCTTTGGAAAAATCTATGCATATGAAACATGTGAAGAGCCTAGGCATGCGCCATATATCAGAGCTCTAACTTTGTTAGACTTCAGGGGGAGTCTACATCACATGTTATTCATAAGTATAGTGTTGGTGTGTTGTGCTCTTTTCCCTTCGTCCATGCATTTTATATTTGCCCAAGAGGTTTTGTTTTGCTGGCAAGGTTTTAGTGAGGCAACATGGTAAGCACCATGAAGACATCAGGCGCACGACACAAGGGGGAGTGTTGTAGGAAGGTTATTTCTGTAACTTTCTGGATGTGTCTTGACCTAATTAGACTAGTATTGTAGATTCTGTAATAGATAAGGAATCCCTGATTTATCGGGATTCTCATTGTAATGCCTATATAAAGGCCTCTTTATCAATCAATAAGACACAAGTTCTCCCTATTATCTTTTCTCCTTGAACACACATAAAATTAAACGTAATTGACAAATAGGTGGCACTGCTCCCTAGCTATCAATTAACATGGCTGAAATCATAATGTTTCGAGTAAATTATGTGATACACGTGTAGGTCGCAATCCTTGAATTAAGCTCCAATATATTCCTCTACTTAATATAAGATACTCAAAAGGAAGAATGTCATGTCGCTTGTGTCAAGTATTAAGGGCGACTTGAGGAAAATTAAGCCATATATGCATGTTACTTGAGTCTATCACTGCGGTTTAAAAAAATTAGAATGGACATGGATAGATGGCAACACCACTCATGCTTTTCTTCTATAAATACCGGTCACTTAAGCTTTTAATTAGTACTACACCAACGTACACACAGAATCTTAACTAGCTTAAAAGTGCAGCCATGGCTAGTTTAAGAAGCATTGTGTGCTTAGTAACTGTGTTCTGCTGCTTGTTTAAGGAGAGCTTTTGTTTTAATCCGAAGCACTTGAACTTGTCGCTCAGCGCCACCCATTGGTCCTCTGCCGGAGCTACCTGGTACGGCAGCCCTGATGGTTTTGGAAGTGATGGTACGTACGTATGTATATATGTAATAATGCCTAGAACGAGCGTCTACCTGTGTATTAATTCAAGAGTGTGAGTTAGTGAGAGTTCTGATAATATGTATAGTGCTAAACTGCATACTGACATTTCTAATGAAAAAAAAAAAAAAAACCTGCATACTGACATTTGCATATCATTGCATTCATGCAGGAGGGTCTTGTGGGTATGGAGATGTAGTATCACAAGCTCCATTATCTTCCATGGTTACTGCAGTCGGTCCTTCTCTTTACAAAAACGGCAAGGAATGTGGAGCTTGCTATCAGGTATACTACAATGGTTATTCAGTGCTGATTAAGATGTCCTGCATTTGGTTATAGTGTACGTCTTGTAATTAAGGTCGTTTTTTTATGTATTTCATTTTATATATAACTGAAAAGACAAACTCATTTCATACTTACATCATTACATGCATATACCAACTTATTGTATTTCTTTAATGATAACGAAATTGGAAGTTGAATGAAAACGACGACATCAATTTTATAAGTGAAAATGCATTCGTCATTTTAACTTCGAAATTTGTTAAATAAATGAACGGTTAAAGACTTGATATTCTATTAAAATTCATAATGATACAAATCCCTATCCTTCTTCCAATTCTTTATAGCGACCGACATTTGTGACATAGAACTGTTGTTTGGACCAAATGTACCAATATTCTTCTTGAGAACTAATCTATTAAACTAATGTCACTATGTCAGATCAAGTGTACCAAACATAAATCTTGTTCCGGCAAACCAGTGAGGGTGGTCATCACAGATTCTTGCCCCGGAGGGTCTTGTGCCTCCGATTCTGCGCATTTCGACCTCAGTGGAACTTCATTTGGTGCCATGGCACTTCCCGGTCAAGGCGAGGAACTCCGCAATGCCGGAGTATTGGAAATCCGATTTGCACGGTAACTCAAATTTACAAATTAGTGAAATTACCAAAGAAAAACTAAACACTGTAGAAAATTAGTGTCACACATCGTGGTGATCACCTAGCAATACTAATTGGTATTTTTCTACAGTGTGGCATGTGATTATTCCGGAAAAACTATTGCATTCCATGTCGACCAGGGATCGAACTCAAACTACTTTGCTGCAGTGATCGAGTATGAAGAGGGAGATGGTGATCTTGGTAGTGTTGAGTTGAAGGAGGCTTCCTCATCGGACAGTGTAGGTGACGAGGAGTGGCGTGCCATGCAACAATCTTGGGGTGCAGTGTGGAAACTTGATGCAGGGTCAGAACTACACCCTCCGTTGTCTATAAAGCTGACTTCTCAGTACTCAGGCCAGACCTTGTTGGCTAAGAATGTGATTCCAAGTGGCTGGAAACCTGGTGCTACCTACAGATCCGTAGTCAATTATCTATGAGGATCTATGAACAAGTCTGAAGCAGTGGGATATGAATTACTAGTATAATATGAGCTGAGAAATATATTTAATTAGTATAACCTAAAAGCAGAAAAATGGAAGGATTTAAGCAGTGTGATCCTCAATTTCTGCAAATTATATGAAGTAATGTAATCATAACTGCATAGAAATCAGAAAGTTTATGATCTTAAGTATTATCTATTGGTTTAAATCATGTTGCTCCTTATTGCATATTTCACCCCAAATTAATCCATGGTCAGAAGGAAAAATATGCGCAGTACTTGAAATATGAATTGAGGCCTTAAGTGGATTCAAATTTGCTATATAAACTTCCAAGAAAGGTTGCAACTTACATGTTTTTTTTTTTTTTTTAGCTGAAAGATGAGTGATAGAGAGGAATAACATCTCTAACACCCTAATGAATTATTAAATAAAAAAGGAAGAATAAGAGGGGGGACCAAACCAAAACCTCTCAAGAAAAACCAATAACATATCAAAACTAGAAAAACCGAAATAGGGGAAGACCCTTAACGTCACTACTATCACAATATGATAAAATAAAAGGAGGACGCTCATCACACCAATCTAACTGAGTTAATGTCGTACCGTGATTCGCTAAAGCATCTGCAACTTTATTCCCTTCACGAAAAATATGAGAACATCGAAAAGTCATATTTAATATGTAGCTTAAGCAGTTAAGCCAACGAACACGAAGTTGCCAAGGTACAAGCATAGGAGAGCGCATGTAGTCGAGCACAAGTGACAAGTCAACCTCTAACCAAATGTGTTTCCAATCTCGAACCCAGGCAAGCTCAATAACTGTAATAACTGCCATCACCTCCGCTGCTACGGAACTCGGAATGTCAATGTTAGAAGAAAAAACACCAAGAACATGACCCTTAAAGTCACGGAAAACAGCACCAAACCCTCCAGCCCCCTCTGCATGCTTCCAAGCACCATCTGAGTTAATCTTCACCCACCTAATGACCGGAGGATGCCAAAAAACCACAATAGTCCTTGGGGCTCTTCGCAATAGACACTCTGCACCAAAAATCTTTAGAATTTACAGGTCGTGAACTAAGTTATTCATTGGTCCCGTTGCAAGCCGACAAGCCGCTCTAATGTGATCTGAAATGAGATGACAAACTGAAGCCACTGAAAAAGACTTGCCGTCAAATCTGGGCTTGTTCCTTGCATGCCATACAAACAATAAGATCGATGTGAAACTAATTAGCCAAACCTCTTTAAGTTGTGAGCTACGTCCCATGCTCAAACCTTTGTGAAATACATCCACAAGAGCAAGAGGGAGAGCTCCCAAATCCAAAATAGCATAAAAATAAGACCATATGGCAGGTGTAAAAGGACAATGCAAAAATATATGCTGAATAGACTCAGTACATGTACCATATGTTCGTGGCGGATTTGGTATCCGGCGAATGGTCAACACGTGGGGTGGCGGATGTCAATCTCAGTCCTGTTGTGATGTATGCGAGCGTGCCAGTACCTTTGAGTTAGGTACAACTTCGATGCGGACGACCTCTGGCGAGCGTACTTCTGGCGAGTGTACTTCTCTGGCTAGTGTATCTGTTTGCTCCTAATTCCTGACTTCCTGACCAAGCGACTGTTACGCGGGCGTTGACAAGGCCGGCGTAAGAGGCTCGAACAAGACAGTATATTAGGATTTTTGTCTCAACCTATTGCAGATTGAGTAATCTTACTTTGATCCTGAGATGCAAAGCAGAGCAATAATTCAAGATTACGAGGAATAATCCTCCTCCAACCTATAGCAGATTGGTTCACGTTTTGTTACCGGAGTAACGACTCAATTGGCTACTGACGTAGCGACTGACACTGGCTTCAGCGAACGCGAACACGAGGTGAGCGTGCGACTCTGTACGTATGGTGGAGAGGTGCGGCTCTGTACGTATGGTGGCAAGTTGCGGCTACGATGTGCGGTATGCTGGAAGCGATAGGTCTCAGCGACTCTCGACACTAATGCAAGGCACACTTCGACAACCGTGCAAGGATACATCGACTGGTGGCGGGCGTAAGGTTGCAGAGAGGTTGGATGATGGTTGTTTGCGGTTTGTGGAGGCAGTGCGCGTAAGATGCTCCGGGGAGACTTTGCAAGGATTGCGATGTGCAAAAGCTTGTGTGTTTGTTTGATGGTTGGGAACCTCTTCTACGTTGTACAAGAACTCTTTATATAGAGGATGTCAAACCCTAATACTTGCGTATCAAGTAGCACAATAGATTTGGAGATCGATCAGGATTCAATTACCATAAACCAACTCCTTTTCGGATTCGTAAAGGAACCCCAAATCCTTTCCAAGAAGGAAAAAAATTAAATGTTCATCAGATTATCCTTTACTGAATAACCTCATGGGCCTCGATCCACAGTCTCGGCCAAATGTCAGTTTCGGCCCAAACACCATAAAACTCACATCTTGACACCCAAGCCACTCCTCGTCTTTGCATAAGATCATTACAAATAACTCTTCCTTTCAAAACCTTCCAAGCATGTAGAGACATTCTAGGCAAAATAAATTTAGACCATAGAGTCTTCTCCCAAGTAATAGGAGGAAATGGATGTCTCAAAAATCTGTAAGCATCTTTTGCTGTTAAAGTCCCCGTAGTTGAAGGCACCCATATGAGAATGTCCTCCATTGATGCATTGGTTGCAAAAGGAACTTGACTAACTTTATTACACAAAGCTGGATGAAGTTGAAGAAGATCTAGAAACACCCAAGAGCCATCAACAATATAATCAACAACTAAATTCTTATTCCCTTGCAACTTACAAGCTTATTGATATCTTATATGTCGAAAAAGATGAGAATCCAGGAGATGGAAAAAGTACTGTACAGGTACTTGAAATGCTTGCATAACATGTCTATGCATGACTACAGTTGGAGAACCAGACCATATTTTTTTCTATACATACCAAATGGGGACTAAAATGAGCATACCAAGTTACCAACTTATTTTATTTTTCAGAAACAACGGTACTTAAAACTCTTGAGATGAAAAACTTAAGGAATAAGAACGGCCGAGCCAGATGTTCTCCTATTCTCAAGATCTGCATGTGCCTCTGCTGCATGTGACAATGGGTACTTGTGATTTACTCGAACGCGCAACACACCGGATGCAACATTATCAAATACCTCTCCTGCAGACTCTAACAATTTGTCTCGAGTTGCAGTGTACTGAAATAGGGCAGGCCTTGTCAAGAAGAGTGACTTTGCTGCAAGAGCTGACAATGGAACAGGTTCAGGTTGACCTGATGCCTGCCCAAAACTCACCATGTATCCTCGATTCTTCAAGCATTCCAATGATCCCTAAATCATTAATCCAATTAGCTAACGAAATCACACTCTAACTACCAAATTCTTTTGGAAATCTCATACAATATAGTGAATATACCTCACAATGAGAAGCTTCACTGCTAATCAGGAAAAACATAGTGTAAAGAGGTACGCAACATGAAAAGAAAATGTAGATACTACCAGAAAGGTGTTCTTGCCTACAGAGTCATAGACAACATCAACTCCATTATCGGATGTTATTTCAGTCACACGAGCGACAAAGTCCTCTTCCTTATAGATTATGACATGGTGACAACCATCTTCCTTGGCTTGAACTGCTTTCTCTTTAGTCGATACAGTTCCAATGACAATGGCACCAAGGGAATTAGCCCACTGGCATAAAAGGGATCCAACTCCCCCAGCTGCTGCATGAACAAGGACAGTGTGTCCAGGTTGAACCTGTATAACAAGACTTAATTGTAGAGTAAAAGCAGCAAAATTTTGAATAACCATCAAACCATTTATAATTAGTCCTATCGGCCATGAAAAATCTCCTTCACGGTAAATATTTTATAGGAGATGTATTCATCGATCTACTAGCTTGTATAAGAATGATCTGCAATGCCACTTGCATAATGAGGGAAGTTGTTTAGTTCAAGCAATATATAGTCACTCACTAATTAATGACATCCTAAAATTTATATGATGCTGGATAGATATTAATGAACAACCTTGAAACATTGGCGCAGTAGAACCTGAGCTGTCATACCCTTAAGTATGACTGACGCTGCAACAATAGGATCAATGGAAGGAGGAACAGGCACAACTTTATTTGCAGGAAGGATCTGCTCTTCTGCATATGAGCCCATCGGAGTACCAATATAGGCAACAAGATCTCCAACTTGCCTGCCTGTTAGTCCAGATCCAACTGCTGTCACAACTCCACAAGCCTCCATACCTGAAATAAGAACAGATTTGCAAATGAAGGGGTTTCCAATTCTTGTACCCAATGTATGCATTAAAAACTTGTATATTAAATCAATCTTGGTTGATGTATAAATTCTTGGATTAAAAAGCTAAAAAAAATTGAAGCAAAACCTGGGATGAAGGGCATTGTATCAGCCTTGTAATATAGCCCTTTCCGGAAATATACATCAATGAAATTAATCCCAATGGCCTTGTTCTTCACTCGAATCTCACCCTCCTGCGGCTCTCCTCTTTCGACATCTTCCCATTTCAATACCTAACAGCGTTACATGACAGAGTAAATCATAATGAAACATTGGCCTAATGAGTAATGACAGGTACCTAACACAGAGGAAGATCAAAGGGAACTCTTATAAACTAGAGGTAAACTGATGGTGCATTGTACTGGGAAGTAGTGACGATTAACAAAATTTGAAAGATAAACATCAATGAAGCATATTATTTTCCCAATCGATTGCCTGCATACTATTGGCAAGAAAAGACGAGTTTGATCAGTGATCACCATGAATCAATAAGCAGATTACACAGAAAACACATCGGAATCTTTGTAAGTAACTTATGTATAGGTGAAGAAAGTAAAAGTTTCCGGATGAGATCAGGAGAGACAGATGCAAGTCTAAAATTCATTTATTGGTGCTGCATTAGGCACAGAACCAAAGCAAAAAGAACACAGGGTACCTCAGGTCCACCAAGTTGATGGATTCGAATAGCTTTCACCATCTTTACTGTAATTTGATTTCTGCATCCTAGTAGGTTAAGGTACATATCAGTGTTGGTATTCGGGTATAACCAACCAGTCTTGTCTAGGACCGGCGGACCCCCACAAGGGGTTGCACATTTCTATCATGTCATAAATTGTAAACTTTTTTTTTTTTTTTTTTTAAATGATGAGAAAAAAAAAACTAACCAATTATGGGGACTGTAGAAAAATGAATGCTGGCTACCTTCTTCGGTTTCAGCTCATGTGATAAAATGATTTCGTGATCCATCCGTGTCATTCTAAGTCATATTTACCAATGTAGTAATAAGTTTTGAGAGGAGGTGCAAGAAACTTGATGAGGAACGTAGGTTGTACTGATCTAGATTAAGACCTGTAAGATGCACCATAACTAAGAAAAGAAGACCAGATGGAAGAGGTCCCAATTATTTATATTGCATAACAAGCCCTTGATGATTATAGGTTTAAAGTTTAAGACATCCATTGCAATTGGTATACAACTACGTTTCCTCACATATATCCTTGAAATAAAACAAATAAACTGAGGTTTGCCTTAGGGGATAAGTACAACAGATCCAGATGTTTTCTTCTTCTCAAGGTCTGAATGTGCAAGTGCTGCTTCCGACAATGGGTAGGTGTGATTTACCCGAACCCGCAGTATACCAGCATCAACACTAGCAAATACCTCTCCTGCAGTCTCTAACAATTCGTCTCGAGTAGCTGTGTAATGGAAGAGGGAAGGCCTGGTCAAGAACAGTGACTTCACTGCAAGAGCTGATAATGGAACCGGATCTGGTGCACCTGATGACTGCCCAAAACTCACCATGTATCCACGAGACTTCAAGCATGTCAATGATCCCTGAATACAATATTACCCCCAATCAAGGACTCACACAACACGAACCAGAAATAGACTAGCTCTAATGAACTTCTTGTTAATTTATCAAGTTGATATACTCCACACCCTTGATCCATTCATGTCTACTACATGTAACCAGGCTAAATCTTGATTAAGATCAGATGAAGATTATTCTAAACATGTTCATCTAAAAGAAATGAAGAAACTAAAAAGATAAAGAATACAACTAATAGACAGAAACAAAAAACCATAAAAGGTTCTCAGGTAGAAGTTGAACATAGAATGATCTTTCTCACTTAATTCTTTTGGTTCAGTTTTTTTTGTTTTTGTTTTTCTTATTAAGAGAGTGAAGAGTAGTTACCTCAAATGTATCCTTCCCTACAGAATCGTAGACAACTTCAACCCCATTGCCAGATGTTATTTCAGTCACACGAGCAACAAAGTCCTCTTCCTTGTAGGTTATGACATGGTGACAGCCATCTCCCTTGGCTTGAGCTGCCTTCTCTTTAGTTGATACAGTGCCAATGACAGTCGCACCAAGGGCATTAGCCCACTGGCATAAAAGGGATCCAACTCCACCAGCTGCTGCATGAACAAGAATTGTATGTCCAGGTTCCACCTGTATCGGATAAAAACAACACAAGTTTCAAATCTGTGAGTCCATGACTTTCCACAATTATATTCCTATGCTGCAACCTCGTGATGCCTACTGTAAAAACTTGAGGGGGCATGATAGTGATACGCTTAAAGCAGGTGGAACCCTTAAGAGGCTTATCTCAGTCTAGGAGATTATGTGGTTAAAGATAGTTTACATTCCTTTGCTCTTAAGAAGAGCCATGTATTGATGAGCATATAGCATTCCTATGCTCTTTTTATCTTAGTTCAAAGAAACTGAACATAAATCAGGATTAAGAAACGAAATCAACCAGTGCACGTTCATAACCGATCATACTGCTTTAAAAAAAAAAGCAAGGATAATTGCTAAAATTAGTTTGGCTCCTGACAATCAAAACAACAGATAAAACCAATATCATAGAAATCCTTTACAGATACTAGCAGTGACCGGTCTAATGGTAGTCAATATACAATGATTAGGTGTATGCAACATATGGCTTTATTGCAAGGCCACACACATTTAATAAAGAATAAAACCAACATCATCACAATATCTAAGATGTCCTTTCTTGGAACACTTTACCATCTCATGTATTATAAACTTATACTTCAAATAAGCTTCATTTCACCAACTCAAATATGGTTTATGAGTTCTAAAATTCCAGATGGGATGGATGTAAAAGTACCTTGAAACAACGACGCAGTAGAAACTGAGCTGTCATGCCCTTGAGCAAAAGGGATGCGGCAACAGTAGGCTCAATGGAAGGAGGAACAGGAACAACTTTGTTTGCAGGAAGGATCTGCTCCTCCACATAGGAGCCCATTGCATCACCAGCAAAGGCTACAACATCGCCAACTTGCCTGCCAGTTAGTCCAGGTCCAACGGCTGTCACAACTCCACAAGCCTCCACACCTGGAACAAAAAACCTTGTTTGTATATAAATAGTTTCTGTCAGCATTCCAATTAGGAACAAGAAGAAAAATCCATCTAAATGACGGAAGCAGATCATGAAGTCCTAAAATTTCGACTACATGTTGATCTAGGTTGAAAGGTTTCTTCATAAAAAATCTGTAAGTAATTCGTATTCAGTTAATGAAACTAAAGAAAGGAAGCAAAACCTGGGATGTAAGGAATTGAAGGAGTCTTATAAACCCCCTTGCGGAAGTACACATCAATGAAATTAAGCCCAATGGCCTTGTTCTTCACACGAACCTCGCCCTCCTTCGGCTCTCCTACCTCCACATCTTCCCATTTCAACACCTAACATCATTACATGACACAGCTAGTGTTAAAATATCAATGAAATTCAGCTACCATGTGAGCAGAATAACTTCTAACACTCTTGCACCAGTGCTGATTTCATTACAGAACGACATCAGGTATTCTCAAGTAACATCAACAAACCATGATCATATTTCTTCAGTCTCTTACCAAATTACCCAGAAACAAACTACTGATTTCACTCATTCATCACAAACGGCTTTCATAGTTTAAAAAACTGATCATGAATCCATAGTGGGTTCTCTGGTACAGATAACAATAAGTGCCCAGTATATTACTTACTTCAGTTTTCATACTTTGAAATGAAAACTCACCATGAACCCAATTCCAAACATAAAAAGAGAGACAGAGAGAGAGAGAAGTATACCTCAGGCCCACCATGTTCATGGACTCTAATGCCTTTGACCATCTTAGCTAATGCTGATGATGATGCTTGAGTTGCAAGAGCTCTAACTAGTTGTGATTTCTGGGTTCTAAGTGAACAGTTAACCCTAGTTTTGCTGAGAATCGAGAGAGTGTAAACTTGTGGAACCAACTGGAAACTTATTCGAAGTGAACCCATTTTTACTAGTTTTATACGTTACTGATTACTGATATTTGTCTACATCAATGGTTGATTTAATATAGATGAGAAACGGGTATGGACTCTTTAACAGCTAGGCACTAATTTCACTACGTAACGAAGCTGAGAGCAGCTAGGCCCACGACGTAAAAGAAACATGAGCAAAACTGGCCTTGTCGATATGCAACAATCAAGGTTGGTTAAGTTAGGATATAAAAACAACTACATAGCTACCATAATTTTGATGTAAAATTATGTGGTCTGTTCTTTTAAAGTGTTACAGGGTTTGATGGCTGGATTTAGAGTAGTGTCCTGGGAGCATGTAAGGAAGGAACACAACCAACTAGAGCACAAGTTGGATATATGGACAATTTACAACTTCTTATACCATATTCAAGTCTTAGATTTTCCTATTATCATCAAGCCATGCATAAGGTTCTGCCAGCCATAAACTTCTATGAGGAAAAAGAGTGAAAGTACGTGGATGACATATATTGATACTAAAGGATTTCATGCATCCCTTCAATCCCAGCTTGAGGCCTCAGCTTGCATGGCTAGCTCTTGCACCTTTGAAGTTCATGCAGGACTTTCACTTTCATTCAGTACAGCATACAGCAATTTACACTCTTCTTCTTCTTCGGGTTCAATGTGAAAGATCAATACCAAATAATCCTTTAATACTTTAGTTGAACATAAACCATGTAAACACATAGTCAAAACCAAGATCAGAATAATACCTGCTGCATTAAAACTGATTGCCATTGCTTGCTCTTCAAGTAACTCCGATCTGCAAGCTTTAGTCTTCTGAATATCTCTCACAATTGCTCCTTGAATGGGATAGGATACTGAATGCGTTAGTAATGATATCAGGGACTAATGCTCATGTATATATAGTGATCAACTAGTGCCTTGCCCATTAAAGAGTCCTAGTTGATCTCTACAATGTCTCCTTATTGTCATGAGATTCATATCAGATTCTGTATTTGATTCTTACTCAATATATTGATTATATGTTTATCAATATATCACAAAAATTACATTCCTTATTCAACCCTTATTACTTAGATAATGTTTAATCAATTGCTTAATACTCAAGACATAGAATTATTGTATAAATCCAATTTATTCTTTCAATCTCCCACTGGACTGTACAATCATTCAAATGTAAGCAAAAGAACCAAAACAGAAAATAAGCAATAAACTGTAGGCTTGCGTGAGCTGAACAAAATGTATAAATCCAAAAGTAAACAACTCAGTCACATTAACAAATGTAGAACCTAAGATCTAGCAAATTCAACAGAAAATGCAGATTGAAGATCACTGCACAAGTTCCTGCAAAGCACAAGAGTTCCAGATATGAACTAGAGTAGAGCTAATGACATTTCACACATATATAACTGCATTGTCCAAATTATCTTGTCCTCTGTATGGTTTTAAACAAAAACTCCAAAATCACAAGTAACTTAACACTAGTGGACATGAAAATACTTGTTAACTGAAAAGGCAACCATATACATAACATATACTGCACATAAGTATCCACTTGAACTTCTCAATAACTTGAATAATAAAATTGAAATCAGAAACTGAACTTAATATAACTCTGAAAATAGTATAAATGGAATTCCTCAATTTCATTTGATAACAGAATCAAGTTTACATAACCACAAAACATAAATACAAGAATAAAACATAATATTGAAAATCTGTAACTAAATTTTGAATGCTCCCACTAAATTCCAGAATCTAACTTCTCAAGAACACCTAGTCTAGCACAATGCTTCTTAAAAGTCTCAACTGGTAATGGTTTGGTAAAAGAGTCTGCTAACTGTTCTTCTGTAGCAATATTCAAAATCTTGACTTCACCATCCTTGACTCTTTTCCTCACACCATAATACTTGAGATCAATGTCCTTAGAATTGGTTGATCTCTTACTGTTCTTACAGAAAAATATTGCAGCCTCATTATCACAGTATACACTTAGTTTATTTGGAATCACATGGCTTAGTATTTTGGTCTCTATCAGAAAATTTCTGATCCATATACCTTCACACACACCTTCATAAACAGCTATGACTTCTGCTTGCATAGTAGAAGTTGCAACTATAGTCTGTTTCATGGTTTTCCATGCAACAACACCTCCTGCTAACATATACACATAACCACAAGTAGACTTATCCAAATTTGGATAATTTCCAGCAAAATCAGAATCTGTAAAGCCTTCTAAAACTAAGTTTTTCACTTTCCTATAAACAAGCAAATGATTTTTGGTTCTCTGAAGATATCTGAGAACCTTCTTACCAGCATTCCAATGTTGAATGGATGGATTACTTTGGAATCCAGAAAGCATGCCAATTGCAAATGCTAAGTCTGGTCTAGTGCATACCTGAGCATACATTAAACTACCAACTAATCTAGAATATGGCTTTGAATCCATATCAGCTTTCTGTTATGCAGAATCCATATCAGCTTTCTGTTCTGCAGACATAGGCAATTTGTTTTTATACAATTTATCTCCTTTAGACATAGGGACTTCACCAGAACTACAAGTTTCCATTCCAAAACGTTTCAGAATTTTTGTAATGTAACTTGCTTGTGACAAACCTAATAAGCCAAGTTTTCTATCCCTTTTTATCTCAATGCCTAAGACAAAAGATGCTTCCCCCAAATCTTTCATGTCAAATTTCTTTGACAGAAAGATTTTAGTGTCTTTAAGTAATTTAACATTACTGCTTGCCAAGAGAATATCATCTACATATAATATGAGAAAAATAAAATTATTTCCCATAATCTTGAGATAAATGCATTCATCAACAATATTTTATGTAAAACCAAAAGTTGATATCACTGAATCAAATTTCCTATACCACTGCCTATATGCTTGTTTTAATCCATAAATTGATTTCTTAAGCTTACAAACCATTTTCTCTTTCCCTGGAACAACAAAACCTTCAGGTTGTTTCATAAAAATTGTTTCTTCAAGCTCACCATTTAGAAAAGCTATTTTGACATCCATCTGATGTAACTCCATATCAAAATGAGCCACTAATGCCATAATTATTCTGAAAGAGTCTTTAGTAGACACAGGAGAAAATGTTTCAGTAAAATCAATTACTTCTTGTTGAGTGAAACCCTTAGCAATTAACCTAGCCTTAAACCTCTCTATATTTCCCTTAGCATCTCTTTTAGTTTTATAAACCCACTAACAGCGTATTGCTTTTTTATTTTCATCAGCCTTAACCAAATCCCAGACTTCATTATTCTTCATAGACTCAATTTCTGCATCCATGGCTTCTTGCCATTTAGCTGAGTACGTCTTCACTTTTAATAGCTGCAGTAAAAGTGACTGGATCAATGTCTTCATCTAATGCATTATCAATTTCTTTAGAAAACACTAGATATTCACTGTTACTCCCAAAAGTGGGAATTCTTTCCCTCTGAGATTTTCTATGTTTAGGACTTGGTTCAGGTTTTTCTTGAGGCTCTAGTGGTATTTCTTGAGGTTCTGTATCTTCTAAAAGTTGATCAATTTCCATGTCTTCTGAAATATTTTCATTTATTAGCTCTGTGACTAATTCTTCCCCCAAAATACTAGTTTCAGATAAATTTTGATTTTCTGTATTCAAATCTGAAAATAATGTTGAAGGATTATGATTTTGTAGGTTAAGTGAATTTTCTGAATTTTCTGCAATTTCATCAAAATCTGTAGATAAATCTACATACTATGTATTATATGAAGACTCTCCTAAAAATTTGACTTGATGAGTCTCAAATATTCTTGGAGTATGTTTACTTGAGTAGAGTTTATACCCCTTTGATTTTTCACAGTAACCTACAAAATAACAACTAACAGACCTTGGCTCAAGCTTTTCTAAATTAGGATTATAAATCCTAGCTTATGCATTGCAGCCCCAGACATGCATATGATGCAAGCTTGGCTGCTTCCCATGCCAAAGTTCATAGGGTGTTTTATGATTTGCTTGGTGCTCTTGTTGACAGTATATATGGTGCACCGCCAAGCATATTCAACGACCTCGTAGACCGGCCAACCGGCGCGATAGGTCCTGTTTTCGGCATGCATCGGGTAGACCGGCACTTCGGCTACATCTCCATTGTGGAAGATCACCGGTGCCGCATCTGGAAGGCGTGCCACCGGGCTCCGCAAATAGCTTCGTGAGCAGGAATACTGTACCTCCATCCCACATTGGAAACATGGTGTAGGAGGGGCCTTCCTTAGTTATAAAAGGAAGGCTTCCCCCTTAGAATCTAGGGACTGGCAACTGAGCGTTCCACCCTTATAACCCCGATGGCTTATTAGACCGCTATAGTATATTCTAAGTGGACGTAGTCATGCCCACCGATGGTATGACGAACCACTATAAACCCTTGTGTCGATCTTTAATATTGTTTTTGTTAGAGTCTCCGGATTCTGACAGAAACAGCTCTATTGCAAATATAATTTGTAGTTTTTAAAGCTTCTCCCCAAAGATATAAAGGCAAACCAGATGTACACATCATGCTCCTAACCATACCTAAAAGAGTTCTATTCTTTCTTTCTGGCACTCCATTTTGTTGAGGATTATGAGGAGTTGTATACTGTGCTTTAATGCCATGCTCCTCAAGAAACACAACAAATGGCCCTTTATGTTGACCAGTTTCAGTATATCTACCATAAAATTCTCCTCCCCTATCTGATCTCACAGTTTTTATTTTCATGCCAAGTTGAAGTTCAACTTCAGCTTTGAAAACCTTAAAAGCTTCTATAGATTGTGCTTTTTCAGATAATAACTGAATGTGACAAAAACGTGAGAAATCATCTATGAATGTAATAAAGTAGACGTTTCCACAGATAGTTTTATGACTTATAGGTGCCCAAATGTCTGTATGAATTAACTCTAATAGATTAGTAGCTCTATATGCACCATTTCTGTTTAAGTTAGTCATTTTTCCCTTATAGTATTCCACACATTCATTCAAGTCAGAGAAATCTAATTCTGGTAACATTTTGTTCTTAACAAGAGTTTTTAATCTTTCTTTTAATATATGGTCTAGTCTTCTATGCCATAGATAGGCTGACTTATCATTAAACATGGTTCTTTTAACACCAGAAACAATGTTATTACTTGAAGCTGCATTTATACTTGAGTTCTCAATTGAATAAACTGTAGGAGAATTTTCAATGCTACATTGTATCTGTAAATATCCATTTAAACGCAAAGCAGAACCAACACATAATGAATCTTTAATAAACTTTATTCCATTAATGTCATAAAGAAAACTATAGCCAAGCTGAACCAAAAGATCCCAAGAGATTAAGTTTCTCTTCATTGTGGGTACAAAATAAACTTTATCTAGAAAAAGAAAATTCCCTAAACTTAGACATAAAACTAAACTGCCTATGGCCTTCACTGAGACTTTCATCCCATTGCCTACTCGAATGTGAGCTTCATCACTTCTTAGTTTCCTCCTCTTTGTGAAGCCCTGCATGGAATTAACTATGTGTAAGGGAGAGCCAGAATCTAACCAAAAGGTATTTGGTTCTACATTTATTAAATCAACTTCTAAAAAATAAAGAGATGGAAAATTAAAAGTTTTTAGACAGGTTTAGGTTCTTACCCTTCTTAAGCATCCAAGCCTTAAAGCCACTGCAATCCTTCTTCTTATGGCCAGGCTTCTTACAGAAATAACACTTGAACTTGAAAGTTCCAGTGTTGGATGTCCCTGCCCCCTTAGCTGAATGAGGCTTAAAGTTGATCCTTTTAGCTCCTAGGTTCTTCTTCCACTTGTTCTTGCCTACAATATTGACTGTTGCCTCCGGATTGGAAGCCTTAATGACACCATAAGTTGGATCATCAGCTTTGATCCTAGTCTCTTCTTCAGTTGCTATAGTGAGGAGTTCATTAAGCCCCCACTTTTCCTTTTGAGCATAGTAACGGGACTTAAGCTGATTGAAACTTGGAGGAAGAGAGTGAAGTGCAGTATTTAGCACATACTCATCAGGGAGTATCAGATTGAGATTCTTAAGCCTATTCACTATATTCTCAATTTTCAGAATGTGATCACTGACACCTCCTACACCATTATACTTAAGAGTGCTTAATTTTAGAGATAAAGTAGATGACTCAGACTTGTCAGTCTTCTTAAACTTCTCTTTTACATACTCTAGCAAGTCATATGCATACTCCATCTCTGGAATTAATCCATCTATAGTCTCAGTCATGGTGGCTCTAGCTATGTTTCTGCAGATATCATTCTTCCTATGCCATGATCTCTCATACTCATAAGCTTCAGGGAACTCATCTCTGTCACACTCCTCTATGTGTGGTGGTACATGGGTTCTGATGCAATCATCTAACTCATGGTTGAGTGAAAAATACATGTCCAGCTGCCTCCTCCATGCTATGTAATTGGAACCAGTCAAAAGCTCAATCTGGTTAAGAGTAACCACCTGGACACCTAAAGAGCAAACAAAAGATTTTTCAATTATTATTCTTGTTTCTGTATTTATATGTTTGTAGAGTCTCTAAGGTTTTATTAAGTGTTTTCTGTGTTTTTAATGATATCCATCAAGTAAAAACAATCACACAAACACAGAATGCACAAAACAAACACAAAAACCAAAATCACACTTCACAAAACATCTCAATATCTCAACTATAACACGTGCTTAACTACACTTATATAGCAGTAGATTAAACACATAATCTGAAGTTTCTGAATCCACAAACCATAGTAATTAAACTCAAGTTTATATAAAAGAAGCAGTCAACACCTATATGGCAGAAGAAAAGCTTCAAGCATAACCAAATATGAGATTAGAAACCATGTATGCAGCTGTTCTAGTTCTTAAGCAATGCATTGATACTTCTATGGAAGACAAAATATGCATATTTTAAAAATCTAGTAACACAAGTTTTCAAGTTTTTTATGCTAAATTGATCGTCTGCAATCAGAAAAAGTTTTGCTATGTGCAATATACAATTCATAAAAGCAGAAAACCAAAAAAAAAAACTCAAGGAATTTCCATATGTTCATACTGAAATCAAGTTAAACCAAATCTTGATAAAACCATTCCTTTCTTCTGTAAATTTCTTGTTATGATAAAAGTTAAACATGGGAGACCAAAACACAACAATGACTAAAAGAAAATTTTACATATTTGATGCAGAAAGCTTAAGTCAATTTAGATGTCAAAAAAATTTCGATTCACCAAATTGACATACCTTAACCTCTGCTACAGCGGCTGCATGGTTAGTTAAAGCAAACAACAATCCAATACATAGCACACAAATCAAATCGAAGTAATCAAGAACACACACAGAGAATCAAGCAAAAAATCCCAAATTTTTTCTGGTCCCATTTAACTTAACCTAATTGCACGCTGGGGATGCTTCTAGGGTTCTCTAGTTGTTCTTAATCTAACCTGAATTGCGAGCTCCGGGTCTTGAATCCCATTAATTTCATGAATGAAATTGCGCGCCTTGTTCCCAGCCAAAACTAGAACCCAGAAACTAGTCGTTGTAAAATAACGACTAGTTGACTTAACTCCTTTGCAGAAGGTTTCCGGGTCAGGTCGCAGACCGGGTAGCACGACTCACAGGCCCAAGTTTGTTTCTGAATGGGTCAGCTTCGCTGGCCCGTTTTCTAAAGTTTTTTTTTTTTTTTTTTTATTGCGGAAAAGGTTTTGTAAAACCCTGAATACTGAATTTGATTTTCTTAATCGATTTACATGCATGGTTCTTTAGGCTCTGATACCAATTAAAAGATCAGTACCAAATAATCCTTTAATACTTTAGTTGAACATAAACCATGTAAACACATAATCAAAACCAAGATCAGAATAATACCTGCTGCATTAAAACTGATTGCTATTGCTTGCTCTTCAGGTAACTCCGGTCTTCAAGGTTTAGTCTTCTGAATATCTCTCACAATTGCTCCTTGAATGAGATAGGATACTGAATGCGTTAGTAATGATATCAGGGACTAATGCTCATGTATATATACTGATCAACTAGTGCCTTGCCCATTAAAGAGTCCGAGTTGATCTCTACAATATCTCCTTATTGTCATGAGATTCATATCTGATTCTGTATTGGATTCTTCCTCAATATATTGATTATATGTCTATCAATATATCACAAAGATTACATTCCTTATTCAACCCTTATTACTTAGATAATATTTAATCAATTTCTTAATACTCAAGACATAGAATTATTGTATAAGTCCAATTTATTCTTTCACAATGTCCTTACAATCCGGCGTTGAGCTGAAATCGAAATCAAAATCATAACGGTTATTGTCCAAGGCAAGTCGAAAAGCACGAGACTTTAGGGTCTCAATAGAGAGTTCTTGACCTTCACCAACAATCCGAAAGGTGGTAACACAATCGAAGATACTGATACTCATCAAAATACTCGTTCCTACCTGTCTGTAGAAGACAGGAGTCCCGTTTGCCGCAAATGAACTAAATTCTGAGTTCTCACTATATCAAAATGGGTCGGTAGACGTGCTTCACTGAATGGATCTAGAAATTAACTAAATAGGGGGCCTTGATAATGATAACGCCCAATATCATCCTCATCACTTGGTTCCCAGCGGAAAGAGAATACTAAAACCTCACTAAAAAAGACGTTAATGAAAGAAAAAATTGGACTTATACAATAATTCTATGTCTTGAGTATTAAACAATTGATTAAATATTATCTAAGTAATAAGAGTTGAATAAGGAATGTAATCTTTGTGATATATTGATAACATATAATCAGTATATTGAGTAAGAATCCAATACAAAATCTGATATGAATCTCATGTCGATAAGGAAACTATATTGAGATCAACTAGGACTCTTTAATGGGCAAGACACTAGTTGATCACTATATATACATGAGCATTAGTCCCTGGTCTCATCACCAACGCATATAACATCCTATCCCATTGAAGGAGCAATTGTGAGAGAGATTAGAAGACTAAAGCTTGAAATTTGGAGTTACTTGAGCAGCAAGCAATGGCGATCAGCATCAATGCAGCAGGTAGCAATTCTGTTCTTGTGTTTAATTTCGTGTTTACATGGTTTAAGGTTCATTACAGTATCTAAAGGATTATTTGGTTTTGATCTTTCAATTGGTATCATGAGCTAGTTGAACCATGCATGTAAATCGATTAAGAAAATCAAATTCAGAATTCAGGATTTTAACAAAAAACTTTTTCGCAAAAAAAATAATAATAAAAAAATAAATAAATAAAACTTCAGAAAATGGGTCAGCTTTGCTGACCCATTCAGAAACAACTTGGGCATGTGAACCGTGCTACCCGACCTGCGACCCGATCCGGAATTACTATGCAAAGAGATTGAGGAAACTAGTCGTTACTTCACAACGACTAGTTTCTGGTTTCTGGTTCGAGCTGGGAGGAAGGTGCGCGATTTCGTTCATGAAGTCGATGGGATTCAAGACCCACAGCTCACAATTCAGGTTAGATTAAGAACAACTAGAGAACCCTAAGAACATTCCCGGCGTGCACATATGTTAAGTTAGATGGGGGACCGGATGAAATTTGGGATTTTTCACGATTCTCTGTGTGTGTTCTTGATTGTTTCGATTCGACTTGTATGCTGTATATGGTATTGCTGTTTGCTTTAATGAACCATGCAGCGCTGTATGAGAGGCTAAGGTATGTCCATTTGGTGAATCGAAATTTTTTGACATCTAGATTGACTTAAGCTATCTGCATAAAATCTGCAAAATTTTCCTTTGGTTATTGTTGTGATTTGGTCTCCCATTAACTTTTATCATAACAAGAAATTTACAGAAGAAATGAATGGTTTTTATCAAGATTTGGTTTAAATTGATTTCAGTATAAACATATAGAAATTCCTTGAGTTTTTTGGTTTTCTGCTTTTGTGAATTGTATATTGCACATAGTAAAACTCTTCATGATTGCAGACGATCAATTGAGCATAAAAACTTGAAAACT
The DNA here is from genome assembly GCA_963682095.1 of Potentilla sterilis. Classification (NCBI taxonomy): domain Eukaryota; kingdom Viridiplantae; phylum Streptophyta; class Magnoliopsida; order Rosales; family Rosaceae; genus Potentilla; species Potentilla sterilis. The sequence continues at coordinate 4,928,202 of OY821763.1, read as the reverse complement.
TGTGCTTCTGGATTTTTAAAACATGCATATTTTGTATTCCATAGAAGTATTGATGCATTGCTTAAAAACTAGAACAGTTGCATACATGGTTTCTAATCTCATATTTGGTTATGCCTGAAGCTTTTCTTCTGCCATATAGGTATTGACTGTTTCTTTTATAAAACTTGAGTTTAATTACTGTGGTTTGTGGATTCAGAAACTTTAGTTATATGTTTAATCTACTGCTATATAAGTATAGTTAAGCATGTATTACAGCTGGAATATTGAGATTGTTTTGTGAAGCATGATTTTGGTTTGTTTTGAACTTTCTGTGTTTATGTGATTGCCTTTTCTTGATGAATTTCATTAAAAACACAGAAGACACTTAACAAAACCTAGACTTTACAAATAAATAAATACAATAATAAGAATTTTAAATGAAAATCTTTTTTGTTTGCTCTCTAGGTGTCAAAGTGGTTACTCTTAACCAGATTGAGCTTTTAACTGGTGCCAATTACATAACATGGAGGAGGCAACTGGATATGTTATTTTCTCTCAATAATGAGCTTGATGATTGTCTTCGTACTGAGGTGCCACCACACATAGAAGATAGGGACAAAGATCAATTCTCTGTAGTTTGGGAATATGATACCTTATGGCATAGGAAGAATAACATATGCATGAACATCATTAGAGCCACCGCCATGACAGAGACCATAGCTGGGACTATCCCAGAGATGGAGTATGCATATGATCTTCTGGAGCATGTGCAGGAAAAATTTAAGAAGACTGACAAGTCAGAGGCATGGGCATTGTCTCTGACATTGAGCACCCTTAAGTATAATGGTGTATGAGGTGCTAGGGATCATATCCTAAAAATTGAGAATATAGTGAATAAGCTTAAAAATCTCAATTTGGTGCTCCCTGATTAGTATGTTGTGCGTACTGCACTTCATTCTCTTCCTCCCAGTTTCAATCAGCTGAAGTCGAGCTACAATGCTCAGAAAGAAAAGTGGGGACTTAATGAACTCCTTGCTATAGTAACTGAAGAAGAGACTCGGATCAAGGCTGATGATCCAGCTTATGGTGTCATTAAGGCTTCCAGCTCCGAGGCAACAATCAATATGGTAGGCAAGAACAAGTGGAAGGAGAAGCTAGGAGCTAAGAAGACTAATTTTAAGCCTCATTCTGCTAAGGGTACAAGGACATCCAACACTAGAACTTTTAAGTTCAAGTGTTATTTTTGCAAGAAGCCTGGCCATAAAAAGAAGGTTTGTAGTGACTTTAAGGCTTGGATGATTAAGAAGGGTGAGAACCTAAACCTGTCTAAAACTTGTAATATTCCATCTCTTTATTTTCTAGAAGTTGATTTAATAAATGTAGAACCAAATACTTTTTGGCTTGATTCCGGCTCTCCTTTACACATAGTTAATTCCATGCAGGGCTTCACAAAGAGGAGGAAACCAAGAAGTGATGAAGCTCACATTCGAGTAGGGAATGAGATGAAAGTCTCAGTGAAGGCCATAGGCAGTTTAGTACTATGTTTAAGTTTAGGAAATTATCTTTTTTTGGATAATGTTTATTTTGTATCCACAATGAAGAGAAACTTAATCTCTTGGGATCTTTTGGTTCAGCTTGGCTATAGTTTTCTTTATGACATTAATGAAATAAAGTTTATTAAGAATTCATTATGTGTTGATTTTGCTTTGCGTTTGAATGGTTATTTACAGATACAATGCAATATTGATAATTCTCAAACAGTTTATTCTATTGAGAACTCAAGTATAAATGCAGCTTCCAGTAATAACATTGTTTCTGGTGTTAAAAGAACTATGTTTAATGATAAGTCAGCCTATCTTTGGCATAGAAGACTAGGTCATATATTAAAAGAAAGATTAAAAACTCTTGTTAAGAACAAAATGTTACCAGAATTAGATTTTTCTGACTTGAATGAATATGTGGAATGCTATAAGGGAAAAATGACTAACTTAAACAGAAAGGGTGTATATAGAGTTGCCAGTCTATTAGAGTTGATTCATACAGACATATGTGGACCAATAAGTCATAAAACTATCTGTGGAAATGTCTACTTCATTTCATTTAGAGATGATTTCTCACTTTTTTGTCACATTCAGTTGTTATCTGAAATTGCAGTCTATAGAAGCTTTAAGGTTTTCAAAGCTGAAGTTGAACTTCAACTTGGCATGAAAATAAAAAGTGTGAGATAAGATGGGGGGGGGGAGAATTTTATGGTATGTATACTGAAACTGGCCAACATAAATGGCTATTTGCTATGTTTCTTGAGGAGCATGACATTAAAGCACAGTATACAACTCCACATAATCCCCAACAAAATGGAGTGGCAAAAAGAAAGAATATAACTCTTCTAGGCATGGTTAAGAGCATGATGTGTACATCTGGTTTGCCTATATATTTTTGGGGAGAAGCTTTAAAAACTGTAAATTATATTTGCAATAGAGCACCAAGCAAATCAGTAGATAAAACACCCTATGAACTCTTGCTTGGGAAGCAGCCAAGCTTGCATCATATGCATGTCTGGGGCTGCACTGCAGAATCTAGGATTTATAATCCAAATTTAGAAAAGCTTGAGCCAAGATCTGTTAGTTGTTATTTTGTAGGTTACTGTGAAAAAATCAAAGGGGTATAAACTCTACTCGAGTAAACATACTCCAAGAATATTTGAGACTCATCAAGTCAAATTTTTAGGAGAGTCTTCATGCAATGCAGAGTATGTAGATTTATCTACAGACTTTGAAAAAATTGTGGAAAATTCAGAAAATTCACTTAACTTACAGAATGATATTTCTTCAACATTATTTTCAGATATAAATAAAGAAAATCAAAATTTATCTGAAACTAGAGTTTTGGGGGAAAAATTAGTCACTGAGCCAATAAATGAAATTTTTCAGAAAATATGGAAATTGATAAACTTGTAGAGAATACAGAAACTCAAGAAAATATAATACCAGTGAAGCCTCAAGAAGAGCTTGAGCCAAGTCCTAAACGTAGAAGATCTCAGTGGGAAAGAATTCCCACTTTTGGAGGTGTTGCGGGGTCTTTTAAATTAGGAAAAAAGACCATTTGCACAAAAAGGGTGAAAAACTTGGCCATTCCAATGTTACATACCCATTCCAATGAATCTTGACAAAAATACCTAATTACCCTATACTAAACCCTAATATCATCATTCCCCTCCTCCTTTCTAACCACCAGACCTCTCTCTCTCTCTCTCTCTCTCTCTCTCTCTCTCTCTCTCTCTCTCTCTCTCTCTCTCTCTCTCTCTCTCTCTCTCTCTCTCTCTCTCTCTCTCTCTCTCTCTCTCTCTCCGGCACCACCGTCGACGACAAAAGCCACGACCATCAACGCCGAGACCAAGTTGTAGATCTGACGACGAGGAAACGATCTGAGCGACATTTAAAACTGTGCGAGCCGCAGAGATCCGTCGCCGGTGGATCAATATTCAAGCGAGGGGATTCGAACAAAAACCCATCTTGGTTTGGGGTTTCTTGATGATCGGGACGACACTTCATTTATTCCATCTTGGTTTTTGGTTCTGTTGGTTTTGGGTTCCAGGTGTAGAGGTTTATCCTAAAAGGGCTCGTTTGTGCTTTCATTTTCATGATCACCAAGATGGTCTTCTTTCATCTGTAGGGTTTTATCCCGAAAGGCATCGCGAGGAGGACGATGAAGATTCTCTTCTTTTCTTTCGTAGTCATCGGTGGTGTCTCCATGATTGTCTCTTAGGTACAGAGACTTGAAATTTTTGAAGAGAAACTCATCATGTGATTGTGATTTCGGAGAAGGAAGAAGAAGATTGAGGTTTTTTTTTGGGTTGTAATACTATTGGCGGCGGGTCCTCCTCCTCCAACATTAAGGTTTTGATCGAATTGGGAATACTATTACTGAGGTCAGTAATTGATTTACTGGGGATCAGTAATCAATTACTGGGGGTCAGTAATCGATTATTGGGGGTCAGTAACGGGGTCAGTAATATGGTTACTGGAAAATATGGAATCTGTAACCTGATTACTGGGGGTCAGTAACCTGATTACTGGGGTCAGTAATCGATAACAGGGAGTCAGTAACATGGTTACTGGAAAATATGGAATCTGTAACCTGATTACTGGGGGCCAGTAATCTTATTACTGGGGGTCAGTAATCGATTACTGGGGGTCAGTAACATGGTTACTGGAAAATATGGTATCTGTAACCTGATTACTAGGGGTCAGTAATCTTATTACTGGGGGTCAGTAATCGATTACTGGGGGTCAGTAATCGATTACTGGGGGTCAGTAACATGGTTACTGGAAAATATGGTATCTGTAACCTGATTACTAGGGGTCAGTAATCTTATTACTGGGGGTCAGTAATCGATTACTGGGGGTCAGTAACATGGTTACTGGAAAATATGGAATCTGTAACCTGATTACTGGGGGTCAGTAATCTGATTACTGGGGGTCAGTAATCGATTACTGGGGGTCAGTAACTTGATTACTGGAAATCTGTAATCTGTAAATTGCTTACTGGGACTCAGTAACCATCATCCAATAACCTGATTATAAAAAAAAAATTCGACGAAAAAAAAAATATTCCGGCGAAAAAAATTTGGTGACTGGAATCCGGCGAGTCCGGCGACCGGCCATGGGAGGCCGGCGGAGTTAAGTGACCTTTCGGCAAAGTTTATTTATCTTCCACTTTCTCAGCACATTATAAATCAAAAATATGTTAGATAAGACAGAAGGACAAAAAAAGAAGAAAAAAATTAAAATTGTACTAGGGTTGAAAAAGATTTGTTCAAATGGGCAATAGAGTTGTTACCTTATGTTGAATAGGGGAAGAAAATAAGATGGTCATTGGAATAGGTAATGAGGGGGTCAAATTAGCACTAAATGAACATTTTCTCTTTAGATTAAGGATGACTAGGCTAAGATTAACCTAATAATCCGATTAATGGGAAATCTTATGTGTGATTCAGACAACAAATTGAAATCAAAGGAGCTTGGCAGTATGAGGCATGTCGGTGATCACAGCATGAGCGTCGTGCGGGAGCTAGAAACACACTGCGGTGAAGAGAATTGCGGGGTTTTCTGGGTTCCTGAATTTTCTGGGTTTCTGAAACAGAGTTTGAAAGAGGCTTTTGGAGGAAAGATGGATGTGAGCTTGGTGATGGTGCTTGAATGCGTGAGGCTTGATGGCTTGGGGAATTTGAAGACTGTTTTGGGTTAGCTCAATGGTGCTTGATGATCGATCCCCCTTGATCGATGCCTCATTCCCCCTTTTATAGGCTCAGAGTTGGGTGCAGGGGAGGCTCAAACACTTCTAACCCGTTGGACAAAACCCTCCCTTTTCAATCTCGTCCTTGATTTTTGCAGAAGAATGGGGAAAAGACGTTTGCTTGAATTGGGTTCTCTAGGGAAGATGAAACCTGCTGCAGGGAAAAAAGGTTCTGGGCATTTGGCTGGTGTCATCGAGCGAGGAAAAAACTGAGCTGCTGGGTAAAAGAGATGAGGTGCAAAGAACGGGAAGAAGAAAAAAAGTGAAGTTACACTATTCTAATATGGGCTTTGGGCCTTAAAGAAAGAGAAGGGCTGGCAGACCCAAACCTCAAATTCTCAAGTTTCACCATTTCACCGTCGATCTAAGTCATTGGGCTTGGATTTCAGGCCCAAGACCGAAATCACCGACGACGTTAAATCGACGAATGAGCATGTGCGTTTCCGTAACCTACCACACCACATCCACATCTGCAAGCCCCAAATGCATGATTGTGGCTTGGGTCCACATGCGTGGCTTGACCGTTCGAATATATAATATAGCTTGCATGTGTATTTTTCTTATTTGTGCATGGGGTATATGTACGACATACTCGTGCTTTTTTGTGTATCAATAGGAGGTCAAAGTGAATATCTGGTGTTTTCTCAAGAAATTGATAATGCATTAGATGATGACATTGATCCAGTTACTTTTAATGCTGCTATTAAAAGTGAAGACGTACTCAGCTAAATGGCAAGAAGCCATGGATGCAGAAATTGAGTCTATGAAGAATAATGAAGTCTGGGATTTGGTTAAGGCTGATGAAAATAAAAAAGCAATACGCTGTTAGTGGGTTTATAAAACTAAAAGAGATGCTAAGGGAAATATAGAGAGGTTTAAGGCTAGGTTAATTGCTAAGGGTTTCACTCAACAAGAAGTAATTGATTTTACTGAAACATTTTCTCCTGTGTCTACTAAAGACTCTTTCAGAATAATTATGGCATTAGTGGCTCATTTTGATATGGAGCTACATCAAATGGATGTCAAAATTACTTTCCTAAATGGTGAGCTTGAAGAAACAATTTTTATGAAACAACCTGAAGGGTTTGTTGTTCCAGGGAAAGAGAAAATGGTCTGTAAACTTAAGAAATCAGTTTATGGATTAAAACAAGCATCTAGGCAGTGGTATATGAAATTTGATTCAGTGATATCAACTTTTGGTTTTACATAAAATATTGTTGATGAATGCATTTATCTCAAGACTGGGAAATAATTTTATTTTTCTCATATTATATGTTGATGATATTCTCTTGGCAAGCAGTAATGTAAAATTACTTAAAGACACTAAAATCTTTCTGTCAAAGAAATTTGACATGAAAGATTTAGGGGAAGCATCTTTTGTCTTAGGCATTGAGATAAAAAGGGATAGAAAACGTGGCTTATTAGGTTTGTTACAAGCAAGTTACATTACAAAAAGTCTGAAACGTTTTAGAATGGAAACTTGCAGTTCGGGTGACGTCCCTATGGCTATGGGAGATAAATTGCATAAAAACAAATTACCTATGTCTGCATAACAGAAAGCTGATATGGATTCAAAGCCATATGCTAGGTTAGTTGGTAGTTTGATGTATGCTCAGGTGTGCACTAGACCAGACTTAACATTTGTAGTTTGCATGCTTTCTAGGTTCCAAAGTAATCCATAAATTCAACATTAGAATGCAGGTAACAAGGTTTTAAGATATCTTCAGAGAACTAAAAACTATTTGCTTGTTTATAGAAAAGTGAAAAACCATCTAAAGTGAACTCGAGAGATATGCAAGCTTGACTTGAACTATAGTTCACTTTAGATGGTTTTGACCATATAGTGCGCCAAAGTGTTATCTAGAACTATATTGTGAGAAGATAGAACAAGGGCTAATTATTACGTTATTTTTGTGAGAAGATCCCATGTTTAATTAGGAAACGATTCTGAATCCTTATTTGTTTAGGAGACTTTTTCCTATTAATTAGGACCTTGCTTCTCAACAGCTTTAAACTTTCCATATTTATGAGAAGATCCCATGTTTAATTAGGAAACGATTCTCAATCCTTATTTGTTTAGGAGACTTTTTCCTATTAGGACCTTGCTTCTCAACAGCTTTAAACTTTCCATATTTATGAGAAGATCCCATGTTTAATTAGAAAACGATGCTCAATCCTTATTTGTTTAGGAGACTTTTTCCCATTAGGATTTAAGCAGTGTGATCCTCAATTTCTACAAATTCTATGAAGTAATGTAATCATAACTGCATAGAAATCAGTAGTTTATGATCTTGTTGACAGTAGCCATAGAGTGGCTACCCAGGCCCCCAGACCCGCAGCCAGGACTCCTGGACCCGACCCAGGGCCCGGGAATGTAGCATGGACACTTGGCCCCGCTCCCCGGCAGGTCAGACTTGTGGCCGAGACCCACGAAACGGGGATAACAGCTTCCCAAACAGGGACCGAAACCGTCCAACAATATAAGCAGAAGGGTGCCAGTCCCACATCAAAGGGTGAGGCCAGCCCTCATGCCTGGCAACCTATATATGAGTCTCAACTACCCTCATTAATAGGTAATCAATACTTCAATTATTCATTCCCGCTTAAGTTATCCGTTTACTCCAACTATACTGACTTAGGCATCGGAGCGGAATAAACGGCCCTGCTCGGTATTCCCTTAGTTAGTAGGGCTTGCAGGCAGGAATCACACCAAGATCCACCTGTATCTATGAGTCTACGGATTCAGACATAAACAATTGACGCCGTCTGTGGTAAGAGTACAAAAAGTTTGTGTTGTCATACTAGCGGGAACGGAATCGATCAGCCTACGGGTCGCAAAAAAATATATATATATATATATGTCTGGAAGCACAGAAGAAAAGGGGAAAGGAAATCCAGAGGGCAATCTAGAGGACCGGTGGGTTCTGGAACCGGTGCTAGTCCAAATCCCGGGGGCGGGGCAGGGGCAACCCGCTGGAGGCTGCAGTCAGACCGCTGCCGCTAGCCGAGATCCCGGCGGAATCATGGGCGAATACGACAAGGCTGCACGCGGGAAGGACCCGGAAGAAGCCCACCAAGTCTTGGGCCAAGAACCCGCACCGGCGTCCCCCGAGGCCCCAAACAGAGGGGAAGATCGACTGCCCAGCAGCGACAGCCCGGACGATGCCTCCAGTCCCGGCTAGTACGGTATGGCGGGAGAAATAGAAAAGATGCGAGCGGAAGTAAACCGCTTGCGGGCAGAGAGCGACCGGTACAGGGCAGAAGCCACCACCAGGTATCAAGACATGAAAGCGGTCAATGCCGCACTGGTGGCTGCCTTGAAGAGAGGCCAGCAGCACAATGCCGCTCTGGCAAAATCATTCGCGCCACACCCAAAAGAGCCTCCCCACAAGGAAATGAGCCAGTCATCGAGAGGGGAGAGGGACACCGGCGTGGCGGGAGATGTGTTCCAAGTGGACATGGTGCCACCAAAGACCGTCCCAGCCCCTCGGAGGAACAGCGGCTCGTTCGAGGAAGATACCATTTGCTCGACCGCATGGGTACTGCAGATACTATCTGACTCGGTGTCAGATATGAAGGCCCAGATGGACGCCAACGAGAGAAAGTCTGCGAGACCGCCGGAGAGCGCACTATTCAACGAGCGGGCCGGACCCTTCTCACTCCGGGTTCTGGAATCCGGAAGATCGGGCACCCAAAAGCCGCTGAAGCTGACATACTCCGGGTCCGGCTGCCCATACCAACACCTGGACAGCTTCCGGTCCCAAAAGTGTGCTAAGGGCTACTACGACGCCGTTTACTGCAACATATTCCAGGAGACCCTGTCCGGGGAGGCACTTAGCTGGTTTTATGAATTGCCGGCGAATTCTATAGAGGCATTCGAACAGTTGGCCGACAGGTTCGTGGGCCGGTTCATATTACGGGTCGAGGGGGCCCAGACCTCGACGGTTCTCTTCAACTGCAGGCAGGCAGACGGCGAAAAGCTGAGAGCTTTCGTTAACCGTTGGCAGACGACCACTGCCGGGGTCAGGAACTTGGACAAGGGGATTGCTGAATCGGCCTTCAAGCAAGGTCTCTGGCCCGAAAAATTCTCATACGCTGTGCGGGTGGAGATCCCGCAGGGTTACGATGAACTAATGGCAATGGCCATTAGGCACGCCCAGGCGGACCACGAAAATTATGGGTCTCGCCAGCACAAGAGAAGGCAGGAGGAACCTACTCCGCCCGGCAGGAAGTAAGAAACTGGCAGCAGGGCCACGACCGAGGAGCCTCATCCGACAGGAAACCAAGGAGCTGGCCGAACTAGCAACGCAAGAGGGACACTTTTGACACCCTCAGCGAGGTGGAAAGCCCCCGTCCTACCAACAAACCCGCCCCCAATAATGCTAGCAGGATGACAAGAGGTATTCTCCACCTTAACCTCTTCTTACGAGGATATCCTATATGAGAACGGGAACAACATCCCCCCTCCACCAAAAAGAAAGCACCCAAAGGGGAACTTGACCAGGGTGCAGACCGGTAAGTACTGCCCCTACCACGATGAAGTCACACACCACACAAACGACCGCCTTGCCTTGAAAACAACGATTGAGGGTCTAGTCTGCCGCGGCAACTTGCAGCGGTATCAAGGGTAACCCAGACAGTGGGGACCGCGCGGAATCGAGATGTCTATCCAGCGACACCAACGTTCGTACGACCGGTCGAAATCTTAGACCCGTATAGAAGCTCAACGGTCCAACAACTTATCAGCCTGAGTAAAATGCTAGTTTTTTCTTCCCCTTCCTAAACACAACTAGCTAGGCATTCCAACCAGTTCGGCAGGTGTAATTTCAGCAGTTGTCTATTCCAACTTTGTCTTCAACTCAGGGCAGCATTTACAAAAAAAAAAAAAAAAAAAAAAACTTAAAGCAAAAAGGGAGGGCGGGAGTGTACAAAGTCTGGAGTCTACTAGGGCACTTCCGCCTGCTCCCCCTCTTCAGCAGGAGCTCCTTCAGCAGCGGTTTCACCAGCGGCGTCTTCACCGGCAGGCTCGGTGTCACCCTCCAGAACCTCTTCTTCATCCGCCTGCGGCAGCGGCAGCTTTGAGAGGTCAAGATTGCCCTTACTCTTCCAGTCGTCATAAGCATCGGCTATCCCCGCCTCCCGGGCCCTTTTCAGCAGGTCAAGAAGCTCATCACTTTCTTGATACTTCTTAACCGCCCGCTGGTACAGCTCCGGGTCATTTTCATCGACCGCCCCACTGGTAGATACGGATACCGTCGCCACCTCCCGCTGGAGCTCCTCGACCTTGGTCTCCAGCTCGGCTCTCTCCTCCTCCAGGCCCTTCTTCTCCTCTTCAAGAGCCTCAACCTGGGCCTCCAGCTTGGGCACCTGTTTCCTGGCCCTCTCCTCCAACCGGGACTTCTCCCATTGGATCTTAGATTTCTCCAACTCCAAGAGGTCCCGGGCGCTTGTCAACGCCGCCACCTGCTTCTTCAGCTCTGGCAGGTCTTCACTTGCATCCGACTGATACAAGTGGTACAGCAGCTACAGTTTAACAGGCACCGATTAGAAAGCAACATAGTACGAAATAATATTGAACGGATACCAGTGGCAAACTGTCCTTACCTAGAGGGCCATCTCCTTGGTTTACAGCCGGTACCCCTCCGGTCGCCCTCCCAGAGCCCCAATCTTCTCCAGCTCCATTCCCTTCACATCCATGAGCAGGCTCCGGGCGAAAGAGTTGTCCGGACAACTATGCTGCGGGCCCAGCCCCGCAGTAGGAGTCTTCTCCACCCCCGATGCTTCTGTGCCGGCAGCAGCAGAGCTAGAGGCCGCAGGAACATCGCTTTGGGCGGTAGTGGAGCCACCATGCGTCAGCTTCAGCCGCTTGGCCAAACTCTCACCAACCGACCGGCAGATGAAGGTAACAACCGCGGAGGCCGGCATCTCCCGAGACCTCTTCCTCCTCTCACCCAAATCAACCTGTAAAGGAGAAGATTGGGTGGCAGATAGTGGGGACCTGGTGACAATTGGCACCGGGCCCAACCGCTGTGGAATCCTTGCAGCACCACCTGGGGGCTTGAACGGCCCCTCAACAGTCTTCCTCGATCCAGACGCCGCCTGGGGTCTCGAAGCGTGAGTCTTTACGCGCTTTAAGACTTAATCCTCGTCCGCAACGTCCAGCGAAACCGGTTTATCATGTACGGTCAACCCCCCGGTTCCCCGGTCAACCGTGGACCGAGCGGCGGCGTCCCCTTTTTCCTTCAACTTTGAGACAAGATCCTGATTGTCCATCGATAGCGTCTCGTGGGCTTTAATAGCCGTCCAGGAAGATAAACCTGCAAAACACAAGACAAAGAGACTAGTCAACACCAATTCCATCAACGAGATCAGAGCTACAAGCTGACAATGGAACAGGTTCAGGTTTACCTGATGCCTGCCCAAAACTCACCATGTATCCTCGATTCTTCAAGCATTCCAATGATCCCTAAATCATTAATCCAATTAGCTAACGAAATCACACTCTAACTACCAATTCTTTTGGAAATCTCATACAATATAGCTTTTCATCAGGCCTCACAATGAGAAGCTTCACTGCTAATCAGGAAAAATCATAGTGTACAGAGGTAAGCAACATGAAAAGAAAATGTAGATACTACCAGAAAGGTGTTCTTGCCTACAGAGTCATAGACAACATCAACTCCATTATCGGATGTTATTTCAGTCACACGAGCGACAAAGTCCTCTTCCTTATAGATTATGACATGGTGACAGCCATCTTCCTTGGCTTGAACTGCTTTCTCTTTAGTCGATACAGTTCCAATGACAATGGCACCAAGGGAATTAGCCCACTGGCATAAAAAGGATCCAACTCCCACCAGCTGCTGCATGAACAAGGACAGTGTGTCCAGGTTGAACCTGTATAACAAGACTTAATTGTAGAGTAAAAGCAGCAAAATTTTGAATAACCATCAAACCATTTATAATTAGTCCTATCGGCCATGAAAAATCTCCTTCACGGTAAATATTTTATAGGAGATGTATTCATCGATCTACTAGCTTGTATAAGAATGATCTGCAATGCCACTTGCATAATGAGGGACGTTTTTTAGTTCAAGCAATATATAGTCACTCACTAATTAATGACATCCTAAAATTTATATGATGCTGGATAGATATTAATGAACAACCTTGAAACATTGGCGCAGTAGAACCTGAGCTGTCATACCCTTAAGTATGACTGACGCTGCAACAATAGGATCAATGGAAGGAGGAACAGGCACAACTTTATTTGCAGGAAGGATCTGCTCTTCTGCATATGAGCCCATCGGAGTACCAATATAGGCAACAAGATCTCCAACTTGCCTGCCTGTTAGTCCAGATCCAACTGCTGTCACAACTCCACAAGCCTCCATACCTGAAATAAGAACAGATTTGCAAATGAAGGGGTTTCCAATTCTTGTACCCAATGTATGCATTAAAAACTTGTATATTAAATCAATCTTGGTTGATGTATAAATTCTTGGATTAAAAAGCTAAAAAAAATTGAAGCAAAACCTGGGATGAAGGGCATTGTATCAGCCTTGTAATATAGCCCTTTCCGGAAATATACATCAATGAAATTAATCCCAATGGCCTTGTTCTTCACTCGAATCTCACCCTCCTGCGGCTCTCCTCTTTCGACATCTTCCCATTTCAATACCTAACAGCATTACATGACAGAGTAAATCATAATGAAACATTGGCCTAATGAGTAATGACAGGTACCTAACACAGAGGAAGATCAAAGGGAACTCTTATAAACTAGAGGTAAACTGATGGTGCATTGTACTGGGAAGTAATGACGATTAACAAAATTTGAAAGATAAACATCAATGAAGCATATTATTTTCCCAATCGATTGCCTGCATACTATTGGCAAGAACAGACGAGCTTGATCAGTGATCACCATGAATCAATAAGCAGATTACACAGAAATTACATCGGAATCTTTGTAAGTACCTTATGTATAGGTGAAGAAAGTAAAAGTTTCCGGATGAGATCAGGAGAGACAGATGCAAGTCTAAAATTCATTTATTGGTGCTGCATTAGCCACAGAACCAAAGCAAAAAGAACACAGGGTACCTCAGGTCCACCATGTTGATGGATTCGAATAGCTTTCACCATCTTTACTGTAATTTGATTTCTGCATCCTAGTAGGTTAAGGTAGATATCAGTGTTGGTGTTCGTGTATAACCAACCAGTCTTGTTTAGGACCGGCGGACTGAACCCACAGGATCCGGCTCCTCTAAAATGAGGAGCCTGTAAATTTAGTTAAAGTTCATTAAATCTAAACTCTTCATCTAATCTAATGGTTTTAGATTTAAACACATCACTCTTAGGTTAATGTAGGCTAAACCATGGTTTACCCAAGTTAAAAAACTAAACTGCCGTCAACTTCGTCTAAATTGCTGTCAACTATAGCAAAGAAGAAAGAAAAAAACCCTACTTCAACGCCAAGGGACTCTGCTCTTTCTCTTTCTCCTACGCGCGCCTGACTCGCTGCATATAGAAGTTCATCCATTTTCATGGAAACTCGTCCATGGTTGCGAGAAGAGACAAATACAAACAGGTTTCTACTTTAAACTTTTGTTCAATATTTGATCTACAAGTTTCATTACTCTTTGTTGGTTCGATTCTCTCTAGTCACAAATCATAGCAGCCTCCATTGTACGACTAATATTTCTATAATTGTGAGTTGTTGTATGTTATAGTTAATGTTTGTCTTGTCTTATTACATGTGAAGTGGGACGGGTGACAGTACAACAAATATTTCAGATGAGGGCATTAGCAAGTCTCTTGATTGGATTCCTCGGATAGGTATGCAATTTGATACAGTCGATGCTGCATTTGAATTCTTTCGTATCTACGGAGGCCGAACTGGTTTTGGGATTCGAAAAGCTTATACAAACAAGAGTCGAATAGATGGAAAGACTACTACAGTTAGATTTGTGTGCTCAAAAGAGGGTCATCGAGTACCAGATAAACGTGATCATCTAACAAAGACCCCTAGAGCAGAAACAAGAACAAAGTGTCCTGTACGATTGGGACTGCAATTCAACAAAGATATTAGCAAGTTTGACGTTCATGATTTTGTACATGAGCATAATCATGTTTTGCATACTCTGGAAACGTGTCACATGATCGCATCTCAACGGAATCTAACAGTTGGCCAATCTGTGCAACTTGATTTCGCCACTGACTCAGGGCTTAAACCAAAGGAAGCACACCAATTTTTTAGTCAACAAGTTGGTGGGAAGGAAAATCTGGGATACATTGAAAGGGATCAAAAAAATTACTTGAGAACCAAGCGCCAAAAGGCTATGGCCTATGGAGAAGCAAGTACCCTCCTGAGATATCTACACAACCAATCTTGTGAAAATCCTTCATTTCAATATGCTGTGCAGTTGGACAGTGAAGAATTGATTACAAACATTTTTTGGGCAGATACACGAATGATTAATGCTTATTCTCATTTTGGTGATGTCATTACTTTTGACACCACATACGGTACTAATAAAGAATTTAGGCCTTTTGGAGTATTTTGTGGGTTTAATCATCACAGAGAGACTGTACTGTTTGGAGCTGCACTCCTTTATGATGAGACCGCTGAATCTTTTAAGTGGTGCTTCCAGACATTCCTAGAAGCACATAAGCAAAAAAAGCCAAAGACTATATTTACAGATCAAGATCCTGCAATGGCAAAGGCATTGGTTGAGGTGCTTCCAGATACATTTCATGGATTATGTAGTTGGCATATAATGCAAAATGGAATTAAGCATTTGGGATACCTGATGAAGGAGGGCTCATTTTTCCTTACAGAATTTTCAGCATGCATGTATGAGCACGAGGAAGAGAAAGAATTTGAAGATGCTTGGAGTACTATGCTATGCAAATATAATGTTTTCAAGGATCCGTGGTTGCAAAAGACATATGAAATAAAGGAGAAATGGGCTAAATGTCACATGAAAGAGGTATTTACAATTGGAATGCGAAGTACACAGCTTAGTGAAAGTTTGAACAGTGATTTGAAAGCTTACTTGAAGTCGGACTTCGATATCATGCGCTTTTTTAAACAGTTTGAAAGGGTCGCTAATGAGAAGCACTATAAAGAGCTACAAGCTGAGTTTAATTCTAGAGAAAAGTTACCAAGAGTGAAGGTCCCAAAATCGCCTGTACTACAACAAGCAGCGAAAATATACACTCCAGCAATCTTTGAAAAGTACTTTCAGGAAGAATTTGATTGGTCTTCAGCAGCTATTATAAAACAGCGTGAGGATTCTACTGAAACACATGAGTATACAATTGCCATAGTAGATGAAAAAAAAGAGCATAGGGAGCGTAAAGTGAAATTTCAACCTTCAGACCAAAGTGTCTTCTGCAGTTGCATGAAATTTCCGACTTTTGGAATTTTGTGTTGTCATGCATTAAAAGTTCTTGATGTATGGGATATCAAAAAAGTTCCAGACCAATATATTCTTACGAGGTGGACTAGGGAGGCAAGAAATGAGGTTGTTGCAAGCATGAATAATGATGCCAATGTATTAGAAGATAAGAAATTGGCTATAGGTGAGCGATATAGAAGAGCTTGCCCTATCTTAGTTGATATTGCATCTCGAGCATCTGGAGATGAAAAAGCCTTTGAATTAGTAATGAAAGTTGCACACGAGCTAAGGAAACAAGTTGAAGACATCTTCTTGGACAAGCCAACAACAAGTCCTGATGAACAGAATAATTCTTCACAAGGTGGGGATGAGAGGACAGATCAAGAAAATCAGCTTGAAGGCTTACTTCAAAAGGTAAAAGGTTTGAAGAAAAAAACTGGTTGCAAAGGTCGCAAAAAACGTCTCAAGGCTTGGCATGAGAAAATAGTCAAGGGAAAGAGAAAATATTCCAGGAAAGATAATTCAACTAAAGAATCAGACCAGGTAAAATAACTTTAATTTGGTTCATTGCATGTCATATGTTCAATATTAATACATTCATTTACTTTTTATTTATGAGTTTATTATGTGTAGTGAATTAGTATTTTTCTTTCTTTCTTATCAAGCAGGGTCAAGAAGTTACACCATCAGAAAAGAGAAATAAGAATTCAACTGATAAGAATAAATCAGTGTCTCAACAACCTCAGGTAATAAAAATTGTTATCATCCCTGTATGTATGAAGCTGAATTAAATTCATTGTTCACTTTTGTCAAATAGGATCAAGAAGCTCAACCATCAAGTAAGATAAATAAGAAATTGTCTAGTAAAGATCAACCAGCACCTCAAAAAACCAAGGTGATCATACAAGATTTTATATATTATGCACTTATATATGGGTTTGTCATATATGTGTAGCCCTAAATTTCTTTTCGCTCTTGTTCAAATAGGATCAAGCTCAACCATCAAAAAAGAGAAATATCAGATCATCTAATAAAGATCAATCATTATCTCAACCATCTCAGGTGATAAAGATTTTTCATGCACATGTGATTTTTCTATTTAATGATGACAAACTGATTTGTAAGATTAAACCTTCACCGTTTGTTATATATAGGATCAAGAAGCTGGACCATCAAGAAAGAGAAATAATAAATCCTCTCAATCACTACCTCAAGACTCACAGGTAATAAGATGGTAGTATTGATGTTTGTGACTAAATATGTCATATGTTTATGATATATATATATATATATATATATGTGTGTGTGTGTGTGTGTGTGTGTAACTGAATGTAATTTTTTGTCCTTTTTCTTGTCAATAGGATCAAGGAGCTCAACCTTCAAGCAAGAGAAAGAAACAATTATCTACTCGTTTAGTTGGTTACCATACATAGTAATCTTCTATACAGATGTCGAAAATAAAAGGCCGATAGTTGTACTAATGGTCGAGAATTTGTGCTTATGATTTTGATTTAATAACCATAAGCAGGGAAACCCAAGCAAGGAATTAGGGGACTGGCCAAACCTTTAATGGGATTTTTTTTTTTCTTGTAATTGTTGGACTCAAGGTGCTATTACAAGTTCCATGAATAAAGTATTGTTGGACTCAAGTTTATACAGTATTGAAGTTTGAATGAATAATGTTTTCTTTTGACGGAAAAACGACAACGGGCCTCATTCGACCATTGTTCGAATTCCATAAAATGAATACACAATGACTGCTTTGTTACCAATTCATATTAGACATAAAGAAATAGAGAGAAATAGACATAGAAAAGAGAAGAGAGGCAAGAAGAACTGAAGTAAAGATAATTTTTCATAAGGAGTTGATTTTATAACCCAATTCAAAAAAATTTGAAGTATGTTACAGTAGGGATTATGTATAATCAGTTCAAACCCAGAATTCTACAGTTTCCGCAGTCTATCAAATTCAACAGTCTAGTGGGGAGGGGGGAGCCTGGGGTGATGCGGGAATAGTCAGTGTAGACAACATGTGAATTCGAATTACAATTTTGCATCTGTGATAATTCTTCTAGTGGTGGGCTACACTCGAATTCAGTACTGCAATTCCAATTCCGTACAAGCAAGAGAGACGCAGACCTTGGTTTTTCTATTTTTTTCTTTCTTCTTTGCTGTAGTTGACGGCAGTTTAGACGAAGTTGATGACATTGCCTTCCCGTAATGTGAAATGTTTGAGTTAGACGTTGGAGTTAGCACATCACTGTATTTCACCTTCTTCAGAAATGCGGTCAGCACCAGGTTTGGGCAATCTGAGACGTTAAGACCCTGTAGCTCTTGCAACTCATAAATGCTGAGCGGCAGATTCGTCAGGTTTTCACAGTCATTGAAATCCAGAGATGAAAGATTAAAGAGATGGTATCCAATTGATGCAGGAACATCTTTAATGGCAGTTCCAGATACATTGATACTTGTTAAGGACCCCATCCTTCCCTCAAATTCTGGGAATATCTTTGCTATAGTTGACGGCAATTTAGACGAAGTTGACGGCAGTTTAGTTTTTTAACTTGGGTAAACCATGGTTTAGCCTACATTAACCTAAGAGTGATGTGTTTAAATCTAAAACCATTAGATTAGATGAAGAGTTTAGATTTAATGAACTTTAACTAAATTTACAGGCTCCTCACTTTAGAGGAGCCGGATCCGAACCCACAAGGGGTTGCACATTTTTATCATGGCATAAATTTGTAATTTTTTTTTTTTTAAAATGATGAGAAAAAACTAACTAATTAAGGGTACTGTAGAAAAATGAATGCTGGCTACCTTCTTCGGTTTCAGCTCATGTGATAAAATGATTTCGTGATCCATCCGTGTCATTCTAAGTCATATTTACCAATGTAGTAATAAGTTTTGAGAGGAGGTGCAAGAAACTTGATATGGAACATAGTATTCGAACACTGTTATAGGTTATGGTGGTATTTGTCACTTTTACTTGTGGTAGTGTGTAAGTGTTAGGGTGTTTATCACCATGCTTTGTATTTGTAGTTGGTCCCTATATCACCATGTTTTGTATTTGTAGTTGGTCCCTATTTGAGGAATTAGGTAGTTGGTAGTATGGTTGGCAGCATGGCTTGTTGCTTGCTTGCCTAGCTATTCATCTTGCATATATATACTTGCTGTAATGTTCATTCAATATACAAGAGTTTACTCTTTCTCTTCATTTTTTCTTTATGGTATCAGAGCCTAAACGATAGGACTCTGCTCTGCTTCCATTTCATTCTCTCATCTTAAAATTCTTTCTCTGCTATTGTTCTTCTTGTCTAGATGACAGAAGAACAAGAGTCTTCTGTGTCACAGTCTGTGACTAATTCTTTCTCTAACGAAACTGAAGGCAATCCAAACCTTCGTCTCGTCTCTGTGTTACTCAACGAGTTCAACTATGTGTCTTGGTCCAGAGCCATCTCTATTGCACTTGGTGGAAGAGCAAAGATTGGATTCATCACTGGAAGTGCTCAATAGCCTGGACAACTCTCTGCTGAATATGAAGCTTGGTTGGTCAAAGATCATCTTGTCATGTCCTGGTTGCTCAACTCAATGGAGCCAGAAATTGCTGAAATCTTCGGCTTCTCAACATCAGCATTGGATCTGTGGAATGCCATTGAAGAAATGTATGGGAATCAAAACAATGCAGCTCGAGTATTTCAACTCCAAATAGACATCTCCAATATGCAACAAGAAGGAAGCACCTTTATTCAGCATCTAGGAAAAATGAAGAACAAGTGGAATGAACTCAAGCTTTACAGGCCTCACACCATCTCAGCAAAGGAGTTGCTTCAAAGGGCTTAAGAGGATAAGATCTTTCAATTGCTGGCTAGTTTAGGGCCAGAATATGAAGACTTGAGAGTCACATTCTCATGATCTTTGAGCTTCCTACCTTGTCAAATGTTTGCTCCACCATTTAGAGAGAGGAGGTAAGGAGAAAGGTCATGAATACTGACACAAAGCCTATTGCTTCTGAATCTAAGGCGTTTGCTTCAAGTTCAAGAAATGCTGGAAACAAGGTGTATAAGGGAAAGAGGCCTGATCTGTGGTGCACTTATTGTGAGCATCAAGGTCATTTGAAGGAGACTTGTTGGGTTCTGCATCCAGAGTTGAAGCCAAAGTATGAAAGAGAGCAGAGAAACTCAAGAGAGACCACAAGCTTTCAAAGGAAAGCTCCAACAAATCATACTTTCAAAGCCAACCATGCAGCTGCAACAGAAGGACTAATGAATTTCACAGCAAATCCAACATCTTTAATCAATGATTTTGCATCATACCTCAAGCTAAAAGGAGTTGGCAGTGAAAGTAATGATGAAGAAGGATCAAAGATGGCTTTATTGGGGAAGTTTGCTGGATTCCTAGCTGAGACAGAAGGGCTTTCTCATGATGAAATCCCAGGTATTCTCAAGGCTTTTACAAATGCTCTTAGTGTCAATATGATGCATGCTTTTTGGATTATAGACTCTAGAGCCACAGATCACATGACAAACAAAAATTCAAATCTTCATTATTTTGAAACTCTTCCTAAACCTTCTAAAGTTTCAGTTGCAAGTGGAAAGGGAGTAGATGTGTTAGGAAAAGGGAAAATTAATCTTCTGTCAAAAGACATTGATTCCACAGCTCTTTATGTTCCTTCATTCCCTTTTAAACTGATGTCTGTAGGTAGAATCACAAATTCTCTCAAGTGCATAGCTATTTTCTACCCTCACAAAGTCATTTTTCAGGATCTAGCAACATCCAAGGTGATTGGTGAAGGATTTTACCTAGATGGACTGTACTACCTGTCAAAAAACTTCAGTGGTCCAAAAGTGCTCCAAACCAGCCTGAGTCTAGATCAAGAACACGAGCTATGGCATCAACGTGTAGGGCATCAACGTCTTACACATCATTCAGAAACTGTTTTGTCTACTTTGTTTCCTAGTTTGTGTAGGAATCCTCTCACTTGTGAGATCTGTCAGTTAGCAAAATTTGCTAGACTCCCTTTAGATGTATCTTTATCTAGAGCTAGTAAACTGTTTGAAATTGTGCACTCTGATATTTGGGGTCCTGCCCCTGTTGATTCTTGGGATGGTTATAAATATTTTACTACTTTTGTTGATGATTACTCTAGAGTTATATGGATCTATCTAATGAAATTCAAAAGTGACATTTTTAAAGCTTTTCAAGATTTTCATAACATGGTCATAAACATGTTCTCTTCAAAAATTCTCACCCTTAGATCAGATAATGGCTCAGAGTATATGTCCAAAAATATGACACTTTATTTGAGCAACCATGACATCATGCATCAGACAAGCTGTGTTGGTACTCCTCAACATAATGGAGTTGCAGAAAGGAAAAATAGAGATCTGTTAAATAAAACTAGAAGCTTGCTGTTTCAAATGAATGTCCCCAAGAAGTTTTGGTCACAGGGAGTTCTTACTGCAGCATATCTTATAAATCGACTTCCTAGTAGAGTTCTGAACATGAAATCTCCTCTAGAAATCATGAGAGATAAGAAAATGGACCTGTCTCATCTCAGAGTTTTTGGATGTGTTTGCTATGTTCATATTCAACAATTCACAGAGATAAGATGCAAAGGCTGCTAAATGTGTGTTCTTGGGGTCTTCCTCAACTCATAAGGGGTATAAGTGTTACAATCTAAAAACAAGGAAGCTAGTAGTTTCCAGAGATGTTAGGTTTGATGAACACTCCTCTTTCTTCAGCCCTTCTGTGAATACTACTCAGGGGGAGTTCTTCAGTGATTTCATACCTCTACCCCTTCCCACCTTCGTAAGGAATGATGCTTCAACAACTTTCTCTCATATGCCAAACCCTTCTCACATGCAACAGCTGCTCCTATGTCTACTTTCATTGATGAGGAGCATGAGGGTCAACCTGTTAATGATTCTGAGGAGCATGAGGATTTAGCTGAAGAAGCTCCAGCAATTCAAAGTGAACAAGATGCAGATGTAGGTCAATCTTTAAGGAGATATCCATCTCCAGTTAGAGAGCCTCCAGCAAGGTTGAAAGATTACAAGTTGTACACTGCCAAATATCCCATAGAAAAATTTCTTACTTATGAGAAGGTATCAAAAACTCATGCTGCATTCCTCACTAGTGTTTCAAATGCATGTAAACCAAGAAGTTTCCAGGAAGCAAACTTGCAACCAAAATGGAAGCAAGCAATGGAAGAAGAGTTATAGGCCTTGGACAGTAACAAGACCTGGAATGTTGTAATTCTTCCATCTGGAAAAAAGGCAGTAGGATGTAAATGGATCTTCAAGACCAAATTTCAATCAGATGGCAGCATTGAGATACATAAAGCTAGGCTGGTAGCTCGTGGATTTACTCAAACATATGATATTGACTACAAGGAAACCTTTGCACCAGTGGCCAAGATGAATACAGTAAGAGTGTTGTTGTCAGTTGCTGTGAATCATGATTGGCATATGTTCCAAATTGATGTAAAAAATGCATTCTTGCAAGGAGAATTAGAAGAAGAAGTTTATATGCAGCTTCCTCCTAGCCATGCTCAAGACAATGATCACAACAAAGTATGCAAGTTTCACAAGGCAATTTATGGTCTAAAGCAGTCTCCAAGAGCTTGGTATTTCAAACTCAGCTCTGTGTTGGAAGCTTCTGGTTTTAAAAGACGCAATGCAAACTCATCCTTGTTCATCAGAACAGGAGCTGCAGAAAAACTGTGTGTTTTGATCTATGTGGATGATCTCATTATTACTGGTGAGAATATAAATCAGATTAATCATCTCAAACAGTCCTTACATTCAACCTTTGCCATCAAAGATTTGGGAAGATTGAAGTATTATCTAGGCATTGAAATGGCTACTTCTAGCAAAGGATTGTTTTTGAATCAGAGGAAGTATCTTCTTGATCTTCTGGAGGAGGTAAAAATGGCAGATAGCAAACCTTGTGTCACTCCTCTAGACTGCAAACTTCAAGTGGAGACTGCAGGAAAACCTCTCTCTCACATTCAAAAATATCAAAAGCTAGTTGGTAAGCTTATCTATCTCACCATTACTAGGCCTGATATTAGCTTTGTTGTGAGTGTCATCAGTCAGTTCATGCATGCACCTACAAACTTTCACATGCTCATTGTCAAGAGGGTCTTACGTATCTTAAGGGCTCTGTAGGAAGAGGCATTCTCATGACACGAAATGGCCACCACAAAATCCAGGCTTTCACTTATGTAGATTGGGCTGGGAATAAGCTTGACAGAAAGTCTACTACTGGTTTTTGTACCCTAGTTGGTGGGAACCTGGTTACCTGGAAAAGCAAAAAACAACATGTTGTTGCTAGATCAAGTGCAGAGGCTGAATACAGCCATGGCCTTGACTTCATGTGAGTTGATCTGGTTAAAAGGTCTCCTAGTTGATCTAGGATTTACTCATTCTCAACCAATGCTGCTATTCTGTGACAACCAAGCTGCAATGCACATTGCATCCAATCCGGTCTTTCATGAAAGAACAAAACACATTGAAGTGGATTGTCATTATGTTCGAGAACAGGTCCAAGGCAAGGTAATCTCTACAGTTTATACAAGAAGTCAAGACCAGATTGCAGATGTCTTTACCAAGACGCTGCCTTATGCTCACTTCCTTAAGCTTCTATCCAAGTTGGGATCAATCAATATCCTTGATCCAGCTTGAGGGGGAGTATTGGAACACTATTATAGGTTATGGTGGTATTTGTCACTTTTACTTGTTGTAGTGGAAGTTATGGCTACCACCATACTTGTGTAAGTGTTAGGGTGTTTATCACCATGCTTTGTATTTGTAGTTGTTCCCTATATCACCATTCTTTGTATTTGTAGTTGGTCAGGGATTAGGTAGTTGGTAGTATGGTTGGCAGCATGGCTTGTTGCTTGCTTGCCTAGCTATTCATCTTGCATATATATACTTGCTGTAATGTTCATTCAATATACAAGAGTTTACTCTTTCTCTTCATCTTTTTCTTTACATAGGTTGTACTGACCTAGATTAAGACCTGTGAGATGCACCATAACTAAGAAAAGAAGACCAGATGGAAGAGGTCCCAATTATTTATATTGCATAACAAGCCCTTGATGATTATAGGTTTAAAGTTTAAGACATCCATTGCAATTGGTATACAACGACGTTTCCTCACATATATCCGTGAAATAAAACAAAGAAACTGAGGTTTCCCTTAGGGGATAAGTACAACAGATCCAGATGTTTTCCTATTCTCAAGGTCTGAATGTGCAAGTGCTGCTTCCGACAATGGGTAGGTGTGATTTACTCGAACCCGCAGTATACCAGCATCAACACTAGCAAATACCTCTCCTGCAGTCTCTAACAATTCGTCTCGAGTAGCTGTGTAATGGAAGAGGGAAGGCCTGGTCAAGAACAGTGACTTCACTGCAAGAGCTGATAATGGAACCGGATCTGGTGCACCTGATGACTGCCCAAAACTCACCATGTATCCACGAGACTTCAAGCATGTCAATGATCCCTGAATACAATATTACCCCCAATCACGGACTCACACAACACGAACAAGAAATAGACTAGCTCTAATGAACTTCTTGTTAATTTATCAAGTTATGTTGATATACTCCACACCCTTGATCAATTCATGTCTACTACATGTAACCAGGCTAAATCTTGATTAAGATCAGATTAAGATTATTCTAAATTGTTCATTTAAAAGAAATGAAGAAATTAAAAAGATAAAGAATACAGCTAATAGACAGAAACAAAAAACCATAAAAGGTTCTCAGGTAGAAGTTGAACATAGAATGATCTTTCTCACTTAACTCTTTTGGTTCTGCTTTTTTTTTTTTTTTTTTTTTCTTATTAAGAGAGTGAAGAGTGGTTACCTCAAATGTATCCTTCCCTACAGAATCGTAGACAACTTCAACCCCATTGCCAGATGTTATTTCAGTCACACGAGCAACAAAGTCCTCTTCCTTGTAGATTATGACATGGTGACAGCCATCTTCCTTGGCTTGAGCTGCCTTCTCTTTAGTTGATACAGTGCCAATGACAGTCGCACCAAGGGCATTAGCCCACTGGCATAAAAGGGATCCAACTCCACCAGCTGCTGCATGAACAAGAATTGTATGTCCAGGTTCCACCTGTATCGGATAAAAACAACACAAGTTTCAAATCTGTGAGTCCATGACTTTTCACAATTATATTCCTATGCTGCAACCTCGTGATGACTACTGTATAAGCTTAAGGGGGCATGATAGTGATACGCTTAAAGCAGGTGGAACCCTTAAGAGGCTTATCTCAGTCTAGGAGATTAGGTTGTTAAAGATAGTTTACATTCCTTTGCTCTTAAGAAGAGCCATGTATTGATGAGCTTATAGCATTCCTATGCTCTTTCTATCTTAGTTCAAAGAAATTGAACATAAATCATGATTAAGAAATGAAATCAACTAGTGCACGTTCATAACCGATCATACTGCTTTAAAAAAAGCAAGGATAACTGCTAAAATTAGTTTGGCTCCTGATAATCAAAACAACGGATCAAACCAATATCATAGAAATCCTTTACAAATACTAGCAGTGACCGGTCTAATGGTAGTCAATAAACAATGATTAGGTGTATGCAACATATGACCTTATTGCAAGGCCACATACATATTTAATAAAGAATAAAACCAATATCATCACAATCTAAGATGTCCTTTCTTGGAACACTTATTACCATCTCATGTATTATAAACTTATAATTCAAACAATCTTCATTTCACCAACTCAAATATGGTTTATGAGTTCTAATATTCCAGATGGGATGGATGTAAAAGTACCTTGAAACAACGACGCAGTAGAAACTGAGCTGTCATGCCCTTGAGCAAAAGGGATGCGGCAACAGTAGGCTCAAGGGAAGGAGGAACAGGAACAACTTTGTTAGCAGGAAGGATCTGCTCCTCCACATAGGAGCCCATTGCACCACCAGCAAAGGCTACAACATCGCCAACTTGCCTGCCAGTTAGTCCAGGTCCAACGGCTGTCACAACTCCACAAGCCTCCACACCTGGAACAAAAAACCTTGTTTGTAAATAAATAGTTTCTGTCAGCATTCCAATTAGGAACAAGAAGAAAATTCCATCTAAATGACGGAAGCAGATAATGAAGTTCTAAAATTTCGACTACATGTTGATCTAGGTTGAAAGGTCTCTTCATAAAAAATCTGTAAGTAATTTGTATTCAGTTAATGAAACTAAAGAAAGGATGCCAAACCTGGGATGTAAGGAATTGAAGGAGTCTTATAAACCCCCTTGCGGAAGTACACATCAATGAAATTAAGCCCAATGGCCTTGTTCTTCACACGAACCTCACCCTCCTTCGGCTCTCCTACTTCCACATCTTCCCATTTCAACACCTAACATCATTACATGACAAAACTAGTGTTAAAATGTCAATGAAATTCAGCTACCATGTGAGCAGAATAACTTCTAACACTCTTGCACCAGTGCTGATTTCATTACAGAACGACATCAGGTATTGTTTCTTCAGTCTCTTAACAAATCACCCAGAAACAAACTATTGATTTCACTGATTCATCACAAACGGCTTTCATAGTTTAAAAAACTGATCATGAATCCATAGTGGGTTCTCTGGTACAGAAAACAATAAGTGCCCAGTATATTACTTACTTCAGTTTTCATACTTTGAAATGAAAACTCACCATGAACCCAATTCCAAACATAAAAAGAGAGACAGAGAGAGAGAGAGAAGTATACCTCAGGCCCACCATGTTCATGGACTCTAATGCCTTTGACCATCTTAGC
Organism: Potentilla sterilis; assembly: GCA_963682095.1. Classification (NCBI taxonomy): domain Eukaryota; kingdom Viridiplantae; phylum Streptophyta; class Magnoliopsida; order Rosales; family Rosaceae; genus Potentilla; species Potentilla sterilis. Next base: position 4,901,724 of record OY821763.1, on the reverse strand, counting down.
TGATGCTGATGATGATACTTGAGTTGCAAGAGCTCTAACTAGTGATTTCTGGGTTCTAAGTGAACAGTTGACCCTAGTTTTGCTGAGAATCGGGAGAGTGTAAACTTGTGGAACCAACTGGAAACTTATTCGAAGTGAACCCATTTTACTATTTTTATATGTTACTGATTTACTGATATTTGTCTACATCAAGGGTTGATTTAATAAAGATGAGAAACGGGTATGGACTCTTTATTAACATTGGTCTTCATTATACATGTTTGGTCCATAAAAAAATTCAGTACAGTCATTTTCCACTCCGGCACTAATTTCTAGGGCTGGGCATGGGTCGGGACGGACCGGGTTTCGATTAATTCCGATCTTGATCTCGTAATTATTTTTCGGGACGGGACGGTACGAGATTGCTATTTTTCATATTTGATCCCGAGATTCACCTGATCCCGGTCCTGTCCCGTGAGATTTTAAACGGGACGGGACTAGACGGGATTAGACCTTTTGAAAAGTGATCCCGCCTGGCCCATATTTCGTATGGGACTGGGACTAAAACGGGATCCCGTGACCAAAACAGTATTGAAGCCTGTATTGATCAAAGTGTACATATTCTCAAAAACTTTACCACCATATCTTAGCTTTCTTTCTCTCTCCCTAATCAGACAGATGCAACAAAAGATAGTGTCCAGAATAACATATTGTAATCCCGACCAAACCCCTCCCAAAACCTCAACCTTCAAATCCCAAAACTCACAAAGCTCTCCACTGAAATTCACACACTCTTTATATCCTCATGCTTACCTCTGAATCTTTTCTTCCGCTTTGGAATGGGAGGAAGCCGGATGAGCTCGGAGGAGTGGAGGACGAGGACGAGGACTTGAAGGGCTCGGAGACGAAGCCGAGGCCGAACACTTGACGAGCTCCTCGTCAGATGATCACCAGGAGACGAAGCCGAGGTCGCCGGTGCTGGCTGCGGATGAGTCGGGATCCTTGTCGAGACTCTGAGCGGCGGCGGCGATATGGCGGAGAGGATAGAGAGAGGGAGAGGATACGAGAGCTGAGAGAGTGAGAGGCTGAGAGACGAGACTAGTAGGGTCGGGCAGTAGGGCTTGGTTGAGGCTGAGACCCTGAGCGGTGGCGGCGATCTGGCGGAGAGGATAGAGAGAGGGAGAGGATATGAGAGCTGAAAGAGTGAGAGGCTGAGAGACGAGACTAGTAGGGTTGGGCAGTAGGGCTTGGCTGAGGCTGAGACCCTGAGCGGCGGCGACGATCTGGCGGAGAGGATAAAGAGAGGGAGAGGATACGAGAGCTGAGAGAGTGAGAGGTTGAGAGACGAAACTAGCTGGGCAGTAGGGCTTGGCTGAGGCTGAGACTTTTGCTAAAAATCAACGGTTGAGAGTTTGGCTGAATATCAACGGTTGAGATCTTAGCTGAATGTATATATATAATATAATTATTTTTATTTTTATTTCATACGGGACGGACGGGACGGGACGGGACGAGATTTATTTAGCTGATCCTCATCCCGTCCCGTCGTTTTAAAACGGGATCGGGACGGGACGGGACGGGATATGCATTTTTCAAACCTGAATCCCGTCCCGTCCCGGCAAATTTAGGGACGGGATCGGGATTTCGGGACCAAATGCCCAGCCCTAAAATATTGTACAAAGAAAAAAAATTACCTCGATCATTTTTGTTGGTTTCTCTTTTCTCCGATGAAATCTAATCAAGATTTAACACTTGAAGACTTTAAAATCAAAGTGCTAGAAAGGATGCATACACAAAGCGCTAAAAGAGTGACTTTTTACATTAAATAGTTTATCTCGACCAATCTAACGGCACACATAAAGCCACTACATACAAGTTTTATAATAAGTATTTAATTTTTATATTAACGGGACGGAATGAGATTTAACGGATCTTAATTAAGTGATCCTGATCCCGTCTATTTTCTTTCAATATGGGACGAATTGGGACGGGATGCTCATTTTTTATTTAGATTCCCGTCCCGTCCCATTAATTTTGAAACGAGATTGGGACGGGATAACGGGACTGAGTTTGGATGTCCAGCCCTACTAATTTCACTACGTAACGAAGCTGAGAGCAGCTAGGCCGAAGACGTAAAAGAAACATGAGCAAAACTGGTCTTGTCGATATGCAACAATCAAGGTTGGTTAAGTTAGGATATAAAAACAACTACATAGCTACCATAATTTTGATGTAAAATTATGGGGTCTGTGCTTCTAAAGTGTTACAGGGTTTGATGGTTGGATTTGTAGTAGTGTCCTGGGAGCATGTAAGGAAGGAACACAACCAACTAGCTAGAGCACAAGCTGGATATATTGACAATTTACAACTTCTTATACCATCAAAAAATACCATATTCAAGTCTTAGATTTTCCTATTATCATCAAGCCATGCATAAGGTTCTGCCAGCCATAAACTTCTATGAGAAAAAAGAGTGAAAGTACGTGGATGACATATATTGATACTAACGGATTTCATGCATCCCTACAATCCCTACTGTTCGTGGCGGATTTAGCTCCCGGCGTACAGTCAGAACTTGGGGGTGGCGAATGTAAATTCCTTCGCGTGTCTTCTGTATGCTTAGGCGTGCCAGCACTTTTGGAGTGGTGCAACTCGACTGCGGACGACCCCTGGCGAGTCCTCTCGTCTACTCCCAAATAGACTCTGACTTCTTGACCAAGCAACTGTTACGCAGGCGCTGACGAAGCCGGCGTACAGGGCTCGAACAAGACCTGAATAGAACTGGCTAACAGGATTTTCTTCTCAACCCCCTACGGATTGAGGATCTTACTTTGATCCGGAGAAGCAAAGCAGAGCTAAACCAAGATCACGTGTGTTTGTTACCGGAGTAACGACTCGATTGCTACCGGAGTAGCGGACTGACTCTATAGGCTCAGCAACCGCTCGACACGAGTACGAGATGTGATCAATCGCAGGTGGAGGCGAATTGCGTGAGTTGCTCCGGAGAGGCTTTGCAAGTTAGCGTTGCGCTAGAACTTGTGTTTGTTTGTAGATGGTTGAGAACCCTTTTCTCAGTCATGAAAGAGTTATATTTATATGATCCACGAAACCCTAATGCCTGAAGATCCGGCCTGGTTGATCACGGGATTGACTAGGACTGTCCTTCCTTCATTTGCTCCTAATCAGATCAATTACGCAAGAATTGAATTGAATTCAGAATTCTCCATAACTTAGGGAACTCATTCAGCCTCATATATGGTCCAGATTAACATTCCATTAACCCCAAAATAAGCCAGCCTGGCTCCAAAGAAGATCATTTCCTAATTCGTCCCGAAAATCCCTATAACTGGATTGCTATTGATAACAACCCCAATTAACTCAATCAGTATTTACGCATTATTATTCATTAAGGTAACTCATTTACTACGCAACCGGACTATCTCGAAATAACCCCATCTGATCAAGTAACAATTCGAGGCTCTCCAACCGTGTGGGGGAAAACCATGTCCGATGTGGATTCGTGTGAACTAACCCCTCTGGGATCCAGGAAAAAGCCCAATTGAAGGGAATTCCAATTGTGGCCCAAACATTGCCCCCCAGTCTCCGAGATTGAGAACCCAGCGAAATTGAAGAGAGACTAAGCCCAAAATGTCGGTCCATCTGCAACGTTTAAATATGTGGACTGTTGCGTCGCTCCCTTCAACAATCATAATTCTCCCCAGTTGAAACGGTATCACTGTTCACATAAACCCTTAATTGCCGCAAAACCCACCGTTTCAAAATCTCCAAAACCCCTTTCGGATCCTTGATAAACCTAGTTGAGACCCGTCGGCTTCTCATTCAGACCATTCGCTTTCCTTCCTCAAATCCATCCAGAAAAACTCAAGCCCTAACCAATGAACTTCGCCATCCGCTGCTCTACAGCGAATGCTGCCAAGAATCAACTCCTCCCTCTCATCACCTGCTCCGGAGCTGATGACCGGACCTGCCTTGGGCTCCCCCAGGAACAACAGGCCTCCTTGGGTCCCTATGTTGCGAACTATAGCGCTGACAACGACGGCGGAGCACACCAAATTTTCGACGGCCCGGCTCGCCCGCTGCCGGTAATTTTCCGCTCTGAAGACCCAGTAGAATGCCCCAACTTCCAATCCAATCATCATCAAGCCGCCGTTAATCACGCTGTCTGGCCTCTGGTTAAGCCTTGGATGAAGGAATGGTACGCGACAAGGCTCCCTTTTGACAAGGAAATCTGGAAAAAGGCTGGAGTTGCTGATGTGATCAAGCTCTGCTTCAGTCTCAGCCCAAAAGGGAGAAACCGATGTGCTCTCGTCCCGCTTATTAGCCTCTGGAACCCCTCAATCAATGCCTTTGAGTTTAGATTTGGCCACGCCACCGTCACGTTGCTGGACCTCTATGCTGGCCTCGGGTTCCCTCTCGGCACCAAGCCCTATGATGAGAGCGACTACTCTGAGAAGGCGTTCCCCCGGTACCCTATCGGTAGCGCTGAGGCTTCTGGGTTCGAGAACTGGGTGAGAACCTTCTCCAAGGCAGACAATGCAATTGGTGGAGTAGCTTTTCTGGCCTTCTGGCTCAACAAGTTCGTGTTTTGCTCCACCACCAACAAAATGACCAAGCTCTACCATCGCATGGCGGAGGTGATCTATGCTGGCCAAGAGATTGGCCTTGGCCAATTTGTACTGGCACACCTCTACCGCTGCCTTCATCAGATATCCGCCAAACCGATGCACTGCGCCCAATCCAGTCCGCCGTGGATATTGGATATCTGGTGCCAGATGTACTTTCCCCAGCTCATTCCAACCATGAAGGGGCACTCCAAACCGGATCAGATTGTAGGGCAGGAATACGTTGGATACGCTCCCAATCCTGACCTCAGCTATGCCATCTGCCTTGACATCTTTTTTAATACCACCGCCAGTGAGTTCTTTGCAGAGGCACAGCGGCTGATCCACCGAAGGTACCCAAGAGGGTTATCTCGGGGCTTCCTCCCATCCAGGGAGCTAGGAGGAAGGGGTCGAAGGATCTTCGTCCATTGTACTTCCATGGCAGACCTGCCCCTCTTCTCTAGTGACAAAAGGTGTCATAGCTATGAGGTCTATGCGCCTCACTTCTTTGCCAGGCAGTTCGGACTTACTCAACTTCTGCCATATCCGCCGTTGAAGAGTGTGAACCTCCTCTCGGCGTGGCGGAACAGCAGAGAATTTCCTCCAGTATCCGCCGTCAGCCAAACATCGCGCTTGGAACCCCTTGACATTCCAAGCTGGGAGCAATACCCGAACTTGCAAGCCTCTATGGATGCCACTGGCCCCTACCAGTGCTGGTGGGCGCATTTAAAAGGTTCGCTCTTTGATCGGCCATCCGTCTACTACTTTCGGAGGCTCTTTAGAAACCAAGGCACGCACCTTCCCCAACCTGATCAAAAGGTGCTAAGGGGAGATCCGCTGTATCTCAACCTGCCCCCAGGAAAGGTAACAGCCTCTGCTTTTAATCTGCTGTTTTGGTTCGCCAGAATTCTCCGTATAACCCCAAATTGTTTGATGGAAACAGGCATCCGGCCAAATCTCAACGGATAGAGGAAAACGGAAGGCTGATTGTGAACTTCATCCGCGCTCGAAGAGGGGTAAGACCGTCATCGAGGCGGACGAAGCGCCTGATGAGGTGGAGGATGACACACCCGTAAGTGATTTCAACCCTCCCTCGTCTCTTTGTGGTTTTTAATTACCAGCTTATAAATGCATATGTGATGTAGATATCCAAACACTATCCATCCCTGCAGACCCTTATACGCCGGAGGAGGAGCTCCTCATCTGCTGCAGCCGCCAGCCGAGGCCCTGAAGTAATCGAACTTTCCTCTGGTGAGTCCTCAAGTTCTTCTAGTCACGATCAAGATTATCTGGACCTCCTCCTAGATGTTTAAGAGATTTGTGGCGATTGTTTTCCTCAACCCGTTCCTCTACGTTATTTTGATCCTAATGCAGGTACATCCTCCAGTCTCCCTCCAACAGTTGGTCGAAGTTCAATTAAGCCACACTTGACATCTTCTGCCGCTGCAGGAACTGGGCCGAAGATGAGGGAAGACCCTGAATTCCGTATGGCTGAGGCTACGGCAGATGATCCACAACCTAGGGGCGCGTCCTGCAGCTCTTCAGATCCCAATCCGCTGGCTTCCAGCTCACCTCCTTACTTGGAGCTAGAAGGAGAGACGCCTGCCATTGACGCTGACTAACCAGCTGCCCAAAGGGCTTCCTCCCCCCCACTTGACCTTTCACTGGCGGAAGAGGTAGCCATTACTAGAGAGGCATCCTTGGCGGATGCTGCCCCCCAGGTTGAACAAGCTCCAACCCCTACGGATGACCAGCCTGGATCTGACCAGCAAGAGCAGCCAAGGCCTCCTCTGGACAGACCAGAAGTATCCCCCCAGCCAGCGACTGTTGAGGTATACCGTACATCCGCCTGAAATATCACCTTCCTTGATGGAACTGTTCCTAACTTTACTTTCTCATGAACAGGTAGATGATGATGAAGTGGCAACTCTCAGTGCCACCCCATTGGCGGCAGAACCCGGTCCAGCGGAGTCAGCCATTGTTCCGATTCCCATGCCACAGAATCAAGCCCCCACGGGCATGGTCGTCGCCTCTCGACCTGCTCCGTCCTCTGCAACCCCTGGCGGATCCGGTTCTGGAGTCCAGGACAACCCTACACCTTCCTCTACCTTGGCCGAAGACTTCTTCCCCTCGTCATACAGCCCTGAAGAAGAACCGGTGGAAGTGCAGGAGGCATGGAGTTTCCTGGAGAGCCTGGGAGAAAAAGATCCTGTCGACGCTCGGGTAGCGGACGAACTCTTCGCCGCCCTACAAGTTCTTAAAGGCCAGTTCCAGTAGCTGCCTCCCGAACTTCAGTCTGAAGCCAAGTCTTCATTCCTTCGTCTCCCAGCAGAGCTAAAGAATCTGCAAGAAAAACTAGCTGCCCGGACCCCTCAGCATGCCAAGCTCCAAGAAGCTGACATGGCCTTTGCCAACGCCGCCCGTGCCTATACAGACTTGGTCGCTGTGGCAAGTAACGATCCGGAGGCGGCCGAAATAGCTAGGCTCGAACAGCAAATCTCCCTCCTCCGCCAGAAACAAGCCTGTCGCGTGGACCAAGTGAACCAACAAAAGCTCTTGGCGACCAGACTACAAGAGGAAAGGCACCAGGCGAAGAAGGCCAAGACCGAACTAGACCGTCTGATCAGCAAGACCAAGGCCACAATCAAGAGATTGGGCCTGCACCTGTATGAGTTTAGGCCCAATCTATAGTGAAACTGGCTTGATATATCTATCTATTTTGTTTATTTTATTGTCAAGCAAGCCCAAAAACCAAACCCAACTTAGTCTGGTTCAAAGTACAAAAAATCAGACCTGCACCTGTATGAGTTTAGGCCCAATCTATAGTGAAACTGGCTTGATATATCTATCTATTTTGTTTATTTTATTGTCAAGCAAGCCCAAAAACCAAACCCAACTTAGTCTGGTTCAAAGTACAAAAAATCAGACCATCTGCACGTCTGTCCTATCATTGCTGGCAAAGCTGCGGAACCGTTTCTCAAGAATTTGAAATTCAAAACGCCAATGGTACTCAACTGCCTACTAACTGCGCCACTCGAACTCAACCCTTAGATTGCCTTCAACCGAGGCTATAAAAGCAAACCCCTTGGTAGAAATTGAGAACCCCACAACGCCTTAAAGTGTTGTTCCTTATTTCGCTCCTTAGGTTCTCTTGTCAACTGTTATGGTAATAGCCGCGGCCGCAAAGCCCCTTATTTTGCAAAATCAAACATCACTTGAGAATCGAGATTTGCACTGAATGTCCTATTATCAAAAAACGAGAATAAGGGCGCACCCCAAGCAGATGCTCCTTAGCACCACAACTCAGGGCAAGAAAAGGGCTTAACCTACGTAGGATAAGCGGATATCGCCCTTATGGTGCCCCCCTAGTTCGCTTGGCGGCGCGGATGTGTGGCAGACAAAGCAAAGCCAAGTAAACTAAGTAGCCAAAATCAACGGATGTCCCAACAAACCCGATGACAGGCGGCCCAACTAGAGGTTGAAATAGTCAGACTGCAGTTATTACCGGATTTGACCAACACAAAACTGAACGGGGTGGGGAAGTCCGAGGAGTTAGTTTTCGAACCCCATGTATCGCCTTAAATGTTCCCCAATTGAACGGTTAACCATAATGACACATCCCATAAATATGGCTGAATCACACCAATAAAGTCATAGCAGATCTCCAACCGTTGGATTCCCCCGAAATGCAGTATAAAAGGAACCCCTTGTTAAAGAGAAAACGCAGTCGGCCTTCTATCTGGTGAAGTAACAATGGCAGCGATACTGTCACCTGCGTACTGTGGCCAGCCCTTATGGCTGCCACAAGCCGTTCCACCAGATAGGCCGATGGTCCGCTAATCATCGTATAACCTCGGTCACCTAGCGTTAAGCAAATCCTAACTTCGGTCACCTAGCGTTATGCGCCTGGGGTAGGCACTTCAAGGTGGTCAGCCAATAGCTGGCCAGTCGTAGCTGTTCCCCTAGGCCAATAACACCAGCGACCTGGTTATGTTCCATTTCTGGCGGCGGAAGAGCATCCTGAACCCAAATTTGGCAGCTACGGAAAGGCACATGGCAACGATATGGGTAGTGCGTCAAACACCATTGCCACCCTCGGTTGGTTGGGTGCTACCCCATTCCCATTTGTCCCCTCATCCGCCGCACACCATTTTCCAAAGCGGGGGTGCCATGAGGCCCCCGGTACGGGTCCTTCAGCCAGTGATGGGTCTAACAGTGCGTCGGAACCCCGTTCTTTAAGCCTTCCCGAGCGGATCTAGAATGGGCTATAGACCTCCGGCAGCAGCGAGAACTCAGAAATGTAGGTATGGTTTCAGAGCGAGTTAATAGCTCTTTGTGTTTTCCTCTTCTTTTAACGCTTTTGGCCGCAAAGCCTGATATGAATGTAGTAAGTTGCAATTTCAATACTGATAGCCAATCGTCAGCAAAGACGGGAAATATGTTGATAATTAAAAAGTACAAGAATATAGACACCCCAAGCGGATGTCCAAATAGAACAAGGAAAACACAAAATCTGCTAATAATTGCGCAATAGAAGTTAGCAACCGCCAGAACATGGCGAAAGCACCCCGGGCGGATGCACCATTCTAACCTAATGCCCCCCGAGCACGATGGACTAAGAAGAACTCGGACCAGTGTCATTATTCACCGGGGGAATTTCATACTCCCAAACGCTTGGAAAGTACTTCTTGAGGTAACGCCCATTAATTGGGTTTCTGTGAACTTCCCCTTCCAAGTTTCTGAGCTGGTAGGCTCCCTTGCCCACAATACGATCAATGACAAACGGACCCTCCCAACGAGCACTCCATTTACCCCGACCTGGCTCATCAAGGGGTAAAGCTACCTTCCAAACGAAGTCGCCCTCACCATAGGACTTACCCTTGGTCCTTTTATCATACACTCTGGCAATCTTCTACTTCTCCAGGATGATACTTTCCAACGCTTCTAGCCGTTTCTCGTCAAGGTCTTCATGCTCCTGGAACATGGCCTGCACATAGTCCTCACCAAGCAGCTGGTGTTGCTCACGAACTCTTAAAGAAGCTACATTGATTTCCAATGGCAGAACGGCATCATGGCCATACATCAACGAATAAGGGGTAGTGCCCGTAGGAGTCCTTTTGGAGGTCCTATAGGCCCATAATGTGTTATCAAGTTGAGTGTGCCATGACTTTGGGTTATCCGTGAGCATCTTCTTCATGATGGAGATAACAACCTTGTTAGTAGCCTCTGCTTGACCATTGGATTGAGCATAATAAGGAGAAGAATGTAGGAACTGAATACCATAATCCGCTAGCCAAGTTTGGGTTTTCTCGGGCATGAAGGCTGCCCCCCGGTCCGCTACAATACATTCAGGGATACCATACCGGCAGATAATATTCTGGAACACAAAGCGGATGACGGTGTCAGCATCACAGTTCCTCGTTGGGATAGCCTCTACCCACTTGGTAAAGAAATCAGTACCCAACAAGATAAACTTGTGCTGCAAGGAGGAATGGGGGTTAATCTCTCCTATGAAATCCAACGCCCAACCCCTGCCAGGCCAAGGTTTGATAATGGGTTGTAATGGAATGTTTGGAATCCGCTGAACTGGTCCATGTTTTTGACATTCCTGACAACCCTGAGCAAAGCTATGACAGTCTTTCAAAATAGCTGGCCAGTAGTATCCATATCTTCGAATAAGCCACCGCATTTTGGGTCCGGATTGATGAGAACCACAGACCCCTAAATGTACCTCCCGCATGATCCGCTTGGCCTCGGTGCCAAAGATACACCTTAATAAGACCCCTTCTTCCCCTCTCCGGAACAGTTCCTCTCCCCTGAGAAGGTAATTGGTAGCAAGGTATCAGATTCGCCTTTCAGATGGCGCCGATGGGTCCTTCAAATATGCAATGATTGGTATCCGCCAGTCAGTGTCAATAGGCTCGACTGTAGCAACCAACCACTCTCCGCGGTCCTCCCGGCGGATGGCGAAAGATGGTAGAGTCCTGCGCTCCACCTTAAGGATTCTTTCTTTGACTCCATGGGCTAGGCTGATTCCTGTGGCCAACTGCGCCAACTCATTAGCTGCAAAGTTCATCTCCATGGGAACATAGTCTAAGGAAACATCAATGAACCGGTCTAGCAACTCAACAGCCCGTTCGTAATAGTGCAGCAAATGCAAAGAAATACACCTATAGACCCCCATAAGCTGGTTAATGACGAGCATAGAGTCTCCAAGTACTTCAATTTCCTGGGCGCCCAGATCTAGCAGTAATTCCAGCCCAATGAGCAGTGCTTCATACTCCGCCTGGTTATTGGTGCACGTCCATTCCAGCTGAAAAGAGTAAAGGTACTTGGTACCTGCTGAATTTTGGATACAAATCCCTGCACCCGCCAGTTTACTGGTACTGCTACCGTCAAAGTGTAAAATCCAAGGGTGGTACCGGATCATGCTAATAAACTTGGGCGGTTCTGAGAATTCCTCCTAGACAGGATGGTGTAAAAGAAAATCTGCTATTGCCTGACCAGTCATAGCCTTCAGTGGCGCATATTGCAGGGAAAACTCTGAGAGGGCTAACACCCACTTGCCAATCCTACCCTTTAGGATAGGTCTTGTTAGCAGGTACTTAACCAAATCCGTCTGTGCCACCACTATTGTCGTGAAGGAAAGCAAATAGTGGCAGAACTTGACACCAGCAAAATATAGGGCTAAACACAGCCGCTCGATTGGTGAATACCTGGTCTCTGCGTCCAACAATGTCCTGCTAATGTAAGCCACTGCATGTTCAATCTTTTTTCCATCCGCCAGAGTCTCATCTTGGGCCAACAGGCCTGCAATGGAAATACCAGAAGCAGAGATATATAATTTGAGGGGAATACCAGGCGTGGGCGGCCGAAGGACTGGCGGACTAGCTAAGTATTCCTTGATCCTGTCAAAAGCAGCTTGGTGCTCACACCCCCATTTAAACACTTCTCCTGGTTTGAGTTTGAGCAGAGGAGAGAAAAAAGCAACTTTGCCTGCTGAGTTGGCTATAAATCTTCTGAGGAAGTTAATTTTACCCAACAAGCTTTGTAACTCCCTCTTATTCCTTGGCGCTGGTGCATCTAACACAGCCTGGACCTTGTCACCGGCCACCTCAATGCCTCTCTCATGCACCACAAACCCCAGAAAGTCGCCAGCACACACCCCAAAAACGCACTTGGCCGGATTCATTTTAAGCTGGTGCTTTCTCATGATAGTGAATACCCCACGGAGGTGATCAATGTGGTCTTCCTTTTTCTTGGACTTTACCACCACATCGTCGATATAGACCTCCAGGATGTCCCCCAATATCTTACTAAAGATAATGTTCATTGCACGTTGGTATGTAGCTCCTGCATTGGTTAAACCAAATGGCATACTAAGATATTCAAATGCTCATGTGAATCCGGGGCAGCGGAAAGCCGTTTTAGGGATGTCTGGCTCATATATAGGAATCTGGTGATAACCCGCCGTACCATCCATAAAGGACAACATCTCATGCCCTGCTACTGCATCCACCAGCATATCCGCTATAGGCATAGGATAGACATCCTTAGGTGATGCGGCATTCAAATCTCTGTAATCCACGCAGACTCTAATCTTGCCATTCTTCTTCCTAACAGGAACGATGTTGGATAACCATTCCGGATACAGAGTCGGTCTGATTATCCCAGCCTCAACCATGCTCTGAACCTCTTGTTTGACCGCCATCGCAGTTTCAGCATTCATCCGCCGTTGCTCTTGCTTAACTGGCCTGCATCCTTCCTTGATGGGGAGGCGATGGCAAACCAGCTCCTTTGACAAGCCCGGGATATCCTGGTATTTCTCTGCAAAGCAATCCTTAAATTCCTGCAGCAACCCTATCAGTTGCTGTCTCAAGTCTGGTTCAAGGTACTGACTAATCCCCACCTCCATGGGCTCTGTTTCTGTTCCCAAGTTAACATTTTCTACGGGATCATGTACCTTGGGTGGAGAATCATCCAACGCCGCTAGAGCAGGTTGAATTACTTCCACCCCTGGAAAAACGTCAATGTCGTCTTCCTCAATGCACTCAACCAGTGCCACCCCTTCCCAGGCCATTTGCTCTAATCTATAAACAGACAATTGTTGCATTAATAGAACAAAGGCCTCCGACTCCTCACTTGAGAGGACGTCACTCATTGGATACGTTGGGAAGAATCTCAATGGAAATTGGCCGGCTGTAATTCGCCATAGCCTGGGCAATTCCCCATTGAGACAATTCGTTCTGGGTCACCCCGATTGGATGTCCCTTATGATCAATACCCTCAACTCTGAGAGGTCTCATGTTTCTTGTATAACAGCTGGCCTCCAACTGGACGGCTGCTATCGAATAAGGACGCTCATCCGCCTTGATGAGCACGGGTAAATCTAAAACCGGATCCCACATGATCAACTCTTGGTGGAGAGATGAGGGGACTGCTAATGCTTTGTGGATCCAGTCCCTCCCTAAAATCATATGATAGGGAGCGTTCGCTTCAGCGACAAAAAACCCTTGGTAAGCGTCCGACGGTCCAACCTTCACCTTGAGCATGACCACCCCAGCAGTAGGAGTAACATTCCCTAAGAACCCCTTAACCTTGGAGACAGTATGAATGAGTTTCTCCTTTGGAATTTTGAGCTGTTCCTTGGTGGTGGTGGTGATAATACTCACGGCGGCTCCGGTGTCTATCAAAACCTTGTGGACCCTGATCCCTTCCACCTCTACCGTAACATACAAAGGCTTCATGTGCTGGGACATGTCGAATGTTGGCTTGGCGAACATCACGCATTGCTTCAACAAATCATCAACCCCCTCCGGATACTTGTGGTTGGATTGGAAGACCCCAGCCCTAGCCTCTGCTGCATGATCATCCTCAGGCTCCTGCACCAAATATACTGGTTTGGCCGATTCTTCATCAGCGATAAAGCGCGCAGTGGGGATATGCTCTGGCAAAGCATAGGCTGACGAGAGTATAAAAGCCATGTTACAATCCAAGTCTCCAATATCCAACGACACTGTATTACAGTGGTGGACCTCAACTTTGTCATCAATCCGCTCTTCTTCCATTGGCACCTCCTCCTCCTCATCTGCCAACTCTGGTTCATCCTCATAGTCAACCATTTCGTCCTCCTTGTCAAGGTCCGCGTCTCCTACGTCAGAATCAGCCCTCACGCTAGAGGTGACCGATGATGGTTTTGTTGGCACATGCATCTGTAGCTTCATAGCTGCATACTCCACGAAGTTGGTAGGCGCCTTTGGGCCCTTTGGCTTGGACTGGGATAGGATGGTGAGTGGCCTACTTGACTCTGTCAATGCTAAACTAGGTTCCTTAGAAGCAACAGCCTCCGCAGGAACCCCCACGATACTTGTGCTTGCGGCCAATGACACACTGCTTTCCTTAGGCACCCACCTCATAACAGTGGAGTCCTTCTTGGTGTCGATGACCATCACGTCATCCTGAGATTCTGGCACCACCTGTCTCCCGGCGGCCTCTGGCTGTGCCCTCCTTGGGGAAGATTGTTCTGCCTTTGATCGCTCAGGAGGAAATGCCAGTTTCCTCCTTGGCCTTGACTGAGGTGCTCCAGTGGCCCTTGGCGGATCCGCCAACCTGTCATGAACGCTTTTTCGGGGAGCTGGGGGAACTTCTATGGAGCGTTGTCGCCTGGAGTCCACATAAGACTTAGTCCTGACTCGGTACCGTCTGTGAACCTGCTCCACATGCTCTACTGGCACTGACAGTTCTTCCTCAGTTACCTTTCCCGACGCCAGATCCGCCAAGGTCTGCTTTGCCTTACCAAAACGCCTCCTTTCATTCCTTGTGGTCACGGCAGCAAGTTCGACCGCCTTACCGTCCCGCTGTGTATACCATCTGTCCGCCTTTGGGTTATTCCTAGAAGCTGGCGGAATATAAACTTTCACAGATGGTTCTGGATTCACAGCTTTGTGCGAACCCCTAGCCATGGTTGACTTCACTCCAGAAGGTCCTGGGTCTTGCCTGGGCTTCGCCCTGCTAGCATAACTATCCTCAGAGCCATGGTGATACTTTGCCCGCTTGAGGTTCTCCCTTCCCGACCGCTCAGGCGGCGGATGTTCTAGCTTAGCCTTTTCTAAGGCCCTCTGCTCAGCCATTTCCTCTGCCTCCTTCAACGCTGCCTGAAATTCGTCAAAGCTGATAGGCTGCCCTGTATTTAATCAGCAAGTTAGGCAAAGCTTAGACCGAGGAACTAACACCATGTCCTCTTCTTCAATAGCCCCGACCCATAACTCTGGGCAAGGACTAGATTTGTTGTCTGCAAACTCCAGCTTTCCATCGTTCAACCATTCCTGCAGCTGATCCTTCATATCTACACATTGAGAAGTGCAATGATCAGATGATCGATGGAAAATGCATGTGTGTCTGCCGTCCCCACTATTGGGATGGCATTGGTAAAACTCCTTAATCTCTGGTGCCCCCTGGTGCACCATAGCTTCCCAGATTTCCTCAGCTTTGCCTGCATCATACGTATATTCTTGAAACCTGGAAACTTGCTTCCTAAACTGCTGCGTTGGACTCGGACCAGCACTGATTTCAATCGCGTTCACCCGTGGTCCGGTCTTGGCCACTGCCCAATGTGGCTCCTTGGCTATCTCCAACTGCAAGGTTTTATCATTGATCCAGGTCTGCAGCTGATCCTTCAACTTCACACAATCCTTGGTATTGTGATTATTCATATTGTGGAAGCTACAATACGTTTTTCCAGCCATGTAATCAGGCTTGGGGATAAATCTGCCCTCATGTTGCAGACGCCCCTGGTTGAACAACTTCTGCAGGATTTCTGGAGCCTTGTGAGCGTTGTAGGTATATGCAACAAAAGCCGACTTGGTTGGAAGTGGGGTCACTATCTTCACAGTCTCCTTGACAAACCTCGCGGTTGTGGACTATAATGGTTTCTGGTCGGTCCTTTCTATAGCCGCTACTTCGTGTTCCAAGTCTTCATCATCAACCCATGTGAGAATTGGTTTAGGTACCGCATCCGCCTGGATAGTCGCCACAGTCTTAGTAGCAACAGAAAATGGAGTCTTGGGCTTCAGAGTCCCCAGGATAATAGGACAAAGGAGTCCCCTTCCTCCTTTCATTCCTTTCCTTAGACCGGTCCACGTAATGCTGCTCTTGACCTAGCCGATTGGTCAGATCCGCCATAGTGGTCACATGAACCTGCTTGAATCCCTGGCGGATCTCATCCACCAAACCA
This sequence comes from Potentilla sterilis, assembly GCA_963682095.1. Classification (NCBI taxonomy): domain Eukaryota; kingdom Viridiplantae; phylum Streptophyta; class Magnoliopsida; order Rosales; family Rosaceae; genus Potentilla; species Potentilla sterilis. Next base: position 4,885,890 of record OY821763.1, on the reverse strand, counting down.
TCAATTGCCATCTTCACCGCATGTTCTTCTGGAATATCCATCTCGCAACGGGTTAATTCCAGCTTAAACCTTCTTAAATAGTCAGTAGCGGATTCGCCAGGCCTCTGCTCTGTTTCGGCTAGGTCCTTGACCCCAATCTTTGCCTCGACAATACCAAACATAGTTCTGAAAAGAACCTCCATAGTCTTCCAGTCTGGTATTGATCCAGGTTTTAGCCGCTTGTACCAAATAGCTGCTTCCCCCGCCAGAGATGTGGGAAAGAGTTTCAACTTCATGACTGGGTCGTCAGCATATTGACCAGACTCATTAGTAAAACGCATAATGTGCGTTTCAGCATCTTCTGTCGTCTGACCAGTAAACGGAGTGAAGCGAATTGGCTTAAATCCGGCAGGGAACGGTACTGTATTGATCTCTCGAGTTAATGGATTCTCATACGTCTTGTCGACGTCGGGCAACCCCTGTAGTTCCCTAAGCTTCTCAACAAAAACTCTGCCAATGTCCTCCATGGTCAACTGGGCCACGACATCCGCTGGTGTCTCTGGCAGATTGTTGCCACCCGGTCCAATGGGCGGAACGTTGCCACCTGCATGGTTGTTAGCAGCCCCGGCATTAGCTCCAGGTCTGCCGTTAGGACCTACTCCGCCGGAACCGCCACGACCAGCTGTCCGTCCTCGCCTGTCTCTCGGTGGATTCGTACAGTCAGCTCCTTCAAACTGGTCGAAACGATCATAAAGCTGACCCATCATGGTGGTCATGTTCTCGAGCGTGGCATTGGTAGCCACCAACTGCTCCTGTTGCTGTCGCCAACTATTGTCGGAGTTCCTGACATGGGCAGCCATGCTATCCGCCATTTGCCTCTGCTGTCCAGCGAGATAGTTGAAATTGGCGGTGAACCCTGTTTGCTCTGTCTCCATTCGCTTAACGGATTCACATAGATCAACGACCACCTCGTTCGCCTTCTTCAGAATTTCATCTGTTCGACAAGATTTGTCGATCAACATCCTCAGCGTGTCCGTCACCTCAGTAGGAGATGCAGTCTCCCCCGTAAATGGTGCAACAGGTGACGCAGGCGGATCCGCGGACTCGTCCGCAAACCCTTCTTCTAAAAAACCAAATGAGGCTGCCCGGTTTGCAATGCCCAGAGAACTGTTGTCAACCTGGGGAGCAGCCGTCACCTCTACAATCTCTCCCTCAGCCGCGACAACTGGTGCGACGGCCGTTGGGATAAGATTTCTTCTGTCTCGCACGGTCTTAAGGGCTGCAGCAATAGTTGCTTCATCCCCAAGGACCCCGCCAAACACTTCTCTAACTTCAGCGTCAGTTAATCCCCTACAATCAGCTGTTCCGTGCTTGAGCAGCTCCTTATGAGAATTCTTCAAACAATTCATGGTTATCCTTCTGTAAGGATCACCCTTCGTAGATCCCGCAATCTTGACACTGGTCCCACTGGGCGTGCCAAAATGTTCGTGGCGGATTTAGCTCCCGGCGAACAGTCAGCACTTGGGGGTGGTGAATGTAAATTCCTTCGCGTGTCTTCTATATGCTTAGGCGTGCCAGCACCTTTGGAGTGGTGCAACTCGACTGCGGAAGACCCCTGGCGAGTCCTCTCGTCTGCTCCCAAATAGACTCTGACTTCTTGACCAAGCAACTGTTACGCAGGCGCTGACTAAGCCGGCGTACAGGGCTCGAACAAGACCTGAATAGAACTGGCTAACAGGATTTTCTTCTCAACCCCCTACGGATTGAGGATCTTACTTTGATCCGGAGAAGCAAAGCAGAGCTAAACCAAGATCACGGGTGTTTGTTACCGGAGTAACGACTCGATTGCTACCGGAGTAGCGGACTGACTCTATAGGCTCAGCAACCGCTCGACACGAGTACGAGATGTGATCAATCGCAGGTGGAGGCGAATTGCGTGAGTTGCTCCGGAGAGGCTTTGCAAGTTAGCGTTGCGCTAGAACTTGTGTTTGTTTGTAGATGGTTGAGAACCCTTTTCTCAGTCATGAAAGAGTTATATTTATATGATCCACGAAACCCTAATGCCTGAAGATCCGGCCTGGTTGATCACGGGATTGACTAGGACTGTCCTTCCTTCATTTGCTCCTAATCAGATCAATTACGCAAGAATTGAATTGAATTCAGAGTTCTCCATAACTTAGGGAACTCATTCAGCCTCATATATGGTCCAGATTAACATTCCATTAACCCCAAAATAAGCCAGCCTGGCTCCAAAGAAGATCATTTCCTAATTCGTCCCGAAAATCCCTATAACTGGATTGCTATTGATAACAACCCCAATTAACTCAATCAGTATTTACGCATTATTATTCATTAAGGTAACTCATTTACTACGCAACCGGACTATTTCGAAATAACCCCATCTGATCAAGTAACAATTCGAGGCTCTCCAACCGTGTGGAGGAAAACCATGTCCGATGTGGATTCGTGTGAACTAACCCCTCTGGGCTCCAGGAAAAAGCCCAATTGAAGGGAATTCCAATTGTGGCCCAAACACCTACAATCCGGCGTGAAGCTAAAATCGAGATCAAAATCATAACGCTCATTGTCCATGGCAAGTCGAAAAGCACGAGACTTTAGGATCTCAATAGAGAGTTCTTGACCTTCACCAAAAATCTGAAAGGTGGTAACACGAAGATACTGATACTCGTCAAAATACTCGTTCCTACCCGTCTGTAGAAGACAGAAGTTCTGTTGCCGCAAATGAACTAAATTATGAGTTCTCACTGAATCAAAAGGGGTCAGCAGACGTGCTTCAGTGAATGGATCTAAAAATAAACTAACTAGGGGGCCTTGATAATGATAACGCCCAATATCATCCTCATCACTTGGTTCCCAGCTGAAAGAGGATACTAAAACCTCACTGAAAAAAGACGATAAGTGACAAGTGCCATAATCGGGGTTACAATACGTGCAATCAAAACCCTACAAAAGACGTTAGTAACATATAGTAAGTGGGGATCGTTCTATCCGGGGATTAAGGGTACCTGACATGTTCAATGGTTGGAAACTCATATTCACACATATATACATATTTTGAAACTCACGAAGGGGGGTTGAAAGATAGTTTGGCGGTCCTACTGCCCCTAAACCTAAAGATATGAAAATAAAACATAAAACTACTATATATGTAACAGCCCAACTCATATACTTAGAATATTGTCCGCTTTGGGCTCGCACTCCCGCACGGATTTACTTCTGGAGGCTCGCTCATGAGCAACTTCCCAGTAGGTCACCCATCCTGGGATTGCTCTGAGCTTAGCAAGCTTAACTTCGGAGTTCTCAACCCATTCTGAAGCCATTGCGCCCCCAAAACGCGTCCTTAAGTATTGAGCTAACCCTGCACATATAAGCACAACATCCACTCTTCCCCGGGCGATGTGGGATGCGTGACCTACCTACCTGCTAGCCTCCCTAGCCAGGCCAGGTCGGGTCATCACAATCCACCCCCCATAGGGTCCGACGTCCGCGTCGGCACATTTTCGGCCGGGGACAGGCTCTGATACCATTTGTAACAGCCCAGCTCATATACTTAGGATATTGTCCGCTTTGGGCTCGTACTCCCGCACTGATTTATTTCTGGAGGCTCGCTCATGAGAAACTTCCCAGTAGGTCACCCATCATGGGATTGCTCTGAGCTTAGCAAGCTTAACTTCAGAGTTCTCAACCCCTTCCGAAGCCATTGGGCCCCCAAAACGCGTCCTTAAGTATTAAGCTAACCCTGCACATATAAGCACAACATCCACTCTTCCCCGGGCGATGTGGGATGCGTGACCTACCTACCTGCTAGCCTCCCTAACCAGGCCAGGTCGGGTCATCACAATATACATGTGACCGACATCTTTCACACAAAACTTAGCACAAAAGGCACTCAAAACACATAACCACATAGCAAATAAGAGACACGGCAGCAAGTATACATGTTCTAGACTCAACTTAGTTTCAACCTAATTAGCTCCGTAGCGGCTTACTAATCGATTAAAGACTTCACAAGTACTTAGGACTTATCGAAGCGCATCATCCTAATTTTTATGCTAATAGATTTTAAAGTTACCTAGCGGACTCTAAAATAAATTAACACTTAAGCACATAAGTCTTTTTTTAGTTGGAGACATGTTAACAAGTAAGGCGTCACTCTTCTCGCATCGACATGTAAATTCTTTAAACTACTCTAGCCCTAAGAAACAGTACAAATCAAGACAACGTAGCGCTAGACTCGACTTATATTAATTTCGCCATATAAAATCCATACCCCAAATACATTGTAAATGTATAGGGCAGCAATCTTGGTTGCCCACGAATTTAAAGAATTAACAAAATACAAGTTTTAAACTATGTTTACATGCTTGTCGATTACCTAGTTACTAATTGTTACATATTTTCTTTCCTCTTTAACATGCAATCCGTTTTCTGACTTTCAAAAACCATATAAACATCTTGAAAACAAACTGAACACGTAAATTATAAAACCAAACTTCAAATCGTTTCACACATAGACATGCAATTTGAAACCAAAAATACATACAAGCTTCATAGACAAAACCTAGCATAACCACATAAAATAAACAAGTCTAGACAAAGGGGAAGGAGAGGCGTGGATCACACTTTGTAGACACCTTGAGAGAGGCTTGAAACGTGACTTGAAGATGCTCGGATGGAGGCACGAACTTGGTTTGGAAAATGGACAGATTTAGAGGTAGTGGTGGATTGAGTTTGGCTTGCTATTCTATGTAGGATTTTAGGCTGAATTTTGGTAGAGCTTTAAGGCTTTGCTTGTGCGTAAGATGTGATGATTTTTCTGTTGAGAGGCTGTGTCTTTATATAGGAGAAGAAGGGTGCAAGATTTCTGCCGATTTTGGTTTCCTTTGTTCTTCTAGGACTCTTCTGCTGATTTCTTCATGGATCAGGGCTGCAATGCTTCGTGGACTTCTTTTATGGATTCAGCAACATTTCTTGATGGATAATAGTCTACAAGTTCGGCTGCAAGCTTCCCTAGTTGGGGCATGAACTCCTTTCCTAGAACCGGCAGAAATGTCTCATTTTCCTGCTAGGACTAGGAAACTTCTTCTTTCCTTATTTGCAGTTTCCTTTTAGCTTGGCCGACTCCCATATGCTTCATTTGTCTTAGCAACTCTCATTTGATACATTTGGATGCCTCTTTGGTGCAGAAACACATAACTTCTTCTCGGCAGGCAGTAGGTTGCTCTTCTCGGCAGGATTGACCTTCCGGTATTGCACAAGGCATAACTCTCTCCAGAAAATATTTTTTTATGCGATTCCAACTGTTCTAGAAACTAGACTTCCAGAGATTTCCATGCATATATGGCACGTCATCTCAGGTTTTGTGAGTCATCCTGGATAAATTGTTGAAGTTGGATGATGTGCCAAAAAAAATTATCGGAACTTACTGGATTTGCGATAGACTTTCCTTTGCAATTCCTGGCAACTTCTTTTGCTCTGATTTTTCCAACTTCTTCCACTGCTCAATCACCAACATGTCTACTACTCATAAGAGAATAAAAATTCATCAAAAGCAAAGTTGAGGTTTTACAGAACCAACAAAACATTTAAAGACTCAAAAATCGGCTTTTGACAAATTTCTGCCATTTTTCCTATATTTAGCACGTTTTCAATAAAACTCTACCAAACACTCATGAATCGACTAAACAACTCGATTGCACATCAAAGGCAAAGTTGAGGTTTTACAGAACCAACGAAACATTTAAAACCTCAAAAATCGGCTTTTGACAAATTTCTGCCATTTTTCCTATATTTAGCACGTTTTCAATAAAACTCTACCAAAGACTCATGACTCGACTAAACGACTTGATTGTACAACAATAAGGGTTAAAGCAAAGTATAAACGAGGGTAAAAGATATTAAGAACGTCACATTTTATGTGTATTCTTGTAAATTTCTCAAAATTAAATAAAGGGTGAAACGTGTTAATTCGTGTTATGTACTCTTTTAATTAAGTTCTGTTTGTGGTCGGAAGTGATTCCAAGAATTAAAAGTGTCAAAAACGTATGAGTTCCGAGGGCTAAAAGTTGACTTTTTGATCTGTCGGGAATTTCAAAAAGTTTCCTACACAAAAGTTGTAGAGTTCGACGATACGAGTTTGTAGACACGGCCACGTGTAAAACGGACGTCGTATGAAGAAGTTATGACCTGTTATGTATTTTTGGAAGGGGATATAAAAAGGAAATTTTTTTTTTAAACCCTAGAATTCCAAAATATCAGAAAAGCACCCCAACAGCCGCACAGCTTGCGACTGTTCATCTTCTCGGCGCCAATCTTCTCCACGTTCGTTCTCCTTCGTCCGGCGACGCCAGGCCATGCACCACACGTCCAGACGCTCGCCTCAACCTCCTCTCTCTGTCAAGCTAAGGTTTACGTCGAGCAGGCCATCGTGCACGGAGAAGCTCTTCCCGCAAGCAGCGGCCGCCGACGACGACGAGGCAGCGGACTTCTCAGTCGAAACCGGGGCTTAAGGCCTCCTCCTTCCAGTTGTTTCCGTCCCTCTAAGCCGAGTTCGGACTCAGTTTTCAGTTGGTGGTTGCTGAGTGGAGCTCGGGGTTGCAGCGCTTCTTCCAGCCATCTTCCGACCAACCAAGGCTGGTTTCAGGTAGGTATCGATTCCTCAATCCATGATCTACGTGTTTGATGATGTTGGTAGCAGGTTGGGTGGAATTTGGGTGGAGGCGCGTGGGGCCCATGTGCAGCCATTTATGGCGGCGAGTGGCGGCGCCTCCAACTGTGGTTGGGGCAGTTGGGTGCTCTACAATCATATGCTCGTCATTACGAGCGTGTGAGTATGTAGTTCATAGGATTTGAGTACCATTTGTACTTGTTAGGCATTATTGGAGTTTATTTCCATGCGATTTTCATTTACGGGGGATTAACCTTGTAAAGCGGTGTCCGATGCTCTATCTTGGGGACAGTATGGTGTTCCGGAGGCCTTGAGGGGCTCGGAAGGAGGTCCTCTAGTGTGGGCAGCCCCTCGGGTTATGGGATTAGGTGTTGGGTTCATGTTATAAACTTTCCTTGAGTTAATATGGTGTTCCGGACTAAATTTTTGACTATTTCGTTAGGTGATTGACGGAGCATGCATATCTCACTTTTGTGAGATCGAAGACACAGCGGGAGTAAGAGGTGAGTAAACATCACAATGTTCGTATTTGATAAGAGCTAATTTATAGTAAATAGATCGTTATATGTGATATTGTTTTATGAAAATAAAAAATTGTTTTAAATTGAATGACTACGGTCCATTGGTAAGTAAAATGATTTAATATAAAAATGATTTTTAAAGGGTTTTACAAACAATGACTATAGTTGGTATTAGAGGACTATTCATGTGCGAATATTTATATATATATATATATATATATATATATATATATATTTACGTGGGATATATATGTTGAGTTTGTGCATTGGGTGAATTATTTTATTATGGAAATGTCGTAATTGGGTATATATGAGTTGTGTGACATGTACATGGGTTGGTTTTATAAACCAACGACCAATGTAAGATGTCTCCTATGTAGCGAAGGAGGTCTTACCTGTGTGGCGAAGGGGATCGTTAGACAATTATATTGAGAACCAAGCTTTTGGCCAGGTGATTGGTTATGATCAGTTAGAGCTCTAGTCTATCTGCCTTTGTGTGATTTGTAGGGGAATGACAGTGGTCATCGTGCCCCGAGATTTATTCCTTTGGTTGGTGGTGTGTTGTGAGTTTATTATTCATGAGTTGTGGTTGTTTTAGAAATGAGATTTCCATTGTTGTTAAATTATATATTATCCTAAACTTGTTTGTTGTACTCACACGGGTTTGAAAACTTACCGGGTAGTTGTTTACAACCCGGTGCACCAATTGATGGTGTAGGGGTTAGACTTGCGGGTGAGGGTCAGCAGCCAGGAGGCGATACCTGAGTCATGCGGCTAGTAGGGTTGAGCTACGGTCTAACTTGAGTTTATTTTTGGGTTAGAGAGTGATTAGTGTGAGACTCTATTTTACATCTATGTGTTTAATGATGTAATAAGTTGAGAGTATTGAGCCACGCACTGGAACTCTGATGTTTACTTGGTTATTTGTAAGACAACTTCTAAGTATTTGAGTTTATTGTGAATTATCACGTTGTCGAATTTGGATGGTTTTTATTATCCGAAATTCGGGATGTGACATTATACTCCTATCAATAAGGCATAGATAGTGTTATCTAGAACTATAGCCCTTCCCCAGAAACCATCATGTATCATTTTCATTGATTCACTAACCTTGACTTGATGTCGTATTTTGGTAGCAATATGAAAAGCACCCATCAGACATCCCTCGTCACTCATCAGCGAAACTAATATATAGCCATAAAGAACTACATGACCGGTAATCTGTGTTCGGTAATGTTCAAACGAATAACCTGGATATGGAGGCAAAGTTTCTGATAGGAGCACAAAGTGCTACGTTCTTAGTATGTTTATGCCTACATTTATGCTTTGTTTAACCCTTAGATGTCTAAGATAGAGTCATAATATAGAGTAATGAGTATTTGGTAGAGCTTCCATGAAAATGTGCTAATTATAGGAAAAATACAGAAATTGAACAAAGTGCTAAAAGTGAATAAAAGACTTAGGTGAATTAGAGTCTTAAAATGTATTGTTGAATCTGTAAAGCCTCGACTTTGTCTTTTATGAATTTAACTTCTCTGATATTATATAGATACATTAATGATTCAGCAATGGAAGGAGTTACAACAATTAGACTAAAGAAAGATGCCAAGGATTGTAAAGGAATCCGGACGCGGAATCAGTAAATTCCTGTGCACATCACTCAACTTCCAGAATTTTTCAAGAACAGCTCACTTGGATAGATGGCGTGCCATATATGCATAGAAAGATCTCTGAGTCTAGTTTCCACATAATTTATAATCGCATCAATAGCTATTTTCTGGAGGAAGTTATGCTCGATTGAAGAGACAAAGGTCAAATCTTTCGAGAAGAAAGTAAAGAATCGAAGGCGCACACGCAGCCTAAGCCCCTGCTGATAGGCTGCAGTGCCAGCCTTTGAAACTTGCAGCCTCTGCCGCAGCGTAGCGCAGCGTTCGCTGCTGACCCGTGTCCGACACGTGACATCTCGTATCCGATACAGGCTTAGACGTATCCATGACGTATCTCAAGCATATCCGCCGAGGCTCTGCCGATAACACGTATCAGATACGTGTCCGATACCGGCACCCATGCTGCCGAGAGATGACGATGTTGACACTAGCGTTGTCGACTGCACCTGCGCTACACCTACCGCAAACCGTGCTACCGCTGTCGAGAAGCTGCGCAGCAGCCATGCTGCACATACCGAAGGCCAGAGCGCGCCAGCCTGCACCAGCCCTGCATGTATCCTGCCGATGCTGCTGAGAAGCTGCCGATGTATTCGATACTGGCAACAATGCTGTCGATAGCCTGCAATTCTGCCGAGAAGCTTCCAAATGATATGTCGAGTGGCTGCAAGTGTCCAAGCCGTGTCCTAGGGCTTCAAGGAAGAAGAAAACGTGTGGAGCATGTGGGAAGCAAACCCTAGGTCGGCCAAGCATGGAACTCCTTGTTTGAAAAGGGATAGAATAACCTAAACCATATCGGATTGGGAAACATTATTGCATGAGGATTTCTATCCCGTTTTGAGCAAGAAAACTCTCACAAATCAGCCTTTCCCTTCTCCTATAAATAGAGGTCGGCATCCTTAAAGAAAAGTGTCACATTCCGAAGCAAAAATACAAGTGCAAAGCTCTACCAATATTTAGCCGAAGATCCTACTTAGAATAGCTAGACCAAAACACATCTCCACCACCATAAAAATACCCTATCCATACCTTAGCCATCTCCACGGATCAACACAAGTTTGAAGCCTCAAAGGTGTCTACAAAGTGTGATTCACTTCTTACTTTCGGTTTAGTAAACATTTTTATGTAGTTATGTGTAGTTTTGTCTATGAAACTCATGTGTATGTTTGGTTTTTTTATTTTCATGTCTATGTGAAAAACGGATTTGAGTTTGGTTTTATAATATGCATGTTAATTTTGTATTTAAATCAAAGATAAAATACGGATTGCATGTTAAATTTTAATGAAAATATGTAGCAAAAAGATAGGATTAGTTTCGGCAAGCATGTTCACCTTGATTCTAAATTCGGTCTTGGTTTAGTCTTTAAATTCGTGTGCCTCAAAGGTTGGTGCTTAGCACAATTGCAATGTGTTGCTGAGTATCGGTCTTGTATTTGTCAAAATAAATAGGTTGAGTCGAACGCTAAGTTGTCTTGATTGACGTTATTTTTAGGACTAGAGTAGTTTAAACGACTATGTATGTTGATAAGAAGAGTGACGCCTTGCTTGTTGATATGTTTCCAACTAAAAAGATTTTGTGTTTCATTGGTTAATTATTTAATTTCTACGCTAAGTGTTTTGAATCGATTAACTAAAGATTAGGATTGAACGCTAAGTTAATTCTAAGTATTTTAGTGAAATCTAAAATCAACTAAGATAACCTCTAAGGCCCTAGTTAGGTTGGAACTAAGTCGAGTCTAGGATATTGTTTGCTTGTTGCCGTGCCTTGTCTTGTTTATTTGCTATGTGTTTTGATTGCTTGTGTTTGTGCTTTGTGGAAGAATGTCGACCAACTTGTAAATAGTAACTTAGGATTTATTTTCTTTGTCTTTTAAATTCATGTCGTAGGTTTTTAATCAAAATCCAAAACCCCTTTTTGTTTCGTGTTTAATTTGTTAAATATGTACATAAACTCATGTGACAATTGTTAGTTTATATATATGTTATTTTGTCTAACATTCTTATATTTTAAGTACCCTTAATCCCCGGTTATAACGATTCCTACTTATTGCTATACTACTAACGTTTCTTGTAGGGTTTATCATTGAAGTGCCGCATCGGCGACTCGTCAGTTTCCCAGGAATCGTCTGTGGGATCATAACGCTCAAACGAATGGTCTTGGATATATGGATAGCATGGTGGATCTTGAAGATAATACAGCTCCATATGCAGATATAACTGCGCACCATGTCTTGGGTGATTTGGGTGGAGAGAATCGCTGAACATTAGAATCCAAGTCATTTGTGTCGAAGAAAAAAGCATCAGGGGGTCTGAAGGGTGGCTCATAAGGAGCATTGATCTCATTTAAGAGAATGTGCACCTTGGAGCCTAATCTCGCACCATGAAATATGCCTCGGAATCTCCCACTTCATATCGAAACACTCCATTACAGGATCAAGTTGTGGCAGGGTATATTCATCTCTGCCTTCATTCTCCTCAAGTTTCCTCAAATTTATCAAGTTCAATCTCATATAGTGCGCCAAAGTGTTTGGCCTGAAAACTCCCAAAAACAAGTATTGATTCAGGTTCGCGTTGGTCCATTATCGTCGTCTGACTCGTCTCCATGGACAAGCTAAGTTGCAGAATAACAAGGAGCTCTGGCAAATTGGAGAAAGGAAGAGATCAAGGTCTCTCAGGTATAAAAAAATTTGTGACATAACCTACGGTTGTATATAGAGATTTCTTTACAATGATATATTAATAGAAAATATCCATTTAGTATTAATTTGGCTCCCTTATTACCCATTCCAATGACCATCTTATTTTCTTCCCCTATTCAACATAAGGTAACAACTCCTATTGCCCATTTGAACAAATCTTTTCAACCCTAGTACATTTTTAATTTTTTTCTTCTTTTTTTGTCATTCTTGTTCAAGGAGAAAAGATAATAGGGAGAACTTATATCTTATTGATTGATAGAGAGGCCTTTATATAGGCATTACAATAAGAATCCAGATAAATCAGGGATTCCTTATCTATTACAGAATCTACAATACTAGTCTTATTAGGTCAAGACACATCCAGGAAGTTACGGAAATAACCTTCCTACAACACTCCCCCTTGTGTCGTGCGCCTAATGTCTTCATGGTGCTTACCATGTTGCCTCACTAAAACCTTGCCAGCAAAACAAAACCTCTTGGGCAAAAATAAAATGCATGGACGAAGGGAAAAGAGCACAACACACCAACACTACACTTGTGAATAATCATGTGATGTAGACTCCCCCTGATGTCTAACAAACTTAGAGCTCTGATATATGGCGCATGCCTAGACTCTTCACATGTTTCACATGCATAGACTTTCCCAAAGACTTGGTAAACAAATCTGCAACATTTGCATCTGAACTCACTTGATTAACTTGGATGTTCAGGAATTCTTGCTGTTGCACATTGTAAAAGAACTTAGGCGATATATGCTTAGTGTTATCACCTTTGATAAAACCTAGCTTCATCTGCTCAATGCAGGCAGCATTATCTTCATAGATACACGTAGGTTTATCGGTGGTAGACACTAATCCACACGAATCACGAATGTGGCGAATAACTGATCTTAGCCAAACACATTCTCTAACAGCCTCATGGAGGGCAATGATCTCTGCGTGATTCGATGAAGTAGCAACTAAAGTTTGCTTGGTTGATCTCCAGGATATCGCTGTATTTCCCATGGTAAAGACATAACCAGTTTGGGAACGAGCACGATGTGGATCAGAGAGATACCCAGCATCTGCAAAACCAACTAACACGTTGTTGGGAGTCTTTGAGTAAGGGAGACGCCCAGAGGTGGCGGACGCGTCGCCATTATCATTCGCCACGTTGCTGGCGCCAGCGGCAATACCACAGCGTACGATGGTATTGTCGAGGCGGCCGGAAACGTTGGTGTGAGGCGGGTGATAGGCGGAATCTTCTCTCTTTGTGCTGAAGGGATAGAACAGACCCAAATTTATGGAACCTTTCAGGTAACGAAACAGATGTTTGATACCGTTCCAATGACGAAGCGTAGGCGCTGAGCTAAATCTAGCCAGTAAGTTCACAGCGAAAGAAATGTCTGGTCTAGTGCATTGTGCCAAATACAATAGTGCCCCAATCGCACTTAAGTATGGGTACTCAGCACCAAGAATCTCTTCTTCATCCTCTTTCGGACGGAATGGATCCTTGTTTATGTCCAGACTACGAACGATCATGGGAGTAGACAATGGCGTACATGTATCCATGTTGAAACGCCTGAGCATCTTCTGCGTATAAGCAGACTGATGAACCAGAATACCCTTGTCCTAAACAGAACTTAGTCTTCCCAAGATCTTTCATTTCGAACTCGGATTTCAAGAATGAAACTGTCTCTTCAATCTCACGTGAAGTACCGATGACATTCATGTCATCAACATAGACAGCTACTATGGCGAATCCAGAGTCGGTCTTTCTAATGAACACGCATGGGCATAATTCATCGTTCTTGTAACCCCTCCGAATCAAGTATTCACGTAGGCAATTGTACCACATCCTTCCGGATTGTTTAAGTCCATACAGTGAACGTTGCAGCTTAACTGCATAAGCACTCCTTGGTTTAGAGTCTTTTGATTCGGGCACATGAATTCCTTCAGGAACTCTCATGTAGATATCAGTATCTAGATCCCCATATAGATACGCAGTAACTACATCCATCAGTTGCATACTCAGTTTTTCGGACACTACTAAACTGATCAAGTAGCGGAAAGTAATGATGTCCATTACAGGAGAGTACGTCTCCTCGTAGTCAATACCAGGACGCTGCGAGAAGCCTTGCGCCAAAAGTCTTGCCTTATACCGCAAGATCTCATGCTTCTCATTGCGCTTACGAACGAAAACCCATTTATGTCCGACAGGTTTAACGCCTTTAGGGATCAATTCAATAGATCCAAAGACTTGTCTTTTGTCTAATGAGTCAAGTTCTTCCTGTATTGCTTCTTTCCACTTCGGCCAATCTGCTCTTTGTTGACATTCAGTCACTGAGCGTGGATCAACTTCGTCGTCATGGATGATCTCTTGTGCGACGGAATAAGCATATATATCATCGACGTGTGTGGAGGCTCTATCCACTAAGAGACACGCGTTATTCAAACTGAGCGAGATTTCTTTGTTCTCTGGAGTCAACATTGGATCTGTGTCATCCCACAGATATGATTCAGTTGACTCATGGACATAGCTATAGTCAGAGACAATCTTATGCGATGGATTCGCATCGTCGATGATGAGCGGATTTTGTGCCTTCGCTCGCTTCTTTCGAGGGTTTTTATCTCGAGAATTTTTCGGTCTCCCCCTCTTCCTGGTGGGAGCCGAGGCCGAAGCTGCTGCCCCTTCAAAGTCCATCAGGGCACCGTTGCGATCCGATTCAGCAACAGCGACGCCACGGCGTACGATGGCGCCGCCGCCGGCGTCACCCTCTCCTGAGGATATGCCGACGGCACTAGGTCTTAGGGCAACCAAACCGGTCCCATAATTCGGGACCTCCAACCTTGCCGGTACGTTTGCAACAGGTACGTGAGATCTTGTCACTTTCGCAATATCAGTGAAAGCGTCGGGCATTGATTCCGCGACTTTCTGAAGATCGATAATACGTTGCACTTCGAGCTCACTTTGAGCAGTGCGAGGATCATGAAGAGACAGATCGTTGGGGGCACACCATGTCAATTCCTGACGTTCATTTGGAATAAGTGCATTCATATCTCCCCCTAACGGCGGGAAGTGTGTCTCTTCAAAGTGACAGTCTGCGAATCGTGCAGTAAATAGATCACCGGTGGTTGGTTCTAAGTAGCGGATTATCGTTGGCGAATCATAGCCAATATAGATGCCTAAACGTCGTTGTGGACCCATTTTAATACGCAATGGAGGCGTAATTGGCACATAAACTGCACAACCGAAAGTACGTAAGTGCGATAGATTGGGTTCAAAACCAGTTACCATCTGGTAGGCACTAAACGCATTGTTGGCAATGGGTCGGAAACGAATAAGCATCGCTGCATGCAGTATTGCATATCCCCAAGCAGAAACTGGTAAATTGGTTCCCATAACCAATGCCCTAGCCACTAGCTGGAGTCGCTAAATGGTGGCTTCTGCAAGGCCGTTTTGAGAATGAACATGAGGAACAGGGTGCTCTACTTCAATCCCAATGGACATACAATAATCATCGAATGCTTTGGAGGTAAACTCGCCAGCATTATCCAACCTAATAGATTTGATAGGATGGTCAGGGTGGTTAGCCCTTAACTTGATGATTTGAGCTAAAAGCTTGGCGAATGCAGCATTTCTTGTAGACAACAACGCGACGTGTGACCAACGCGTCGACGCATCAACCAGCACCATAAAATACTTGAATGGGCCGCATTCTGGTTTGATTGGTCCACAAATATCACCTTGGATCCGGTGTAAGAATGGTATATTTTCAGTTGAAGCTTTGGCGAATGAAGGGCGAGCGTGCAATTTAGCAAGCGAGCAAGCCTTACAAAATGAGCGATGGGCATTGGAAATTGCCGTTGTGGCATGAGAGGACACGTTGGGTGTCGCCCCATGTCCCTGTGAAGGGTGGGACGGCACGATGTGTGGCGTAAAGGCCGCTTCCTCATCGGCCAAGTGCACAGCCCCGAAACCCTGTGAAGGGGGGGGCAGTGGCGAGTGTGGCGTTAAGGCCACGGCCTTGCGAGGAGCTTGGCTCCTGCGCACATCACGACGTTGAGTCGCGGTAAGGGGTTCTTCCAATCGCTTTTTCGACTTGAAAAATGGATGTCCATGGGAGTTCTTAAGAATCCGGATCATCATATCACGGCCGGGGTGGCCTAGTCGAGCATGCCAAAGCGTGTAATCATGAGTGTCACAAAAATTATCAGTGACAGCATATGATTCGAAGACACGGGCTGTAGTGAGATATAAGCCATTGTCTTCAATGCACGGCATCTTCTCTAAGATACGGCGGCGGCCGTTTTCTTGAGAAGTAATGCATAAGTATTCTTCACCATTCTCAGCATAGGTATCCAAGTGATAACCGTTGGCACGGATATCCTTAAAACTCAGCAGGGTTCGATTTGTTCTCGGCACATAGAGAGCATCAATGACATTGATAACAGTACCATTTGGTAACATAAATTCAGCGGTTCCTCGCCCTTTGACAACCGGCGAGGTACCTATCAATGTTGTCATTGATGAGCGATACGGCATTAAATCCGTAAACAACTGCCTATTCCTTAGAATAGTGTGGGTAGTTCCACTATCAGCTAGACACTCAACTTCACCGCGAGACATCTACAAAGAGAAGAAAACTTGGGTTAGTTTCTCGCGGGACACAGTCTAATCACTACACCGTAGGATAGAGAAAGAAAGGGGATGAAATCCCATCGAGTGTATCACATGGCATTTGGATATTATAACTTCGACTAAGGTCGGAAAATGCAAGGTTGAATGTTACATAACCAAGCAATCATCATCAGAAACCAAAACGAAACTTAGGCTTCGCACATTGTGGCGTTTAACACCTTTGGTAACTGGGATAAAACGAGGACAAGCCTCTTAGGAGTGGTGTTAAAAACACCTCGCGAGCGGCACACTAGCCGAAGATGTGGATGTCAAAGACACATGGTACCGTGGTACCATAGTGTGGCGAGTGGCGAGCCTACTTCACCTTAATGGACCAATGGCGGTCCGTTCGCTGCCTTTTTTTTTTTTTTTTTAATAGGGAGCGTAGGTGGGATTATAATTCCAAAATATAGAGCCAATGTGACCCGAAGGTGGCATCACAAGAACCACGTGAGTTGTTAATACACTAACCTGATTGCATAAAAACATAAAATTTCTCACAATATGGGAAAACAGAGAAATTTTATTAAGTGCCAACTTGAATACATCAACTTCTAATTCCAAAAGAAACAGACTAACAAGAGTCATAAAAACATGGCGAGTGCCATTATAATACTTGATAAACTAGAAAAGCCAAATACATGGACTAATCAAAATCCGGGACATCAAGAGTTTGTGGTTGCGCCTTTGGTAAATCCACATGATGAGCATAATTTGCTTCAATCATCTCGTCCTCAGCATAATTGCTTTCTTCAGACAGAAACTTCTTGTACTTCTTGTAGGCATTTAACATCTCCTTACTAGCTCGACAATCGCGATGATAGTGTTTGGAGGAACCACACTTGTAGCACGGAGCAAATTGAGCATTCCGGTTATTGCTATGAGGTCTAGAAGGGTTTGGTACCTGGCCTAGACGGGGTCCATGGCCGGTCCGTCCTCCCCCTGAAGGTGGTGCGGATTCGCCACCTTCTCGCCTCCAAGTGTTGGAGCGTCGTGTCACATTGTTTCCAGCATTCTGATTTCTTCCACGTACCAGATTGTACGGGGTATGGCGGCCTTTATTTTTCTGCTTTGAAGCCTTCCCATAATGAGCCTGTGGTGTTGGAATTGGCTTTGTACCAACAGGTCTCTGGCTACTATTGAGCCTAATCTCAGAGTGGCGCTCTTTTTTAGCTAATATTGCCATGAGGTCAGAGAATGTCCTGATTCTGCCTTCATCAACTGAGATCTTATACTGATGTCCGATGACATCGTAGGCCATGGGGAATGTGTTAAATGTCTTCTCCGGAAGATCTTCATCGGTTTTGAAGACGCCAACCGTGCCAAGATCCGCCTGTAGACTAATCATATCCTGATTGTATTTGTCTACTTTGTCATAATCCGAGAAACGGATTTGTTCCCATTTAAGGGTGAGCTCTGGAAGAAGCATGTCATGGACATTGTTGAATCGCTGCTGGAGCGTGTCCCATAAAATTTTGGGATCTTTTACCGACAAATATTGTCGCTTCAGAGTTGGGTGGATATGGCGCCTCAAATACATGAGGGCCTGAGCCTTGGCATGGTCCCCAAAAGGGGTGGTGGCGGCTGCATCAGTCAGAAGGGCTGGAAAACCTTTGCTTTGGAAAGCAATTTCAACATCGGAAACCCATCGATGGTAGTCTTTGCCTTGAAGATCTAAGATCTCAAAATCAGGGCGTGACGGTGACGACGACGACATCTACAAGAGAATAAAACGTCGGATTAGTATCACTCATAAAGAGGTACTATCAAGTATATATTGGAATTAGAAGGGATATATTCGGTCACATAAGTGATTTTTTTTCAATGCAAGAGCATTTTTTTTTTTTTTCTTTTTGATGCATAAACCGGCGATATCATATCGCACCTTCAAACAGTGGCGTACTCAGACATCCACATAAGCATCTTTTTCTTTTAATTCCCTTTCAAACGTGATTCCCCCAGGACCATCACTTAAAAACTGCGACCGTAGGGGTGATGAATTCCTCATTCTAGGTCTCATCGGCGATTTAAGAATGGCCGGAATCGGAGTAAAAGAAAGGCTAATAGCGCCCGATATAATATATCTATAGTTCAAAAGCAGGAACCTTTAGAAAAAATTTACCTTTTGATCAAAGGAACGCGAGCGTAAAACTTGTTCTTCGACTCTTGTCTGGTTCGCGAGTCGCTGCTTACGCGAGTAAGCTGGAGGAGCTATTTTGAAAATTTGATGGCGAGCGAATGTGCTGGCGGCCAAGCGAATAGGCGTGGTGGCCGAGCGAATTGGCGTGAGGCCTAGCGAGCGAGCTTGGCGGGCGAGCGGGCTTGCGAATAAGCGTGCGAGTGAGCAGGTCGGCGAGCGGGCGGCCTGACGAAAAGGCAGGCGGCCAGAGGGGGGGCTGCGGCCTAGGAGAGACCAAGAAGGGGGGGCGCACGGGTCCCGAGGAGGGAGGTGCGGCCAACGAAAGGGATGGAGGAGGAGGAAAAAATTATCAGGGTTTTTCTAGAGCTCAGGGAGATTACGTGCTGATAACGTGTTCAAGGAGAAAAGATAATAGGGAGAACTTATATCTTATTGATTGATAGAGAGGCCTTTATATAGGCATTACAATAAGAATCCAGATAAATCAGAGATTCCTTATCTATTACAGAATCTACAATACTAGTCTTATTAGGTCAAGACACATCCAGGAAGTTACAGAAATAACCTTCCTACAACAATTATGTCTTATCTAACAGATTTTTGAATTATAACGTGCTGAGAAAGTGGAAGATAGAGAAACTTTGCCGAAATGTCACCCAACTCCGCCGGCATCCCATGGCCGGTCGCCAGAGTCGTCGGATTCCGGTCACCAAATATTTTTTGCCGAATTTTTTTTTCGCCGAATTTTTGTTTTTTCGCCGGATTCCAGTCACTGGACTCAAGTTACTGACTCCCAGTAAGCAATTTGCAGATTTCAGATTTCCAATAATTAAGTTACTGACCCCCAGTAAGTAATTTGCAGATTCCAGACCCCCAGTAATCAAGTTCCAGACCCCCAGTAATCAAGTTACTGACCCCCAGTAATCAAATTACAGATTCCAAATTTCCAATAATCAAGTTACTGACCCCCAGTAATCAAATTACTTACCCCAATAATCAAGTTACTGACCCCCAGTAATCAGGTTACTGACCCCAGTAAGCAATTTACAGATTTCAGATTTCTAGTAATCGAGTTACTGACCCCTAGTAATCAAGTTACTGACCCCCAGTAATCAGGTTACTGACCCCCAGTAATCAGGTTACTGACTCCCAGTAAGCAACTTACAGATTCCAGATTTTCAGTAATCAAGTTACTGAGCCCCAGTAATCAGGTTACTGACCCCCAGTAAGATGATTACTGAACCCCAGTAATAATATTACTGACCCCCAGTAATACCTTCCATTCGTATGGTAACTTGCTGACCCAAGCCGAGGCCCAAGCCCACCCCCAGTAAGATGATTACTGACCCCCAGTAATAATATTACTGACCCCGAGTAATACCTTCAATTCTTATGGTAACTTGCTGACCCAAGCCGACCCTTGCTATGTGTGCAATAAGAGCTTCCCATCGTCGCAATTCTTTTACAGCCACATGATGGGATTGCATCCCGAAAGAAGCATGAAGGGTGTGTTGCTGCGTCGAAGAGCGTTGACGGCGTCGACGACGTCCTGCCAGTCCTTCTGGCGAAGATTGCCGCGGTTGAGCTCGACGTAACGGCGGCCCCAGGCGTCGATGAGAGTCGATGTGGTGTCCTCGCTCCAGCAGTCCTCGCGAACCGGCATGGGCCTAGGGTTTGAGGAGGAATGGAAGAACCATCGAGGCTATTTACCTAAGAAACCCTGGGAAAACAAAACCCATATATTCAAATCACTTGTGTGAAAAGCATAATCGAATTATAATATAACTTGTGCAAATGATAAGAGTTTCGGTGCCGTTCGCAGCATGGTTCTCAATAGCAAGCTATAGTCTTCTTGTGTTTCCTCTATAAATTTCTTCAAAACCTAGCTGTCCAGATCGACCTAATTAACCATATATTCACCAAATTTATACGTCATGGAAGTAAGCCACGAGGGGAGTATCAGATCGTCAAACGGTCGAGTGAAAGAATCATGAAGGCTGTGTTGCCGCCGCAGCTTGCTCTTGTGTTGAAGTATGTCATGCCTTCTCAATCTCAGTCATCGAATGAAAGAGACGTGAAGGGTGTGTTACAGCCGCCACGAGCTCCATTAAGTCTGACGAAGTCTGTCGTTTCTTCTCGATCTGGATCTTCTTCTGGTTAGAAAAGAGGAGGAGAATGAGGATATTAGGGTTTAGTATAGGGTAGTTATGTATTTTTACCAAGATTCATTGGAGTGGGTAGGTAACATTGGAATGGGCAAGTTTTACCCCATTTTTGTGCAAATTGTCATTTTCCCATATATTAACCCTAAACAAATAAGGATTGAGAATCGTTTCCTAATTAAACATGGGATCTTCTCATAAATATGGAAAGTTTAAAGCTGTTGAGAAGCAAGGTCCTAATAAGTCTCCTATTGTTCTTAGGTTTAGTTCCTTAAACTTTCCTTTCAAAAAAAAAAAAAAAACTCTAAGGTTGGCATGCCACAAGATTTTTAAGTACTGAACTCATAAGAAAATTAGAAGGAACTCGGGAGTCGGAAGGAGGTCATGGATTATGCAAACAAGCAAAGATAGGAATGGCAAACAACAAACTTGAAGCTGAATTCTTGTTTTCTATATATCAACACTTTCACTTTAAAAAGATTGTTATGATTAAATACCAATTTTAAGCTTTTCGATCCAAATATGTGCCAAATTCTTTACAACGTATTTATGTTGAAATGTTGCTTTCTCATTAACACGACGATTGATAAATCGTTATATGCAACAACAACAACAAAAAGAACATAATAATTAGCCATTGTTCTAAAAAACATGTTTGTATCAAGTTGTTGTAGTACATGAATGTTTTTATTAGCCAGAACTATATCACATACACAAATAGGTGATGTGGATTACATGCAAGTGATGCAAAATTAGAGAATTTGGCCATAGATTGAAGTTGTGTCACCCAAAACGACCCGAATTAAACGGCAACATAACAATCAATATCTTCAACAAATTGTGACGGTCGCAGTTGTAAACGTCCGGTGATCATTTACAATACTCTTTCCCTAACTCTACCTGAATTCTCTCCTCTGTGGTCATAAAATCGGTTTCAGGCCTAACAATTATACATTACACGTTCCACTCGGGCATGCACTAGTTCGACTATGTCATGATGAATTTTGCTAGAAAATTTATGAAAGCCCCAATACTTTTTTCTTCTTCATATGATTTCTAAGATTTTACCGTTTTACCTCTCTCTGTCATTCTTTTATCAAAGGAAAAGCTTTCGTTTTTAACCCAACCTCTCAAAACGACTTCATTTCCTGCGTTTGATGCCTAAGTCTGACACTATTTGAATTTAGAAGGAATCCAGTTCTTCCTTTACCACCAAGCTCTTCTTTCACGCGAATGCACGCGCCCAAACCCTTCCATTGGTTCAATTCATCAGACGGCCCCTGTTAAAGCTGTGGATCATTAAATGTCCTGCTCCCTTCACGCTCGACCATCTGGCGCGTCTCCAGACACCCACAGCGTTCATGCCAAACCACTACCTCAGTGGTCTCGCGTCTCCTTTTCGCGCCAGCTAAAAATTACCCACAAACAATTTAATTCGGGAAAAAAACAAAAATGACTGTTGTATATATTAGGGGGGTCCTGATGTGTACAGTGTTGTGTTGAGTTTTGCTTAGAACAGAAGAGTGTGTGGGTTTGGGTGTTTCTGTGTTTCTATTCCAAGTGCTTTTGGCAGAAGAAGAAGATGAAGAAGTACTTGGAGCTTCCTGAACAAGGAGCACAAAGCCTTTGTTTGTCAACACATGCTTCTGCTTCTCAAGGTAACAGAGACCCTTTTGTTTTCTGGCTCAAACGTATCTTCTCTTTTGTTCTTTAGTCCTCCCTGTTACATCGATTTATGTGCTTCTTTTTTGGTGTTATCTCAGAGACTATCGATCACATCCAAGTGGGCTCGTTCTATGAGCTAGACCACTCGAAGCTTCGTCCTACTGCCCCAGAACACATCAAGTCGATTCGGGTCGTTATGGTACTCGTTCTAAAACCCACAACAGTGTACTCATTTTCTTCTTCTAGTTTTGGGTTTTGTGTGTACTTAGTAATGGGGTTTTGCATCTGGGTTAAATCGCTTTTCAGGTTGATGAGAAGTCTCTCTTCAAGGTTTCGGTGAGGTTTCCTAGCCTAGACTCACTCCAAACCCATCTGAATGAGGAGAGCTACCAAACCCCAGAGGGCTTCTTTCCTGCTTTCGACCAGAGCTACTCGATGACTCCACAGATGGCGTCGGAGGTGCTGTACCGAAGAGTCCCACATCAGAAAGTAGCAGAGGAGAGCCGGATGTGGAGCTTTTGGGCCGGACGGCGTCGTTTCGTAACCCGGAGAGGTGCTTCCCCGCCCTGTTGCTTGTCGGAGATCAAGCTCAGCGGGATGGTGCAGTGGGGTAAGCGCAAACTAGTCCGGTGCGTCACTATGCATGAGAGTCCATCAAGCTCTGATAAAGATGGACGAGAACAAGTCGAGAAGGAAGAACCAGAGGTAGATGAAGAGGTGAAAGTGGCTCGTTATGAGTTTAGGAAGAGAGCACTGGTTCAAAAGAAGACAAAAGGAGCAAAGCGTCAAAAGCAGAGAAATCAGATTGTGGTTCATGATCAGACCCAGAAGCAAATGGTTGAAGCCTCAATAGAGAGATGGACAGCAAGGAGGTATGGGATTAGGCATTGTAATATTCTGTTGGTTGTTTTGAATTTTGATTAGGATTTTCATGTGAAAAGTTTTGTTGATGGAATTTTGGGTTTTAGGTACAAGGCAGCAGAGGAGAACATAGTCAAGGTGATGAAGGCGAAAAATGTTTGCGCTGAGAACCCAATACGGAGAGGACCACTGAGGGCTGAGGCTCGGAAGTTGATTGGGGACACTGGTTTGATAGACCATTTGTTGAAGCATATGGCTGGGAGGGTAGCTCCGGGTGGTGTTGACCGGTTTCGGAGAAGGCATAATGCTGATGGAGCACTTGTGTATTGGTTGGAGAGTGCTGATTTGATGAGGATTAGGGAGGAGGCCGGGGTTAAGGATCCTTATTGGACTCCGCCGCCAGGGTGGAAGATTGGGGATAACCCAACTCAGGATCCTATCTGTGTGAGGATGTTCCAGGAGATTTGGGAAGAGATAGCCAATCTGAAAAGGTAATGGAACTGAACCTTGTTGTTGTTGTGAACTGTTTGGATTTTGAAGTAGTGTAACTCAATTTTATAGTAGGCATTGTAGTGCAGAACTTTTTAGTGGTGTTGTGTTTATTGCCTTATTGGTAGTGTACGTAGTCCAGATGCTTATGACTGAAGTGATTGGATATATGGAATGTATCATGCCATATCCACCTGTGCCTTCGAGATCAACTTTTCTTGTTGATAATTTGAATTAGGACTTGGAGTTTCTTTGCTTTGGTATCATTGAGCTGAAGTGTTTTTGGTTTATACAGTGGGAGGAAAATCCAACAGCAGCACGAGGATATAGCATTGGTGACTGCCTCAAACTCTTCGCTGACAACTCTGGATCAGGGCAAAGCTTACAGTTCAGTAATCAACGGAAAGGTAACCGTTGAGAAGTGATTTCATATCAAAGTTTTTGGAATAGAATATGTGATTGTTGATCATGATGACTTGTTAGCTTGTTATGGTTTTTTAAGTTCTTCAACATGTTTGATTTATAAATGGCAGGACAAATACACAGAACTAGTTGTTAAAAAGTCTAGGATTGAAGAACAGTTGCAGCAACTTTCTCAATCTTTCTCTGGAACTGAGGTATGTAGCACCAATTACCTCGGACTTCAACATACTCCTTTTTTTTTTTTTTTTTTTTTTCCTTTTTCAGTTGTTGTAATCTGCATATAGTAGGTACATTGCTAATGTTGAATGGAGCATCTGGTTACTTATATGCCCTTAGTAAATCACTTCCAATCATTGGTAGCATTTTGATTTAACTAGGTAGCATTCCACTATCTGTAGCATTCCTCATGTGTGACATTTAGCAATATACAAATTGATCATGAAACTGGATAATATATTACTGCAGGAAGAAATGAACTCATTGCTGGAAGAAATGAGGGTGCTGAAACCAACCATGGGAGAATCAGAATTCGCGTACTCAGATACAGTTGATGTACCAGTGCTGATAGCAGACACCGAAGGAGGGACAAAGGATACGATGGGATCAACAGACAAGGCTGGTATAGAGAGCAAGGCAGCAAAGATAGAGAGGCTGAGGAGTAGCTTCAGGATTTGCAAGCCACAAGGAACATTTCTGTGGCCAGACATGAGCATGTCTCCGACGGGTGTGGTTCAGCAAAGCGACTCTTTTTTGGTCCCAACTCCTCCCTCAGTTTCCTCTTCCAACAAGTCGGCAACCCGCCTAGTCCTTCATACAACAAATGGACATGAGTCAGACTCCCCTTTGAAGCCAATTGCTGAGAGAGGCGCAGTCAACATAAGCACTTTGAGTAATGTGATCAAACAACCTGAGAAGACAAACCCCCAGCTCCAGGTTGACTCTATCATGATTGGCAAAAACCTGGATATCAACCTCAATGAGTTCCCTGATTCCTACAACACTGGCTCTACTGCAATTCCCGGGACTCTCACTTACCGGAGAAAGCATCTTGAAAGCATCAAGATGTGAGTACTGGAGATAATGTGGCATTGTAACTCAGGGAGTTTTGTGCTGCCTAAGTTAGGATATTATCGAGCAATAATTGTTTATATTTTTGATCATTAGAGAGACCTTTGCATTACACTCCTATTCATGGAGTTTTATGCTGCCCAAACTTTCCCAAGTAGGTGGGTATTTGTTCCCTATTTGGCTATTTGGATTAAGAATCTGAAATGGCTGCTGAGCTACATATCAGTGTGACAGATGTTTATGGTTTTGGTGGAGAGCTAATATATGCTAGAATGATTTTTAGTTACTTTTCTTAGTGTTCATTTCTTGCTGGAAGTCTATATATAGTTACTTATCTAGTTATTTCGGTGTTAAGAGATTATCTTTTGTCAAAGTCACCGAACTAGAACAAACTACAAACAATGTTTGTCTGGAGTTGCAAACCAAAAACTTTCCTAAATAACTTCATGCATTCATCCACTATAGATCAGCAACACACTAAATACATATAGCAATCACCAAAAGCAAAGACATGCATGCAGAATATCCAAGACTCGATCATGGCACATCACAGTATATCAAGTGCAAATCACCAACATCAACCATAACCCCAGCCTCTTCCTTGTTCTGCAACATTGAAACTATCACTAGACAAACACTAAAACACCAAAATTCACAAGTCCAACGCACAAATCTGAGTGAAGCAACTCGCCTGCAGAGAGTTCTCGATGGACGGGAGACCTCCTTGATAATATGCTCAATCTTATGCTTGATGTAACTATATCAAATGTATGCTATCTGTTTAATAAAACGACATTGGGATTGAGGTCGGTAAAACCCAAATCTATTTGGGCTGGGCCTGGAGCGGGTTACTGTTTCACCGATATATATAAATACGCGATGGCGTTGTTTTATTCACACACACATATTTTTGTTTTGAGCTTTCGTCTTTCAACCACATCTCTCTCATTCTTTGATCCCAAAATCCATGGAGGCCATCCAACCAAACCCTACCGAAACCCTAGATCACCAACCCCCGTCCGAAACCCCAGCCACCAACCACCACAACCCTCCGGAATATCTCGTCGCCGATTACGACGCCGGCGAATCTCAAACCCTAGCCTCCCACCCCTCCGCCGCCGACGCCAGCAAAGCAATCGCTCTACTGATCTCGGAGAACGGAGGGACCAACACGCAGAGCGGTACGACTGACAAGGATGTCTCCGGCGGGGAGGAGGAGACCACGAGCAGGCGCCGCCGCCGTAGCAGGTGGGACCCGCAGCCGGAGTCGGAGAGTCAGGGGGACGAGGGCGGCGGCGGGAAGCGGAAGAGGAAGTCGCGGTGGGCCGCCGAGGAGCCGAAGCCGGTGGTTCAGTTGCCGGATTTCATGGGAGGTATTGAATTCGATCCTGAAATTCAAGCTTTGAATAGTAGGCTACTTGAGATTAGTCGGATGCTCTCGTCGGGTTTGCCATTGGATGACAGGCCCGAGGGAGCTAGGTCTCCGTCGCCAGAGCCGGTGTATGATAACATGGGGATTAGGATTAATACTCGAGAGTTTCGAGCGCGTGAGAGGTTGAATAGAGAGAGGCAGGAGATTATAGCTCAGATTCTTAAGAGGAACCCTAACTATAAGCCCCCGGCGGATTACAGGCCGCCCAAGCTTCACAAGAAGCTCTACATTCCGATGAAGGAGTACCCTGGTTACAATTTTATCGGGCTTATAATCGGCCCGAGGGGGAATACTCAGAAGAGAATGGAGAAGGAGACCGGGGCGAAGATTGTCATTAGGGGAAAGGGGTCTGTGAAGGAGGGGAGGTTGCAGCAGAAGAGAGATTTGAAACCTGATCCGTCGGAGAATGAGGACTTGCATGTTTTGGTTGAGGCTGATACGCAGGATGCGCTTGATGCTGCGGCTGGGATGGTGGAGAAGCTCTTGCAGCCTGTGGATGAGGTGCTGAATGAGCATAAGAGGCAACAACTGAGGGAACTTGCGGCGTTGAATGGGACTATTAGGGATGAGGAGTTCTGTAGGCTGTGTGGCGAGCCGGGGCATCGGCAGTATGCGTGTCCCTCGCGGACTTCGACCTTTAAGAGTGATGTGCTGTGTAAGATATGTGGTGATGGTGGGCATCCTACTATTGATTGTCCGATGAAGGGTACGTCTGGGAAGAAGATGGATGATGAGTATCAGAACTTTTTGGCTGAGTTAGGTGGGACGGTTCCTGAGTCAAATACTAGGCAGACTGCTACTCTGGCTCTTGGCCCAGGGACTTCAGCAAGCAATCCTCCGTGGTCTAACGGTGGTGGGACTACTAGCAGTGCATCTCATCCAGGGTTGGGTTTCTCTGGAATTAAGCCTACTACAAAGGAGCATGACGACACAAATTTGTACATTGGTTACTTGCCTCCTACACTTGAGGATGAGGGTTTGATCGGTATGTTTTCACATTTTGGTGAGATTGTGATGGCCAAAGTTATCAAGGACAGGGTTACTGGATTGAGTAAAGGTTATGGGTTTGTGAAGTACGCAGATGTTCAGATGGCTAATAATGCTATTGCAAGCATGAATGGCTATAAGCTTGAGGGGCGATCAATTGCTGTCAGAGTTGCTGGCAAGCCTCCCCAGACTGTTGTGCCTCCTGGACCGCCAGCTTCGGCAATGCCATCATACCCTGCTTCCAGTCAGCCTGTTGGGGCCTATCCCTCCCAGCAGTTTACCCCACCAGGTGGTCCAGTTGGGAATGCTCCACCGATGTATTCGGGCAATCCAGTTCCATGGGGACCTGTTCCTCCGCCTTATGCTCCTTATGCTCCTTATGCTCCTCCCCCTCCTCCTGGTTCAAACATGTATTATCCTCCCATGAGTCAGCCTTTGACTGGTTATGGTGCACGCTACCCTCCTCCCCCTGGTGCACCACCTCAGCCACCCTCCAGTGAAGCACAGCAGAGCTATCCTCCTCCAGGGGTTCAATCTGAAAATTCGGCCCAACCTTTACCATCTAATATGTATGGGAGCTCTTTACCAGCAATGCCACAAAATGGCCAACATGCTTATCCTGCATCTTCATATGGTTACTCATCTTACTACAATGCTGTTCCACCACCTCCTCCTCCCGCAACTGCAGATCAATCACAGAACATTGGTAATGTGCCATGGGCCACAAGTACTCCGCCTCCCCCTCCTCCTCCTGCAGAGAAACCAACCTATGGTGCAGATGCAGAGTATGAGAAGTTCATGGCAGAGACAAAATGATACGGTCCTTTGCTTTTATTCCACGTTGACAGGTATGCACTTGTTTGTGAATACATGTCTGGTTTATGTTTCCTTTGGTTGTAGCTTTGCTCATATAGCTGATTGACATTGTGCAGCATGTTTCTTTTAACCCGTCTTTTGTGCAGCATGTTTCTTTTTAACCCGTCTTTTGTGCAGCATGTTTCTTTTTAACCCAACCCGTCTTTTGTGCAGCATCAGTTATGGAGATGTCTCTTCGATCAAACGTTTTTAACTATATCTTTTGCATTTGACCGCATGTTATTCTTGCCTATTGAATTGTGTTATTATGCAAAAATTCTGTCTTATCTTAAAGTTTTGGGAAAGTACCAAGGTTTTTATTAAAAAATATCTGACTACTATTTTTCCAAATGAAAAGTATAACTTCAGAAGCTACAGTTAATGTGTTACAACAGTGTGCAATGGTATGAGTTGTCTACAATAGGATTTTGCATCATTTATACTTACATACAGATGCAAAACATGCCTTTTTGGCTGTGTCCATCAAATTTGTACAAAGTAAATTTCTAAAGACGGTTTTTTATGTTGTATTATGGAGAAAAATTCCTTCAGCTCTCTCCCTCTTGCTTTGCTAAGGAGATGGGAGCTGGTAAATAATGTGTATCTTCTAGAAACTGATTTGCATAATTTTACCTTTTTTTTTCCTTGTTTTATACCGAGGCATTCACTTGGTCTTTTGTATGTGTGAAGGTTGTTTACAGAAAACAGATGTTCATGCAACCATGGTAAGTATGTGTTACCCAAGGAATTTCTGGAAATGGCACCAAAGAAGAACAGGGAAATGAAGAAAGACTTTCTAATGATTACTATTCTTTTGGTGCCATTTCCATGCTGGTGAATTCATTCACCTTTAGAATCCTTGTTGTTTAGAGATGATCTAAAATGCATGGTTTTTGGATTTCCTTCTTATGCTCGGAAGGGGCACATCTTTAAATTGTCTCCATTCTCAGTGCACACACTTGGATAGTCACTGCATAATTCGTTATTATAATGTTATTTCTGATGTTGACCCTTCTCTGTTGCCACTATTTAACTCTTTTACAGGACTAATGTTTCTTGGGAGCTCTTGTCAACGTGATTTCTTACCTCTTGCCATGACTTTGTTGGAAGTTTGGGACTCACATCTTTAACCTTGCTGTAATGTTATGACCTTTGCAGAGATTTGGCTGGAACTTCAGTGATTGCTCTTTGGAGAAGCCATCAGACCATATGATTCATATTATTAACGCTGCTTATGTTGGACTTAATTTTTTGTTATTTCTGTCATTGCTCCTATTATGTCTTGTCACTAATGCTTTTTAAGTTTTGTTCTGAATATTTGGTACTGATGTTTTATGATGTCATTTTGACCAAGTTGCTTACAGCATGATTTGTAAATTCAGTGATTGTTTATACTGAAAATAAGAATCATGCAGGGTGGGCTTTGCCCCTGGGTTTACTCATTTTAATGAAGAGGGTGAGGTTTGCATAGCTGGTTTGCCTGGTTACATATGTATCTTGTGTGTACAAGGGGGGTTTGAGTAAATTAAAATATGAGTATAGGGAAGTTTTCTCGGTAATTGAGTATGTTTTAACACTTTAACAGTATCCGTTATATTGTAGCTAACCATCATCTCCATTAGTGGTGAATTACTAACCCTGTTTGCAGAGGAGAATTTGCTCAACTTACATGTGACAGTTATGGTGTGCTCTGGTTCATTCAGTTTAGGGATTCTCAACGGTGGGACTTCTTAGAACACTTCTCTTTTCGCTGGCTTTAAGCTGCGACCGCCCCATTCCAAAAATTTGTATATAGCTGCAACATCTAGTAGTTTTCCTGAGTTGTTTTGACTTGTACGTTCAGGCAACAGTTCTCCTTTAGATCATTACATAATCACACTTCTTTTCAAATAAAAATTAAGATTGGTCCTATTTAACACTTATTTTTTATACGAGTATGTTCTTACATTTTCGACGGTTTTCCAGTAGTAACTGAATAATAGCCTCAATATCGAACTGCACTTACTAGGAATGATTTTCAGTTACATGAAATGGGCATGTGCTGAACAGCCCCTCTTTTTCCACTAGTCCAAGTAAAAGACTGCTCTTTTGCATAGGTTTTATACAAACTTGGCGTGTGAAATGTACAAAAATGTGAGGAGTACGATCAGTATCAGATATATAGTTTGAGGTCTAAACATGAACTAGGCTTTGCAGCATCTATTCACTAGAAGCATGGAAATAAAGATGTAGTTAAGTTGAACCTGAAATGCTAATCTAAACACATATTCACAGTTCACCCCTCATATTTGATCCAACTCCGGCATTCAACGTCCTTATAACTTTTGTTCAGTATCGATGACATCAGTTCAATCCGACTATACAATAAAATAGGTCGTAAAACAAAAGAATCGTATTGAAAGTGAACATAATGAAATTGAATCTTTTTAACCATCGCTGGAAACTTTTTGAGTTTTTATACGCTCGAAACGTTTCATATAATACAAATATCATTTGATTAGGGCTTTGTCATATAAGTCTTGTCAGTCCAGTCGGTAAAATTACCTCATTCTCTCTGAGGCGTCACCCGTTCGAAACACCGCTCCTCTCTGGTTTTCATCTATTTTTTTTTTTCGTCTTCTTCTCCAACAAACCAACCCGCCATGGACAAAGACGAGTCCTCTGCTCCTCGCCGGAAGGTAACAACCACATCCCTCTCTTCAATTTCACGCCAGTTTCTTCTTCACTAATTCAAATTCAATCTCATAGATCTGTAATTCATCGCAATTCTTGCTCTGTGTTTTGTTGCAGGGAAGGTTCAAGCCCAAAGCTCCACCCAAAAAGCCCCAACCTACTCTGCCCACTACGTAATCTCAATAATCTAGTTCATTTCATTTCTCCAAATTTAATCCCCAATTAATCAAATCTTTTTAACAATTTCTTGCTTCGAATTAATGCAGTGAGGTTGAAGATGCTGAGAATGAAAAAAGAGAAGCCAAGGCTCTGCTTCGAAAGATCCAGGTAATTATATATACTTCATATTCTTTTCGGTAATGATTCCATTTTTTCTTTTATTATTTAAAAACTTATTCTTCTTTTTATTTAGAAAGATTTCTCATACATGTTTAAAAATCAGAATGACTTGTCTGGTACACATTGTTTTGACTTTTATGAAAAAAATAAACTTATTATTAGGTCCTGTTTGGTTGGTCAGGTAAGCGTGGAGTCTACGTTTTTCTTGTTTTGGTAATTTACCTTTACCTTCCTTGTGTGGTTACTTTTAGTAAACGATTGAAGGTAAAAAAAATGGTGAAATGTATGAGAGAAAAAGGAAACACCAATTTACTGTAAGAGGTACAAACCTAAACTTGAAAGAGGCTAACCTGTTCAGTTGATAAATGTATGAGCAGGAATTTGATATTGGTGATTACATACTTTTCATTATGTAATGTGTTCAACAGATTATTGATTTTATGTCCCTGCATTTACAGGAGGATCAGGTGAAACGCGCGCCAAAAGCTGAAAAGAAATGTAATTTCTCTTACGGTTTGCTGGTTAATTGGATGTGGTTACTAGATTTGGTTTAATGCCATAGCCAGCTGTTCTATGCTTGCTGATGTGGTCACTGTAATGTGCAAATTAGCAAGCATTGTAAGCTGGAAGTCCAGTCTGCTTTCTATTCATGTTTCTTTTCTTTGATCTGCAGCTGCTGCTGTGCAAGTGGCATTTGGTCCTGTAGCTCAATCCTCAAGCTCCCTGAGGTCGTATGGGGGGCCAAAGGCAGAAAATCTTGATCAAGGGAGCAGCTTAGGAGTGAAAGGCTTTGACAATGATCAAATTCTGTCACTTTCACCATTGGCTACCAGGGGAGCTGGAAATGATGCGCCTATGGATATTGATGTTGGGGATGCATCAGTTTCGAATGTCAAGAATCAGTATATAGAGATTTGGGTAAGAACTCTGATGTGACTAACCCCTTTTCTGTTTCTCTTGCTCGTCTATAATCTCTATCTCCTAACCGTTGGCTACTGTGCTGCTGCTGCAGGATTATGAGAACAGCAAGTATCCTACTAGTCTTCCTCTGAGGAAGCCCTACTCTGGAGACCCAGGTATTCTCGTTAGACTTTTCTTTTCCATGCAATTAATGGCTTTCTAGTTTCAATGATTTCTATTGTTATAATAAGATACTGGTTTTTATTCTATGCAATAATGAGCTTACGCTTTGAATCTACTATTTTCTTTTGTAGATATTCTTAATGAGAAGGAATTTGTTGAGGATGCTGCAAAGGAGTATGATGAGAGTACTATAAATTGCGCTTCAGAACTTGGACTGCTGGTGTGTTAGCACTTTCAGTAACAATGAATTATGAGAATCTCTTGTTTCTTAAACATTGATGTTGAGCAATTAAAAGAATATGTTACTGGTGATTGGTGACAGGAGCAAAATGCGAAAGAGAAGTTGCTTTTTGTTCAGCTGCCTCCTACACTACCATTGGTCAAGCGATCTACTACTGCAAAGGGGAAGGAGAAAGTTGGAAGCTCAACGCCATCAGAGAAGGTCGTAGCAGCAAAGAAGGGTGGTAGTTTGGAAGAGTTATCTGAGGGGTATATGGGGAAGATGCTGGTATACAAGAGTGGAGCAGTCAAGTTCAAGCTAGGAGATGCACTGTATGATGTAAGTCATATAGCCACTGCCTTTCCAAAGAACAACAGTTGCACAGATGGACACCTAAAGTTTGGATTTTCATCATGGTTTGATATGTGCAGGTTTCACCCGGCTCAGATTGTGTATTTGCTCAAGATGTTGCTGCAATCAACACTGCAGCCAAAAAGTGTTGTGTTCTTGGAGAGCTCGGCCAGCGAGTAGTTATAACTCCTGATGTGGATTCCTTACTAGACGCAACAATCGAGTTGGAGTGAGCTTAAGCTAGTGGGAGGTTGTGCAAATGAGAAACCTTGTATTTTGGTAGTAGATTTGTAAAAGCAGATATGTCCATAGAGTCGCAAACGCTGAGGTAGTTGTAGGGTGCATAATGCATTAAGATTTAGTATGAGATATCTGATCTAGCTAGTAATGGTTCTGGGAATATAGAAGGCTACTATTGATCTTCAAGAATGAAAATATATATATTTCTTCATGTCATCAGACTTGATTAGATGAGTCTTTTTACCCTATAGTCCTGAAAATCATTACATTAACTTCAAAATTAATTTGTTGGGGTTCTTGAATGATATCATTTGATGAGCTTGATCATCTATACTCCCTGATAGTAGAATCACTAGAACGGTGCCCCAGAATCCCAGTACTGTGACTCTGATCCTCACACACGGGTTTAATCCTCGGTACACCGCTACCTATTTTCACAGTTAAAAACTGTGGATCACGTGATAAGCACGTGCCCATAGGGTTTAGGGTCTCACACCGAGGCTGCGAGCTTTACAAATCGATTTCTAACAACTGCTGATAGGAGTGGCTTCTTCATCCTCCTGCTCCTCTCCACAGCGGAGTGAGTTATAAGTGATCAACGACGAAGAGGAGGAAGAGAGTGTTAATGAATGGTACTTATTCTTCTCTATAATTTGAAATTCGAATCGAATTGAGGGTGCAATTGAATGTCATTCTTCAATTTGCCCGCTCTAGTGATCATTAGCTAATTATGCAGACTAAGATTAAGAAGGAGGCGAAAACAAAGGGGAGATCGTCACCCATTGGTAAGACGGTCAAATGTAGGGATGGAGATGAAGACGAAGAAAATGGTCTCAGATCAACCGGGCACGTTACTTTTAATTGCTATTCAGTTCGTTTCAGTTCATGGGTTCGCATTTGTTCTTACTACCCTTAGTTAAGGAGATGAGATATTAGTGACACCCTTTATTCTTAAAATCTTCCATTTCTTTTTCCAAACTCCAAATGTGCATTCTATGACGCATCTTAGAGAAGAGTGTGCTTGGTTAAATACCTCTTTCTCATTTCTTGGCTCTTGCCTACGGTATTGTTGAAAATGTTGTTTTGGCCCTCTATAAGGTCCCAGAAATCCATTCATTTGTGGGTACCCCGAATCTACCGCATAATATTTTCCTGTTAAAATAACAAAATATTATATGTAACAAAACTTATCAAGAAAATAATATATATTTTTGACAAAAGTAAAATAATTTAATTCATTATACCTGGTGGAGGCATTGGAAAATTTATATCGGGATTTCGAATAACTGATAGAAACACCCTTGTATCATGAGCAAATCCTTCCCAGCCGGCACATGCAAATGTAAATTGCATATCAAAATTACAGGCCGCCATAACATTTTGGGTTGGTACTCCTTTTCTATTATAGAACGGTACAGACTCTTCAGCAGATATTGAAGCTGGAATATGCACTCCATCAATAGCACCAATGCAATCCTTAAATTAATTAAATTATTTGTTAAGGGATAAAATAATTAAAGTAATTTATAATCTTCTAATTAAGTAACAAACAAAGTACCTTAAAATATGGCATATATCTTCTGTCTCTTTCTATCTCTTGTGCAACTCCATTAAATTCAGGATCTAACGGCTTGATAATTTCATCACCAAACGCAACTAACATATCTAATGCTTCTCTAAAATATCTAGAAATGGTTTCTCCAGAATGTTGAAACTGTTCTTGGGCAGACCTATTCCCACACCATTGTCTTAGCATATACACTAGCAATCCTAATACTTCCACGTGACTTGTTCTATTTGAACCCAACATCCTATATTTGACCTCCAAATTACTACATAAACGATAAAATACATCCTTATCCATTCTAAAAGCATTGTAACACCTTGCATCATGACCTCCTAATATTTCCAATATCCACTTATTACCTGTTTGAGATGATATCATGCAAGGACTTTTATGCACATAATTCTCATAATAGTGTTGAATGAGCAAGGCATTAAGTTGCACGAATCGGAAGTATATCTCCTCCTCCTCGACATCTACTCCAGAATGGTTCATATATATATATATATATATATATATATCAGTCCAAACCTGCGAATATAAATTTAAATTTGTAAATCATTACATTAATAGAGTAATTAAAACAGTAAAATCTCCATAATGTAATTCAAGCAATGCATACACAATAACCAAATAATGTCCACACACACATGAATAACCAAATAATGTCCACACACACATGAATAACCAAATAATGTCCACACAGATATGAATAAAATCTCAATCTGAGCCTATGTCTTATGTTTCACTCATCTCAAACTTTAACCACTCCAACTTGATCGTAGGATCTTCCATAGTTTGTTGTAGAATAATCGGAATTGGTCTACTCATTTCATTAGAGAATCCCTTTATATAGGGTGGCGATTACAATGGAAACATCAATTACAATAATGGTAATAAACACTGATTGAAACGTTACATCAGATTGATACTAATTTCCTAATTCGCTATCGTCAGTTACTTTGACGAAGGCACATTTATGGTATTTCCTTCAACACTCCCCCTTGTGCCAAGTCAAAGATGAAATGGTGCATAGATCGTTGCCTCATTAAAAAAACCTTGCCAAGTAACAAAACCCAGTGGGACAAAATAAAACTTGGACGAAGGAAAAAGGAGCACAACGCACCTTTAACCTTTGAGGATGACATGTGTGTATTAGACTCCCCCTGAAGTCTACATCTCCCCCTGATCCTTACATTAATCAAGGAAGCTTTGAAAGCTTTCGCATTCCTATGTTTTTTCTTCAACACTCATTAAAAATGGTGCATGTGGTGTTGCCTCATTAAAAA
Source organism: Potentilla sterilis (assembly GCA_963682095.1). Classification (NCBI taxonomy): domain Eukaryota; kingdom Viridiplantae; phylum Streptophyta; class Magnoliopsida; order Rosales; family Rosaceae; genus Potentilla; species Potentilla sterilis. The sequence continues at coordinate 4,849,839 of OY821763.1, read as the reverse complement.
CCTTGCCAAGTAACAAAAACCCAATGGGAGAAAATAAAACTTTGGTCGAAGGACAAAAAGAGCGCAACGCACCTATTACATTTGAAAACAACATGTATGTGCTAGACTCCCCCTGATGTCTGCACCTCCCCCTGATTTTTTACATTAATCATGGGTTTCTCCCTGATTCTTTCATTTGATCAAGGGAGCTTCAGTCTTATTAGCATACTTATGCATTTTCACATGTTTTTCCAAATGTGACTTTGAGCAATGATTTAGTAACTAAATCTTGCCACATCGTCCTCAGATCCAACTTGATTTACTTTGATCTTGAGGATAAAGTTGTTCATGAACTGAATACATACGTTCATATTGAACATCAGGTTCACTCGTGGTATGACTTTCATATAACAAAATAGTCATAACTTCGTCTAGAGTATGAGTGAACCATTAAGAGATTTGAAATTGATCTGTGACAACAGATTTTCTTATTTCACCTTTAATGTGTTTTTCTTTACGCATAGTTAGCTGTGACGTGGATAATTTCTTTATCATGTCACATTCTATGTAGAGATTGAATAAGCCCAAATCTTTCATATCTTTAATGAAAGGACGATTTGCGTTGCATAGGCGCAGAGCTACACATAGCTTTCCAAATTTACATCGAATGAGAGGTCGAGTCTTACATATTATGTTTAAGTACAATCATGCGTTATTGCACTTGTATAGGAATTTCATTTCCCAATACTTCTTCGTCATCTTCCTTTAGATGAAAAACGGATCTATTGTTAGAGTAAAGACTTCGACTGATCATGAGAGTATATGGAGGCCTCACTTTATTCTTTAGAGTGCCTAAGCCGATTGATGTATGGTCACCATCATTACAGTCCTTGAGTTCCATTTCAAGACTGTGTACTCTCAAGATCTTTTCATTCTTAACTTAGGATTTACAATACATAGAGTATCTCATAATTCATTGAGAGTCTGTGTATATCCATAATGAGCACGCAATGACATAATTCATCAATCTCTTCCCAATCAAGTAGTCACTTTAGTGAACGTTTCAATTTCTTTTGCAAACGTACTCATGTGATCTAGAGTCACTTGATTTGGGTGGATGAAGTCCGTTTAGGATCCTCATGTATATCTCTTAATTTAGATCCCCATAGAGATATATGTTTTGATCACTTTTCGTAAGCTGCATATTCAGTTTTTCGGAAACTACCAAACTGACAAGGTAGTGGAGTGCAATGACATCCATTACGAGAGATTGTCTCATCGTAGTCCATTACGAGAGAATATCTCCTCGTAGTCGATTCCAGTGCGTTTTTGAGAGACCTTGCGCCATAAGGTGAGTCTGAATACTCTTATTCTCATTACGCATTCTAACAAAGATATATTTGATAGGGTTTATATTTGCGGTGTCGGCGTCACCTGCCCAAATACCTATCTCTTTGTTTATACTGGATCGCTTCTTTCCATTAGGCCAGTTTACTAAGTTGACATTTTTCAACGAAGTATGGTTCGATAGTAGACTCATTATTCCACGTCCTCATGTACACTAGTGTAATGTGTTTGTAGAGATCTCTATACTTTAAGGATTGGTTCTAACATTTGAGGCGTCCCCCAATGATAACCACAATCCATAAATATTCTCATGAGACGGATTTGAGTATCACTGATCAATAGATCAGGTTGTGCCAAACTTGTTTTCTTCCTTTACACAAGTATGTATCGAACTTAAGGTGGCCTCCCCCTCTTCCTTGGAGAGCCACGGCCTGTGACACCATTTATGCCACTTATGGCGTCACCATGCCACTATCCATAGTGGTGGTGCAATGCCCAATTCCTCTTGGGTGGCACCATGTCCTCTCGATAGGACACAATCCTTACAGGCATGTTTGCAGCAGGTTTCTTTGATCTCGTCACTTTAATAGATTAGACATCTATACACTTTACTTTGTGTTATTTTGGGGATCAGGATGAGACACAGTGGGGACAAACCACGACAATTCCTGTCGTTCCACTTGAACATACTTGTTCTTATCTCCCCCTAACGACGGGAAGACTGTCTCATTAAAGTGACACTCCGCAAATCTAGCGGTGAATAGATCGCCTGTCAAGGTTTCGACATAGCGGACTAGGTGGAAGTTCATTTCCATCATAAATATTTATTCATCTTAAGTAACCCATCATTGTGCGCTGTGGCGGCGCAATTTTGGCACATAAAACATTTAATGGAGCTCAAGGATTGTAGATCCGTGTCAATCCAAAAGAGCTCAAGGATTACAAGTTCGTTTGAAATCTTTTAAAATCCTTACACATAGTCACTAGCCATGATGTAAATTGGTTCAATGATGTGGTCATAGATGAATAAGTAACGCTACATGCGAAAATTGCATAACCCAAAACGGAAGTATTGGTGTGCTTTACCAATATTAAGACTATTACTCTAGTCGTTTTCCGTGAGACCAATTGGGTTTTTATATAGGAATATGATGTCCATTACAAATCCCATATAATAAGCCATAAAATCATCACACCTACGGAAATTAACCCGGCCTAGGTGCTTTGACTTTCTAGCATAAGCAGCATAAATTTTAGTTGTGGATGGTGTCATGACACGTGACCAGCGTGTCGACACAACAACCAACACCATAAAATATCTAAGGTGTCCGCAAGTTGGTTGAATCAATCCACTGAATCCTCTTTGGATTCAATATAACAACATAATGAGAAACTCATGTGTCCTTTGCATATGATGATCTCAATCATAATTTCACTGATAGGCTTTGAGTGATGTGCTTCGATTCATAGAATCACAATAGATAAGAAGCATAATATGATATAAGTGCATGTACTTGTGCATCAAATATATCATAATGTCACCGTAGGGGAGCGGTGGAATATAGGGATTGAACACACGTCTTCATCCCTACATGGATTGTATCGAAATAATATTTGAGGATAAAATGTTCTTTGTTCGTCCTCAGTTTCGTGTGTGAACCATATTCTTCTGGTGTTTGCTTCTATTTATCCAAAAATATGGGTGTCCATAGTAGTTTCTTTAATGTATGGATCACCAGATCAAAGCCAATGTATTTCCAAAAATATCATTTTCTTTTGACTTTGGGTTCAATTAGCGGTTATATATAACCCACTAAGTTGACATATAAACTACTCTAATACTCGTTTACATTCGCAGTCATTAGAGGTAAGGCAAAGGAGCTCAAAATGAATTCTCACTTGTGTCTTTTTTTTCACATGAACATCGTGGCATAAATTTCTTTAAAGTATAGGACAAATTCAATTTTCTCTTATCGCATAAATTGTCAATTTGACATATGCTCAATATATACATCGAAACGTAACTCAAGTTCTTTAGAGTAACTCGATGGGATTGTTATAAAAACTTTGGTAATCCCAGTTAGGCAAGTGCATTATGAATCCCAAAGGAAAAGATATACTGATCCTTATCACTTTTTTTGATATACTAATCATTATCATATACTATTGATATAGTACTACTGTTCTTCAGTACTATTATTTTAGGGATTACATTGTGCGTTTCTTTGCACACGGTTCTTTGTGTCATGCCTATATTATGTCTTGGCACACAGTTCTTTGTGTCATGCCTATATTATGATATGTTGATTTACTTTATACAATACTTTGCAAAGTTAGATGTAGAAAATTGAATCATGTATATTATGAATAAAATTTGAATAATCTCAATTTCTTTAGAGAAATTTCAAAAATTAACGTGCCAACGATTACATTTAGTCTTGTCCAATTTAGAGAGAGAAACTTTAAGACAAAAAGTCTAATTTAGGACCAAAAGTCGTATTTAGGCGTAATAGCCTTTATAAGGATATCTTGGAAATTTATAAGTAGACTAATCAACGTCTATTTTGGATTGAGCCATATCCTTTGTGCTCTTTTAATAGCTGCAATGATGAAATGTGTCATTTTGACATATTCTTCCCATATGTTATGTCTTCAGTTGTAAATTCATTTTCGATGTTCTTGTTGGATATTGAAGATACTTTTCCAAAAAAAAAAAATCCACGTACTTGTATGATTCTTCATACTTATTGTAAGTCGTAGCTAATTCTTTGTTAGCTTATAATGTACGTATCAATAGTTCATTGAATTTCAACAATGACAGAGTGTTTCACTGCACATGACATGTCTCCTATGTCATCTTTTAAATATTACATTGTTTCCACTTACTTTTGGATGATTATATGAATTTTACGTCCATGGTAATTACCCTTTGTTTTAGGGTCGTTGCATTATTTTGCAAAAATTTGTTCAAGAATATATATATTTTTCTAAGACCTTACATCGTCATTGCCTTTTGATTTAGGGTTGTTTTATTTTGCAAAATGTGTTCCCGGAAATTTCTTTTTCTCATACCTTACATTGTCATTGCCCTTTGGTTTAGGGTTGTTGCATTTCTTTGCATAATTTGTTCCAGGGAATTTCTTTTTCTTAGACCTTACATTGTCATTCAAGATATTGAAATTATTTATTTAGCTATTTACATAAAGCAATTTGCATAAATATACCATGTTCAAGCCTTAGTCGGCTTAATAGGGGAATTTGGTACTCAAATTCTTCAGAGACCAATATGTCCAAACTAAACTGTGATGGTTAAACCATCTATAAAATAGAGGAAGAATAGAATGTATTAATCTCGTGGTCTAAATGACATGCACGACGACTAATATAAACCAAGATACATTATGGTAAATTCGATGCTTCGTGAAATTTCGTTATCACAATAAAATTTTGATTTTTTCATATTCATTGCATGTAAAGCTAATGAAATTTCATTATCATTGCTTATTATATAATTAATAAGATATCCATGATGAAAAATTTTCAATAAATAAAAATTGGATCTCAAGACCAAAAATTTTTTAATGGTCATATTTTTCTTACTTCGTGAAAATACTTTTCCACATTATAGGTTTGTCACTTTTTCTTTATATTACGAAGCTCATGAAATTACATTATCAGAGCAGTGTTTAAAATAAATAATATGTTAAATAAAACAATTATTTAATACTAATAAAATGAACATATAACGCTTCATGTTTCATATTTATATAAATACTAATGCAATCAATTTTAATAGAGCATTATATCATATAAATAACTGAAACAAAATATAATGAAAGCAGAGCGTCAATGTAAATATTACTTGTAAGTTTGCCACATAAACTGCATACGAATTGATTGCTCGATCTCCGTCTCCAAATTTGTCGTCGCATATTCATCGCCGTATCATTAAATTGATATGTCACATAAAAACAAACAATATTCATATGATTAGTCACTTTAATCATATATATTTCACATTTACCATATAAATTAAATAATTTCATATTTACCGTTAAATTCGTAAAACAATAAATAGTCACAGTAAATATAAATTACTATGCGGTAGTAATTTTAAATTTACCTTTAAATTTTATTTTTTAAAAAAAAATTCTTTTTTTCGGGTTGGGTCAGGCCCAAGTGGTTGGGCCGGGTCGAAGGACCGAATCGGGTCGGGGCGGAATTCCGGGTCGAGCAGATCTGCAGCAGATCGCGTCGAAGGCCGGATCGAGTCTGGCGTCGTCTGGGGCAGAGGCGGAAAGGCCGAGTGCGGTGGCCGGAGGCGTTGCCGATCTCGTCGGAGGTTGGAGTCGGCTGGGCTGGCATCGTTGGCGCTGGTCCGGCGCAGGAGGAGGCCGGATCGGGGGGGGGGGGGGGGGGGGGGGTCGATGCAGGTCTGGGGCGCCGGATCGGGGGTGGGGGGGCGGGGGCGATCCGGGTGGCTTGGTGCCGGTCTGGGGCAGAGGAGCGGCAGGCCGAGCTGGGGCAGTCCGGTCTGCACGGCGGCGTGGAGAGGAGCGGCAGGCCGGAGCTGATGCTGGCAGGGGTAGCGGCGGTGGAGGGAAGAAAAAAAAAAATGTTAGGGTTTTTTTCTCTCTTTTTTTTTTCGGCAGATCTCTTTTTTTTTTTTCATTTTTTTCTTGGCTAAAAAAAATCTCAACGAGTAAAGCTACGTGCTGATAACGTGTTGTAGAATAATCGGAATTGGTCTACTCATTTCATTAGAGAATCCCTTTATATAGGGTGGCGATTACAATGGAAACATCAATTACAATAATGGTAATAAACACTGATTGAAACGTTACATCAGATTGATACTAATTTCCTAATTCGCTATCGTCAGTTACTTTGACGAAGGCACATTTATGGTATTTCCTTCAACAATATATATATATATATATATATATATATATATATATATATCAGTCCAAACCTGCGAATATAAATTTAAATTTGTAAATCATTACATTAATAGAGTAATTAAAACAGTAAAATCTCCATACTGTAATTCAAGCAATGCATACACAATAACCAAATAATGTCCACACACACATGAATAACCAAATAATGTCCACACAGATATGAATAAAATCTCAATCTGAGCCTATGTCTTATGTTTCACTCATCTCAAACTTTAACCACTCCAACTTGATCGTAGGATCTTCCATAGTGAAAAACATCTCTCTCTTCTCTTGATTAAGAAATAACCAACTGGCAAAGAAGTGCAACCTAGATCCTGGCCCAACCTCAGGCAAAGAAGTGACCACCTTCATCACTTCTTTAATGCTAATGTCCGCACCTACTGCAGTCTTACTGATCATAGAAGATGTTGTACTTCTATTCTCAATGGCCTCACACATTCGATCAATCTTCTTTGCTAGAAGAGCAGCTCCTCCGACCTTACCTGTTTTTTGGACCGATCCTTTACATTTCTCAACAGTAGTTGATTTTCTTTTTCTTTTAGAAAAACCATCACCTTCTGGCTGAACCTTATCAGAATCACCACTTGACTCAAGGAAATCTTCATTTACTCCTTGCTTTGGACTTCTAGGTAGAGGTAGTCCAAAAGATGGTGCATATGCATGCTGCCCAGTTGCTTAAATATCCAAGTACATCCTATCCAACTTAGCTTCGAATTCAGGTGAAATTCTTTTTTTCCTAAACTTTGCACAATCATTGTTTTTATGTAAAGGAAACAAACATAATGTAAATTGACAAGTTGATTGAACAATTGTAAATAAAAATAGGGAAGGAATTTAGTGCTCTCAAAGTGCTATTCCAGATTGTTAGTGATGCAACATGATTGTTGGAAATGATATTGTTTTAGTTCCTTAAGAGGACAAGTATTGTAACTAATTTCTGTTCCAGCTATTTTGCTCATGTTTTTTTGTGTGTAAATTGAAATTGAAAAAAAAAAAAAGAGTTGATGTATCATCTGTTAAGTATGTAATATCAGTTAATATCAGAGCACTAATAGTGCTGTTATCTTTGTAGATTATAGTTTTGTTGATCGGCATACATGTGAGCTTATTCTGAGTTTACACTACTGGATATTTATATGAAAAACATATCAGGATACCTTTTTAAAACCAAGGAATTACCATATATAAAAATGGACTAAACAATAATAGATCAATATATAATTAATGTACCACTTAAGCACGCACCGATGTTAGTTTAGAATTGCATGTGATTGCAATTATTTTTTTTTGACTGATTTAAAATGAATTCTATAATCAGATATTCATAGGTGTACCATTGATGTTCTCTTTCTTCTGCAGTCTCTCTTCAGCTTTAGAAGTTGAAGGGATTAGAAGTTGAACTGCTTTGTTTCTACTGTTATCAGGTATATGAACAACAATTAGTAATTTACTATATATTATTGGTGCTGAACTTTAATTCTACAGTAAATGAACAGTGCTCAACAGTTATGGGCTGGGCTGGGCTGGGCTGAAGGGTTATTACTGTTCAATTATTGAACATTAAATTATACTAGTCTGTAAAATATGTGCTGATATCATGATATTTGTCCATGAAAAACTATCTTTACTATGTTAGTGGATCATGCATGTCGGTTTGGGTGCATTAAATTTCTTTATATTTGTTTATTTTTTTCGTTCATTTATTTGTTTCTTCGATTAGTATATGGTCAACCCTGAGGTTGTTGCTGTCTCTAGAGTAATTGCAGTGTTTGACTGCTTTTAATTTCCAGACAAATGTGTTTTGTTTCAATGATCCTATTCATTTGGTGTCTCTCTTTGTACTTCTTAAGAGGGTGCATGTGGTTTTTTCCTTACAGTCTGCACTTACATAGAGTTATTTTTTAAAATTTAAAGGTTGTGTTACTTTAAGTACAAAGCTGAACATGCATGCTTATTCGATTAATTGAAATTTCAAATTTTTCCAATTTCATTCTGGTCTAGAGTTTGCATTTTTACACATGCATGTTTGTTTCATGTAAAATATTGGAGGAAATAACAGTTAGAGTTTTGCAACGAGGATTATTTTGGAAGTCATATTCAATCCAGATTTTAAAAGATTCTGGCTGACTTTTTATAATCCATGGAGTTTGTTAATTTCATGGAATGTTTTAATTCTATATAGAGTTGAGCAGATTCTATTGGATTTAATTGTCTATGATTATGTGGACTTATAAAGTCCATAGATTATTATCATAACAATAAATAAATAAATTAACACTATCAAACACACAAATAATATACAAAAATAAAATTATGAGTCCAAATGAAATGCTTTTATATAAAGTCATATGCAATTACTTTTAAAATCGTTACCAAGTTATCCAACTCCATATAAGAATTCATTACACCAATTAATCAAAGGTACGTACGCACGCAATTAAAAAAATACATTAGAATGCAGCATACACTACAAGAAAAAAAGGCTTTGCCGACGAAAAAAAAAAAAAACGGCCGACGAAACACTTTTTTCGTCGGCTATTCCCAAGAATGGCCGACGAAAATTTTTGTCGTCGGCAAAAAAAAAATTTCGTCGGCCATTCCCATAGAATGGCCGACGATTTTTTTTTTCGTCGGTAAAACTGAAAAATCGTCGGCTATACTCCTATAATGGCCGACGATTTAAAGTTTTCGTCGGCTATAAACTTTTGGAAGAATGGCCGACGAAACTTTTTTATTTCGTCGGCCATAAGTTTTTTTAAAAATAATTATTTTACGAATAATGGCCGACGAAAATTAATTATTTCGTCGGCCATAAATTATTTAAAAATAATTATTATACGAACAATGGCCGACGAAAATTAATTATTTCGTCGGCCATACTTTTTTTAAAAATAATTATTTACGAACAATGGCCGACGAAAATTAAGTATTTCGTCGGCCATAAGTTTTAAAAAAAATAATTATACGACTATTTTTGACAGAAAACGACAAAAGAATAGCATAGCCGACGAATACTAGGTTTGATTTCGTCGGCTATGATTAAAAAAAAAAACAAAAAAAGAGCAGTTTCCATTTTCTATCACTATCGACAAACCATTGCTTCATCCTTCAAATGCAAATGTGTCGTGAAATAAGACATGACCAAAATATTGAAATACGGCTACGGTTGAAAAATGGGAAGATTCCGACAAAATCTGTTTGCCGAATGTTGCGGTTAACTGTTTTTTACTCCCGTTTTCCTATGGGTAGCCTGACGGTCGGTAAATATTTTGAGGAAAATTTTTATACGATTAGTCGCGTCTCATCAATCTGAAACTATTCTCTATTGAAGATCAGGCCAAAAAACGTCATTTAGACGGGCCAATTTCCGTTTTAAAGCTTTAGAGGTTTGACTCACCCGGTTGACCGTCCCGATCGAGCCTTTAACGTTGTCAGATGTAGTTGGATTTTTTTTCATACATGTATTTAATCTTAACGGTGATATCTGACGGTTGGAATAGATTTTCCAAACTTTTAGATTCAAAATCGGAACATATGCACTAATGTTCCTTAACTTTTTTACTAAGTGTTTAAGTGAATGTATAGTTTCAAATAGTTACTATACGTACACTCTTCAAATGCAAATATGTCGTCAAATAAGATATGACCGAAATAATGAAATACGTCTACGGTTGAAAAATGACAAGATTCCGATAAAATCCGTGTGCCGAAATAATGAAATCAGTCAAAACCCGGTTTACTGCAGATTTGGCATCCGGCGTCCGAATGACGATTGTGATACCATTCCGGAAAGGGAACGACGCCAGGAACAAAACTCGTAGCTTTGCCACGACGTGTGGGCTTTTTCGGGCTTTCGAGTTCGTTTAGGGCCTCAAAACGGCATTTTAGTATGTTTTCATAGAATAGCCGACGAAACATTCAAATTTCGTCGGCTATTCTCTATGTATAGCCGACGAATTCAAATATTTCGTCGGCTAAACTCTTGATCCGCGCCTTTTTATTGTCCGCCGTTGGATGGCTCAGATCCGACGGCTGTTGATTTTCCAAAGTATAGCCGACGAAATAAAAGATTTCGTCGGCTATTATTAGAGAATAGCCGACGAAATATTTTAATTTCGTCGGCTATTCTCTAAGTATAGCCGACGAAATCTTTTATTTCATCGGCTATACTCCTTCTAAATCTTTTAAATCCTCCCGCTTTTTTTCTCTCCTCCTTCCCCCCCTCCTCCGGCCTCCTCTTCCTCCTTCCCCTCCTCCTCCTCCTCCTCCCCCTCCTTCCCCTCCTCCTCCTCCTCCTCCTCCTCCTCCTCCTCCTCCTTCCCCTCCTCCGGCCTCCTCCTCCTTCCCCTCCTCCTCCTCCTCCTTCCCCTCCTCCTCCTCCTCCTCCTTCCCCTCCTCCTCCTCCGGCCTCCTCCTCCTCCTCCTTCCCCTCCTCCTCCTCCTCCTCCTTCCCCTCCTCCTCCTCCTTCTCCTCCTCCTTCCCCTCCTCCTCCTCCTTCCCCTCCTCCTCCTCCTCCTCCTCCTCCTCCTTCCCCTCCTCCTCCTCCTCCTCCTTCCCCTCCTCCTCCTCCTTCTCCTCCTCCTTCCCCTCCTCCTCCTCCTTCCCCTCCTCCTCCTCCTCCTCCTCCTCCTTCCCCTCCTCCGGCCTCCTCCTTCCCCTCCTCCTTCTCCTCCTCCTCCGACCTCCTCCTTCCCCTCCTCCTCCGGCCTCCTCCTCCTCCTTCCCCTCCTCCTCCTTCCCCTCCTCCGGCCTCCTCCTCCTCCTTCCCCTCCTCCATCCAAAGCATAATTTAATTTTTTTTTTGCCTAAAATTTAAGAATAGCCGACGAATTTTACCAATTTTCGTCGGCTATAAGTTGTATAGCCGACGAAAATTCTAGTATTTCGTCAGCTATAACTAATTATGCCTATTAAAATATTAATATATTTCGAGGAAATAGCCGACGAAATTTTATTAAATCGTCGGCTATAGTTAAAACACAATAGCCGACGAAATTCGTCGGCCATACTTAATGGATTTCGTCGGCCATACTCAAAAATACCCGACGAAATTCGTCGGCTATTTCTCCCACGTTTGCCCGACGAATTTTTGGATTCGTCGGCCATATTTAACTATAGCCGACGAAATTTTTTTTTTCGTCGGCCATTGGTATTACCGACGGCGTATTACCGACGACTTATGGCCGACGAAATTTTCGTCGGCAGAGGGTATAGCCGACGAAAAAATGGAATGGCCGACGAAAAAATTTTCGTCGGCTATTCCCCCGTATCTGGTAGTGATACTCTCTCATTTCATTATCATCATTAACCTCTTGATTCTCACCATCCATGTGTTGTTCATTATTCTCATTGTCTTGATCATCATTATTATCATCTTCATTTTCATCATCATCATTCATCGGCCTATCGTCCCACATAGCATCGGCAATAGTAGTTCTCCAAGCATTAGCTTCCGCTCTTTGTTGTCGTTAGCTTTGAGAAAGCAATTCAAGATTCTCATCTTCCATGTCAAGATATGGTGGAAATTGATCATCTTCTTCTTCAATAGGAAATTCATCGGAGCGACATTCTTTCCTAAGAAAATTGTGTAGTCCGGCACAAGCTAGCACCAACTCCGCTTGTGTCACAAATTGGAATGGAGGCGCGGTTTTGAAAATAGAAAACCGCGATTTAAAGATACCAAATATTCTCTCAATCACATTCCTTAATGATGCATGGCGGAGATTGAATAACTCACTAGCATTTCTCGGGTGACGACCTTGACCACCAAAATCTTTTAAGTGGTATCGTAATATTGGAGCCAAAAATTGGCGTCGATTAGCAAATCCGCAATCCACGAGAAAATATTTACCTAAAAGTATAATATCTTATCATTAGCATGACGAACATAATGAAAATAATTTTTAAAAAAGTTGATATATATATATATATATATATATATATATATAAATAATTACCTTAAGGGACTTCAAGTCCATTTATTCTTGATAATGCATCGGTTAGCAATTTTGAATCATGTGCCGAACCTTCCCACCCACTAAGCACATACGTGAATTACAAATCGAAGTTGCATGCTGCCAAAACATTTTGAGATTGAATACCATGACGGTTACGGTAGCTGCTCACTTCTCGTCCCTTCACCAAGGCGGGAATATGAGTTCCATCAATAGCACCAATACAATCTTAAAATAATTAAATTTAAACAATTTATATAGGTCATATAGGGAAAAAAAAATCTATCAAAATCAATCGGTTTTACTCATACTTTAACTTTTAAAAAAATCATACCTTAAAATAAAAGTAGAATCTTGCACTTTTTCTAATTTTAAAGAGCGCACCTCCGGACTTGACCATCATTTGTGGTGCTATCGTGTTTAAAGCCTTCATGGTTTTGTGGAAGTTTTGACTAGTAGTGAAGTGTGAGCGGCCAAACTTTTGACGAACATTACAATACCGATCATTGTGACCAACAATAAGCAAGAATGTAGCCACCATTTCTTCAACACAAATATACCTTGTATCTTCCAAAAGAGTTCTTTGTCTAATGATGTCACACAACTTTATGACACATCTGGATACATTCTATACAACTCTCGAAAACTTTGTGGGTCTCCCTTTAGCATATTTTGTATAAAATAATATCCCGTCCGAGTAATTGGTCGTCGTTTAAGAGATGGTTCGATACGTTGATGCATCACAATCATGTTCTCTTTTAATAAGATGATTACCGCTTGAATTGCCGTCAATAAGTACTTAACTGTTTCGTATATCTCTTCTTTCATCTCTTCTTCCATTTCTTCTTCATCAATTTCTTCCTCCCATATTTCATCCATTTCCAAACCTAATTTCCTGCATTGACAAACAAATTAATAAAGACAAAATGCAAAACTTGCAATAACAACATATGACAGAAAGATGATATTTTTGACCCTCCATGCCATCATTCCTACTCATATTCCGGAAGATTTAGGATTCCAAATACAAAACTGTTTCACAGGTAAATAATAGACACATACAGCTACAATCTCACAAAATTTCACAATTTATGGTCTTTTAAAGAGAGAGATATAATCCTCTAAACTGGACTGAAAAATCTGGCAGAGAGCTGATATTTCTGACCCTCTATCATTCATACTCATATTCCGGAAGATTTAAGATTTCAAATGCAAAACTGTTTCACATGTAAATAATAGACACATACAGCTACAATTTTACAAAATTTCACAATTTATGGTCTTTTAAGAAGAGAGATATAGTCCTCTAAAGTGGACTGAAAAATCTGGCAGAGAGCTAAATAAACATAACATAACATAGCAAAGACATAACTCATAAGAAGTCATACAAATTCAAACAAACATAACCAAATATGCTCATCATAACTCCAAAGAACTATGAGTAAGACAGTATCAATATTTTGTATACTTGATGATAAGTAAAGCACTTAAAAAGAAGTGAAAAATATAAAATAGTCATGTATATTAAGTTTTGGCCCTAACTTCTCTACCAGTGTAGGAAGATAAACTCTTTCACATTAGCATATCCCACACCTACTATTGATGTGAAGGGGGGAAAATGTATGTTATATATATTTCAAAGGAGATGGTTATCTAGAACAATTTAATGGACATACATAGCTTGTATATTTTCGCCAGATACATCTCCTGAAGATTGATATGCTAAACTTTCAACAATTAGAGTCCTTTCAAGAAACCGACTAAACTAGCCTAGTCACTTTTGCCCATTTCCATGAACCAACAATGCTTGAACGTGGTTTTGCAAAATTATTAGAATCTCAGCAAACAAAAGTGCCTCAGTATTTTCACTAAAGCAGCAATCCGTGAACAAAACCACTCTAAATAGCTTTAGTAAGTTAGATTCTTAGGTCAATTAATTGAGAACTGCATGCCTAAAGCCCAGACGTATTGCCGAACCAGATCAAATCAATTATTCAAATCTCTGAAAGGAAGACATAATGAGAAAGAGCAAGTACCAATTGGTTATCAGAGATAGGAGGTTGAGGTCGCAGTCCGTCAAGGTCAGTTCGTCTTCTCCTCTTGCTGTTGACGTTTCATCTTCGAAGTGAAGAAATAGAATACGTCAAAATCTCTTGTGGTCTGGCAAGATTTCTTTAGGGTTTTGGTATTTATAGTAAGCACTAAAAAATCTTACAAAATCGATGAGATAATAGAGTCCTTAAAAGTCTACCAACTTTTGAATATCACAGGAATTTGATGGATAATTTTAAATCTGGATTGAATACCAACAGATTTGTGAAGACTTTTTAAAATCTGAATTGAATACCTATGGACTTTTGAAATACAAAAAAATCCTATAGAATCGTACACGGTGATTGTGCTTCTCGAAAGACAAATGACAGCCACCACCCAATACAAGGCTGATAAGTTAACAGGGACGTACCCCGTGTCTACTGAATTCCATTCAGCACTGGAATGTGGTCTGGTTCCATTTACATAATCCATCAGTCCAATTTCAAGTAATTATTCCAGCCACTGTAGAGTAATTTCTGAAAATGGATGCAACACAAGGAAAATCGTACCACAAGATCAATTATTACAGACAAGGACCTAAGAGGCCTAGAAGTTCAGTCGGAACAAAAACCGAGCTAGCGACGAGAAGGATCCGAGTGGAGAGCCATGTTTGGGACTTTGGGTTGTTACTCTAACAGAGAAAGAGGGAGAGGAAAAGAAGAGGAGAGGAAGGGGGGTAGTAAGATTGAGAGTAAATTCATTCATAATCCTGAAGATAATAAGCTGCTACAACTGGATACGCACGCCATACTTAGGGCATTTCCAACAGATACCCAAAAGCTATTATTTTTTAAAAATTAACAGAAATATAGCTAAAATAGCATCCAACAGGTACCCTATAGCTAAGTCAATTTTAGCTTCCCGAAATAATCTCTAGCTACTTTTAACTATTTAGGAGAGAGAATATAGCTTGAAGTTAAAATCCCCCAACGTTCGACTTTTCTGTTAAACGTCCCAAATAGAACTACAACTGCTGAATTGACTCTAAAATAACTAAACTGCTGAATAGAAAGTTAAAAACATACAAGTTAAATTTAACTTTTTATGTAATTTAACTATAACTTTTAGCTAAACACTTGGAGATGCTCTTAGATATTGTAACCCTAATACAAAATTAAGTTGCTAATTAACCCACATATGCACGTGCCCTGCATGTGATGTTTTAAAACCAACTAGTGTTCTCCTAAAGATAACAGGAAAGGATGATTTCAACGGAATCATAACAAGCTAGTTTAGAAAGGAAGGGAGGACTAATCTACAACCACACGCCGCATCTTACAAATAAGGTTTGCAGTAGGAAGATCAAGCTGGTTTCCCGTTTCTGATTTGATAAGATCTCTCAGCTGATCTCTTGGGGTAGAAAGACAGGTATGGAATGTGGATAGGACAGGAGGAATTGGCATTGACAGAGCAGAAAGTACATTGCTGAGATACTCTATGTCGACTGATAACTGTTGCGCTCCCCGGTCTGTGATGTACTGAATCCCTCGCAGCTGCTCCATGTAAAGAGCAGTGGCACCCTCTGCAACCTGCATTTACATAGAAGCGGTATTGTAAAAACCAAAGCAAAGGATAACGATGTAAACAAAAAGTGCAATTGCGCTGTTAATAAAGAATCTAGGACTTGGGAGATTTGAACCTTGAACATCCATTCTGTTGCGAAAAACTGCGCTTCCTCATTGTTGGCGTCACTATTTGCAATGCCCTCAGCAAGCGGCTCCAGCTGCTGGGGTAAAGTTAGAAGATATTCACCTACATTAGTCACGTAGGACTGAGGGGAAGCACTGAAGGTTGGGAGACGGTAAGCACTCTGTTCTTCAACTGAGGACCATATTGGCAATCTGGAAACATCACTTAGGCGTTGCCGCACTTTAGAAATGAGAACATCATATACAAGTTCATTAACAGTGTCAGCAAATGCTGCAACTCTCTGAGATGCAAGTGGAAGTGCATGAAACCGGGGATCTTTAGACTGCATAACAAAAAGAAACGTTATATATTACAGAAGAGAGAAGAACAAGATTTAAAAGTCTAAAATGTTAACTTAATCATACCTGACTTAAAAGGTTGAAGAGTTTCCGAGCCTTCTCAGGAACATCAATAAGCCGAACAGCTGCAACATCCAAGGCAGCTCTTCCTCCCAAAGATGGTTCCCCATTTCCATCATCACTAGCAGCATGTGACAGGTTTTGGTCTGCACTTGAACCAAAAACTGAAAGAGAAAGAGCTGTGCTCAACCTAGCCAGTGTAGCTCTTAGGGAAGCTTCAAAAACTGAGGACCTGCTAGTTAAACAATCTGCAACTGTAAGGATTTGCAAAGCGCCTTGCACAATGGACCACTCCTCCTCATTTGAAATCGAGTCACTTCTCCGTGAACTTTGGCCATCCTTCTTATCCAATCCCATCTCCCTCCTTGAGCCAACACCATCACCAGCATGATCCACTCCACAGACAACTCTTAATGATTTCAGGGTTTCTTGTAAGGTGGAGATATAAAGCAACATTATGTCATCAACTGCAATAATTAGCTCATCTGCTTCGGAACCTCCAGTGAAGCTGATGCATCTCTCAACGGCTGCTTCAAGCAGAACAATAACTTGTGGAATGGATTCCTCCATTCTGCGAACTGTTTCACTAAGTTCGATTCCCTGAGCTCCCACGCCACGCGTAACAGCTCCTCTTAGATCCACCCCAGCAATCTCAGCAGAAAGTATAGCACGCTCCATCTGCCCGTACCTAGATCACATGTTCCATCATTGATTAACTAATAGAAGATAGCACAGCTTTTGTCAAAAACTAGCCAGCGATAAAGATGACGGGATATTAACCCATATATCACAAAGAAGGGAATTCACTAATGACAAGGATTCACTAGATGCAAAAAATAAAATAAAATAATGCACGGAAGAAATGTCAAACAGCTTCTCTTGTACATAAGCCAGTATTCTTAACACAAAAGCCGACTGCCAGACCCAGATGGCCACTCAAAAACAAGGATCTTCCTTACCTCTGCTTAAACGATTCATAGGGTAAATACACCGACTTTAGTGTATCCATCAAAACACGAAGATCAGATTCTGAAAACAAGTGCTGAATGTTCCTTGCAAAGGTCTGGGTCATATTGTGTAACTCAATCAGAGCCTCCAGATGCTTTGTCTGGATCTTGATACCCTTTGGCATATCACCAGAGAGAATATCTAATATACCTGAAGTTATAAATACAGAGTTTGAGTTATGATAATCAAGACTGAATCTTTATCCAAGTTTGAGATCATACTGTCAACCCCCTAGTTATATCATCGTAATCCATCCAGAAAAAATGAAGGATCCAAAAATGAACTACCATGTTTCAACAGAAAAGATGGTAAGCAGGACTGTATGGAAATGAGATTCCAAGTTTCATCATTTCAACAGAAGAGAAAAGCAAACACTGGAGGTCTCTGATCATATCATCTAAAAAAGGCACCAGATAATAAAGAAAATGTTACCCTTTCCCAGTGATTTTGTTTCTGGAACAACATCACCTGTTGCAAGGTTGATGCGTGAAACAAAACTTGCCCCTACAGCTACCAGCGTCTCAATTAGCAGCTTCGGGACAAGGAATTTATAATCCTCCGGAAAGGCGACCATGCACCTGCGGAAAACAGTTGAAGATAATCATACTAAACAATATGCCTCATCACTAGGTTTTTTTTATTGCAAAACCCATGAAAGAACACAAGGAAACACAGGTTGCAATAAAAACAAGATGTATCCAGTTTCTCAAAATTTTGAGCATAAGAATGCATTGAAATTAGATGAAAATAAATTTCAAACATAATAAAGAACAAACTAAAAGCAGCTCGTTCAGAAATATGTAAAGCACTAAAAAATTATGATCAGACCCCAGCTTTTCTATTCCTAACAGCATTTGACAACCAATGGAAAGGTCAAAAACTACTTTTGCACTGGCAGACATGTGAAATACTGAAGTGTCAATTAGAACATATCTCTGTAAGTTGATCAGTACAAAATTCATCAAATTTATGATGTGAAGACGCAGTTTGTATCCCTGAAGAAAAGGAAACACTGACAAGTGACAACATTAAATGTGTGAATCAAAGGTTGAAAATAATACCATTTCCATTCTTGCTCAAGATATAGCAGCAATTCGTCGTAGAAATTTGGTAGCCAAGTGGAAAATAGAATGCCCGAAGCAGCTGATTGAAACTCATTACTAGTCTTATCAGTTGCGAGCATATTAGATGGCTGTTGTTTTGAGTCGAAGTCTTGCCAGAGCAGTTTTATTGGCTTGAGATGAACTTTCGTATAATGTAGCTCCATGGACTTGAACCTCCCAATCCGAATTAAAATTCCACGCAAATCTCGAGCAACGTCAACCTGCAAACAAATACACATATTGAATGATCCTAACAGGCCATATATAACAGGGCGGTTGTTCTGCCTATAATGGTATGGAATGCTTGATAACCCTGCATCTATAGCTGCTGTCAACTTTGATAAAAGCATTACACGATGTTCAGGAATTAGGAAACAGAGAAACTGGTTTACTTATTATTTTTGATATATTGATCATTTCAAGGCCCAACACAGAATACAAGAGGTACTATCTTACACAGAATACAAGAGGTACTATCTTACACACACTTTATTCATGCAGCAACAGTACTTGAAACAAGGGAGCAAATAAAAACATGGAGGGCATCAGTGGAAGCCATAACAAAACGATCGCAAAGTTTTAACTTTCTATCCAACAAGAGCGGCTCGAATCCTTTTCAGTTCATTTAGAGCATCACCGATATTCTTTCGGTCTGTTGGAGATTCCACAGAGCATGCAACTCCAATTCCAAGTATCGAACGCAAGCATTTCTCGAGAGCATCATTGGTGCTCTGACTGGGATTGCCTACTTGCAGAAGAGAGGAATCTGTAATCTCTGCAACTCGTTCCCCGAAGGCCATTTTTACAAACTTGTGAAGGTTCAAACTGTCCATGAAGATGTGGTCAGTGGGTCTCTTCCCTGTAAACATCTCCAACAAGAGAATGCCGAAGCTGTAGACATCTCCATATGTCGAAAGGTCACTTCTCATTCCATACTCTGCAGTTTGTTACCAAAACATCTCTCATTACTGAATCAACCTAACTATGCAAGAAAATTTAGTACAAAATAGCATATAAAACTTATAAAGTACATACCTGGAGCAGCATAACCAACAGTTCCTCTTATTCCAATTGAACTTGATTGATTTGCTGAAACGTTATCGGCTAGTCTTGAGAGAATTCTAGCTAATCCAAAATCAGCAACATGTCCAGTCAAGTCTAGGTCCAAAAGAACATTGCTCGGCTTGAGATCACAATGAACTATTGGTGTTTCGCAATGATTATGAAGATAATCCACTGCACAAGCAACGTCAATGGCAATCTGTAGTCTCTCCACAAGACTTAAACTCTTTGGTGCCTCTTCTGTCCCAGTAGTTGGATGCAGCCACTCCTCTAAGCTCCCGTTCTCCATGAACTTATAAACCAAAGCCTTGAAATCATTACCATCAGAGTCCACACTGGAACATGCAGTTACAATCGGGACTAGATTTCGATGACTGATATTTCGGAGTGCCTCACATTCGGCTAAGAAACTCTTGGAAGCACCCCGGCGTAACATGTTAAACACCTTTACAGCAACTAGCTGAGCTCCATCTTCGCCGAGAACTCCTTTGTATACAGACCCAAAACTACCCGCACCAATCAAATTTGTTGCAGAGAAGCCATCAGTAGCTTTCAGGAGAGTACTATATGACACTTGCAAAATAGAGCCCAGCAATGTGCTTGATGCAGTTGCATTCCTCTTCTTTTTGAAGTAACAAAGAAACAGAAATGTCAACAGCATAAGTATTCCAAGAACAGCGAACGTGGATGGTAATGAGATTGTTAGTTTCATGTGATGAGACCTCGATTCTTTAGACTTGCACTTTGGAAGATGGAGATCAGAAATGCCTCCGCAGAGTCTAGTATTTCCGACAACTGAAGTGGCATTTGCACTGTTAAAGATACCTTTAACTGGTACTGCACCCCAAAAGTCATTGAAAGACAGGTTAAGTTGCTTCAACCCTCTAAGCCCCGCCAGAAATTCAGGGATTTCACCGGAGAGATTGTTGCTCGAAAGGTCTAACTCTTCAATCCCCCTCAAGGAGGCTATAGCCGAAGGAATGGGCCCGTCAAAGAAGTTCCCTTTCAAGATCAGTGTTTCTAAACTCATACAATTACCAAGGCTTGTAGGAAGTTTTCCTGATAACATATTATTTGAGACGTTCAAGCCTCCTAGATTTTTCAACTTTCCTACCTCCAAGGGAAGAGAACCACTGAGACGATTGTTGGACAAGTCCAAATAATCTGATAATGATGGAGTACCTATAACTTGTGAAGGTATGTCGCCACTAAGATTATTGCCAGAAAGATCCAACGACAGCAATGACTGACATTCTCCGAGGCTTGTAGGGATGGTGCCATTGAAATTATTATTTAGCAAATATAGTTTAAGTAATGATGTCAGATTTCCTACAGAGGGTGGAAGGCTCCCTGATAATCTGTTGTTACTTAGATCCAACATCCCAAGACGTGAAAGCTTCCCAATGTCAGTGGGAATGTTACCTGTGAACATGTTATCATACATAATCAATACTTCCATGTTGATCACATTCCCTATCCCTGCAGGGATGATTCCATGTAATTGGTTCTCATAAACACCGAGAACTGCCAGGTTGGTTGAGAGATTAGATATTGAGGCAGGCAAAGTCCCTCCGAAATTGTTGGATTGTATAAGCAACCACTCCAACTGTGTTGCATTGGTCAAGTCTGACAACAATCTTAAGTCCCCTTCATTGCCACTTCCAAGATGATTACCACCAATGTTGAATGTCCTAAGGTTACGAAGCTTTTGTAAATTTGGCACTTTCCCTGTTAGTTTGTTAATATCAACCTGAAAGTCGACTAAATTAGTTGCATTGCTTATTGATAGAGGAAGTGGTCCAGTAAACTGATTTTCGAAAATGCCGAAATATTGGAGATTCGAAAGGGTTCTGAACAAGGATGAGGGCATGCTCCCTTGAATTTGGTTGGCTGATATTGCAAAAGCAAGGAGACTAGAGATGTTATAGATGGAGGAAGGGATGGTACCAGACAATCTATTTGACCATACTTCAAAAACAATTAACTTTTTCAGTAGGCCTAGAGAACTAGGAATAGTTCCCACCAATTTATTCTCCCCAGCAGTAAGTGTGTCAAGAAAAGAAAGATTACCCAAGGAAGGAGGTATCTCTCCTGTTAATTTATTATTTTCCAAACTAAGATACTCAAGCTTAGACAAGGAACCAAGTTGTGGAGGAACGTTACCTACCAGCATGTTGTAACCAACAGCGAAAATAATGAGGTTGGTGCATTCAGAGATATTGGCAGGAATAGGACCACTGAGTGAGTTGTTTTGTAGACCTAATATCCGCAACCTCCGTAAGTGCCCGATTTCTGGAGGGATGTTGTTGGTGAAGCTATTGTTAAAGAGGTGCAGATCCCTTAGGAAGCTCAAGTTTCCTATGTGAGGAGATATGGAGCCGGACAACTTCAGGGAGGTTAGGTTCAGCTTAGTGACCCTCTGAGGATGGCGTCGGCCGCAGGTGACACCATACCACATGCAAAAATGAGTGGACTCATTCCACGAGCTCATGACCGGCCGATTAGGATCTTGGTGAATTTGAGCTTTTATGGCAAGCAATGCCATCCTATCGGTCTCGTTTCCTCCTCGGATCCCCAAGCTATTGCTGTCCATGGTTGAGGCCACAGAGCTGCAGCAACAAACAAGAGCAAATGCTAATACTAGTGCTTGTGCTAGTGCACTGGAAAGCAAGTATGATGAGGTGAATTTCATATCCATTGTGAAGATCTGTGAGAGTTCCGTTTGAGGCCTGACAACGAACTTATAGAATAGACTCTGATGAATCTGCATCAGACATTTTGCATGGCTAAATTTAATTTTAAGCAACGGATAATCTAGCATTGTTGACTAGCTTTTCCAAAGACGACTCCACTTGCTTCCAAAATTATTGTTCTTAGCTTCGCCAATGGGAGAACGTCGACAGATGTGGAAGTACATCACCAAATTCAGTCTACAGCCCAAGCCCAATGTGCTTCCAGGACCTTCTCTTTGCTTCCACACACTCCTCTTCACCACTAGTCACTCCTCTGCTCCAACAATGGCTTCCTCCCTAGCTCTCCGGCGACTCCTCTCCTCCAACCTGCCCTCCTCCTCCGCATTTCGCCCAATCCCCGCCGCCAGACTCTTCACCACCAACGCCTCCCGCCGCTACGACTCCGACGACAGCGACCTCGACTCCTACCGCCGCCACGATCGCTCCCTCCCTCTCGGCCGTAACGACTTCTTCTCCGGTAATTCATCTCATTAGTTTCAAAATTGCATTAATTTATGGTTTTGATTCAGTTGGATTAACCGATTCTGTTACAGATGTGTTTGCTCCTTCTCCGTTCTCGGTGGGCCGGAACCTGAGCCAGGTGCTGAACCTGGTGGACCAGATCTCGGACAACCCCTTCCTCTCCTCCACGCGCCGTGGCTGGGACGCGCGTGAGACGGAGGAAGGTCTGCATCTCCGGTTCGACATGCCGGGGCTGGGGAAAGAGGACGTGAAGGTCTCGGTGGAGAAGAAAACAACACTCTGGTGATCAGTGGCGTGGGCGGACACGTGGACGGTGAGGAGGAGCCGAGGAGGTACTCGACCGGGATTCAGCTGCCGGAGAAGGTGTTCAAGACGGACGGCGTCAAGGCGGAGATGAAGAACGGCGTGCTTAAAGTGGTTGTGCCAAAGATTAAGGAGGAGGAGGAGAGGAGTGGCGTGTTTCACGTGAGTGTTGAGTAGTGTTACTTGTACTACGTCGTTTTAATGGTGACTTTTTGTGATAGTGAATGAGTGTCGACTAGTTCAGGCTATTTTCGTGACTTTTACTATTTGTTATCGTTTGTTTTTTCGCAACGTAGATCACATGAGTATGGCCGAACTAAATTCACCTCAAATACATCATAATCGAATCGAACAGGAATTCACCTATAATCGAAAATGTCTTCAATGGGTGCTAGCAGATAGTAATTTGGATATTTATATAATGTAAATAAAAAACTCTTTTATTCTTAAGAAATTATAATTCTGTAACTCTTTCTATGTGTGTCTTGACCTACTTAGACTAAACTACTAGGGAATTCCAGATTTATCGAAATACTTTGATGTAATGTATATATAAAGGCCTCATTATCTATCAATAAAACTACGTTTTGCTTATCATTTATTCCTCTTAGAACACGTTATCAGCATGTAGTTCTAGTCTCCTTGCCTTGAAAAAAAAAATTCAGAAACCCCAAGTTTTGATCTAAAAATCAAAACCCTATTCATGTGTTTTTGCCGGCAACCGATTGTCGGCAGAAGCCCCAGAAAAGCTTTCTGCCCACGACATCTTTGTCGGCAGGAAAAGGAAGAAAAATACTCAGGGGACCAAGTTTTGCCGACAACCCTGTGTCGGAAAAAGCAAATCCCAAGCATCATCTACCGACGGCAAAGTTATCGGCAAAGAATGAAAATCCTTTTGGCACCCAGAAACTTTCTCTGGGCACCGATCTTCTCCTCCGATCTCAGCTCGGACCCAACGCCAGAGCCGTGGCGGCGGCCTTGAGCCGATCCTCAATCCAGCGACGACGCCTGCCCCGTCTAGCGCCGCTATCCCCGTGCGGCACTCCTCCCCGTTCCGACGACGACTGCACAGATCGAAGAAGCCCAGATCGAGTGCGTGATCGTCGACGAAGCCTAACGCCGCCTCGCTATGCGCTTCTCGGCCCAGCCCTAGCGCCGACGACCGTTGCAGCTCCGTGCACACGCCCCAGAGCCCAGGCCAACCTGGATTCGACGAACCCGACCCGTCTGCAAATATGCTCGACCCGGTTTCGTCAACCCGACCCAGCCCTGCCGGATCTGACCCGGACCTGCAGCAATAACCCGACCCATGTAAAGAGAACGGAATCCCTGGCAGCAATAACCTGAATCCCTCGCAGCTGCTCCATGTAAAGAGCAGTGGCGCCCTCTGCAACCTTCATTTACATGGAAATCAGCATTGTAAGAACCAAAGCCAAGGAAATAATTTAAACAATTATGGTGAAGCAGAGTAGAGTAGAGTAGTTGAGCAATATAAATAATTTAGGACTTGAGAGATTGGTACCTTGGACATCCGTTTTGTTGCATCACCATTTGCAATGCCCTCAAATGGCTTCATCTGCTGGGGTAATGTAAGGAGATATTTACCAACATTAGTCATGTAAGACTGAGGATCAGCACTCTGTTCTTCAATTGAGGACCATATTGGCAATTGAGAAACCTCACTCAGGTATTTCCGTACTTTAGAAATGAGAACTTCATATACAAATTCATCAACAGAGTCAGCAAATGCTGCAACTCTCCGAGATGCAAGTGGAAGTGCTTGAAACTGGGAATCTTTGGACTGCAAAAGAAGAAAAGAAAAACATTATATATCACAGAAAAGAAAAGAAAAACATTTATATATCACAGTCGAAATCTTAACTTAATCATACCTGACTTAAAAAGAAGAGTTTCCCAGCTTTCTCCGGAACATCATTTAGCCGAACAGCTGCCACATCCAAGGTTGCTCGTCCACCCAAAGATGGTTCTCCATTTCCATTATCAGTAGCAGCATGCTTTTGGTCGGCACTTGAACCAAATATTGAAACAGAAAAGGCTGTGCTCAACCTAGCCAGAGAAGCTCTTAAGCAAGCCTCAAAATTAGAGAACCTGCTCGTTAGACAATCTGCAACTGTGAGGATTTGCAAAGCGCCTTGCACTCCACAAACAACTCTTATTGAATTCAGGGTTTCTTCCAAGGTGGAGATATAATGCAACATCATGTCCTCAACTGCAATAATTAGCTCATCTGCTTCAGAACCTCCTGTAAAGCTGATGCATCTCTCAACGGCTGCTTCAAGAAGTACAATAACTTGTGGAATGGATTCCTCCATTCTGCGAACTTTGTCAGTAAGCTCAACTCTCTGAGCTCCCACGCCACGAGTAAAAGATCCACTTAGATCCACCCCAGTAGTCTCAGCATAAAGCATATCACGCTCCATCTTCCCATACCTAAATCACATGTTCCTCCATCATTTTATCAATCAATGAAAGATAGACAGCTTGCCAAAACAATAGGCAGCAATAAAGATAACAGGATATAATCACAAAGGGAATTGACTGGTGACAATGATTGATAAAAAACCAGGATGCAAGATTTAAAATAAAATAGTGCACGGAATAAATGGCAACCAGCTTCTCTTGTACATATGCTGAGTACTCTTAACTAAAAACCAATCGCCAAACCCAAATGCGCTTAAAAACAAGGATTCTCCTTACCTCTGCTTAAATGATTCATAGGGTAGATACACTGACTTCAGTGTATCCATCAAAACTTGAAGATCAGATTCTGAAAACAGTTGCTGAATGTCCTTTGCAAAGGTCTGAGTCATATTAAGTAATTCAATCAGAGCATCGAGATGCTTCGTCTGGGTCTTGATATCTTTTGGTACGCCACCAGCGAGAATATCTAATATCCCTGAAGTTAAAAATAAAGAGTTTAAGTTATGATAACTTTCATCATACTGCCAACCCCCTAGTGGCATCAAGTTAATCCATCCTTTAAAAATGAAGCACTGTGTTTCAAGAGAACAAATGGTAAACAAGACCATCAAAATGAGTTTTCAAGAATCCCCATTTCCATGCACATCAAAGAAGGGAATATTAAAGTGTGGAAGTCTCTGATCATATCACGTAAGAAAGGCACCATATAAAAAAGTCAAATGCTACCTTTTCCGAGTGATTTTGTTTCTGGAACAACATCACCAGTTGCAAGATTGATGCATGATACAAAGCTTGCCTCTACAGCTACCATTGTCTGAACTAGAAGCTTCGGGACAAGGGATTGATAATCATCTGGAAATGCGGCCATGCACCTGTGAAGCATTAACAAAAAAATATTGATAAAACCCAGTTTTCGAATTCCTAACATCATTAGACAACCAACTGGAAATGAAAACCACTATGTTTTAAACTGGTACGCATAAGTACATACCAAATATATTGGAATATTCTATTCTCTGGAATAGATAAGGTGACCAGGAGATCAAGCCAATAAAGCAAATTTGACTATAAGGGCTGAAAATAATGTTCAAGTGAAATGGGGAATGGAAGAGGAGAGTAGAACAGTACCATTTCTTTTCTCGTCCAAGATATAACAACAATTCATTATAAAATGTCGGCAAACGAGTGGAAAATTGTTGTTGTTTTAAACCAAAATCCTCCCGCAGTTGCTTCATTGGCTGTAGATGAGATTTTACATAGTATAACTCCATCCGAGTGAACATTGCTCTTAAGTTTAGGATAAACCTGCAATGTAAGCTCAATTTCTATAATATCAAAGACAATATATGAAAAAAAAAGGCAATCAAGAATTTAAATCAGACACAGTGAACGCTTACATTTTGTTGTGTTGTTGCTTCTTGTACCATACATTGTAGTCTGCCCGTATAAAGACTATTGACTACATTGGTTTTAGTCGACTTAACTTTCACTCCACTAATTTCTAACTATCACTCTTCTACGCCCCTATATTACGTGACACCTGAATCATGAGTCATTCTATTTCATTTTCAAAATCAAATCGACTAGACAAAGCTTCTTTTGACGACGACAACAAAAAAAAAAAAAAAAAAAAACTCATGTGTGTTTTTCGGACTTTGCGCTATAATTCGCTTTAAGATTATAACAAATGTCACGCTACTAGTAAGATGGTTTACGTGTGTTCTCTAAAAATTTTGAATATTTAACCTCTTCAACCACAAAACGTAACTAAGAAATCTGAATCTTCATTTTGTAATCCAAATAGGTACAACCAGTTGTGGGCAATCATGTTTAAAATGCACATTATCATATATTTGAAGTAACAACGTCTGCCACACCTAGACAACTAAACTCTGAGCTTAATAACAATTATGGATTCGATGACATTTTAACTCGAATATCAATTTTATATTAAGATTGACAATAATTTAGCTCGAGTTGCATTCACGTAATAATATCTTACTATTTCACTTCTGTTAATCAAGCACAATTGAGTAAAAAGTTCGTTCAATGTTGTGAATTCCTTTCTAACCTTTATAGTTTGGTTGTGCCCCAAACCCAAATCTATTTTAGGATTTTACTTTTTTAAATACTTTTTAGGTAATTGCCTATCAGATAAACTTTTGTACGTAATGGTGGCTTTTGATTTGTTGCTAGGACATGGTTTTAAGCCAGACATGTTATAAAGTTCATCCTCTTGCTGGGGGAAAATTCATGCTCAAGACTCATTTACGGGTGCATCCTTTTCTTAATGAAGACATGGCTAAATATTTATATATATCGAATTTCATTCACTAAATTCTATGAGATGAGTCGAGTCTAAAGCTCAACTTTGACACATTTATTGGCAAAGGCACCCCAAAACCTTATAATGCAGATACATATACTTTATCCCAAATGCTGAAAATCATGTCTGTTGTAAGAGTTTGTTTTAAAGAGGTTCAATTGTACCTTTTTAGTCTGATTTCCTTTCTTCCTTTCTTAGCTTTGTAGTTTGCTTCGTCGAGGGTCATCTAGGGGATTCTGAGGTTCATCACTTCTCTCTCGAGCTCAATCTGTTCTTCAAGTACCGAGTGTTCATATCTAGCTATATCTTTGTGGCCTGCTTGATACTGCTCTGTGATTTCTCAAGCTACGAGGTTCTATCTCTACCTTGATCATGCTTCTCTGAGTCTATGCCATCGATAGATTGTGATTCTGATTTAGTTATGCTCAGTTCTACTGTTTTCCGTAGTTTTATACTTGAATTTGGTGCACAATATGGATCTAGAAGATGTTGATTGTGCCCTTGCTACTATGTGCCAAACTTTTGGCTCCAATTCTTGGTTCTACTGAGGTTTGGTTGAGATATGGAAATTGATGCTGTAGTGATAATTGTTGATAAGATAAGAGATTGATAACAACAGCTTTGCTGTGTTGTATGAGAAGTACAATCTTTGAAACTTTACTCTGTGAAATTGTATGTAACATTGTCAGAGATCATCTCAATGTTAAGCATGATTACTACTAAACTAAGTGAGAATAACTATTTGAGATGGAGATATCAATTTCAGACTATTCTTGAAGGTGGTGATTTGTTTGGTTACTTTGATGGAACGTATCCTACACCACCATAATTTGTCCTCATTGATGCTTACAATATGTGGAAGAAATGTGATAAGGCTTTGATTAGCCTTCTTATCGCAACTCTAGATGAGGATATTATGGATGTTGTTGTTGGTAGTAAATCCTCAAGGGAAGCATGGTTGTGTTTACAGGAGAGATCTATTCCCTCTTCCAGAGCCGATATTATGCAGTTGAAGACTAACCTTCTAACAATTAGGAAAGGAAGTGATTCTATCGAGAGGTACCTACTCAAAATCAAACAAAATAGAGATCTATTGAGTGTGGTTGGAGTTTGTTTCTCAGATGAAGATATTGTGGTTCTCACTTTAAACTGATGAATATATGCTATGTCGAAAATGGTTATTCGTGGTAGAGAAAGTCTCATTGCTGCAAAGGTTTTTAGGTCTCAATTGTTGGCAGCAGAGCGAGATATTGAAGGGTCTATGCATTACTCTTCAAACACGAGTGTCATGCTTGGTCAATGTCATTCTCAGAAGTCACAACACAGAAATCCTGCTCAAAGTCATATAGTGGGAATTACAATGATAATAAGAGAAAATCTTGTGCTGCGAAGTCTACTACTTGGATTCTTGGAAAGGAAATAGTAGAAGTAGAGGAGGTTCATATAACAACAGGAATGGTACTGGAGGCTACATGAATAATTTTGGTTCGTCTCTGGAGTGTCAAATCTGTAGGAAGAAAGGCCACATTGCTATAACTATTTTGTACATGATCGACATTCCTTCTAATCATCCCTCTAACTCTGTGATCATTTGTCAAATTTGTGGTCGGAAGGGTCATGCGGCCTTGGTGTGCCGTCACAGGTCAAAGTATACACTTCGAGGGGCCGAACTACCACCTGATCTTACTGCAATGACAGATCATAGTACCAATGGAGGTAGTTGTGCTAGTTCTACTTTTGCACATGTTCTTCATATGTAGTACCATCTGTTGGTACTAGTTCTTCTTATAATTCTTCTACTAATATTCGCTGCATGATGTCTGTCCTTACACCTGATCAGTTACAAGTTCTTCTTCCAATCGTTATGCTTCAAATAACTCTAGTGACACCCACATTGGAGTCCCTCCTGTTGTGGTTGATTGGGGGTGGGGGGGGTGAGAGAACAAAGTGAGATAAATGGTAATTCTATTGGTGGAACAGGTTCTGGTGATAATAGTGATAGTTCCGGACGTGCTATTTCTGCTGGCATCAATATTGGTGTTGTTTGTTCTGTTAGTGAAGATAACTCTGTTGGTGATAGCTCTGACAGTTCTACTGATTTTCAATATGTAGACCAAGTTTCTCGCAATTGCTTTACCACAAGATTTGTAGCGTATTGAAGATCGAGAACTAAAGACCTTTGAAGGAAGCTGTTGTTGGAAATTCAGTTGTTGGTGTTAAGGGTTGGAGTAAAGGCAATTAAGCAAGATCACGTGGTGATGATTTCAGTTGCATTTCTTATAATCTTGTTCAGTGTCTTGAGGGTCTTCAATCACGTTCACATCTATTTCTTTTTCAAGAGGAACTCTACTAAGGCCAGGTAGTCTCTTGGGGGTTTTACTCTGTGCACAACAGATTCTGAGGCAGTGTTCACATACCTTTGCTACTCTGCTGTGCGATCTATCCAGCTTACTTTTGCCTTGTTTTACTCTGCCTTATGTTGGGATATTTAGGTCACGCTGCATACTTAATGGAGAATCACAGTGGGACTTATCAAGTTTTAATCTCTCCACTTCCAAATACTACTATGAATGAAGTTGTTGTCTCAAGAAAGCAAGAGATCAGTCACAGACATAGTGGGGGAGAACTGAATGTGATCGATAATGATCAGTTTTGTCACCAATCTGCTCAAGGTCAAGCATAACAATCTACTCAAGCTCAAAGATATATACAGCATTTTGTGCCAACTAGAGTCAAGAATGGAATTAACAAATATGCAAAGGATTTTATTCATGGTGCTGATATGGATACATCAACATCTTGCTTAACATCGTGCAACGCCTCAACCCAGCAGCCCGGTGCCCTCGACCCAGCCGATCGGCGTCTGCTCCTCCACACAGTAGCCCAAGGTCGACGACACGCCCGTTGCAGTCCAGATCGGACCTTGATTTGAAGCCCCTCGACCTCGACGACAGAGGGATGCAGGGATTGATATGGTTTTCAGGGGAACAGGAGGCAGTGAGGGTGGTGGCTTCAGAGCAGCGTCGTCCAGATCAGCGTCGAGGAGGGGCTGCGGCGGCGGCGGGGATTTGGTGAACTAGAGTTTTTTTTTTCTTTTTTCTGTGTTGTTGAGAGAGGTTAATATCTAATTGGTTAGGGTAAATATGTTTCAATATGACTGAATTACATGCATTAGGGTAGTTATGTATTTTTCCCAATATTCATTGATCTGGATAATAAATATTGGAATGGTCAATTTTTAACTCATTTATGGGTAAATGGTCATTTTCCCAATTGAAAACCCACATATATTTTCTTTGAATTCTATCTAGAATTATCTTCGTGTTCAAGCTTGGTTTAGATTCAGAGATCATGGCAGCAGCCATGTTAATTATCAGGCTCGACTCTGGACGTGGTGCATGTCTCCATTTCATTGACTACAGCAATAACATCATACACCAACTGAACAGCGTTGAATTATACACATGTTACGACTATTTTGTTTACTCAACAACTCGGTCGATCAAGTCACAACCCTTTCGCATCATCTTTTAGCTATGTGAATCATCTACATGTGACATCAAGAAGATGACTATTTGGAATGTGGCTGAAACTGAGTAGCTAACATAGACACAAAGGGCAATAAGTAGATATCATGGTAAACCTCCAAAGATGGGAAATGGGGGTGATGTGCGGCGGTGTTTAGGGTCAAGGAATGAGGTCTCAGTTACGTCATGGCAGGCCTGTGTGTCAAAAGGCAATTAGTTAATGGGTTTAATTTGTTTAATTTGCGCAGAGGTATTCTCTTTTCTTTTGAGAAGGATTCTGTAATTTTGTATCACTTTGCTAGTTCTAAGGCCCAGTACTGGTATATATAGGGATAGAGAAATCTGGGCTCTAGTCTTTGTTTTTCGTGTGTGTGTGTGTGTGAGAAGTTGTTAAAATTTGGTTTCGGAAGTTGTTTGTGAGGGGGGACTTTGGGTTTCTTTGAGCTAACATTATTTATCTGGCCGGGGGGGGGGGGGTTTGGATTTGTACTGCCTCCTCACTTCATTAGTTGAGCTAAGCTAGTTAAGTAGTGTTAGTATTGTAATGGCACTTGATACATGTGTGAGTGGAATTGTGGGA
Organism: Potentilla sterilis; assembly: GCA_963682095.1. NCBI lineage: Eukaryota > Viridiplantae > Streptophyta > Magnoliopsida > Rosales > Rosaceae > Potentilla > Potentilla sterilis. The sequence continues at coordinate 4,817,889 of OY821763.1, read as the reverse complement.
AAGACTTGATCATTTGTGCAATTTATTGATCAATTGTTTGAATCATGATTCCACTTACAAGAATGACCAGTATTTTGTCTTTATTTAAATCATTTAACAATGGGCCGGGGAAGATGCTAGTTTACAAGAGTGGAGCAGTCAAGTTCAAGCTAGGAGATGCACTGTATGAAGTAAGTCATATAGCCACTGCCTTTCCCTAAACTAAAATGAAATCACAGCATTTGCATAGATGGACACCTAAAGTTTGGATTTTCATAAAAACCATTGTTTGATGTGTGCAGGTTTCACCCGGTTCAGATTGTGTATTTTCTCAAGATGTTGCTGCAATCAACACTGCAGCCAGAAAGTGTTGTGTTCTTGGAGAGGTCAGCCAGTGAGTTGTTATAACTCCTGATGTGGATTCCCTACTAGATGCAACAATGGACTTGGAGTGAGGTTAAGCTAGTGCCAAGCAACAAATTGAGGCACTTATCTGACAATCAAATGAAATATTCAATCATATACTAGTTCATTAAAACTTTGCAAATATTCCATACAGCCCATATCAGAAACCTATTGACTCTAAGGTTCAGGACTTGAACATTCAAGACAGAGCTTGAGTTGAAACAGAAGATGTGTCTAAATACATTCGCAAAAGCTATAACAGAACGCCAACCTAGGGGGAAATACTACCTGTGATGTCGACGGATTATGGTCAAGAACTGTGTGATCGAGTAACCACCACAACTAAGAGGACCACAACAGAGAGCATGACCGATGTTTTCAGCCTCTCCTCAAACAAATTATCAGCTTCAGCGTTTGCCTTGCCATTGCTTTGAGGATGAAGCAAGTGATCAAAAAGCTTTGTAATGTTCTCTATTATCTCCATTACCTTTCCAACAGTATTTTGAAAGATCCACCTCAAAAAGTTTGTTGCTGTACTGCTATCATCAGAATTCTCAGATGGACTCTCGGAGCTATTGTCTTCAGCTGCATATGTAAGGGAAGTTTAGTGATGTATTTCAATGAACTTGTAAGTAGCCACTATTGAAAAGGCATTTATAGGAGTTTATGATTGCATAACCTTCATCTATAAAATCCACTCTATTATTTGCAATAGAAGAATCGGCACACAAACAATTAAGACCTGATTTTGGTTCTTGTTCTAAAATATAAATTTCAAACTATTTCAGGAGTACTTACATGTGAACATTCAAATTGCAGCAGGCAACTAAACCCAGGAAAAAGACATCAAAAATAGGCATTACATGCTAGACGTAGCACCTCTTTTGTAAAACATAGTAGAATACTTATTTAAGTCTAATCAAGTACAGTCCTTCAAGTTCATACCAACCTGCATAGAAAGATTCCCTGAGCTCCCTCACTACCTCATTGTTCATCACAGCATCCCAAACTGCTCTATCAGAGGACAGTGAAACCACCATTCTCTACACAAGAAAATACCCTTATGACATAATTATACGAAAGTGCAAGCGAGATTCCAGAACCACACGTAAATACTTGTCTATCTAATCATTTGCGAGATTAAAATTCATATACATAAAAACCCAATATGTAGAGTTGGTTGCAAAATAAGGGTCAACAAGAGATAGGGACCTGAACAGATGACTCATTCTGCAACAAACTGAAAGCCTCATAAACTCTTTGACATCCCTGAGGCCGGGAATCACAAAGATAAGCAGAAGGCTCCATCCAATCTGGTCCTGAACCAAATGAAGATACTCTTTGCATCGAACCAGAAGCACTCAAAATCTGATCAGCTACATCCTTGTCCAAGTACTCGGAACCAAACTTATCCCGGATGAACTGGGGGTGATGATTTGGAGTGAACACCCTATTGATGTAAAAGCACATCAATTTAACAACCATCTCATGAAAGATGACAGTTTTGTCGTGAAATGCAATGTCAAAGACCAAATTGTGCATAATTTCAAAACCAACGATCATAACCAAGTGACAAATAGTACATATGACCAATTATGTATATAGAGGTATGTAGCAGATCATATTTCTCTCACTTTTGGTCATAAAAATAGTGAAAAAAAAAGGTTCCAAAATAGTACTAATCCATAGCCAAATTTTGTAATCATAGTATCATACTATACATATTGGTTCATATAAATGAATATAAAGAAACAGAGAAAGAGGTCATACTTTTGAAGAGCAGAAACAGCGTTGTGAACTTCATCTCCAGAAGGAACAGGTCCGAGAACAAAGTCATCAAGAAAGCCATGAGCTTTCTCAACATCTTCACTCCCATCCACAGAAACCCAGTCGAAATCATCAAACTGAGGCGAGGTGGGCCAGTTGGGCCCACCGGAACTCGAAGAAACAGGCCCACAGTTCGGAGAGGTGGGGGACGAGAGACAGAGGTTACTGACCGAACCGGGTTTCTGGGTATTCCTAGAAGCGGTAGGACTAGTAGCAGTTGTGGTGGTGGTGTTGGAACTAGAAGAAGAAGAAGAGATGGGTTCTTGAATTCCAACACCGGTGGTTCTGGTCAGTGCCGCCCTGCTGACTGTACGGAACATACTTCCCCCACCACCACCGCCGCCCATGCTTCTGCCGCCGAACATCATTTTGGGTTGTGATGAGATATGTAATGTGAAACCTAGGGGAGGCCTAGCTAGATTAGATTGTTTGGATTGTTTTATGTTGTTGGGTACTGTGTCTCTGACTCTGTGTCAGTTGTGCTATATTGAATTGGTGATACCGAAGAAATCTGTGGATAAGATTATTAATAGAGAAAATAGGAGAGAGGGATGAGATGTGTTTGATGGGCATTACGCTTCCTTCTGCTGAGTGCAAAACAAGTTACGGTTCTTGGTGTGGAGTGGTGGCATTCTGTGGTGTGTAGGTAGGATATTCATCTTTTTGTTTTAACCTCCCAGGTCTCTATCTAAAAATTAAAAATAAAAAGAGAACAAAATTTAAGCACCTGATGCATCAAATAGCTATCGTGAATCTACTGCAGTGGGTAGCACACTGTTCCTACATGTTGGGCGGACGGTGCAGTGATACTCCGGGTAATAGGAAGTCACCGGTTCGATCATCCACATGCAAGATTCTATGGAGAGGGGTCTTACCTAAAGTGCTCTCGACCCCGGAGTGGTAGTCCCACCCCCGACCACTATTTTTTAAATAAAAAAAAAAAAAACTATTGTGAATCTGATAAGACTAATTTAAATTGATGATGTAGTTTAAAAAAGAAGATTAGTAACAACTCGATAAAAAAAAGATTAGTCTTCCAATTTAAACCGAATTGTGAACTAAAACTCGAAAGGCATCACCTAATTAATAATGTGTTATACATATGATGAATGGAGGATTGAAATTTGGCTTATGCTTGGATTAAAGGAAGCCTTTGGCTTGGCTTTGATTGTTAGGATTGGTGTGTTTCCTTAAACCTTCTGTTTTGTTCTTACTAGACTAGAATATCTGCAATGTGCCAAAAGAGAGAAGACTAATTAAGAATATCTAGACCCCCTTAAGATTGAGATGTTTAGTCTTATGTACTTGACATTTTGTATCTTAAACCGACTGGTTCACATATGGTCGAAATGTAACATATACTTGGTCATTACTCATTAAATATCATAGGTTTTCACATATGGAGAATTAGACGGTGTGACATAGACTATATATTTTCTTAACTAAATCTTTTCATTCACCACAATGATTAACGAGAGTCCAATAATTAATCACAAAATTCACCATATTATTTGTAGTAAATTACGGATCTACTCCGCTTGGGCTGACATGTAGCTCTAGACAGGCCTAACCCACCAGTACTAAAACCCTTGTTTAAAAACCCTACTAGGCTCAGAGGCTCAGAGCTCCCGGCGGCAAAAAGACACAGAGACACTGCGAGTCTGCGACGATGGGTATGCTCCTTTCTATTTCGTCTTATATATTCAATATGTTATGTTTTGATTCTTATTGTTTGTGTTTTTGGAGTTTAGGGGCCTACGAGTACGTATCGGTGCTATGGAGGAAGAAGCAGTCAGACGTCATGAACTTCGTTTCCAGAATCCGAGTTTGGCAGTACCGCCAGGAACCCTCCATTGTTCGCGTCACTCGCCCCACTCGCCCTGACAAGGCACGTCGCTTGGGGTACAAGGCCAAGCAGGTATGTCATCGATCTCTTGGTCTCATCACCACCTTGATGCTTTGCTTTTGTATTCCTTGCCTTAATATAATTTTGTTGTATGAGCACGTTTGAGAGTGATTTTGAGGGAGGTGAAAAGTAAATGAATATTTTCTCTCATCTCTAACCTGGAAAACATGGACATCACCTAAACCAAACGTTTTTGCATGGATTTGGAAACAATAGGACGTGATTATATGCCTATAGTTATGATTTTGTGTAGAAATTTTCCATACAATACTGTTTTAACTTATGGTTATGTAAGAGGTCTCTAGATATATTGTGTTATGATACTTACACAGATTTTTGAGACTTGCTGTGGTGTTATAAGAAAGAATATAATCCTATTCTTGCTCCCATTACCCATTAGAAGTTTTCTTGCTGCTTATATAGCACCAGTGTTACTTATAAACACTTTACAGGGATATGTTATCTACCGCGTGCGTGAGGCGTGGCGGACGTAAGAGACCAGTTGCGAAGGGCATTGTGTATGGGAAGCCCACAAACCAGGGTGTTACTCAATTGAAGTTCCAACGCAGCAACCGCTCGGTTGCAGAGGAGCGTGCAGGTCGCAAACTAGGTGGCCTTAAGGTTCTGAATTCTTACTGGGTTAATGAGGTATGTTAATTAAGCTACTTAATCTTATGCCTGAATTAGTTAGAGAAAATAGTAATTTTGAATGAGCTAGCTACTAAGACCATGTAATATGATGTACTTCTGGAAGATGTGAAACTGTTAATATATGCATGACACCAGTTAGATCTTTTGAAATGTTAGCATCTGATCTTTATAGCAATGCAAATGCTTAGAAAAACTTCTGATAGGACTGTTGAGATGTGTCCCATCTATGTGCTATCTTTCTGGTTTAAGATGTGTAAATGCTTCAGTTGTAACTCTTATATTTTCAGGATTCAACATACAAATACTTTGAGGTGATCTTGATTGATTCTGCCCATATGACCATCAAAAATGACCAAAGGATCAACTGGATCTGCAACCCTGTTCACAAGCACAGAGAGCTTCGTGGACTCACTTCTGCTGGAAAGAAATACAGAGGTCTGAAAGGAAAGGGTCACTTGCACCACAAGGCACGACCTTCAAGGAGGGCCAACTGGAAGAGGAACAACACCCTTTCTCTTCCCCGATACCGTTGATTCTCTTGACCTATTGATAACCTCAAATATATGCATGCTAGCTAGCTAATATCCTCGGATTGTGTTTGAGCTATGAGTTTTGTGCTTGTTGAACCTTTTTTGGACCCATGAATACTTATGAAGTTGGTTTTTGAACCCCTTTGAGGGCTTGAGTGTATAGTCGATACAATTTGAAGTTAGCAAATTGAGATCAGCAACAAGCTTTATTCGGTTACAGAATCAGTCCAAGATTCGAAGTGAAATAAGTTTTATTTGAAAGTCTTTAAAACTTCTAGTGAAGATGTATCCACCATCAGCAGAGGTAATCATATTCTCAGCAGAGCAAAGAGCCAAAGAATAGAGTTGGTGAACTTAGAATTCGGCATTTTTTTAAGACTGATAAAATGTCAGAATTGAATCAGGAAATAGAGCCTTGAAGGATCAAGTGATGATTCATAGGAAAGCCACGGATATTTTGGCTGTCCTCCAATGTCTCTATAAATAACCAACAATGGTAATTATAAGCTTTGAAAGCTTTGGCCATGAAAAAAGTAGAAAGAAAAGAGAAAGATGAAACTTATGATGAAGATGTAGACTAGGGCTTGGACAAGTATCCAACAAACACATGAATATAAAGTGAACTTCATCTTCTAAAAGACAATGATTGTGGTTTTTGAGATTTTCCTTGGGATGTTGAATTTTCCTTCAGACTGTTCTGGTAGCATTAGTCCTTATTTTGCTCCAAAAGGAAGGGAATCACAAGCGATCGACACAACTGATGATAATGGGGCAAAAATATGGAAATTGGATTAACAAATTCGAATTGATGAAGTTACCGTTCTTTCCACTAATCATTTATACACGAACAACTTATGACAAATGAGTAGTGAATTACAATGCGCGCAACTCAGAAATGTGATTGTACGTTATTAGAGGAAAACATAACCAAATAAGAAAGAAAGATCATCTAAGAAGCAAGAGAGGGTCGTGCACACAGTTTATGGAGCATATATAGTTCCCAAATGACCATACTTGGGGGAGACTTTGAAACTCGATTGCCGTATGGTAGGAAACATTATTTGGACACAACGCCCTACTACTTCTTTGTAAAAGAGAAAAACATCAATTTGCTTAATATGACGAAGGAAGATCATTGTCAGTGGTTTATATCATGTCCATCTGTTTACCTCAAACACGTAATTTGGGCAGTTTCCCAGAACCATGCCAACGATCCCCAATCCTTTTGTTTCTTATCCCCAGTCTTGCTTTAGAAGGTCGAAATCATTTGCTTGTCTATCTCATTTCTCACACATACTCTCAATATATGAGTGGAGGTGCTCTAAATCTATCTTAGTCTCAAAGCATCTTTCTCTTTTCAATCCAAACCAAACACCAGTTGAGTTAACCTGGAATGTTATGCAAGATAGTGATGATATTATGGGACCCTTTCTTGTAATGTTGTTTAAATTTGTTCAAGAGGAGAGATCCCACGTCCGAAAAGTAACAAATAAAATACAACTTATAAGTACCGAGACCTTTTGTGATTAAAACTCAACACTTTGAAGGTGGTTACGTTGGAACAGTATCGGTACAATGGTGATCCACGAGCCACGCTTGTCGCCGTTTAACAAAATTCACTTAGACCACAGAGATTCACTAGCATCAAAAGGTTTCAAATGGGTGATCATTATAAGTGCTATTATCTTCATAAACTTTCTAAATCACCAAAAAAGATAGACTAATTTCGAGCTAACCGACAGAATTTAGCTCCATCTTACAACTAATCAACCCTTTCTATGCCCTTTTGGTGTTTGTCTTATGACTTGCATTGTGATCGAAGTCACCAATTGACCTAAGCTCTTTTCAACTTCTTATAGAATTAAAGGTGAACATGGAACGTAAACATAGAAGTGAGAATTTACTTATCACTAGCTAGTAAATGCTGTCATGATCATAATCAAACAAGCTACTTCGTGAAAGAATCAAAGCTGGTAAAGTTTCTTGGCATCATGCCATATAGATCAAATGATTCCAATCCCGCACTAACTAGATCATTAGGAAAGATTTTACAGGTTAGTAATAAGAAACTACTTAGCACATGATGTCAACAATCTTAAAGCTAAATTGTCTTATGGGTTGAATTTGGAGTGACTAAATCAAATTACAGATGTATATTGCACTCGTATCATTTTGTCATATATCATATATAAAAGTGAGGAAGTTATTTCCTTATTTCAAAAGAAAATTAGCAAAAAATGAAATTTGTAATTGTATATATGGTGTGAAGGTGTGGTAGTAGAATACACTACTGCTGAGAATCTGAGATGTATTAAGATAGGTCTAAATCTTGACTTGAGGATAGTCTCGCTCACATGCTCATATCACTCACCTTCAAACTCTAATCATTCTGTTGTCCACTAATTCTAAATTATGTGAAGAAAAACACGCTCACTAGCCAAAAGGGAAAACAGAAGGATTCGAAAAAGATATTCATGAAATTACAAATGGAAAATTCGAAGAGCTGACTGTGGATCATGTTAAAACAGTACTACTAGCTGCAAGGTCGATTACAGTGTTCTTCTGCAGAAAGAATGAAGCGCAGTGGGTCCTGATGATCTATCCCAACTCTTACATCACTCAAATTTTATATTCGAGTATGTTCAACATCACAATCATTCTGTCATGGGATTTGGACCCCATATACCTGCACCTACTTTGATTTAAAGCTTCGAACAGTATTACAGATTTACCGTTACTATTTAGGTACCTCTCTACTGCTGCTTTGGGCCATTCTGGTTTGTTTTAACCATGTATGTAAATTCTGATTTGATCGTTGTTTATACGTACAAACTGATCGATCGAAGTATGTACGTGCAGAACTGCTGATGATCAGATAAGAGATATCTGGGCCCTTTGTCATGTGCATAGAGCTCTCGATCTGCTCGATCAGTGCCTCAACTTTTCACTGATTTGAAGCCTAATCACTGTTTCAAGCATAGTCCTAGCTAGCCAGATGCCACTAACATCATGCACATTTAGCATTTCCAGACAGAAGTACGTATACGTACATAGATCATTGAATCGATCTCCTGCAGTATGTGTACGTAATAATTAACGATCCTGCGCTCTTGCAGACGTTTTACTTTCGATGAGTTTCCTGCAGGTTAAGGCAATTTGATATTATTATAAAGAAGAGAGCTATGTGAGTTTGCCTGATTTGAGATTATAACTTTGAAGCTTTCCTTTCCGAACCAGGAAGGCAGGAACCAAATGAGTCTTTATAAAACCCTAGATATGATTATTATGGAACAGTACTCGCACCTAAACCAAACCATGAAAACTAATAATACAAAGCTTTGAGGGGAGAGAAGCTTCAGGAAAAATGAAGAGATCGAGTGGGGGAAACCAGAGCGCACCGTTTAGGCGTTGATTTAGTTCATACCAGAAGCAAAAGAAGAGAACACCATGCACGCGTCGGCCGGCGTGGTCACAAAAAGGAGGAGAGGCCTCGCCTCCACTTACGGTTGGTCGTTGGTGGTAGGGTCACGACCCCGTCACGCCTCAGAGCCCGCATGACTTGGTCACGTGCTCATTTTCTTATACACACATTTTTTTTTTTTTTTAAAGGTATCCCTCACCCTTTTTAGGGATAAAGACTAATCCTGTAGAGCCTGGAGAACTCCTTTCGAAGAGTCTGCTCTCCCAGCACAAATTGCTCCATTCACAAGACTCAAAGTCGAGACTAATCCTGTAGAGCCTGGAGAACTCCTTTCGAAGAGTCTGCTCTCCCAGTACATATTGCTCCATTCACAAGACTCAAAGTCGAGACCTTGCTTAAGCGACTCAGGCTCCTTACCAACTGAGCTAACCTGTGCTGGTTATACACTTTCATCTTCTGATAATTCATTATTTCAGATTTAATTCATTAACAAATAAAACTTGTAAAAGAAAAAGAAAAAAGGCTGTGGCATTCAAGACAAGACGACAAGTGAAGGGTATGTAGGGGACAAACTTATTATGGGCCCCATTATCGCTGTTGGGCCCACCCACCGCTTCTCATGGGCCTCCCCTCTAGTTATCTACGGAGTACGCTTAAGTACAAAATTTTCTAAAAGGGTGGAATGGTAAATTTGTTCGGAGAGAATATACTAGGGAGAATCATGGGCCTATGATGCACGCGCCCTTTGGTGCATAGAAAGAATCATGAGATTGTCAGGTTGTTCCTCTCCAAGTTCTTCATAGGAAATGTCCCTTTCGAATGTTCTTTACTCTCTCTATCATCTTCATCTAGTGTTTGATTTTCCACGTACATATATTAACATGCACATCAAAGGTTTTATGAATATCGAATTTCACTTAGCATCATTCATAATTCACGTATTGCTCAATTACAACTAGCTAGATGAGTAATCATATATCTCTATGATCGAGATAGTTTACAACTATATGAAGTTGGTTTATACATGTAGAAAGTTAGTTTACAACTACGAAAACACTACTCTATGATACATCTATGCACTGTTCCGGTATATCTTAAAGTAGTCATTAACATATTTAGATAGATAATTACTCTAACATAACATGAATTTTATTGATAAAGATTCCGGATCATAAAAAACAACTCGCTTTTCATAATCTACATTTTGATACAAGATAATGCATGCCTATAAACTAGCTAGATTATCTTAAAATATAATCTCATCCGAATCAATATACACTACCAGATATGGGAGAATAGCCGACGAAAAAAATTTCGTCGGCTATGCCAATTTTTCGTCGGCTATACCCTCTACCGACGAAATTTTCGTCGGCTATAAGTCGTCGGGAAAACCCCGTCGGTAATACAATGGCCGACGAAAAAATCAAATTCGTCGGCTATAGTAGAGTATGGCCGACGAATTTACCGACGAAAATATTTTTCGTCGGCCAAACCTGGGAGAAATTGCCGACGAATTTCGTCGGGTATTTTCGAGTATGGCCGACGAAATTCAGTAACTATAGCCGACGAAATTCGTCGGCTATTGTGTTTTAACTATAGCCGACGATTTATTAAACTTTCGTCGGCTATTTCCTCGAAATATATTAATATTTTAATAGGCATTAATTAGTTATAGCCGACGAAAATTGGTAAAATTCGTCAGCTATTCTTAAATTTTAGGGAAAAAATAAATAAATTATGCTTTGGATGGAGGAGGGGAAGGAGGAGGAGGAGGGGAAGGAGGAGGCCGGAGGAGGAGGAGAAGGAGGAGGTCGGAGGAGGAGGGGAAGGAGGAGGGGAAGGAGGAGGCCGGAGGAGGGGAAGGAGGAGGAGGAGGCCGTAGGAGGGGGGGAAGGAGGAGAGAAAAAAGGCGGGAGGAAGCGATTTAAAAGATTTAGAAGGAGAATAGCCGACGAAAATAAAAAATTTCGTCGGCTATACTTAGAGAATAGCCGACGATTTAAAAGATTTCGTCGGCTATACTTTGGAAGATCAACAGCCGTCAGATCTGAGCCATCCAACGGCGGACAATAAAAAGGCGCGGATCAAGAGTTTAGCCGACGAAATACAATATTTCGTCGGCTATACTTAGAGAATAGCCGACGAAATACAATGTTTCGTCGGCTATTCTATGAAAACATACTAAACTGCCGTTTTGAGGCCCTAAACGAACTCGAAAGCCCGAAAAAGCCCACACATCGTGGCAGAGCTACGAGTTTGATTCCTGGCGTCGTTCCCTTTCCGGAATGGTATCACAATCATCATTCGGACGCCGGACGCCAAATCTGCAGTAAACCGGGTTTTGACTGATTTCATTATTTCGGCACACGGATTTTATCGGAATCTTGTCATTTTTCAACCGTAGACGTATTTCATTATTTCGGTCATATCTTATTTGACGACATATTTGCATTTGAAGAGTGTACGTATAGTAACTATTTGAAACTGTACATTCACTTACACACTTAGTAAACAAGTTAAGGAACATTAGTGCATATGTTCCGATTTTGAATCTAAAAGTTTGGAAAATCTATTCCAACCGTCAGATATCACCGTTAAGATTAAATACATGTATGAAAAAAAATCCAACTACATCTGACAACGTTAAAGGCTCGATCGGGACGGTCAACCGGGTGAGTCAACCCTTTAAACGCTTAGAAATGGTAATTGGCCTGTCTAAATGACCTTTTTTGGCCTGACCTTCAACAGATAATAGTTTCAAATCGATGAGACGCAACTAATCGTATAAAAATTAGCGACGAAAAAAAAAAAATCGTTGGCCATTCTAGGGGAATAGCCAACGAATTTTTTTTTTACCGACGAAAAAAAAATTCGTCGGCCATTCCGAAAATTTTATTTCGTCGGCCTTTTTTTTTTTTATTTCGTAGGGAAAAACCTTTTTTCTGGTAGTGATATGTATGAAAAAGAACGTTAAGAGATTAAAAACAGATACATCATACTTTCAAAAACGAACAGAATTTGTAGTTGAGATCGGCCGGAGCTAACTTAACTAAATTTGGTGCGATAATTAGAAACGAATAATTCTCTCGTTGATATAGTATGTTAGGGTTCAAGACTTCAAGGCATCATCTTCATCTGCTTCATCCTAGAAAACCATTTACAGAAATGGTGAAAAGATCGAAGTAGCACAAATGGTGGTACTGCGTTTTAGCACGCGCTATATGAGAGCCACGACGCATGCATAAAGCAGAGGGTTCTTGCTTCGAATTTGAAAATTCCCACTAACTCCCCTCTCCCAGAATGCGACTACTCATACGTACATTTCCTTCCTTATAGGACTGGAGCAAGAAAACAAACTTTAGTTTCTGGGTTTCCTTTTGCTTTATTTCTCTCTTCTTTAACCTTATTTGGGTAACCAAACTCTCTGTGATTGTTTATTTGTTTCCTCTGTTGTATATTATTGAACATTCTCTTGGAAAAAGAGGAGCAGCTGACGAAAAAGCTCTGCTTAACTAGAACGAGTAGTTCTTAGAGCACGTCTCTCTCTCTCTCACTAAAATATAGGTTTTCTGGGATCAAATTCTCTTGTGGTACATACCTGGGTTGTTTGTTAAAATGATTTGCATGATATGGACATTATTGTTTTCTTTCATGAGCCATTGGATCAGGATCCTATGTTCGTATTTTATGTTTGTATTTTCTCCATGAGACAAAGATATACTTTAAAATTCGTTGTATTTTTGTTCTTGTTTATTTCTTGGATCAGTATGATCCATATGTAATTAACAAATCGATATATCATTCTACAGCATGATTTGGGTAGGTTTTTCAAAATAATATATATAAAAAAAAAAAAAGTGGTTCGGTGGAAGTATTTGCAAAACCCTGATTAAGATGAATAATCAAATGAGGGAGGATGATTGTGTTTGAAGCTTTACTCATCCTTTAACAAGGTTAATGATCCAAAGTAAATAGCTATCATGCCAAATCATTTTCCAAGTCAAAATGAGTGGAGAAAAGCAAAATCTTAATCAACTCACTAATAGTATATCCAGTATAATATATTGACATTCATAGACACTAATCACAAAAGATCTTCCATCATCTACTAATTCATAGAATCCGGAGTAATTTTCTAAAAAAAAAATATTTAAAAAATCCGAGTAAGAAACAATTATTTTTTTGATTTTATGTTTTGTTATTACGTTCAATTTCAAACGTCCGCACCCAATTGTACCAGCCTTATTTCTTTAGTTTTAAGAAGCACAATCATAGAATTACATGTACATGTCACATAAATTATAACAAACCCAATTATAATGTACCAGTTATGCATAGAATTCATATGTTTTTTATTTTTTATGGTGAATAGTGAGCTACCAAATAGGTTTTGTAGCGCTGGCTATGAACTTATATAGTCTATAATAATTACAATGTATTTTCTTTTCTTTTAATATATAAGTTTACGTAGAGATACGAAATGATTATATTGTATTTCATGAAGAATGTTGATTTTTTTTTCTCTATCTTATAACAACACATATGTAATACCCAAATTGAAAAGTGGAAACTTCATCTCCCATTTTAAGCCGAGAAAAATGAGAATGTTTGGAAAAAAAAAAATTAGAAAGTGTTTAAATAAGGGCTGGGGAATATGGTGGGAAATTGAAATCGCTTTCTTGGATCCTGTGAGAGACATTTGTCACAAACTATATACACAAATATACATGTTGGTTCATCAATCAATTTGGTATACACAACAAAGATAAAGCTAACAAGGAATGATGAAACGTAGCAGCAAAAGAAAAGGGAAAAAGAAACAAATCCAACAAAACCAAAAGTATCGGTGGATAGATATAATCAGACAAAGGTTGAAATCTACTGAGAACTTGAGAGAAATTAACAAGAGGGAGATTTGGATTTCCATGTTCATATAGAAGAAGCTGAGCTTTGCTTTGTTTGTTTCTCTATCTCTTTCTCTTTCATTTTTTCCCACAAGCTTATTATAGACATAGCCCACCAAGAAATCCCACTGAAGCAATCATCATGATGAAACACCCTCTGCACCCAGCACTCCCTAAAAGCATTTCAACTTCACTCAGTAGTCATCAAAACATTCCTTCCCTTAAATTTACCACTCTCATCTTCATCACTGTCTCAGCCAAGACCCTCCCCACACCTCCAAAACCATGAATCTTTCCTTTCTTTACTTTCTCTTCTTCTTCTTCTTCTTCACCCTCTTCTTTCTTCAAGCATCCATAGTTCTCTGTGCTTCAAATTCTGCACCTTCCCAACTCAGTGCTTTGCTTTCTCTCAAATCCTCACTCAAAGATCCTCTCTTTACATTCAATGGCTGGGACAACAAGGCTAATACTCAAGGTCCAGTTTGGTGTTCATGGTCTGGAATCAAATGCAACCCCAACACATCCCTAATAGTCTCTCTAGACCTCTCTCACCGCAATCTTTCTGGTCCAATCCCAGCTGAAATACGCTACTTGTCGGGTTTAATTCACCTCAATTTGAGCAGCAACAGCTTTGCTGGACCTCTCCAACCAGCCATTTTCCAACTCCCCCAGCTCAGAATCCTCGACATAAGCCACAATGACTTCAACTTCACTTTCCCGCCAGGGATTTCAAAGCTCAAGTTCTTGAGGGTCTTTAATGCTTACAGCAACAGCTTCACCGGTCCTTTACCTCAAGAAATCATCAGGCTCAGGTTCCTTGAGAAGCTCAACCTTAGTGGAAGCTACTTCGAAGGTAATATTCCACCCGGGTATGGAAGTCTTCCCAAACTCAGGGAGCTTGGCCTGGCCGGAAATACTCTTAAAGGAGCAATACCACCTCAACTTGGGTTCTTATCAGAGCTCACTCGCATGGAGATCGGCTACAACGGTCTCACCGGTGAGCTTCCTGTAGAGTTGACATTGCTATCAAACCTCACCTACTTGGACATCTCCAATAACTTGCTCACCGGGTCACTCCCACCTCAGCTTGGCAACTTAACCATGCTCAACACATTATTCCTCTTCAAAAACCGATTTTCGGGCACTATCCCACCTAGCTTGGGAAACCTAAAAGCTCTCCAATTGCTTGACTTATCAGACAATCAGCTTTCGGGTTCCATCCCAGCCGGCATTGCCACTCTAACAGACCTCAACAGGCTGAGCTTAATGAACAACTTCTTAACTGGCAAAATCCCAGAGAATATCGGAAAGCTTCCCAACTTGGAAACCCTCCTCCTCTGGAACAACTCCCTCACCGGAACCCTCCCCCAAGAGCTCGGCACCAATGCGAAGCTCGTCCTCGTGGACCTCTCCTCCAACTCACTCACAGGCCCAATTCTGCCAACACTCTGCAAAGGAAACAAACTCGTCAAGCTCATCCTCTTCTCCAACAGATTCTCTGACAATCTCCCAAAAGATCTAGCCTATTGCACATCTCTACTCCGCTTTCGTGTTCAAAACAACCAACTCAACGGCCCAATCCCCAACGGCTTCGGCTTCCTCCCAAACCTAACCTTCTTCGACCTCAGCAACAACAACCTCACCGGCCCCATCCCTAACGACCTCGGCAATGCCGCGAAGCTCGAGTACTTAAACATCTCCAACAACCCTCTCCATACGATTCTCCCTCAAAACATATGGAAGCCAAGTAATTTACAAATATTCTCCGCCATTTCAAGCCACGTCACCGGAAAAATCCCCGACTTCATCGGCTGCAAGAGCCTCTACAAGATCGAATTGCAAAGCAATGACCTCAATGGAACCATCCCCTGGGACATTGGACACTGCGAGAAGCTACTCACTCTCAGCCTCAGCCGTAACTCACTCACCGGAATCATCCCCTGGGAAATTTCAGCTCTTCCTTCCATAACCGACCTCGACCTCTCCTACAATTTCCTCTCCGGCAATATCCCTTCCAATTTCGACAACTGCAGAACTCTCGAGACCTTCAACGTCTCGTTTAACCTCCTCACCGGTCCGATTCCGTCCTCCGGCGCGATCTTCCCCAATCTTCACCCGACGTCGTTTTCGGGAAACGACGGCTTATGCGGCGTCGTTTTGGCCAAGCCCTGCGCGGCGGACACTGCACTCGCCGGCGCATCGGAGGTCGAAGGTCACGACCAGCCGAAGAAGACGGCCGGCGCGATCGTCTGGATAATGGCGGCGGCGTTCGGGATCGGATTATTCGTCCTCGTCGCCGGGACGCGTTGCTTCCACGCGCGTTATAGTCGTGGGGCGGTGGAGCGGGGCCCACAGGTCGGGCCGTGGAAATTGACCGCCTTTCAGCGTTTGAATTTCACGGCGGAGGATGTGCTGGAGTGCCTGCAGATGAGCGATAAGGTCATAGGGATGGGTGGGGCCGGGACGGTGTATAAGGCGGAGATGCCAGGTGGCGAGATCATAGCGGTGAAGAAGCTATGGGGGAAGCAGAAGGAGAGTATAATCAGACGGCGGAGAGGGGTTTTGGCTGAGGTGGAGGTGTTGGGTAACGTGAGGCATAGGAACATAGTGAGATTGTTAGGGTGCTGCTGCAACAGGGACTGTACCATGCTGCTCTACGAGTACATGCCCAATGGGAACTTGGATGACTTGTTGCATGGCAAGAACAAGGCTCAGAATTTGGGTGCGGATTGGGTCACAAGGTACAAGATTGCTCTTGGTGTGGCTCAAGGGATTTGCTACCTCCACCACGACTGCGATCCGGTGATCGTCCACCGTGATCTCAAGCCGAGTAACATTCTGTTGGATGGTGACATGGAGGCGAGGGTGGCGGACTTCGGGGTGGCTAAGTTGATCCAGACTGATGAGTCCATGTCTGTGATCGCCGGTTCCTACGGCTACATTGCGCCAGGTGTGTTTCATTTTATCGTTTTTTAATTTTACTATTCCAGAGGAAGAATTAGAGTTCATTTTGTTGGGTGACGAAATCTAGTGTTAGGGAGTGTTTGCTTTAGAGCAATGCTACACTTGCTAGTTAAATTAAGCTTAACTCTTAGGTAAAGTACATGTTCATATCATCATTTGGTCGGGCCATTACTTCATTTAGTCAAAAAGTGTAGCACACTAGCTTTACCTTTGCATTGTACTGTAATTAAACAACTCTTTAACTTTTTACAATGGTCCTTCCTTCCTTCCTTGTAGTCATGTACTATAGAAAATCACTATTCTTCACATTTCATAAAGAAGGGTTGACATTGACATGTTTGTCCACCATGTAGTAGTATTCATTGTTGCAGCAGTGCCTCATTTGAGTGCGCACAATGATGCCACTGGTCACTTTTTCTTTTTCAGAAGTCGTAGTTTGAGTTACCAAGATGATTGAGGCAATGTACTAATTAGTGCTCTCTTCTTTGTTTTGGTTTTGCAGAGTATGCTTATACCCTACAAGTTGATGAGAAGAGTGACATATACAGCTTCGGGGTTGTGCTGCTGGAGATTTTAAGCGGAAAGAGATCCGTGGAGGCGATTTTCGGGGATGGAAATAGCATTGTCGATTGGGTTCGGACGAAAATTAAGTGCAAAGATGGGATCAACGATGTTTTGGACAAGAATGCCGGGGCAGGTTGTACGCCGGTGAGGGAGGAGATGATGCAAATGCTTCGGATTGCATTGCTTTGCACGAGTAAGAATCCGGCAGACCGGCCGTCCATGAGGGATGTGGTGTTGATGCTCATTGAAGCCAAGCCTAAGAGGAAGTTGCCTGCTAGTCATGTTGTTGGTCGTGATCGTAGTGTGAGTTGTGGTGATATTCCTTTGCCAAAAAAGCCAACACTGGAATGTTAATTAATAGGATTAGGCACTAGAGGGTTTCCCGACCTTCTTCTTTCTTTGGGTTTTCTTTTTCCTTCTTATTTTTTTAAATGGTGGGGATTGGTATAGGAGAAGCGATTTCTTATTTCACGTTATTTCAACTGGAATTTTCAAGTGCTAGCTATTGTACCTCTAGTTATGATTCTGGTTTGTCAGCGTACGTACGTATATAAATTCAAGGGTGTTAATCTGTTAGAATTCGAATTTATCTCACTTCACTCCATGACAATGTCAGCAATAGCATCTCCAAGTCTTCGAAGATTTGAAGAATTAAGCAAAATTTAGAGGAGGAATAAGTGTCAAAGGTTTGAGCTCACATTTCATACCAAAGGCTAGGTAGTTTGATTGTCTTAAAGAGCTTGGAACAAAGTTTGCAGTGTATGGAACTATATATAAACACTGATCGACAAGATGGCTGGCAACCATACACAAACTTGATGTTTATATCAGGATGACTTAATGCAAAGAAGCTAACTTCAACATCAAGGCAAAAGAAATGAGTACGTGCACCCGGGTAAAACTAAAGATAGACAAAAATGGGACTAGTATACTGACTTCAGGGGCTCAGGTTATGAAAATTAGACGAATTATACAGTAGAAAACATCCAAATTCCTAAAAGAATACTTCATGGCTATCACCACGAACTCAAACAACATGTTTACAAAATCTACTGGCATCTAATTAACTAAGAAACGATTGTAGCTCACGAGCAGGGTCTAAGAATGACTCAATCTCAAACGATCCAACGGCACATGATAGCAAATTGCCCAGCAAATTCCACTTAAACCCACAGTAATCTGCATTTGATGAGGATGTTGAACAACGTAATTCTTCAACTCGAGGAGAGGTCTAAATGTAAGCAAAGTACGTGTTAGAAAGTGAGCTTAAGGGAGAGAGATGATGCGTTACTCAAAGCTAAGCATGAATTTGGTCAAGTCATTACAATAGAGTGAAGAGAGTTATTCATCCCAATGGACTAAAACTAAACAAGAAAACAAAAGATAAAAGGAGGAGGGGGAAGCAATCTACTTCCTCTACCTCATTCCCAGTGGGAGAATTGATATTAGCTTTTCGTATTGAAGATTCAGGAGAATACTAACATAGATTCAAGGTTCTTATTACAACATGGTTAATTAAACATATAGATCCGAGCCTCTCCATGATTTTCATTCGCTATTTGGATGAGATGTACTCTTACGCTTGTCTCCTCTTTCTGTTAAAACATATAAGATACTTCAGAAGGTTTTCCGACGAATTGTCACTTCATATGTGATCTATACTGCTTAGGTAATGTCTACTAATCTCGGCAATGGATGGAAGATACAAGAGAAATAACACATGCATTAAACCTACATGAGCTAATGGTCCTTTTATTCTTTTCACAACGCACAAGCATTATATCTAGGCCTGCTCTGTTTGGGTTATGCTGTGACCTAATTATATCTATGGTGAAAAAGCTTTAAGCACAGAGCTATATACCAAAATGATATGAATATACAGTACACTTATGAGCTTGAGCGCAGCGGTAAATATCACTTACCATAAGACCAACGACGGATGTTATATATTTCTCCAATTCTCTTTGTTGTCTCTGCATGATTAGAAGCTCCGTAACCATGAAAAGTAGTTTTTCGAGCTGATCGATGTAATAGCCAAATTCGATCATATTAGCAAACCAGTTAGAACATATTGCATTAAGTTGTCTAAATTAGAAATTAAAAGAAGAAAATAAACTAAACTAAACTGTGTATAAAGACTAGTGAATTACCTGTGGGAGCAATTTAGTGCATGTTGCTTGAATGCCAGCCATTACATCCATGGCTGTGATCATCGCTTCGTTTATAGACGCCACATCTCCCTATATGAGATGCAAAATTGGATTAAGTTTTTAGTTTAGATGTATCTGAATTACCAAAATTTTACAGAAATCAACTGAAAATGCACTGTGTGTTACCTTAGCATCATTTACCAAAGGAATTGTGTTTGAAATTCCGGATAACTTCCTCACCACCCTGCTCACAGATTCAATATTTTTCTTCTCCAATTTCCCCCATTCACTCAGCAGAGAAATTTGAGGGTACACAATTTGATAAACCTTCATTTGATGCTGGAGCTTTTCAACCTGTAGTTGCTTATCTAAAACGCAGTTCCTCATTTTGGAAATTCTAAGCCACACACTGAACATTCTTTCCTGTAATATATACAATACATGTAAATAAGTCGTCTAAAGTTTGGTAAATATAAATGAAATTGTACCGTTAATACTTACCTGTGCAACTTTCTGTGAAGCGACCATGGCAGCCTGAGCTCTAGCATTGGCAAACCTCCACTGGAGCAACCTATTATGCAAAATCCGAAACTGATGAAACTCCTCCTCCTGTATATTCACCCCTTTCTTCTGCAGCCTAAAATACTTCAAGACGCCGCCAACTCCACCCCCACTAGACTTAGCCCTCGGTTTCGGCGACGCCACTGCCGCCGCAGTCAGCTCCGGCCCCACCGTGCATGGCAAAGACCTTCCCGGAGACAACGCCCAAGCCGAAGGAGGCGCCGACGACTTCCTCCACTTTGTTGAGCCAAAGCTAGGGCGTGGACTTGGACTCGGACTCGGACTCGGGCTAGTATTCCCGCGTTGCAACAACTTCGGGATAGCAAACGTAACATTCTGACTATTCCTTTCTCTATTCTCTTGTCCCTTCTTTTGCATGCTCGAAATCACCGCTTTCACCTCATCTTTGCAATCGGTTCTGGATTTGGCGGTGGACTTCGACCGGGGAGCGGTGAATCTCTGGCTGGCGCTCGGAGTGTATAACGAGTTGTTTATCGCCGGAGAAGTACTACTTCCGCTTCTGCTGCGTAGAAGACGTTCAGGACCAGAGGAGTGCTGCTGTGACGTGGCGGTGTGTGATTGGTGCCTCCGCGGGTACGTGTTTTCCATGATGCCCTAATTTCTTAGCCGGAGTAGTTGGGAAATGAAATGATCGAGTTTTAGAGTTATATAGTCGACGAGGGACGTTGATGACAGCACGTATATATTGAGCACCAGAAAACTGAAGATGATGAATACATGAGAGTCAGTATGTTCACCGAACCAGTTTAGAAATACTTTCTTAATATTTGTCAACTCTTGCACGAAGATTATAAAATGAATAGGAAATATGGACGGTTTGAATCGTGGATTTGCATGCTAAGAGACTTGTATGCAATATATGACGGTATGTTACATGCTCATGGATTAGTAGTTCTTCAAGAGGTTAGATATATACGTACATTATAAGGGTTTATGGATGTCATAGCAAAATGGTGTCCTTATTGCAATTGTTTCAGTGAACATTACACAATCACACATACGTTTATATTCTTCAAATCCCGCCGACCCTGGCCTCTTGCTCTCTTTTGTTTCCGATTGAATATAACGGCAACTGCTCTTTGGTACTTTTTCGCAGTGTGAGGGTCATGACTCATGATGCATGTTTTTTCCGTTACGGATTTTTTTTTTTTTTTTTTAAGAAAACATAAAACAATTTATTATCGAGAATATGGTTTAAATTAAAGTTCTTAATTAACAATTTATTAGGATGTCATACAAAGGTTTTAGTTTCCATAATCGTAAAGATGTTAGGTAGAATGCTATGTTCAATGGATCTAGCCAGAAGATTACTCATAATTGTAGCCAGAAACATCCAATTAAGCAAAGCTTCTGGTTTAAGTGTCAAACCTCGGCAAAGACACTTCCTAATTTGATTGGGATTGCCTACGTACCTTTGTCATTTGCAGCTTCCATGATTACTAATTAAGCAAAGGATCATGTATCGAAATAAAAATTACAGAGGTTTGGGTCATTTTTCATTCTTGACCCTTCTTTTTTTTCGATGGCTTCTCATTCTTGACCCTTGCTTCCTTGAATAGACCTTCAATAGAAATGGCATTCATAAATTATGTATCCTAATTAATTTCTAATCCCTTTCTAACAAAACCAAAATTCAAGCTAGCTATTTATAATGAGTGAATGTATTTACAAGACAGTTTCAACAAGGAAAGCATTGGCTGTATATATATAGCATCACTACACCAGGACAAGTTGTTCATCCTTGTTCATCTAGCAAGGAATATCTGGAATGAAGACGAAGATCCAAAACAATAGCGCGCAGACTCCCAAATCTTGATTTTTTTTATTTTTATAAAAAAAAAAAAAACTAATTGAAATAACTTAGCAAGTCATCTCCTTATAATGTGATTTGTTCCACAATCTGACAGAAATCAGCCCTTATTTGACATACTAAATGGTGTATGGTAATTCGAAATAAAATCCATCATATTAACTTGGGAAAATCTCATATTCATCGATTTGACTTAGCCCAGAATGGAGAGAAAATGGATAAGATAATTTGAGATAAACCTTTCTGGGAGGTATATACGACTTGGGAGTCACTAAACCAATTTAGAGATTTCACTAAGTTATCACCAACATGTGAAAGCGTTTAAAATTGCTAATAGATCGATGCATGCATTCCGGGTTTTAATGTTGGGCATTCAATATGTGGAAAAAAAATAATTACCGGGTTTTAATTTAAGGCCAAAATTATCTCCTTAAACTGAAAATTATACAACCAAAAAATCTGACCTTATCACGAGTGTTTAATTTGAAAGATTATTTTCTTTTCTTGGATGTGAGAAAATAAAGAGTCCATTCTGGCACACGATGCATTTACAAAAATTTATAAAAAAAAGAAAACGCATGGTTTTATGGTAAGGGTCTCTTAATTATATGGTCCTCATATTAATTGGTTTCTAAGAAAACCATTTTATGGCCAAGAATGGCACTATTTGACTGGCTACTACAACTCATGCTTGACTCTATGCATGGCTAAGTGTAACACTTGCCTAGGAAAACCCAGAAGGCAGGCAGAAGCTAGCTAGAGAAAGAAAGATAAGAAGAAGGACGAGGAATAGAGTTGTAGGCTCTTGACTTCTTCATCACCAACTGTGCACATCTATAAAGCTGCAGGTTGTGACAGGTAGAAACCTAAACTGAAAAAACTCACCCCCAAAACAAAAACCCAAATTTTCTTTAATGAGCAAAATGTGGAGAACAGTTAATAAATCTCAGCTAAAAAGAACCCAACTGTGTCCTCATCCTTCTGCCCACAAAGAACCAAAAACAAAAGGGCTGCTTGTCCTCCTCTCAGTCTCATATAACCCCCAACTCCAACTCTATCCCAAATCCTGATCAGTACTATGCAACAGAGACCACACCACATAGAAAACATCACACTAAAGAAAACTCATCACTGTATAACATTACCAAATGAGGGGAAATTTCATGACAGTATGTACAACAAAGTAAGCAAACTAAAGAGAAACCATGTTTGAAACTGAAAATTGTTGCTGCTAAGCTACTACTGATAATGACATTAATTATGAGCTAGAAACTTACTTGGTACCTGGTACCTCTCTAAAACTGAGATGCTAAACTAATCCGAAACCGTCGAAAACTCGAACTCTTCTTCTGGTGCAGGGAGATTGAGATCAATCACCAAGTTGTTGTCTCCATAGTTTGCAGAAGATACATTTGCAGAGGAGGAAGAGGCCCTAGCATTGTTGTTGGTGTTACTAGTACTAGCAGCAGGGAAATTGTTGTTGTTAGTACTATAATAACTAGTATTATTACTATAATAATGCACCTTCTTGTGCCCACCGAGTGCTTGACCAGAATCAAACAGCTTGAAACAAAACGGGCATTCAAACACCCTGGGAGGAGGATGCTCCACAACTACAGAATTACCAATATACCCCTGAAACCTACCACTTCCTACACCATCACCACCACCACCGCCGCCATTACCATTCCTAGTACCAATACCAACACCACTCCCATTGCCATTGGCAACTCTTCCTACTTCTTCAACCACCTCCTCATCAGAATCATCATCATTGACGACGTCCACGTCATTTTCGTCGTCTTCTTCTTCCTCTTCGACGACTTGGTGGCGGATTCTCTTGTGGCTGGCGCGGTGGCCGCCGAGAGCTTGGTAGGATTGGAAGGCTTTCTTGCAAGTTTCACACTTGTACTTCCCAGCACCTTGATAATTGGAAGAAGCACTCTTTGGAGTAGTCCTGGCGACGAAAACGACGTCGTCGCCTTCTTCTTCTTCTTCTTCCTCCTCCTCTTCTTCTTCTTCCATTTTTTCCTCATGAGATTCTTCTTCTTCTTCTTCATCACCACCATAAGCTACTTCATTTTTCTCGGTGACTTTCCAAGTGTCCTTTGACAGCATCATAAGAGACAGAGCACAGTCCTCCGATGTGAAACTAGTATCGGTAACGGAACTTACCTCTAGAGGCGGCGCCACTCTCACAACCAGCTTACGACGCCGTTTGGATCTTCTCTTGGTCTGCTTCTTATTCTGAAGCGACTCGGTGCTGTCGCTCTCCACCGACGACGGCGGAGCCAGAGCACCGTCAGCAGAAGCAGAAATAACTTCCCGGTACTTCAGAAAGGTAGCCGGGAACGTCGCCGGAGGAGGAGACTGAATCATCATCATCTGCATGACGCTGCTGTTGATGTTCCGGATTCGGAGGATGTTGTTGTTGCTGTTGCTGCTACTCTGGTTATAATGAGTCGAGGAGGATGAAAACTCCGGCGAGTAAATAAGCCGCGGCGGCGGAGAAGGAGTGGCTGGAGGGGGCGGCGGAGGGGGAGGCTGTTTGGGAGGGAGAGGAAGCTTGGCGAGATGAGATCTCATGTGTCCGCCCATGGCCTTGCCACCTTTGAAGCGCCTGTTGCAGATCTTGCAGATGTGAGGCTTGTCCATGGTCGGAGACTAGATCGGAAGACAGAACAAAGATCTGAGTTTTTCGATGACGAGGAAGAAGAAAGAGTGTGAGAGGTAATAGGGGACTCGGCTCTTATGTGAGAGTAGGTGACAAGCAAATCCTTACGCAAAGGGACCAAAACAAAACACTTAGATAGAGGGAATGAAGGGGTTGGAGTGTCCTTATGAAGGTCAGGCCAAATGTGGTGTGCATGAAATTGCCTTTATATATAGTGTGTCAAAATATATATGAACTCATTTAAAAACCATATCCACCTAATAAAGTAGCGTGGAATTTTCTGATTTTATATATTCAACTTTTTATGTGACATAATTTTCTGAAAAAGCTGATAAATTTACGAGAAAATCCATCTAATTTAATTCGATCCTAGAAATATCCATATGTGGATCCGGAGGAGGAGAGGCTGGTCATAATGGAAATTCATACGGAGGGAGAGTGCATTCCTAAAGTGCGAGATTTAGTTTGAATGGTGTGTAATACATTTCTAATTGTGTTCCCAGATGCTGCGACCTGACCGCATTCAGGGTAGCTGGGTTGGTATGATCATCGGGTCATAGTGTGCTGTGTTCGTTGTGATGTTCATGTTGACTGCATACTAACACATCATTCGTCTCATTCAATTCGATATGCGAAGTAACAACAACATTTATCACGCATAAAGGCGAATATATTAATTTGAATCATCACTCTGTTTCGTAACATAAAAAAGTATATCAACACTACATACTTATAATACATACAATTGTTTTACAACGTCACCTAAGTGACCGTAATGAGAACATTCTTGTATCTTATCTAAATTGGCAACATTCTTGTATCTTATCTAAATTGGCACGATATATGTTTCACATGGCTTCAGATTCCACTACGAATAAGTATTGATGTCGAATAGCTCGTGATTGCTAGATGTTTTGAAATTAGACCGAATGCATAGAATAAAAGTTACTGCTACGAGCTAGGATTTATAAACGATGTATTTCATATGTTTTGTTGGGTATGAAATGATGAATCCATTTATTTACTAACGTGATGGGTTATTACTGTTAAGGTTGTACAGGGTTTCCATCTGTTAGTACTATCAGGGTTTCCATCTGTTAGTTTTGATTCGACCTCCACGTGCGTGATTGAGAACACTGATATGCAAATAAGCAAGTTTACATTGTTTTAGTTCACGGTGGTCTGTAGTTTAACAAGTTACATTTCTGTGTTTATGCCGCATTTCTTTGTGAAATGTCAAAATGATAAATTGTGTCTAATATATTTCTGGCCTCATCAATTTTTTATGTGCATTTTAAACAAATATTTATAGTCTATCTAAACTTTATCATATATATTAGTGTAATGCCATATAATGCCATATAATTAGCCAGAAGACATTTATAATATAGTTGTAGACAAGGCCGCATAATCCGAATTATCTCTAGTTTGTAGCAATGTAGTTGTACTTGAAGGGATTGATGTGAATATAAAATGGATTAGTGATCTGAAATGGAGTCCAAACTTGACTTGATCACGATCCCCATTTGGCATAATCGTTTCACGCAGCTTTTACTGATGACACAGCAAAGGTGTGCCAAGTGGCGACGATTTGGTACATCATGCACAACGTTGCTTGACTACAATTCCTAGCTTGCTTACATACAATATTGACTATATATTCAGTTGCCAATTGAATGGTTATTTATCATTTATGTTGTCATCTTGTCACCAATAATAAAAAACTTGGTGTGATTCATTTAAATTTCAGAATTCAACGATGTAACTGTTACATATATGAGGAAACAAATAAGATCATTTTGACTATTTTTTCTATTTATCCCTTGTATATTCTATGAATATAAAAAAAAAAAAAAAAACTGCTGTCATTAAACAAAAATTGATATGATTTTATGCGTACACGCCTTTGAAATATATACTTCCATCAATATTAGTTGATACAAGTTTGGTGAATTTGTATGTTTATACGTGTAATGAAAGTCATGCGCTCAAGGAGATGTGCTTACTAGTTGCTAGCCAATACGTTGTATTTTATATGATTTTATTTGTTTTGCTGAATGAATGTAAGTCAATTTTAAATAAGAAGAGAAAATGAGACATATATATAGTTTGATGAACATCATGTAAGCATCATATTACTTGTTTTATAATTTTAAAAACTTTAATCTATTTTGTTTCTTGTGTCTTGTTTTCAACAAGCACTCAAGAAGTTACATGTACTATACAAAGAGTATAGATAATCAAGTACCCACTATAAAGCGGACTCGCCTTTCCCTCTTCCCGCCAAATGTCTCCTCCCACAGTTCCACTTCTCCTCTTTTCCCCCAATTTCGCTTCCTAGGGTTTCCTCTCCCTCCCAAATCCACACCCAAAATTCTCCTCTCTACACCAAAACCCAACCCACCCAGCCATGGCCGACCTAGTCGCCGGCCGCCGCAACCGCTCCAAAGCCGGCATCGTGCAGAAAATCCGGCTGGAGAATTTCATGTGCCACAGTAGCTTGCAGATCGAGCTCGGCGACTGGGTCAACTTCATCACCGGTCAAAATGGAAGTAAGCAATCCCTTCCTTTCTCTATTGAATTGGGTTTCTCAATTTTATGATAAAGCTTCCAACTTTAGACTCTAACTACTGTTTGTTGAATTGGGCTATTGAAATTAGGGTTTGATATTAAGTTAATGAGTTTGGTTTGTCTAGGTGGTAAAAGTGCAATACTGACGGCTCTGTGTGTTGCATTTGGGGTTCGAGCTAAGGAGACTCAGAGAGGGTCCACATTGAAGGATTTTATAAAGACTGGTTGCAGGTACAACTCTCATTTTGAGGCTCTTAGGTGTTCATTTGATGTTGTGTGGACTTCTCCGGTTACGAAATATGTTATTGAAGTTTGTACAGTTGTTAGGTTTAATTTTTTGAGTGTGATGATTCACTGCAGCTATGCTGTTGTGCATGTCGAATTGAAGAACCAAGGGGAGGATGCTTTTAAGCATGATGTTTATGGGGATGTTATAATCATAGAGCGGAAGCTTTCTGGAACTTCAAACACCACCGTGTTGAAGGATCATCAAGGTTTGCATTCCTTGCCCATTTTATGTTCTTATTCTCTCTCTTTATGATATGTAGTTATGTATACAGTTTTGGAAACCTCACCACTGCATTAATGACCAACTGGTTTTCTCTATTTTGATTCTGGGAGTGAGTTGAATTGAGAATATATTTGGGAAGCTTCTGTTTCTAAGTTTTTGAACGTAGAGGAGGTAGTTGTCGTTTCCGGTTTTGCATGGCTGATGCTTGATTCGTAGGTGTAGTTTTTATGTCCTGTATTTTTTCATGCTGGGGGTAGTATTTCTGGAGGAATTACTGATTCAGTATGACAGTACTCTTTTACTATCATGTTTGCTATGGAAAAGAAAAATAAAAGAGATACACATATCACAACTGGATATAGTTTATGACACGGTACTGCTACTACATTTCTTCATAATGCTGTGGTATTCATTTGGTTTTGTTCTCTGTACGAGGACTATGACAGGAAGAAAGGTTGCTAGTCGAAAAGAGGATCTCCGGGAGCTAATCGAGCATTTTAGTGTGAGTTCTTCTCCCATTACTCGCTTACCCGGCTTTGCACTAGCTGATTGTTCATATATATATATATATATCGTGTTTTAGGGTTTTTTTTTTTTTTTTTTTTTTTTTTTAAATTCGACATGATGTTACTAAGTCTTATGGGACAATCTGTTTCCTTGAATTAGCATGAAAGTTTGAAGAGGTTGTTCTAGGTTATCACTGATTTAATAAATTGATAGGTCTTACTTTAGTCATTTTCTTTAAATTTAGGCTCTCGCGATGCATGTTCACGGTTGTGTGTTTAATCAAAGCAGATTGATGTCGAGAATCCATGTGTAATAATGGGTCAAGATAGAAGCAGAGAATTTTTGCATTCTGGCAATGACAAAGATAAATTTAAGGTAATGTTATGTCATACATATTTCTCTAAGCACAATTCAATAGGTATGCTGTACTGACACTGTATTGCTCAGTTCTTTTACAAGGCCACACTTCTTCAGCAAGTTGAAGAGCTTTTGCAAGACATTGAGAAACAGTTGGAGAAGGCAAACGTTGTTGTTGATCAATTAGAGGGCTCCATAAGACCCATAGAAAGAGAACTTGATGAGTTACAGGAAAAGATTAAAAACATGGAGCACATTGAAGAAATATCTCATCAGGCAAAGCAGCTGAAAAAGAAGCTTGCTTGGTCATGGGTATATGATGTAGACAAGCAACTCCAGCAAAAGAATGTGAGGATCGGTCAGCTGAAAGATCGTATACCTCTTTGTAAAGCTAAAATTGATGAGTTTAAAGTGAGTATTAGTTCTTTGCCAGTTTATAGATATCTTTCTGAATATTCTGAATTAGTTATTCTTGGAATGTACTTTCAGGTAGACGCATAGATAGAAATCTGTATTGGCGACATTTTTTTTTTTTGCATCTCATGTGAAGATTCACCTTGGATATATATGCATTTGGACCAAAAACTCATCTGTCTAAATCCCTACTACTCTGCTTTGCCAAGTCCCTGCAGTCATCTCATTTGGAAATATATGCCTCTCAATAGTTTTCTCTGACATTCTGCAAAGTGTTACCTTAAGACTTAGTATAGTAATTACAGGATTACTCAAAAGTATCCTCTGTTTCTCATCTACATGGTGAAAAAATTACTCTTTTACTTTTCTAATTGATACCCAATCAGAAATGGACTGCTTTTGTGTGTTCTGCAGACATGAATTTTCCATTACCATAGCTTATTTGCTTTTGGTAATGAAAATAAAATCTTTGGCTATTCCAATAGATATTGCAGCTTTTCTGGATTCTTATAACTCATGAATTAGGAAATCGGGTATACACGACAAAAAAATTCAAGGAAGACATTTTTGCTAATTATGTTGGTTTCATCTTTTATGCAGGGTGAAGTGGAGAAACTTAACCAATGCTATACCTTGAAGAAATCTGAGATTGCAAGCATGGTGGAAAAGACTGCTGCAGTTAGGAGAATGAAGGAGGAATTGCAACAAGCACTAGCATTGGTATGTTGAAAGTTCTATTATAAAGTAGAAAGACTTTTTATTTTATTTTATTCTTTTAATTTTTTTTTTTTAAAGTAGAAAGACTGTTGTTTGTCAAACTAGTTCTCCTAGCGTTAATGTCCTTGTAGGCACAGTGGTACCATCAGCTTCTTCCTGGAAAAGCTAATTGTCTCCACTGGTTACTGTTTGACTTGGTCTTCAGAGACTTTCAATCAATTCCTGGCCAGTTTCTGATCATTATTGATGGAAAATTTCTCCTCCAGTCCATTATAAGTTGTATCAAAATAAAGCTTTGGTTGATCAAATTTACTAAAGGATGTTTTCTTCTACCCTAATATTACTTGAGAACAGATTAACATATGTGAAAACATGTTTTCTGCTGAAATTGCTTGTCACTAGTAATTCATCTAAGTAGACACTAGTGTAGTAATAAATCTACTTTTTTGGTTTACTGTGAATTTCAGACAAACTCTAGTATATATTACTGTGCTATATTTGCTTGTCTTTTTGGGTAATGTTTATCGGTGTAATTACTGTTTATTTTCTATTAAGTTTGATATACTTTTCTTCTTATGGTTAATGCCTGTATTATTATGTTTTAAGTTTCTGAATTTACTTTTGGATTCTATATTCTCTGCTCAGGCTACAAAAGAGAAGCTTAAGCTAGAAGAAGAATATGGCCGCAAAACTAATCACATCCAGAAATTGACAAACTCTGTTAGGTCTCTTCAGCAACAGATTCAGGATGCCGAGGAGCAGCATGCCAGAAGTACACAGGTTTGATCTGCTTGCTATATTCACGAGCGGTAACAATGGGAGCCCATATTGTTCAATATAAATGCGATCAAATTTAATATTAATTATGAAGTCATGTGTTTGAAATGGGCTAGAGTTAGAGTAGCATGTGAGTAATGGCCTGGGGTTCAAAGGTATGGTGATTAAAGGTAGAAATATCATTGATAGTATGAAGATTCCAGAAATTTAGTAATAACACATGCAGGAACTTCAGGTTGATAGTTTTTGAAGCTGCAGTTTGCGTTATATACAATACAGGCTCTTGGCATGATAATGAAAAAATAATATAACTATGAACTTTCAAATTGAGTTTTCAAAATTAGAAACTTCCTAGTCACATAATGTATGCAACTGACAAAACTCTACAGTCTTGATGCCCTTCTAGTAATTAGGAGTTTGTGACAAATTGCATTAGTTTACTCGTACATGTATTCTGGTGGTGGTTGAAGCCCACCAAAATACATGTATCAGAATATATGGTATTTTTATTTAAACATAAAGATTAATATCCATACCCAAGTTTTAATGACATTATGGCAGTTTTGTCCATTCAAAACTACAGCAACATTCTTCTTTAATTGCTTTTTGACATTGTTACGAATTTGGTTGATTAGATAAACTGCTTCACACGTTACTTTAAAAACGAAACAACAAAAATATGAGTGGCAAGAATGAATAGGCTACCTATTTCATAGCTTTTACGCACTAATTTTGTACTATTCTAGGCGGAAGAATCTGCAATGGAGGAAAAGCTGAAAGAACTACAAAATGATGTTGCTACTGTTGAATCAATGCTTGCAAGGTTAAAAAATTAATTGCATCAGTTATGTTTTGCTTTTCTGTAATTCAATGGCTGCAGGATTTAACTCAATGGCAGTTGC
Source organism: Potentilla sterilis (assembly GCA_963682095.1). Taxonomy (NCBI): domain Eukaryota; kingdom Viridiplantae; phylum Streptophyta; class Magnoliopsida; order Rosales; family Rosaceae; genus Potentilla; species Potentilla sterilis. The sequence goes on along the minus strand of OY821763.1, from coordinate 4,786,766 downwards.
TTCTTATGATATTTCAGGTTGAAGGAAGAAGAGCGTGTCTTATTTAACAGTGTACAAGAGACAAACACTGAAATTGGAAAAATAACTCAAACGGTGTGTGGAATGTTTGACTTCACTTATTAACTTCAAATTGTTAGATCTTAAGAATTCTTCAAAACTGAAGAGCAACATGTTGTTACACTTCTCTCAGGCAACCAAATTTGTGGTGAACTTGTGATTATTCATAATATGTTTATTCTGATTTAGTAGCTGCCCCACTCTTGAAATTGCTTATAATTGCATAATGATCTTGTAGATTCAAAGACAAGAGAAGGATTGTCAAGACATCTCAAATGACATCCGTGAGCTTCAGAAAAATCGAGTTAACAAGGTGAGAACTCTCTATTGTGTTGTCTTTGATGCATGGGAAACTGCAGAGCCTTTCCTTTGAGCATATTTAAATGCAATGAACTTTTACTCATATCTTCTAAAATGCATATGCATATGCAAATATGTTTTATCTCTTGCTAACGTCTTACTAGAAACATCTATAATGCTCTGAGGAAGCTGTTTTGTTTAAGCAGGTTACAGCTTTTGGTGGAGATAAGGTGATCAGCCTTCTACGCACAATTGAGAGGTATCATCAGAGATTCAAAAGCCCTCCAATTGGTCCGATTGGTGCCCATTTGGTGAGTTTGGGATATCTGCAACTTCTACTAGTATACTGAACTTCTATTTGTAATGTCATTTTCACGGTCTATGTTAAACTGGTACAGAACTAATACTTTCGAATGAGTAGTATTTTGTTCTGTCATAAAGGAGAATTCTTTCCAATTGTCTTTTGATATGTAGATGAGAGTATGCTACGAGCTAGGCCTTTATGTCATAAATATTTTGGCAGACTTTGAACAATGCAGATGAATGGGCAACAAGTTCCGACATTGCAACGACAGTTGAAATTGCATTAGGAAGGTTGCTCAATGCTTTCATTGTAACAAATCATAAAGACTTTCAACTTCTCAGAACATGTGCAAGGGAAGTTAACTACAATCACCTTCAAATCATCATATATGACTTTTCATTACCAAGGTAAAGATCTAATACTGTCTTTATTCACGGCATGTTGATAGTTTCTATGATTATGATTCCCAATTACTTTCTGGTGTAGGTTGAATATTCCGCCTCACATGCTGCCACAAACAAGTCACCCAACTACTCTTTCCCTTCTCCATTGTGAAAATCATACGGTGGTAAATGTCCTGATAGATATGGTAAGCTCACTGTTTCTTTGGCTCATTTACATGATTTATTATTATATATTGTTGATCTTCCTAACTCCACATGATTGCTCAACCATTTTTTGTTTCCAGGGAAGTGTTGAAAGGCAAGTCCTTGTTAAAAATTATGAGGAGGGAACGAAAGTTGCATTTGACCAGAGGATCCCCCATCTGAAGGAGGTTTACACTTTAGATTCCCCTAAGGTTAAGATGTAAGAGATGCATATCCTGTTTGTTTATGCATCCAATTCTCAGATTTACAACTGACTGAGGAACTTTTGCTTTGCTTCTAATTATCATAACCAATGCACAACAGTTTCTTTTCTTCTAATCTAATTGTCTAAGGCTTTTGAAAAATAATTGACTTGGACGACGAAATATTACTCTTGTTCAGCGTGTTACCATTTTCATCTGGTTCTAGCAGTCTCCCAATGAATATTCATTTTTGTCGTGTTCTTAGGTTTTCGCGTGGTGGTGTCCAGACAACTCTTCCTCTCAATAGGCAACAGAGACCTGCTCGTCTCTGTGCTAATTATGACGATCAAATCAGTAACCTTAACGGATTAGCATCAGGTGTACAAGAAGAACTTCAGCAGAGCAGGAGGAGAAAAAGGGATGAAGAAAACAAACTTAGGGATCTCAAAGAGAAATTCCAGAGTGTGAAGGTAATAAATATTTGTTTTTTTTATTTTTTCCCTTTCTTTTTCTCTTCATAGAAGTTTATGCTTTTCAAATGCATAGTTGTCAACTTATGTCTGCAGGGAATAGTGCCTTATTCTAATGTGGCACCAACACAACCATTTATTATTAAATATTTATATAAAAGTTGGCCCAAAATTGGCTAGGGGTGGGAGTGGGTGGTGGGAATTTAAGGCTGTGCTACTTGGCTGGGTGCGCCATTGGCTGTTGGGAGTCTGTCTTAAGTTGTAAATCTTGTTTGAGGAATTCAGGCTGGTCATATTAAGTTGTGTCATATTGCATCTTTGATAATACAATTTCTGGTTCCGAGATACTATGTATTTCATAAGAAATGGAAAAATTGACTTCTTGAAAGATTAAAGCGAGCTCGATTTAAATTTTGACAATAAGGTTTATTTCCAGAGTAGTCGTGATACACACATCTCAAACGGGCATCAGTACTATCTTTTTATTAATATTTTTCTTCTTTTAACACGACACAAGAAAACTGTAGTACAGAACTGTATAGCATTATAAATGGAGCGTAATAGGTGCCAAAAGGTGAGCCAGTGCATAGTAGTTGCACGAACTGATATCATCTTCCCGATCTTGTTGATTTCTGTTAGTGACAAGGTAGGTCACGACTCCGCGAAGATAAACCTGGTTTAATTGGGTTTGGCTGCATGGAGTTATTTTCTTTATTGTCCTGGTCAGTATATTATCTGTTGCTTCTTTCACATTTTGTGTAGAGGAGGCGCATGAATGCTGAACATGATTTGGCGTCTAAGACACTAGCTATTCAAGACAGTGCCTATGATGCAGAAGCCAGAACATCACCTGCATCAACTGTTGATGAGCTTCATCAAGACATTTCAGTCTGTTTTCTAATACTTTTTGCTATGTTTCACTTTATTACATAAGTTTCTTGTGATGAAGTTGTCCTATTTTGGATGATCATCAGAAAGTCCAAGAGGATATTCAAGAGAGGGAAAAGTTGCTTGAAAACTTTCGAGTCAGAATTAGTGAAGCTGAGGCGAAGACCAGTGATCTTAAAGTAAAATTTGAAAATCTATGCGGTATGATAATGGTGTTCACCCTTTAAGTATATTAGTTCCCTAGTACTTTCTTCCCATCTTACTTGCTCTTTGTGTCTGATTAACAAATAGACTCAGCAAGAGGAGACATTCATGCCTTGGAGAAGGCAGAGAGAGATTTGATGGAGGTAGACAGAGATCTAGTATCTGCAGAAACGGTCTGGTCCACTTCCTCTAAACTTGTACACACAAACACGTGTTCTTACTTCTTTCCCGTATCTCTGGTTCTCGTCTTTAATAACTAAAATTGGATGTCTATCTCAGGAGAAAATTCATTATGAAGGTGTAATGAAGACCAGGGTCCTTGATGTAATTAATGAAGCTGAAAAACAATATAAAGAGCTTGAGCATCTCCGCGAGGTATACTTTGCACCATATTCTTGACATATGCATTATTGCAATGAGTTCATCAAGAAGGTTTGATGGAGATAATGTCCCAAGTACTCAATCAACAATATAATATGCTTAAATGCTGATTTTACCTTTGTTTTTTTTTATTAATTTTTTTTATTTTTTATTTTTATGGTGGATGTTTGAACCGGATCCTTGTGTTCTTGAAAAGTTGGCATATTTGTATATGAAAGGTTTAAGTATCAAGTAGTTGCTCAAGTCATATATTGTCTAACACTGCAGGAAAACTGTAGAAAGGCTTCAATCCTTTGTCCTGAAAGTGAAATTATAGCTTTGGGTGATTGGGATGGTAGCACTCCAGAACAACTCAGTGCCCAATTAACCAGGATTAATCAGAAACTTCAGCGAGAGAGTGAGAGGTATTTACTTGTTGACCCTTGTTTATTGCATTTGTTGGAAACAACCAATCTCCTTTACATATCAGATTTTAATTTTATGTCTTGCAGATGCACTGAATCCATTGATGAGCTCCGAATGTCTTATGAGAGAAAAGAACGTAAGATTTTAAGAAAACAGAAAATATACAAAGCTTTTCGAGAAAAGTTGAATGTAAGTCCCATAGTCTGTACTCTGTAGTACTTTGTTGGTGCTTTTAACTGTCACTGTTAAAACGATGGCAAAGCAAACTTGTTGTGCAAGATTTTTTTTTTTTTTTTTTGTTATTTAAACAAATTGTTGCTCCATAGTAGGAAACCTTTCTTTTCTTTAAACCTTGTACTTGCCAACCATTGTGAACACTTTTTTCTCTCTTCAAATTTATCAAACTTACAAGGCCTCAAGGTGAGCTTCTGGTTCTCCGTTTCTTTCTCCCGGTTTTGCAAAAAATGTATAATTTTATTTAAAATTCTAACCAGAGACTAAGTCCTCGACATGAGATGTTGTACTTAATTAAAACGTTCTGAATACATGAAGTTAGTAGGAATAGACTATTATAAGAATATTTCATGGTTTAATCCTTACTTAAAAGAGCCGTATTGCTTGGACATTGCCATAAAATTTTATGACAAAAGTAGTTATTTTTGAGATATTTCTGTTGGTAGCTTATACGTCTGGGCTGTGCAAAGTGCTTCCTTGTATTGAATATGTTCACTAATGTCCAACATCCAATTTTGATTCCTTTATTTTTTTTTTTGGAGAATGTTACTTTTTTTTTGTTGAGTCCTTTCTCCAAATGGATAAAGGCCGCATATTCTCATGGATGCATTTTTTGTCATTGTTAATTTACAGGCTTGCAGAAAAGCCCTAAAAATGCGAGGTGAAAAGTTCGAGAGAAATAAAAAATATCTAAAGAGCCAGATGACGTGGCTGTATGTTCTCTATTCACAATAGCACTTGTCTCTCACTACTTATGCTTCTGTCCTTATTTCTTCTTTCAGTTTTAATTTGTTCATGATCAATCATTGCTATTAGATTTAATTCTCATCTGGGAAGGAAAGGGTTCAGCGGAAAGATTAAGGTTAGCTTTGAGGAGAGAACCCTTTCAATTGAGGTATGCAACTTGACTCCTGTAATACTCAGTCATGCATACTTGAAGTGGTCCCCAATTTTGTATACCTTTGCTCTTTGATTCCTGGACAGCTAGGCGTTTGTTGTAATGATCCTCTTGGTTCTTTTCATGATATTCTGTGCACTGTTAATTTAGGTAAAGATGCCCCAGGATTCATCAAGCAGCGCTGTTCGCGACACTAGAGGGCTTTCAGGTTTGTTCCTGAATATTTTCTGACCATTTTTTGTTTTAGTGCTATTGTTCTCTTTGCTTTTCTTGTTTGGAGTTGGCAATAATTATTTATTTAATTGGTCGTGCTTTCACTTGAGAGGAATATGATATTACTCGGTGTTAATCAAAACTTATTTTATCTTCATTTATTTTGCTTATTTACAAGTTCACATGCTTGTACAAAAATCATAAGTGGTATTTATTCTGAATGTAAAAAGAAAGGACAAATGAACGATTATTTATGTTTTAACTTTTGGTCAGGTGGGGAACGCTCCTTCTCAACATTGTGCTTTGCGCTGGCTCTTCATGATATGACTGAAGCCCCATTTAGAGCTATGGATGAGTTTGATGTATTTATGGTATGGGGGCTTAAGCACAATCTTTTTGCCAGGATTTAAGTTTGTGTTCATAATAGTCTATTTTGTGTCTGATGCAAAAAAGTGGTTATTATTGACAACTTTTACAAATTGTGTGGAATTTCAGGATGCTGTAAGTCGGAAAATCAGCCTTGATACTCTTGTTGAGTTTGCTTTGGCTCAAGGATCCCAATGGGTACTCATCACCCCTCATGATATCAGGTGAATGGAAATTATTTGCTCTCATTTTCTAATAGTGGTGTCCCTGTGAATGATCTGAGCCTATACTGCTTGAAGTATCTAGAATATTGTGAGCTAATCAGTGGTCATATATGAACTGCTTCTTTTGTATTTCTTGTCTTCGTCTTGTAAGAATGATGTAGTTTCTAGTTGTGTGTGGCAATCAAAAAGCCAAACACAATAGTAAAATGTTATATAATTGATCGCTGGTGTGAACCAACTCAAATTTTGTGCTTTTGATACAGTATGGTGAAAAATGGGGATCGGATAAAGAAGCAGCAAATGGCGGCTCCTCGTTCTTGATTTGCCATCCATGATCCGTCTTACTATTCCTAATCCTTTTGATTAGGATGTACGTGTGTATCCTTGTTTAATCGGACTAAGGTTTTTAAGGAAAATTCATGGCTTATTTTTGGAATTAATGAGAGCCTATATCATAGTAAGCCAGAAGTTTGGATAAATAGTTTTGATTTGATGGTTTATGAAGATGTAATGACTTCATAATGGGTTTTTATAATTGATGAGTAATTGTTGCTTCCCAAAGGCCAGCCAGGAAGAGTGGGTTCACGTACATCCCTATAATTATACATATCTAATTCCAACACAACTTTTGTTAGATCCCAGCAATTATCATACATGAATTAACAAAGGCTAGTCTTGAATACTTTAAATAATTTGGTTATATTATTGCCGGATGAGGAATGAACTACAAAAGGAAAAAGAAGAAAAATACAATGTGGTTTGGCAATGAATCTGAACCCCTTTACCGCCAAAGCAATCTTTTTTCTAGTCGTTGAAAAGGTATTATCTTGTTCCCATTGCCCTAGGGTACTGTCCCCTCCACTCCCTTATAAAGTTATAAACAAATTTGAATTATAAGCAGCTATCCAACGGTCACCTGGATGGGACACACCCATCATGGTAAATGTCCTTTTACCTAATATATTGACACATCCAAACACATACCGGAGTACCAACTAATACCGAACAATATAGGTGGATGGGGTAATCGAAAAAACATTGATAATTGCGAGTAAACTTTGCAGTGCTAATCAATTCAATTAGTCTCCACCACAACATATTAGTGATTCAGGGCCATATAACACTCTCCATTTATGGTATTAAGTTTTAATTGATGTTCAATGTGGCAATTTTATCCAATCCGCTTAAACAACTACAACATCATTAAAGATATTTTTGTTTCCGTTCAACGCTTGTGATTCCGTATCACTCACGTAACCATTCGTCAAACGTATATGATCCTTACATTATCTTCAAAACTCCATACTTTTTTTAGCGGGTTCATTCCAACATTCAAAATTGAAAAATATACTACCATTATACACAACATCGAATCTACCCAATAATTTTCAAACAATTTTACAATTCACGCTAAATTTCTAACCCTATAAAGAAAATACAAAAACTTGGTGCATGACTTTTTGTCATTCTTATGGTAAAAAGATGAAAAAGGAAAACACAATACAATATAGGGTTTTTTACCCAAAACTACAATTTTGAGTACATAATTACCAATAGCAAGGTTCCCTTTTTAAATTACCATTAGCAAGGTTCCATCCAAAACTAACAGAATCAGTTAAGTTTTAAATTACACAATTACCCTCATTAAGCCTAATGCTACTGATCCTCAGAACTCAACCTAATACTACTGACCCTCAGTGAGTCTAATGCTACTGATCCTCAGAACTCAACCTAATACTACTGACCCTCAGTAGCTCCGCCGTCCTAATACTACTGACCCTCAGTAGCTCCGCCGTCTTAATACTACTGACCCTCAGTAGCTCCGCCGTCCTCCGCCGCGCTTCAATACTACTGATCCTCAGTAGCTCCGCCGTCCTCCGCCATACTTCAATAATACTGAACCTCAATATCTCCCACTCAAAACCCTAATTCTCCCAAAAAAATTCCAGATTTCACTCCTTCACAAACTAGCCTCCACCGATCCAATCCTAACCACCAAATCCAAACAACAAACCAAATCCAAACAACAAAATTGAAGTTAGAAATATCATTGCAGATATAAGCTTACTGAATTGTGACTAGGCAGTTCATATCAATACCAGCATCAATTAAAGGGATTCCATGATGAATTAGATAACAAATCAATTCAACAGAATTATTACATACATAATTATACTTGGAAAGATTGAATTGGTTCCAATTCAAAAGGAAATTCAAGAAATTAAACCAAAAACAGTAAAAGCAGACTGATTTGAACAGGCACAGATCAATTGGATAAACATAATTCCATTTAACAAAACCACTAGACAATACAGTACTTAGATCGATAACAGAAAACACCTCCAAAACGTAAAATTCGAAAATTCAAAAACCCCTAACCCTAAATTTTCCCCCAAATCCACACAGATTCACACCCCAAATGGTTCTAAGAGCTCGTGAACTTGGTGACGGCCTTGGTACCCTCACGCCTCCTCGCGCCTGATTCTGCTTCAGCCTCGCGCCTCTCCGCCTCCGGCTTGCCTCTTGCCTCGACCTCCGGCCTGCCTCGCGCCTTCGCTGCCTCCCTCGCTGCCTTGGGCCTCCGGCCTCCAGGCTCCAGCCTCGCGCCTCCGCTGTGGAGCTTCACTACCTCACGCCTCCGCCATCGCGATCGGGAAGGAGAAGAGCAGAGTGCGGTGGCTCCAGATCGGGAAGGAGAAGAGGAGAGGAGCAGATTGGGTCTGTGTTTTTTTTTTTTTTTTTTTAATATATATAGATGGCATATGTTGTAATTTTTAGATTTTCAGGGTCAATTATGTCATTTAACATTGGACGGATTAAAAGTCTGTTAATGTTAAATCCTGCTAGTGGTATAAAAAAATCAGATCTTGCTATTGGTAATTATGAGTACAAAATTGTAGTTATTGGTAATTATTTATACAATATATAAGCACACTAGTTTCCTTTTTAATCCTTCACTCTCCACATTTTAAAGCAAACTCCCCACATTCAAACGCCTCAAGTAAAACAAAAAAAGCGCCCAGAGAATCTGAGAACTCGTTCTCAAAAGCCCTTCAAAACCCTTCATCAATTTATAGTCACAGAATCTCCCAATTGATTTTTTTCCAGACCCAAATTTTCTCTTCAGAAAAAAATGTGAAAGAGATGCAGAAAGAGAACGACCCAAGTAGAAGAATGTTCAAGATGAGATTCAGAAGATCAGCATCAACAAAACAAGACCAGGAAGACGACAAAACGACGGCGTTTGAGTCCGACCCGAGAAGCCCGCTAAAACCGTTAAAGCTGAACCGGCGGTCGGCGAGCTGGTCGGACACGTGGCTCAAGAACCCGACTTCTCTCAAGAATGTCGTCATGGCTATGCAGCTCGGCTCGCCCAGACTCAAGCCGCCGCCGCAGAAAACCCTAGTCCCGGATTCCGAAATCTCCGACCGGACGGAAAAACTGTCCGATCAGATTCTCCTCAAGATTCTGTCCAAGCTGCCGGAAACCGATCGGAACCCGAGTTCTGTGGTCTGCAAGCGGTGGCTGAGCCTCCACGGGAGGCTGGTGACGTCGGCGAAGGTGAAAGACTGGAGCTTTGTCGAGTCGGGTCGGGTCATAACAAGGTTTCCGAATCTGACCCAGGTTGATCTGGTACCCGGGTCGTTGATTTCGGACCGGAATTCCGGGATTCTGTTAAATAACGGTGCTTTTTCGGTTCCGGTGGCTTGCTCCGGCCACCGGGTTTTCGAAGCTGACTGTGATTTGGTTCCTGGTGAAGTTGTGGATAGAGGGCTTAGTGAGATAGGGAGTGGGTGCCCCAATTTGAAGAAGCTAAGTGTGATTGGGGCTAGTGAGTTAGGTTTGCTTAGTGTAGCAGAAGAGTGTTTAACATTGCAAGAGTTGGAGTTGCATAAGTGTAATGACAATGTGCTTAGGGGGATTGCAGCATGTGAGAATTTACAGGTGTTGAAGTTGGTGGCAAATGTGGAGGGGCTGTATGGCTCTGTGGTGTCGGATATCGGGTTAACCATTTTGGCTCAGGGGTGTACTAGGTTGGTGAAGCTTGAGCTGAGTGGGTGTGAGGGGAGCTTTGATGGGATTAAGGCAATTGGGCAGTGTTGTCAGATGTTGGAGGAGTTGAGTTTCTGTGATCATAGGATGGATGGGGGGTGGTTGGCTGCGCTTGCGTATTGCGAGAATTTGAAGACTCTGAGGTTTCAGGGGTGTAAGAGGATTGAGGTTGAGCCCGGGCCGGATGAGTTTTTGGGGGCTTGTAATGCTTTAGAGAAGTTGCATTTGCACAAGTGTCAGCTGAGGGATAAGAGTAGTGTGAGAGCTTTGTTTATGGTGTGTGCTGCTGCTAGAGAGATTGTGTTTCAGGACTGTTGGGGATTGGACAATGACATGTTCAAGCTGGCTAGTGTTTGCAGGTAGATGGTTGCTTTTTGATATGTTTATCTTTGGTTGCTTGAGTTTGATATTAGCAGGTTAATGTTTAAGAAGATAAAATTAGATAATGTGAATGAAAGTTTGGCATAGAACTTAGGAATAAAACAAATCTATTCTTGGATTTTCTTTTATAAATGTTCTTAATTCTCAAACTGTATGAGTAGATCTGCCGAATAATATGATTATAATCAACTGTATCAAGTTATTTAGTTCAATTGATATATCAGTAACTGACACAGTTCTGTTGGTAATACAGCTTTTGTTTAGATTTTGTTTTGAATCAGCATTATGCGTTACCTTATTTAATCATGTTGACTATAGGAACTCCAATTAGTAATATGATCTCTTACTCTTGTATGTTGTCGGATTCTTATGTTTTTGTAGGAGGGTGACTTTCCTATCTCTAGACGGATGCTCACTTCTGACAACAGAAGGTCTGGAGTCTGTGATTCTCTCCTGGAAGGAGCTTGAACGTCTTCAAGTAGTATCATGCAAGAACATAAAAGACAAGGACATATCTCCAGCACTCTCGGTCCTGTTCTCTACTCTCATAGATATGCAATGGAGACCTGACACCAAATCTCTTCTTCCATCAAGCATTATGGGAACTAGTCTCGGAAAGAAAGGCAGTAGATTTTTCAGGAAAAACAGAGACTTGAAGTTTCTGTTTGATGCTCCTTGATCTTCTTATGAAGACTATCAGTATTGCAGTATACTGCAGCTGCTGTACTGATTTTGTTGTCCGTTTGGATTAAACACAGTTGTCCGGGCAACTCTTCTTGCCATGAAACTAGCTCTTTAATCTTATTCTTATTTTGATCTAATATAGTGCTCTGAAAGAATGCTGCACTTAAATGTTGTGCATGAGCAATCTACAGACGTAATCCATAATTTCTCTTCCAAATAACTCTATTCAAAGACCAGAAGAACCCCGATTGTGATTAAGGATTTCTATATCCACCCAAAAATTTGATCAATGGTTAATATTGATAATGGTAACTCTTTTAAGGGTTCCTAATATTTCCAAGAAATCGAGCTATGTGTGGTATGAAACTTTAATACATCTAAAATATCTACAACCTAGTGCACTGCATAAGGTCCTTAAATTAAATGTGAGGCCACGAACGTATAGGCCACGAAAACCGAAATAACAAATTGATAATGATGATGATAACTTCATATTGAGCAGGAGGGAAATGCAGGACATGATATGATCTTAATATTATGGGTCGTAAAATAAAGCACGGTTCCTCCAAATACGATTTTGTCAAGGTTTGGTTTCTTCAACATTCTCTTCCTTCTGTGCTTTTGTTGTTTGATTCAATCCCCAAGTCATATTCCAAATTCCAAAACCGTAATTCTGTTTTCTTCTGTAGGTAAAGGTGTGGCTGGGTGAACATGCCGAGCACTACTACGTGTTTTCCAGGTTTTTACTCAGCCAAAATTTAACCGTCACAAAGGTAAATTCATTTTTCCTATTCTTTTCAACAGCAGAGAATGTCAATTCGATTATCTGGCTAACTAGGCAATGCCATTGTGCAGATTCCAAATCATATATCTATCAAAATCGCTCTTGATCTCAAAAAGCTACTCGTAGACAATAGCCTTCTAGATGTGTATGTGCCCCTCTCGACCATGTTCCTATTTTTGCCGTCTGTTTGGTTATATTTTAATAGATGAAACCATCTTATACTTGGTTGTGTTTCGTTGCAGCTCGCAGTCGGATTTGGAAGAGAACCTGTTTAAGGTAATGTCATGATGCAGCTGTACAAGGTCAAATTTCCAAATTCAAAGTGGTTCACTTCTATATGTGTTGATCACATATGATCATGTCTGTATGTGCAGATTATGGAGCACAGGGGTTATGGAGAAGATTACGTAAAGCGTTACCGGATGATGACCAGGTTAATAACTTCAGATAATACTTTGAAGAACTGCCTAGCTGAATAAATGATGGCGAGTCTATCTGCATAACATGGTTCTTAATTTGTATGTTTCTTCTATCAGATTTCATCATCAAAGAGTGCCACTAGTTATTATTGTGTGTGGAACTTCCTGTGTTGGCAAGTCCACAATTGCTGCCCAAATTTCACAAAGGTTCAATTTGCCTAATGTCATGCAGGTTATTTCCTTTCTATCTGTTATAATATGTACCCTATTTTGTTTGAGGCTTTGAGCTACACAGATGCCTTTGTGTTTTATTGATGTTAAATGATTTTGCAGACTGATGTGGTGCACGAATTGCTGCGCACATCGACAGAGTATGTGCTAATCTTGTTTAAGCTACATTTCAACAATTTTCTATGTCAAACTAGTTACTTAATGTTTCTCAAACAAGTTAATTAGTTTCTCTCCAATTCAGTGCACCGTTGGCCTCTACTCCGATATGGGCACGAGACTTCAGCTCCTCTGAAGAGTTGATTACTGAATTTTGTAGAGAATGCCGGGTTGTTCGAAAAGGTAATCACTTCATTAGTACCCTGCACTGTTTTGCTAATCCATTAATTTATATAATCTTTATTGTGCAACACATGTTTTTAATTCCAGGTTTGGCTGGTGATTTGAAGAAAGCACTGAAAGATGGAAAGCCAATAATAATTGAGGTACTTAAACAATTCATATGAAATTTCTGGAGTCAGAAATAACAGATAACACATGTATTTGGATGATATCAGGGAATACATTTGGATCCAAACATTTTTCTAATGTATGAAGAAAAGAGCAACTCGCCAGATCTTCACTCTATTACCGATCAGCCTGTCAGCTCAGAAAAAGGGAAAGCACCGGCTAGTGTTTCTGAGAACAAAGGTTAACTTTCTCAGTAAGTTTCTTATGTTTTTTCTTCTTCTAATAAACCTGCTTAGTTTTATTCCGAAATGTTTGGTGGTGCAGGTGGAACTGTTAAGGGTCCTGAGCCGATAATTATACCTCTGATTTTGAATATGGCTGAATTTGAGCACCAGGCATTGGTAGAGGAGTGGATCTCATCTAGCACATGTAGAGATAGATGGCAAGTTCAGGTATGCAATCCTCAATTATTTCTTTATGAAAGAAGTTACTAATGAATCTTAGTAGTACAAACTCAATTGTCTTAATCCTGTTCAGCTTGCTCTAAAGTACTTTTTACTTCCATTGGTTTTTCCTTCTCTGTCTAGGATAGGGATAAGCTGATAGGCAATGTGAAGACAATTCAGGAGTACCTTCATTCATTTGATTCAAAGGTATGTATTGTGTCTGCACCCTCCAGGTACTTATTTCCAGTTTGCTTTTATCTTTGAATTGGCTGATGTTTATCCATGGCTATCTTTCTATATCATTCCTACAATATCAGGGATTGACAGTTCTCAACCTATCAGCAGCTACATTCGCTCAAAAACTAGATTGGCTGCATGGATATATCCTTGAGGTACAACCTGGAAGATTTTTTTATGTTGACAATTGATTGGTAAAATCCCAAACAATGCCTCCATAAGAAAAATATACAGGAAACTTAACAGCTATATATCAGTACAGCTCATGATCTCCTACCTTATGTTGTTAGTCAGTTGTCTTAAGGAGGCACATTTGTTATGTTATATTTCATCCTTGATATTTGATAACTAAAGCAATTTAAGTTTCCAGCGTATTGAGCAAGGCATGCAATCAGCGTCCGATGAAAAAGGCCGGCTTCTCTCGAGTAAGACTTTGCATTCAGGTACATCAAGGAGATGCTGCGAACAAGGTAAAACCAGTCAATTCATCACCAACTACATGTCTGACTTGTTAGTGCTTGTGTCATTCTTTTTATGATATTTTCTTTTGATCTCTTCCTATTGTGGTTTACGACATATAAGACTCGAGATACATCCAGTAAGGTTGCGGAAAGCTGTGAACAAGATCGATGAAAAGATCACTGCAAGTTCAAAAACCAAATGGAGAGTACATTACTAGCAAGAACCTTGTGACAGCTAGCCTCTTGTACTGCCAGTATGCTAACAACCCTTTTTAAAACTTCATCTCTTCGTTTCAATTGTTTAAAATGAATGCAATGCAATGATGACTGATCTGATCTTTGTTCTAAATTTCTACACTGTAGTTACTTAGTAAATGTTCATCTTCAAGAACATTAGGCAGGTCCTGTCTTCCAAGCATTGTAGCGGTGAAATCAAAACCGAAAATTAAAACGAAAATCAGATTGATTTTGTTGGTGAAATTATAATTCATTGCAGATGAAAGGTAGTACGGTACATACAAACACAACAACAACATCATTGTACAATGTCTGGATGAATCAAATTTCACCATCCCATAAATCTTCAAGCGTCTTATATGGACTTGTAGTTTGATTGACTAGAGACTCTCCCCTCATAATTTTCTTCTCCTCCAACTTTTCTATCTCCATCAAATCATCAATCTCCAATTTCAGATCAACGGCCCCGATGTTCTCCTTCATCCTTTCTTGGTTAAAGCTCTTCACAATCACACTTGACCCCTTTGATAGTCCCCATCTTAGTGCAACCTATATCAAGTGATAACAATGAATTACCCTAATTAAGTAAAGAAACTGGTGTTGGGCTTGGATTTGATGGGTTTACCTGGGCCGGAGTTGCTTTGTGCTTGTCAGCAATGGACTGGATGATTGGGCTGTCCACCACAAGTGTTGAGCCCCAAGCATTCCCTGGCCCACCAAGTGGTGAGTAAGCACTGACATGGATTTTGTGGTCCCCACACACCTTTCTAAGTCTTGCCTGCCTCCACATTGGGTGCATCTCCACCTGCAATTTTTAAGTAGTGATGATTGATGATTGAAGATGAAGACCTCACAGTCATACTTGAAGAAATCCATTAAATTAAACATTGACCAAATGAAAAAAACAAAAAAATCATTGACTTCTAGATTAAGTAGTATGATTTAGCTTAAACTATACCTGATTAACAGCTGGAGGAACAGAGGCAAATTCCAAAAGCTGTTCAATTTTTTTGCTTGAGAAATTGCTTACACCAATAGACCTAGACAATCCCAACTCCAGGCACTTCTCCATACCAACCCAGGTAGTTTTTAAGTCTAGTTCCTCAAAGTGATCCTCCTTTGGAATGGCATCAAATGCCCATGGCTTCAATTTCACTGGCCAGTGAACTAAGTACAAGTCCAAATGGTTCATCCCCATAGTCCTGGAGCAATATTCCATTGCAGATTATTATTATTAACAACATGAACAGATGGGTTTCCTATTATATGAAAAATAACATCAACTTGCATAGTGATGGATCCTCAAAACTCATGAAATTTTGTGCCATGATTTTCAGGCGTGGATATGGTCATCACAATCTTTGACCCTAATATAGAGGGTGGGATTTCAAGAGATTCTGCTGAAGTAATAATACTAAACCACCCTGGAATCCTAGTCGGTTCATAAAATCACATGCACACTGATTTGGGTCTACAATTAGTATCTACCTTGTTCCCAATCTAGTTACTAGATTTAGAAATGAAATTGGTGATAATAGGCTAGTAATCTGGTAAGGAAGCTTACTTTAGAGTTTGTCTGAGAGCTGAAACAGGGTCATGGTGATGACTACCCCATAACTTAGAGGTAACAAAGATGTCTTCTCTTTCTACGATCCCATTTTGAATTGCCTCTGTTAAGGCATTTCCAAGGGCAGCCTCAGAACCATATATCTTGGCTGTGTCAAAGTGCCTGTATCCCATCTGCATTGTACAAATCATCCATTTTAAAGATTTGCAGTATGCTACTCCACACTGTGCTAGTTGATAGAAAGGAAGAAAAAGAAGAGTGTATGGTTTGTACCTTAAGGGCCGTATGAACTGCTAGTTCGGTAGTGTTCCTATCATTTTCGAAGGAATAAGTTCCTAACCCAATGAGAGGCATTGTTACACCACAATTCAAGCGAACTTGGTTGCTCCTCATCTTTTTCTAAACCTCTCTAAATTTGGTAATGTGTTTTTGCTACTCACAATGCAAATGAGGGTCTTCTGCTGCACCTATTTATAGAGAGACCTCCCCCAATGTCAACATTAGGTTAACTGTTTTCCTAATTCAACCTCATAGAATAGGATAAGTTGCTAGCTCATTGCTCAATGAGTGAACAAGACAAGACATTGAAATGGAATTATTGTATCAAAACAAATCAAACCAAGGGATCTTCCATGTCTGTAGGGATTTCATGAAATGTTTCAAATACCCAAAGGGCAAGCAAGTTTCTTGGGGGCATCTTTCAATTTTGAAGAAGATTTTTCTAGCTAAACAAGCCCATCTTATTTGTTGGTGTATGTAAGGTCAACTTGAATGTGCCTCTGTGGCACTCTGAAAGCAAACCCTTGGCTTCTAAGAAGTACAAGTGTTGCCTCCTCCTCTCTTCTATTTTCCTCTCTCTTTAGCTTGACATGGAAAATGATTCAGCATGCAAATTAATTATCATTGGGGTTTATTGACTCTGAGAATAATTAGTTCAATCAAATAATTGGGTATTTTGACATCCAAGCTTGTCAATGCATTATTTAGTTTTTGAAGTCAATGGAGATATTTTTTATTTTGGCAAATAAGTCAATGAAATGTTAACTATCACTTAATTATCAAATTATGCAGTAGACTCATTGCCAAAAAGAAAATAAAAATTAGCATACTTTTAAAAACCATAACAGAAAATCGAGTTGAGATTTTCGAGTTCTGTAAGTTTGAGAAGTGCTTTAAAAGCATGATGTAAAGGGAGAATAATTTTGGTACCAAAATATGAACATGTATTTTTTTGCCTAAAAACGTGTGCTATAGTCCATGTTTTATGTTGGACTAAATTCTGTTTACTATCTTGTACTTTTTGAGTTTCATCAATTAAGTTCTTAAATTTATAATTTAATAAAAAAAAGTCCTCGTTCTTTCCAATCTCATCAAATCGATATAATCTATTATTAATCCGTCAACTTGCTAACCTGGCAAGTGCAAATATGACAGATCAACTTGTGAGACCTTCTCACAGAGAAACTTTCCAAAATACCCCATCAATTGTGTTTTTAATAACAGATCAACTTGACGGATTGGTAACAAAATAGATCGATTTGATGAGATTGGAAAGTACAATGACTTTTTTGATTAAATTAGAAGTTCAAAGACTGAATTGATGAAACCCCGAAAGTACATGGTAGTAAGCAGAATTTAGTCATTTTATGTCTTATGGTGAAAAATCATAATTTTAGACAAATTTTTTTTTTTAAACCCAAGCACACAAATTCTTAGAAAATGATTTTCAGAAGGTATCTAATTTATAAAATCCAAAATCTTGAATGATAGTCTCTTATTTTCAACTTTGAAAAATCGTTGAGGATTCCATATATATAACATGTAGTCTTGCACTCCCTTTGTTGACATGGCTCAAAAGTCAAACCTCAAATGACATTATAAGTTCTATTTAACTAATCCTCCTTGCTTAATCTTGAATGTTACTCAAATTTGCAGATCTAGGCTTAGCTCTCGAGTATTCTTTGCACTTGTGAGACAACATCCCTATTTTCATGACAGTTTGGGTCCAAATCCCATAGAACTTAAACCGTACTACTTAGTACCTTGTCCTAGTTTGGCCAAATATATACAAAAAGATCGGATCATATATCAAATCCTTTACTGGGAAATCCAAAATCAGATATGGTGAATACATTAGGCATTTAAAATAAGATACACATTGCTGGTTATATAATAGCATAGATTTTGTGGACATTTCACAACAAGACATGGTACATATATTTTGAGCACCGCCACAAAGACGCGTTAGGATCCCAACCCAAAAATCACGTCATGTGATGCAGAGATTTTCTCATGTTCTTCATATCAGCTTTGAGACCACAAAAATGATTTGAAAATCTAAAACACGAAAAAGATTTGGGATACATATTCAAAGCTTCAGAATACAGGTTGAGCACAGGGCTCTAAACAGGCACAACATTGGAATGCCGCCACCATGGAACTACTCAAAGACAGTTTAACATATACACTTCTACCTAAATAGAGATTGTTTACTTGATCAATCTAACACATGTAGACAAACAAGAAGTTTCTCATACATACGTTGAAGATGAATAAGCTTCACTGGAAAGGATCATTCACCATGGTAAAGTTGAGCATCTGAACCAAAAGAGAAGTATGACGAATCAGAACAAGTTCTACTTGACATGATATCAAAGATGCAAGTTTTGCTCAACGCAAAGCAATAAATGAAATCAGCATGGAAAGAAAACAATACAAAGGGCCATTTAGTGAGGGGATTGGAGAAGTACCAGCATCATTTGTTTTGCTTAGCAACGGTCCTTTGAACAGTTGAAACTCCATCCACAAATTTTGTCCGGAAAAGGACATTAGCATTATTGAACATGCCTTCTTTCAGTGAAACCACTATGAACTGAAAAGATGTGATAAACAAGAGAAAGGGTAAGACAACTTAAATGTCGCATATTATCTTTACAAGTTATGCCACAATCTGCTGGTTTGTGAGAATGAGGTTTGAATTGTAAACTCCAGAATACCAGACTCTACAAACACCCAAGAGATGATATCAAGTCAAAGAGCTGTAGATCACAACTATGCCTAAAACATTCTCTGAACTTTTTAAGATTGGAAAAGGCAGACAGTATTACTTGTATAATGATGGAAATAAGTTTTATCTTAGCTACATCCGACTTAATAGATTACAGGAGGAAACAATGGTACATTTCAGAAGCAGATTCCAGTTAGGTAAAACATAAATAACCAGATGGCAGAATCCACCAACCTGGGAGTGTGGGAAATGACTTTTGATCATTCTTCCAATATTCTGGGTGTGACTTAGATCAAGAGCTGCATCAACCTGTAAGTGAATAATAAGATGCTGATTAACTCTTTCACCTAAACAACAGAGAGACCATTACAATAAAATGAGCCTACAAGCTTTGCAGATACCACCACAGTCTACAGATGCTATAAGCATCCCATTAGAATACTCCAAAAAAAAAAAGGTAAAAACTTTGAATGACAACTTCCAGCATGTGGAGTAACTTTTTTAAACAAAAGAAACAACAAGAAAAGAAGCTGAAACCCAGGTCAACAAGGCCGAGCAGTCCATTAAACACATAGAACAACAGAGCACCAAAGGTAATAGCCTTCAATACACCTCACCTGTTAAGAACAGTAAGAGGTAACAGAAAAGTTGTAGAAATATTTTGGTATAGAATTCATAGGAGAAGCTTTGCAGTCTAATTCTACCCAAATTGCACCCACTTATGGTAATTAGTAATTAAATAAACCATAAAAGAAAAGTTAAGCATACCTCATCCAGTATATACAGAGGAGCTGGTTTGAAGAGAAGCAACGCCAAGATAAGAGAAAGTGCCAGCAGGGATCGCTGACCTCCACTCAGTTCTGACAAGGACTGTTTCCAAACACCCCCAAATGCAACACGCACCTCAAGGCCATCTAGGAAGCTACACCCTTCAGGAGGTTCAAGCTTTCCCATTGTGCCAGGTAAAAGGGTAGAAAAGATAGACCCAAAGTCTCTGACGAAAATTTGGTTTGATTAATGTCACATTGGAGTAAAAAACAAATAGTATTGTAAGTGTAGAGAAGTTGTTGAAAATCACAAAGTCAACTGAGAATGACTCACTTGTTAACTTTGACCCAAGTAACGTTTAATGTTTCCTTCTTTTTCTCATCCAGCTCTTCAATCACCATCTTGATCTTTGACTTGTCATTCTAAGAAGGCAAATATAGAAGTCAGTAAAAGGAAAGTAAATCAGCACTTATACAGATCAAGGTTCACCAACCTCAATTATGTTCTTCTTAGACATTAGGTCATTGTACTCATCTTCTGCTTTCTCAAACATTGCCATAACTTTCTTATTCACCCTTTTCTCAAGGCTACAAAAGGAAGGACAAAGTCATCTCTCAGCCTCATGGAAGGAACTAATAGCATAACTTTAGAGCATATCAAAAATGTAAATACTTTAGTCGATGACCAGATAAGTATAACCAACAATTATGAAGAAGAAAAACCCAAGTCACGAACCCAGATTGTTGAGCCTGCAGTTTCTCTAGCTCTTCCCTTGCATTGCAAGGATCCCGCATGGAAAAATCATAATCAGTCCCAGTTTTTCCAAATAGCTGTTTCTCAGAATTTATCCAGGCATGCCTCTCTATCAACTTGTCTACTTTAGTAGAGCAGTCTTTCTGTTCCATTTCCATTCTTTTGACCTAAATTATATTTCAAAGAGATTAGAATCAGTTATACTTATGGAGAACACACAAAGGACCATTAGCAAAGCACCTCATTTTCCATCCTCTTCCGTTCAAGATTTGTCTCACGAAGTTTATCATGAAGTCTTTGCTGATCAGATTCAATGCCACTGATTTGGGAATCACACTCCTTCATCTTCATACGAATTGAATCAAGCTGGGATTTTGCATGATCATGCTTATTTCTTGTAGAATTTACCTGCGCAAGAGATGTTTGCAGCATGAAAAATCGTACATAAAATTATGAGTCAAAACCAGTATCAGTGTTTTTACCTTCTCTTTCTGTTCTTCTACTTCTGAAATGAGTCCATCAATTTGTGCTTTCAAAGAAGACAACTGAGTCTCCAAAGATGCAAGCTCTTTCAAAACAACATCCTTTTCCATAATAAGCTTCTCCTTTTCATTTTCATGTCCCTAGCAGTCAGTAAAATCATATAAAAAATTTAAAAAAATAAAGAGCTGATATGGAATCAGACAATAATTATCTCAACCCACAATAATTTCTAAATAACATTTGCAGACATCTTCCAATATACTAATTTATTTTTTACTTGTTGTTTAAATTAAGGAGGAAGCTTCTTAGTTAAACAACTCTTGTGCAGCTTATTTTTAGATTCGAAGGAATAAGAATTCGTGATATTCATAACTATGTGTATATATATATATAAGGGTTGGACATAGAAATTCATATGTAGGAATTACACTTATAATATGTATGAGATGCTTACCTTGAGATCCTTTGAAGCCGACTGGAGTTGAGCTTTTGTCTCTTTGATCTTCTTTTCCAAATCTTTCAGCCTTCCCTCCCGACTGTTGTCATGCTCTTTGATTGATTTCTCGAGAAACGACACTTTATTCACACAATCTTCAAGCAAAAGTTTCTTTTCTTTGGCTGCAGAATTTGCTTCTTGTAGCTCTTGCTCAATCCTCTTTACTAATTCACCAAGCTAGGTAGCAGAATATACAAAAATTAGAATTCCTGTCATAAACGAACTAGTAAACACAGTCCACAGCACAGTTCTGCAATTGAATATGCTAAAATAGAAAATAAACAAGACAAAACCTTATGATGCTCATTTTGTTCAGCCCTGCCCTGAAACAATTTAAGGTCATATGATTTGAGTTCTAACTGTGCTTTAAGCTCCATGAACTTCTTGTGAAGAGGCTGAATCTCTCTTATCTGCAGTTTCAGTTAAGAAAAATGATATAAAATCCATAAGCAGATAGCATATCAGTAATACATTACACAAAATTACTATGGAAATGAAGTTCCCAAGCACATGTAAAACAGCCACAATGACTTTTTATTGCATATAGTATCATATGGAATATCAATGTATCTTATTACGAGAAAATAATATTTCATAGTCAACCTTAGCTTCAATTTCAGTCAGTTTTTTCTGATGCTCAGAGAGTTTCAGCTCAGCTTCGGCCAGCTCATAAAGCTGCCTTAACAGATCACCCCCACCCCTGTGACAGTAAATTATTGCTTTAGAAGGAAAACTAGCTAGAAGTATATGTACTATGAATTGAAAAATGATAAGGACAACAGTAACAATTACAGAGAATTAGTCAGAGAAGGCTAACAACAGATATACTCTAGAAGAAGGGTGAATAAAGTATCAAATCTGAAATGGAGGAAAAGGAACAGTGGCTTACTTGCGGCTTCCACCAGTCAAAAGACCACTGGGCTGAAAGATATCACCTTCAAGAGTGACACTAGGGGTGCGAACTTCCCTGTTAAATGCAACCTAGGAAACATTTATAGAAAACCAGATTGGATCATGCAGCTTTCCGATTTAGATTACGAGTGTGTAACAGCACAATCAATTCAACCTCTCACCTCCTTTGCAGCATTAATAGTCTTGCACACAAAGGTTGAACCGAAGACATATTCCATAGCACTCTGCAGTAACCATTGAACAGTAGGTGAAGTAAGCCATTATCATTTTTCCAAAAATCTGTATTTCGTATATGATCCAAACATACCCTCAGTTGCTCATCATAGCCAACCAAAGAAAGTGCAAGTTCTGCGTTTTCTTTGCCAACCTGATCATAGAATCAAGGTTTTTAGTAAATAAACTACCCCATTGAGAGGAAAGAAAAGCCTAAAACGAGTTAGGGGGAGGAGGAACTATTGGGAAAAGAAACTAACCAATTTTGCTGCAGCATTTTGAACCCTAAGAGGAACTGTGTGAGCTTGAATTTTGTTCAAGGGTATGATTGTTACTCTTCTTCGAAGATTACCATTCTGAAGAAGCTGTTTTCCAGTACTTTCTGAGTCTACAACAACATTAAACAACTTTCCACCAGCAGTGACCTAGAAAAGATATGCAAGTTAATATACAATCTATAAGTCATGAGATGAAATCATCGAGATGATATCATCTGTAATAAATGCATTCCTCACCTCTAAGGCAGTCATTGTAGAGCTATCCTTCACTTTGATAAGTTTTGCAACTACACCCTTGACCTTAGACCTATCAAAATTGTTCACAGGATTTCTATAAGAAAAGTCAACATTTCCCAAGTGTCCTGAAATATTACGCATTTCATCCTTCAACTTCTGCACACACTCCAGCTCAGATGATCGGTCCTGAAATAAATAATTATTTAGAGAGGGATCGAAATCAATAGTTATAAACTGTTTACAAATGCAGAGAGAATGATCAAACAGAATGCATGTTAACCTTTTGCAGTGCTTCTATCTGGCCGCCCTTATATGGAAGAGACTCCAGCGCCACTTTAACATTTTCCACATCTGTTTTCCTAGCTTTCAGCTCACTCTCTACAGCAACAGCTTCTTCACGCTTTGACATTAGTTGAGAATTTTTCTCTTTCAACTCCTTCTCACAGTGACAAATTTTTGTTTTCAACTGTTCCAATTCTGTTTCGGCACTCCCTACAGCTCTTTTGGCATCACCCAATTGATCTTCAAGGCATTTCTCCTCATTTCCACTACTCTTGCCAGCGATTACACCCTAGAAGCATTAATGAATAAAAAATCTAATTAAATCCAAAAGTAACGTGCACACCATATGCAAGCATAACATGTGACTTAGATGATACTTGCCAAAACATAGATACACAGTTTACCTGATATTGTGTCTCATGCTCACTCAGACTATGAGAAAGTTCCTCTGCTCTCTTTTTCAAATCAGCAGCTCCTTCTTCGGCATTTCTTATAGCACAGTCCCTATCTTTTAGAGACTGTTTCATGTCTTCAATGTTGCTTGCAATCTGACAGTAGAGAGAGAGGGAATACACATATTCTATGTTAAGATAACCATTTCAGACAAAGCATGTGGTCAATGATTACAAGGCAGACTTAAAAGAGCCTGATATCATACAGAAGAAAGCAGTAAGTTATACGATATACCAATTACCTTTTTAGCATTTTCATTTTCAGTATCAAGATTGTCCTTCATATTATCCAGTATAGATGCTTCCCTCACTAGATCTTGAGAAAGCGCATCTACTTGGTTGGACAGAGTTTTTACTTCTCCACCCATACTCGCCTCCTTTTCAGCAGTCAACTTGGACACTTGTGTCTCCATTTCCTGTATTGCTGCCTGCATCTTTCTGGTATCATCATCAACCTCAGAAATTTTAGCCTTCACTTGTTCCACCTCACAAACTGCACTATCTCTAATCCTCTCTGCTTGAACATATTCATAAGCAATGCAGAACCTTTTAAGCCGATCCAAGTCAGCATTGCCATTAGCCCATTGCATATACTGTGTCCTTTCTCTCCTCAACTTGTCCAACGCAGGCAGTATCTCGTGGTCAAGAAGCTTATTTATCTCATCAACTTTACTTTGCTTCTTCTCAAGTGTCTTAAGAGCCGCTTCCTTTTTGGTCTCATACATTCTCGTCCCGGCAGCTTCTTCAAGCATAGACAAAATCTCCGGCGGTTTCATATTCAAAACCTTGGTTATCCGGCCTTGCATAATCAGAAAATGCGGATTATTCACATTGAGCTGCACCGAATGAAAAAGATTCTGCACCTGACTTGGCTGCGCAAGTTTCCCGTTGATCAAGTACTTGTTCCTTCCCCCAACCACAATCTGTAGAGCAATACCAATAGCATCATACCACATACTCAATAATCGGATTCACCAACACAAATCCGGCTGCAATTACATAACTACAGCAAGTACTACAACCACTCCACTACTACATTAACTTATAATTAAATTCAATCCAAGAGTAGTGCTAAACTAAGCAAGAAATCCTAAATTTCAAAGTAGTTATACATACTCAATAATCGACTTAACTAACAAATTCCGGTGGCGATTATCTAACTCCTCCAGCAACTTGTTACTAAAATTTAACACAACAATAACAAGAAACCAAGCAATTAAGCAACAAAATTCCCAAATCTCAACATCAAAAAACGACATCCAAATTTGCAGAAACGACAAACCTGGCGGGTGACGGTGAGTTCGGAGTGGGCCTCATAGCCCAGAGGACTGCGAGCCCGGTCGGAATTGTCGAAGACGATGGAGACGGTGGCCTTAGTAATGCCAGCCTGGCCTTGCTTGTACACAAGCTCCTGTAGATTGGCGGCCCTGACTTGCTGTAAATTAGTGATGCCGAGGACGAAGCAAATCGAGTCGAGAATGTTGGACTTACCCGACCCGTTTAGACCCGTTATGGCGTTGAAAAACGGGTCGAATCCCGGCACCACCGTCCGCGTCGCGTACGACTTGAATCCTTCCAAGGTCACCTCCTTGATGTACATGTCTGCGCTCGCCGGACTCCAATCGCCGTCCAATTTTGGACAGATTTAAGGTCGGTGATAGATCGGAACCCTAGAAATGAGAGCTTTGCGTGTGGAACTCGAAAGTCTGAAATGGCTCCATTTTTTTGGTGGGTTCGAATTTTTAACCCTAAACAAAGGCGGGAAGCTGCTTATTTTGGGCCTCTAATTTTAGATTTTGGGCTACATTCTACAGTGACTTATGGGCTAATCTCGACCCGAATTGTTCTTAATGATTTTCCCGGTTTTCCACCTTCGAAAAATCATAAGGAGAGATCGGATCGGATTTTCTGAAGTCCGTCACTTCCAGAATTGTTTTAAAACCATGATTTATCAGTGTAAAATTTTTGACAGGAAAATAAGAATATGAAATCTTCGACAAAAAACCGTGTGTTTTTTATGAAAATCATGATTTTGAGCAAAAAAATAAATTGTGGAGAAAACTCCACAATCGGTTCCTATTGCAAAAGTGGTAACAAGAGGTGCTTCCAGGAACAATTTCTATGATAATAAGATTCCGTACTTTCTTTTTTTCCATACAGGTCTGGTACATGCTAATAGCACTCGCATTGTCCGTGTTTCTATTGTCTTTTTGTATGAGGATTTGTTCACTACTACACTCCTTTTTTACAACACTATTTGACTGCATATATCTACACATACACAAGAATCAATAATGCCATTTAGGTCTTTCTTCCTCTTCCTTTTCGGTCAGCTCGCGATACTGATACCACTCTGCTCCAGACTTACCCACTGGGATTGGAGACCTAACAAATAGTTCGACTGGCTTGGGGACATGGACAGCTAAATGCAGTTCCCCTGCAGTTTTTTCTGAACTTGAATCAGAACTTCTTAATGATCTGGAAATTGGTTCGATACTAATCCATCCTAAGCCTGATATAGCCACATCACATGCAGGCCTGCATAATAGAAAACGAAAAGAATTTTCATTTGATTAAACTAACATTATGGAAATATCACAACTACAGTACTCATATGAATGATTTACCTTTGCACATCTTCAACTTTTATTTGCAATTGACGCTGAGAGTCGAGCCCTCTCCACTCGTCTACTCTTTCTCTCCCAGTTGGAGGTGTCAATAAGACTCCAACTTGTTTCTGCAACAAGTTAAAAGGCACATTACAATGCACCAATCAATTGAAAGAGAAAAAATAGCATGCACAGCCTTAAAAGGCAGGAAGTGTATCACATTTTGATAGTGTCTGTAACATAAAGGGGTTCTCTTTACAAATGTCTTCAAAAGTCTGCTGTACTTGGCAAAATCAGAAACTATGAATCTCAAGTGGCACCCTGATTACCTGGTAAAATTCATCCGCCTCATCAGTTGGTACCATATGAATCTGAAGACTCT
Source organism: Potentilla sterilis (assembly GCA_963682095.1). Taxonomy (NCBI): domain Eukaryota; kingdom Viridiplantae; phylum Streptophyta; class Magnoliopsida; order Rosales; family Rosaceae; genus Potentilla; species Potentilla sterilis. Next base: position 4,760,213 of record OY821763.1, on the reverse strand, counting down.
TTGGCCCATAAAATGTTAAACGTGTCTCGGGGAGAACCTGAAATTATCAATATTTGATTACTTTGGTACTACCATATATGCATCAACCATATACAACAGCGTATCTGAAGTTACGAGAACAAAACAAACCTTTAAAACATCTACTCTAACAAGACCTCCCCAGAATATTGAATAGCCATTCAAATCATTGGAATTGCCTTTCCTTGTTGTTCCATTTCCAGAAACCTGAGAATTCTGGAGAAGGATTACAAATGGTCAACAACTAAGATACAAAAAGAAAAACCAAGAGAAGAAACACAAACAAGAATTTAACTTACAGGCAACGATTGACCCCTAAGCCGGCTTTGAGGAGCAAGGGAAGGTAGGTCTTCTGAATGAACCACTGCTGCTTGCCTGTGATGGAGATGAACTCCAGGTGTATCATATAACTTCTGCAGATAAGAGAAGGTTACTGTACGAAACTCTGAAAGACCATTGGTAAAATACAGATACTATGGCATACCCCTCCTCCTAGGAAAGCGTTGATTTGAATTGGACCCAAGGTAGTTCCAGGAACAGCAGATTGTATTGGTTTGTACTTTTGCGCTGATGCAGCAACTGGATCCTTCTCCGCCATCAGTTCTTGTATCACAGTATTAATAACAAGTCAGTTCAAAAGAAGAATGACTCATCCAGTAAATTAAAACCCGGCATTTATCTTTAGGAAAGAGAATTGCTATAAACCTCATGTCAACCAAAGGCAACAAAACATGAACATATGTCAACTTATGAACTTACTCAGTAAAGCACTGATAAAAGCTGATTTCCCAACATTTGCGGAGCCCTACAGAAAAAGGTCATATAAACTATCAAACATGCAAAAGCGTTTTAAAAGGTCAAACCAAGTAAGCACCAACTAGAGGATAATCAATTCAGAAGGAAAAACAAGACAATGACAACTCTTTTGTTTTTTACTCCTTTTAGAGCAAGGGAAAGTAAAGAATTCTTCAGGTTCTGAAAAGTGTTAATGCACTTGACAAAACCACATACTCAGTAATATGTACGTAAACTTTCAGAATTCCCATCAAGAAGCTCACCATAACATACACGTCCCGCCCCTGCACCAAAAAGTAGTCAAAGAACTCAGTTTGAAAGTTCATGTAAATGATAGATGTCCATATTCATTTCATTCAACAGAAAGTACAAAATTACAATGTATAATCTATTTCTTCTGCTAGCTATAATTCACTGACTGATATCAATGGCTTTAGTCAGGTTAATGAATTTCACGCATGCAGATGCACATGAATTGAGTAGTATACCTTCTTTTCCTTTTGAATCTCGGATGCAACTCCAGCTACTCCAACCAAAGACTTTGAACTCGTCAGATGAACACTCATGACACTGCCAACAAGCAGCCAGGGACACTTTATAGATCAATATTATATAAATAAGTAAAACCAAAGGCTGAGGAAACAGATCTTACTTAAGCTTCTTCTTTACGGTGGCCTCCACAACCCAATCACCAATGCAATTAAAATCAGTCCCTTTCGGAAGTAAATCAATCTGTCATTCGAAACTCCAATTAGAAAGCCGCAAGCAACAATGTCACTAAAGTACCAACAAGCAGCTTACTACCTTAGTAATGACCAATATAATGGGATTTGCACCCGCCAAATCACGCACACGAGCCAAAAAGCTACCATTGAAGTCCACAATATCAACCTACATTCCACTAACCATTTAAAAAAGAAAATAACCAACATTTCTCAACTCAACTCACTCGAAACCAAATGCTAGCAAGTAGTTTACCAATTTAACAATCAACACTCTCTCGTAACGCAAATGCGCCAGCTTCTCCCGGAGCTGCTCCGCCATGATGAACTGTTTCCCGCCAGAATAACCGCCATTCCCGCCCACAGCAGTTATCATGTGGCCATGAGACAGTAGCTTGCACCTTCCACATATAACAGTTTTAAGCTGGTGGTGCTTCTTCTTCTGCACATCAAATTTCACAACCAAAATATATCAACATTATAATGCTTTCACTACATTACCTAACATTAGGTTAAAATTGAATAGAATTTATACCAACGCATAAGTTTCCGGGTCGGAATAACCCGGAGAATCCGGATCCGAAGTCTGTAACGGAGCTCCGCAGCCGTAACAGGAAGCGACGGCGGTGGAGAGCTTGAGCGGCTTCTCCTTGAGGCGTTTCTTCTTCTTTTCCTTGCGGAGGAGCTTAGCGGCGTCGAAGGAGCGGCGGCTTTCGAGGAAGCGGTCGCCGGGGGTGGGGGAGGCGGCGCCGGTGCCTTCGGGTTCGGGTAAGTGGGGCTCCGAGAGAGAGAGAGGCGGTTTGGGGTGGGGAGGAGAGAATCGGCAGAGGATGAGAGCGGTGGGGTGGTGGCGGAGGTTGGTGGTGGGGATAGAGAGAGTGAAGGGAGAGAGAAAGGAGGAGAGGGTTTTGGGCGCCATGGCCGTTGTTATTGGGTTTTGGAGGATTTGGTGATGATGATGTGGATTTCAACAAGGACCAAGATACAAGGAGCAGAAAGAGGAAAAATTAAGCAAAAAAAGTTGTTCCGCTGCCGGGAGTCGAACCCGGGTATTGATCATAGCTTGTCCAAGTAGTGTTGTGCTACAGCGGACTTGTTGTTAATGAAGGGATGCAAGCAGATAATAACATTTATCGAAAAGTTAAAGAAAAAGTATAAGACCGAGGAGGGAGCATGAAACTCCTCAAACAGTTGAAGGAATTAGATTGGTACAGTATTTTGTATTTAAATTATGGGGAAATTGTAGGAATAATACACAAACTTAGGGTCACTGAGAATTTATGTACATGAAGTTTCAAAACATGAATTTTAGTACATAAACTTACAAACATGACCTACTATACGTACACGACGTGAATCACACCGTTAACTCTCAGGTTGTCAAAGGGTAATATAGTACATTAATTGTCTCAGTCTCAGTCTCAGTCTCAGTCTTCTCCCTCTCTCACGTCTTTGTAGACAGACTCAACCTTTCTCTCCTAAAAAAATTATTAAAAAAAATAAATAAATAAAAAAAAAACTCTTTTATCATGACCGACCACCATATGACAACATTTGATCCACCTTCTAAATACTCCCACCAAAACCCTCACCTCATCGCAGGGTACTGGCGCGGATCAGATGACGTGTCAAAATGTTTGCCCATGTCATCTAGATAACAAATCCATTAGACGGTGTTTGAATCCGGAGACTCACAAAAGAACAATAAAGATAAATGAATACAAGGATTTATAGTGGTTCGCCGTACCGCCTAAGTTGCATGAAATCGGGTGCGGGTACGTGGAAGCGAAGCGTTTGGAAACGCGGAAGCTTTTTTTTAGGAAAATATTTGAAAGCGGGTACGTTTCGGAAACGCCGAATAAAATAATATATATATATATATATATATATTAAATAAAAAATCAATATATGATAGAATTTGGATTAGGATAGGAATTAGATTAGATTAGAATAGAATAAGATATGATTTGTTTTAATGATTTTATGTGTTTGGTATAAGAGGATAAGGGTTGGAAACTTGGAATGAGTGCGTTTTTTATCAGAGAAACAACACCCCACCACCACCACTGAAGACGCGAACTCATCGATCTCCTTCTTTACCCCAATCTGATCCTGACCAATACTTCATGCCAGTCCAAGGTCTTCACAACAAACCAGTTCTCCATCAATCTCACTCTCCTCTACACTCTACAGACATTGCCAAACCTCAACTCTTCAAGCCCAACAACTCAGCATCACCACCACCACTGTAGCCGGTCGACACACACTACGGTTCTACACTTCTACAACCCAAAACCCCATATCTCTCCAACCTTAATCACTACCCATCTCTCCAACCAAATCTATCTCAACATAGCACAGGGGAGAAATTCATCACAATCCATCTTCCAAGCCAATGAATTGGCTCTCTACTCTCCTCCAGCGCTTCCGTCCTTCCAGCCCCTTCACGCTTCCAGTTTGGAATCACTCGCTTCCCACGGGATTCCAAAACTGATTTTGTCGGATCGCGTTTCCAAGCGCTTCCGAGCGCTTCCGCTTCAGAAGCGCGAAACGTGAGCTATCTCACGCTTCCGTGCTACGCAGCGTACCGCTGGACTAAAATGTCGAGAAATAAAATATTAAGGACTGTTCAATTTAATTTGAAAGCCGAAAGACAAAACTATTTGTTAGAGATAAAATTTAGGGTGTAACAAGTATTTAGTCTATAATTTAAATATGGGTGTATTATACTTAAAAAAAATTCTCATACGTTATGCAAGTACACAGCTCGCCCACCACTTATTTGGTTCAGTAACAATTTTCCAACCCCATTTGTCACCAGAGAGCAGCTGTAAATAAATAACAGTGTGGTAGATACAAATTAAAAGACGTAACATCTGGCAGATAAAAAGCAGTGTGGTAAATGTCGGTTGCTATATAAAGACCCCAATTGTTTTACACCTCGACAGAGGCGGAGGTGAGAGAAAGACGAACAAGGTAGAGAGCGAGAGAGGGGTTTTAGCAGAGCCGACCTTTGGCATGTGCCAATCGTGCGGCAGCACAGGGCCGCCGATCGACGGAGGCCGCCAAAAGTTTTTTTTATATAATATTAGTTAAAAGTTATGTTAACTAAAAATACAGAAATATAAGACATAAGTGATATACTAGCACAGTTGGTTAGGCTTGTAATTAAAAAAAAGTTGTTTTGGGTAATGTAGAGGTTCGAACCCCATCATGAGTATTTTTTTTTATAATTGATTATTTCTACGAATTTTTTTTAAATTGTTTTAGAACTGTTTTAAGTTTGGACGTATCGTGTTTTAAAAACAAATAAGATCTGGAGATCTCTTGTAAAACAGAGGCATATAGAGAACTATAGTGATTCAACTGAAGCTCTTAGAAAAATTTAAAAGATCAATCAAAACTTTCATTCCAAATTGATCAAGAATTTCAATTGTCAGAGATAATCTTATTTGCTTTTAAACTTTGTTTAATTTTTTTTCTATTGTCATATATCAACTCTGTAATCGTTTACAATTTTGCTTTGATACTTTAGTTTGTATTTTTAATATGATTTATCTTTCATCAATTGATCATATGAAACAATGAATTCACATATCATTGATCAATCTAATTGAATTTATTTGATCGTTCAGTCTAGAGTTTTAGGTTTAGTATGTTTTTGGTGAAATTGATCAATAGGAATATAATTGAATCATTGATCAATATGAATATAATTGAATAATGCTATAATGGATCAATGAATCAATGATCATATGAATATATATATATATATATATATATATATATGATTTTCTTTTCTTTTCTTCTGATTATAATCAGTAGAATGCTGGTAGGAGGAAAAAATGATCCAGGTCATATCAAACGAAAAAGAACAAAAAGAGGTGTTCAGATGGTTGAAAGCCAAATAGGATCTATTGAAAAATTTGTTATCAAACAGCCACGATATCAAACCAATGAGGAATCCGTTCATGAAGAGCAGAATGTGGAGGAACCTATTGACGTTTCAAGAATATGTTCATCTCATTTTATAATACAATTTTTTTTTTTTTTTTGCCTTCAGAAGTTAAAAAATATGTTTAACATGAGGAATCCGTTCATGTAGAGCAGAATGTGGAGGAACCTATTGATGCTACAAGAATATGTTCATCTCATTTTATACTATAATTTTTTTTTTTGCCTTCAAAAGTTAAGAAATATGCTTAACATAAGATTTTTGCTCTCTCGTTTTATTTATTTGTTTTTATTTTAAGAGTTAGAACAATATAAAAATATTTTCTTCAAAATGCTATATGTATTGTTTGTTGACAAATTTTTTTCACACATAATATATTATGTATTAAGGCAGCCAAAAAAATTTGGCACAAGGCCGCCTATGACACAGGACCGGCCCTGAGTTTTAGGGTTAGGATTTTAGGAATGGTAGTGGTAGGGGGGATTGAGAGGAGCATTTATCTCCGTCTTAAGGTCGGTCACATGTTTGCTTGGGTCGCAATCGAGCAAATCGAGCCCCGCGAGGAGCAAGCCGGGTTTCTGAGGCATATGAATTCGAATATTAACGAACTCGGGCCAGTCTCTCATTTCCACAACTTCTTTCTTTCCGTACACCCACGATCGAGTCCGCCAGCTTCCTGTGCCCGTTTGTGAGTACGAGGACGAGAGTAGCAACATAGCCGTTGTCAATTTGAGGCTCTTCCTCATTGGCAAACCTGGCCCCTACTACCCCGAAAGGACTGAACCAGAAGTCTGAGACGTGGAGATATGCGGCTAACTTTCTCACCGGTGAACCTCAGGACGCTCTTGCCTGCAACGACGGGTGGATCTATTGTGTAGGTACATCTTCTGGCCTTTTCCGCTTCCACGCCGCCACTCTTAACTGGGAACCATGTGGCACGCTGATGGATCGAAACCATTTGCAGCTCTTCGGTGTGTCGAGGCAAATCCAGTATGTGAATTCCAAAGTACCTGACGATGAAAGAGTGGAGGGTAGAGGGAATATGATGTACCATTGTTTTCAGGGTATGCAGGCGGTGGTTGAAAGGCCTCCACTACAGCAATGTGACCAATTGTAATATGGATTCTGGTTTCCTGGGACAATTGCACACTTATGCAGATAACCTTATCTGCATAAGCAATGTGCATCCTAGCACCGGAGTATATCACGCTCGGACGCCGTTCGTATATGATACTATCAACTGGAGGTGGCTGCAGCTCCCAATTCCAGGGTTGGTGAAGAACGCTTTTCAACTTCCCTTGCAAAATGATCGAGATGTGGCTAACAGTGCTTTGGTAAAGGTGGCACCGCATCGCTATGCTATGATCTGGTCCGCGAGTGCACCGTTAACGACTTCCAGATTGAGATCTGTTGGTGCAAGTTCTACTTGCTTCGTCATGGGCGAGACGGTGCACTCGCGGGACCAGATCATTGCATAGCGATGCGGTGCGAGCTTTACCAAAACATTGTTAGCCACATATCGATCATTTTGCAGGGGAAGTTGAAAAGCGTTCATCACCAGCCCTTGAATTGGGAGCTGCAGCCACCTCCAGTTGATAGTATCATATACGAACGGCGTCCGAGCGTGATATACTCCAGTGCTAGGATGCACATTGCTTATGCAGATAAGGTATGAGCGTGCAATTGTCCCAGGAAACCAGAATCCATAGTACAATTGGTCACATTGTTGTAGTGGGGCCTTTCAACCACCTGCATACCCTGAAAACAATGGTACATCATATTCCCTCTACCCTCCACTCTTTCAACGTCAGGTACTTTGAGAGACCTATTTTTCGGCAGCAAGGGTTTCTCATGGCAAGGTCAGGCTTGAGAACGTTCCACTTGACACTACAGTGCTCAATATTGTAGCTGAAGTGCAAGTTTCTCCTTCCCATACCAGCTAGATTAGCATCTGTCTAAACTTGGATTTTATCTAATTGACTGACATTTGATTAATCAATAGGCGCGCTGCTGATGGAGGAGAAATCATCTCGGACGACGACGATTACCTCATTGCTTAGGATATGAAGGTAGTCTTATAACTGTGAGCCATGAATTCTGTTTAGTGATCAGCGTAGTATTGTGTTTAAGGCTTGTCATCCCATTTCTTCTCAGCCCAATGTTTAACATGATTTTTGTTTCTTCTAGTATGTTTGTGAATTGAAGATTGCATAGTTGGTTTGTTGTTCGCAACAGAATTAGGTTGAGACCCTAGAATGTGGACTTGTCTCGGATTATGTAGGAAGTTGGTGGAATATCTTAATTGGTGTCTATTTGAAGTTTGATGGGTTGAAATTGAGTAGACTTCTGGTTTGCAATCCGTTGTGCACGTGGTCTCTACTTTTTCCTTTTGTCGCAATGGATGTGGTCTTATTTGAATGGAGTTTTCTATCTAGATTTCATCAATTGGGGCTGCAACTTCAGGGGCCTGCTCTCCCTGGTTGTGAATCTTATGGTTCAGGTCTGTGCAATAATAGCTGTTTATGGTGTCTTACATATCTCAGAAGTATTAAATTTCCGCCATGAGCTTCCCTCTTTCTTGGTTTAAGTATTTACTCATTATCGTGACTGATTCTCGTCTTTGGTAACTAGACTTCATTCTACATTCGCATAGGATGTGAAATAACTACTGCTATAGAAACTGGTATAAGGTTTTTTCAATGGTGATTCTCTTATTTGTTATGAAATTTAGAGCGTTGATATTTGCTGATAAAGATGTGAGAAGTATCTAGTGCAAAAAGTATTAGCCTTTAGTGAAATCCTAGCATGAATTACAGCTTCATCAATCTATCTTGAATTCATTTCTCTCAAGTGGTGGTTCTGTCACCATCTATCCAACATTTCATTCCATGCATTTTCTTTAGCTCATTTTTTTTTTTAAATATAAGAGTAATGCTAGGTGAACCACCTTTTGACATCCCACCTAAAACCCACCTTATGTGTCAGTTCATATGGCATAACCACGTCATTTAATGAAACACTTTGATTTGGTGATGGCAGGTCATGTACATGCCAAATAGGTTGACACATAAGGCGGACTCTAGGTGGGATATCAAAAGGTGGTTCATCTAGAATTATTCTAAATATAATTCCCTAGCCTCGTGTAATTATTCTGATTACTATTCTTGATCAAGTGGGAAAACCTCTCAGACCAAATCTATCTTGCTCCTTTCCTACTTGCTTAAAATTTTGTAAGAATTCTGTTATGTTTTTCCTTGCATCAGTTTTAGTTACTCCTTTAACTCTGTGTCTAGACAAACTAAGCGTTGGTGGTTTTACTATTCCGTATTTATCACTCTATAGATTGAGCATTCAAATTTTGGAAGAAGATTTGTAAATCTAGAGAGTATAAATCTTTCACACATATTCTCTAGTTTATTTACTTCAACTGATATTTGAACAACTACTTATTTCAGTTGTTTCCAATTCTTATTTCTACACTCAACATTCTCAGTAACTATTGTTTCCTATTTCATCTCGCTTTTACTTTCTCTTTACATATATACAGAGTTTTGTTCTACCATTTTTTTCCAAATCGATTTCTGCTCATCTATATAATGTACACTGTTCCAACTGTGAAGGAATAGATGTGCTGTGATGCAACCTAACTTAGGTAAGATCCCCAGGGAGAGTGATCCTAGAATTCCACGCATATGCTTCCGTTTAGTTTATATGATGCAACCTAACTGATGCTATTTAACGAATATGAGGGGGGCCTTGGAGCTTTCAGAGAGCCATTATTTTAATCAACCGATATTATGGTCATTCCCTTGACTTTTTGTGGATTTGGGTTGAAATTCAAAGGCTGCCGGCGGCGTTATCGACTACGACTGTTAGATTGGTGGGAGAAACTATTGGAGCGGTCCTTCATGTTGATGTTGCTGCCATGAACCGCGGTGTGGCTAGTGTTCGTCTAACCTTACCCTTGCATGACCCGGTTCGAGTGGAAAGGTTCATTAGGCTTCCTCTTATTGATGTGATCAAGATGGAGTATCGGTATGAACGTACGTCTGCTAGGACACTGTCGTGAATGGACACTGTCGTGAATGTTCAATGATCAACCATAGTGGACTCCCTTGTCCACTTGAACGAGAAGAGGCCGAAACACTGGCAAATGCTACTGTAGCGGTAGTTCAACCAACAAGCCCTCCACTGATTGGTTTTCCGAGCAAACTCAACACTAAGAATTTTCACCTCTCCCCTGGGTGCCATGTCGACTCTCTTCACCAAAGAGAAACGTTAAGTACAGATTAGGATGTTTGGGCCTAAATTAACATTTATCCGATAATCTGGGCCGAAGCCCGTAGGGTCACCCATTGGCGGGTAATCCAATTACATTTAATCAGTTTCCGGTTAGGAAAAGGTTTGCAATCTTTCTTCAAGTCTGATTTGGAGTTGATTTAGGGTTATGCAATCCTATTTGATATCAGAATCCATATACTTGTTACATATGTATTTGGGGTTTTGAGATCACTATATAAAGAACTCTAGGATAACGTAAAAAGGGTTCTCAACCATACAACTACAAGCTTTTGCCCTGCAAATCTTGCAAGCCTCTCCGGAGCACTCTCTCTCGCGAACTGCCTTCCACCAACTGCAATCGACACTCTTCCAACCTAGCCGCAAACCTACGCCCACCACATCGGTCGCCGTACACCTGCCGTTGTTGTTGAAAGTGACTTGCGTTCGTGTTGAAGCATCGTTGAGACATATCGAGTCTTGTCGTCACAACTTGTGACAAATCGAGTCGTTACCCCGGTAACAGTCTTTCCCAATCTACCTAAGGTTGGACGAATACCATCCGCGGTCTTGATAGTTAGCTCTGCTTTGCATCCCAGGATCGAAGTAAGATATCTCAATCTACCGAAAGGTTGAGGAAAAATCCTAGTAATCTTTTATTTAGGTCTTGTTCGAGCCCTTACGCCGGTTTGTCAACGCCCGCGTACAGTTGTTTGATCAAGAAGTCAGGTAACAGGGAGCAGACGAACACGTTCGCCAGAGTCATCCGCTCGCCAAGGGTGATTCATTCGCCAGACGTCGTCCGCCACCAAGGTTGTACCTAACCCAAAGGTACTGGCACGCTCGCACAAGGACTGAAGCTTACGTCCGCCACCCCCACGTGTTGATAGTTCGACAGGAGTAAAATCTGACGCGAACATTTTTGGCACGCCCAGTGGGACCAGTGTCAAGATTGCGCAAGCCAATATCTACAAGCGACCAATGACGTTCTGTAAGAAACCAGAACATCAGCTATTGAGGCAGCACAACTCAGCTGCATGTAGGGGTCTGTCTGAAACCCAACTACAAGCCAAGTTTGGAGATGACAGACCTGAAATCGAGGATCTGACTGGGGTCCCCGGAGGAGAAGACCAAGTTCCCGGAAACTTGGAGGGTGTCACTGATAGCCAACAGGAAGGCGATGTCCCAAACCCAGTAATCATGCAATTAGGTACTGAACCTAATGCGGGAGACGGCGATCCCCAACCTCGGATGCCTTCTCCTGCAGAGATAATGGAGTCGTTTGCCATTATAATATCCAAATCTCAGGCCACTGATGCCGTCCTAGAGAAGATAGAAGCCACCCTAAAGGAGTTGAAGACCGAGCAGATGGGCCACATGTCCAACATCCATGCTTTGGCGGATCAAACTCATAGGAATACTGATGGTATCAGTTCGCTTACTAAAAATATTGATCGATTAGTGAGAGGGCATCAGGCCGACTTTAATGAACAACTCCAACAACAGCAGGAGGAGTTCAGAGCCCACATGAGGCAGCAGCAAGAACAGATAGACAAGACCAGTGTTACTGTTGAGCGGTTGGCACAGCTGATGCAGGCGGGTTTTGATACGGAGGTATCTGAACCAAACGAACAGACCCCTCCGTAAAAGCCTCTAAAGCCAACGGAGAAGATAGCTAAGCCTAATAATAAGGGCTCTGATAATGCTAACCCGAACAGACAGCAGAGGAGAGGTGGTCGTCTGATAAACCAACCACCACCTAACAATGAGGTTGAAGCTCAAGAAGAGGACGCTGAAGGTGTCATGACCCGCGATGAAGTACATCGGCTGTTTTATGAGCAGTTAAGAGTCATGCAAGGTTTACCCGATCCGGGTATAACCTATACCAATCCGCTTACTTTAGCGGTGAATCTGACGCCATGGCCCGCGAATTTCAGACATATAAGGTTTACCCCTTTCTCGGGCGAATCTTCTGAAGACGCAGAGACCCACATAACTCGTTTTCACAACGAGTGTGGCCCGTACGCCCAAGATCCCGTCCTCAAGCTGAAATTGTTCGGAACTTCCCTAACGGGATCGGCCTTAGCTTGGTATAGAGACCTGGCACCGGGTTCTATTCCGGATTGGCAATCCATGGAAGGCCTCTTTAGGACCATGTTTGGGGTTGTCGAAGCTAAGATAACCATTAAGGTTTTGGCGGATACTAACCAGGAACCTGACGAGTCTGCCATTGATTATCTGAAGCGCTTTAAACTCTTGCGAGCTAAATGCAAGGATAGGCTGCCGGAGGCGACCACGGTCGAGCTCGCAATTGCAGGGCTCGAACCGGAAATCCAGGCGCACTTCCAACAAGTGTACGTGACGAACATGGCAGACTTAACCAATAGGCTAGCCAAACATCAGCACTTCCTCGACCAAACAAGGGCTCAGACCAGCAAGAGGAAAGGCATTCCATTATCCTACTTCCCAGGTACTTTGAAACCCAAGACGAATATTCCTCCTGTTACTAAAACGGTGGCAACTATAGATGCTGAGCCAGCGCCAACTGTCACTTGGGTGGATGACACTAAGGATGAAGAAGAGGTAGCGGTCGTAGAGGTTGTGGGTCGCCAACCCCTACAACCGAAAAGCGTGAGGTTCGCCAAGGACCCTATTAAGATAATGGCTTCTTTGCCTTTGAAGTCCGCCTTCGAAAAATACACGTATAATGCTCATCAAGCACCGGAGATCCTCGCTGAATTATTTAAGCAGGGCCGGCTCCAACACGAAGGTGGTTTCATACCCAAGCCAGATTATATGGCAGGAAAGAAATACTGCAGTTTCCACAATATGACTAACCATTATACTAAGGACTGTGTCAAGCTCAAGGACCAGATCCAGACCTGGATTAACGATCAACTCATGGTGATGGACGTCCCAAAGGAACCTACTTGGACGGAGACTCGACCATTCCCGGACGTGAATATGGTTACTCTGATTCCTCATGAAGGTTGCGAGCTAGAACCTGGTCAACAGGGTTCTAGATTCCAGACCTATACTTATAATGCGAATAAGGCAGTGGAAATCTGGCGAACCCTAAGACAAAAGGGAATGGTTGCTCCTGATTGCGTGCTGGAGCAACACGAACAAGATGAAACAAGCGGATCCTATTGTTCTTTCCACCATTCACATGATCACAGTACGTCTGCGTGCATCGGATTGAAAGATCAAATCCAGGAATGGTTGAATGACGGGGTCCTCCAATTTGATAATGTCACGATGGCGGCACTCCAACACTTTTGGGTAAATGCCATCGATCATGACAAACCCAAAAACACTTTGCGAACGGACAAGCAAGCAGATCCGCCAGCGGAAGAAGAGATGATAACAATTCCTAGAGCTCAGCTATGCCTCAATTGTAAGATTAATTGTCGGATAACTCTTACCCATGAAGAGTTGATGAAGGCACTTGAGGAAGCGAAAGCGGAGGCTCTCGCGACGGCTAAGCGGCATCATCCATGGTCGGAACGCTCTAGGTATGATGATCCCAAGCGGATGAAGTATCATCACCAGGAGAGGGCAGCTTTGGCTACTCCAACAAGGTCCCGGCAAGATCCTGGACCTTCAGGAACTAAACAAATTGTAGAAGCACCTACCCCTCCAACTAGGAATGTCCAAAAACGGTATGGCAAGGCGAGAAGGACTTTAGAAGCTTTGAACAAGGGAAAGGTGACTCCCGACGAGCTCTCCATGCCTGTGGAGCACATTCGCGACGCTTATAAGCGTTATAAGTCTAAGACTTACATAGATTCTCGCCGGGTACGGAAAGAGGAGAAATCGCCTACTCGAAGGCAAAATGTCCATGAGCGGATTGCGCATCCCACAGCCGCGGATGGTGCACCTCAGAAAACCCCTCGCAGGAAGCTGGCATTCTCTCCAGAAAGGACACCTCTGCGACCAGCTGTGGAAGCCCCACCAAAACCTAAGTCTGTCCAGACAACTGATGACAGCACAGAGAGAACGAAATCTATCATTCTGAAGTGGCAGCCTAAAGGGATGACAGCTGTTTCTACATCAACAGGCACTAAGGTTCTTGACACGCAGCCAGCAACTCAAGGATCTAATCCAATCCTTAGCGGGGTATCTGCTAAGGCAATTCCAGCTTCTTCAAATCCGAAGGTTATAAGCCAACAAGCTGACCAGCCCTTTCCTCAGTTCGTGGCTCAGCAATTAAAAACCGATTTTGCTGTGAAGCAAGCGGGAGCAGCTCTTATGACTTCTCAACCTAAGGCGCCTACGAGCTCTTCAGGGGTTGATAGAGACATGCCGGATGCGGATGATGAGATGCTGGATGACGAAGAAGGTTTTACAGACGGGGATGAGCCAATTCTGGACTGTAATATGGTTTTCATATTATCTTCTAGTTATGCCTTATCTAAGCCAATCCCTACTGCGTATTTCATACAAGAGGAGGCAGCGGACAAGCCGGTCTGCCTTATTCCAGCTTCAGATGAGGAAGACGTCCCCGCCAATGTAGATCTGAATTCCTCACCCAATGACCCTGAGAGGGTCGCAGATCTGGATGGTTCGCGCATGGCTTTTACTAAGTCCACGTTTACGATGACTCAACATCTCAAACCTCTTTATGTCACAGCAGAGGTAGAGGGTGTTCCGGTGAACAGGATACTCGTCGATAACGGCGCAGCGGTGAGTGTTATTACGCTTAGTACCGTGGAACGACTTCAGATTCCTGCAGACAAGATCCAGAATTCTTCCATTAAGGTTAGAGGGTTCGCCGGCGCTGTGGCCTAAACGAATGGCTTTCTTGTGCTACGGGTTAAGCTCGGTCCCTCTAACGCTTGTCAGGGTCTTTTCGTAACGGAAACTACTGTCCCATATTCAATGATTTTGGGACGCGATTGGATCCATAAAACATACTCGGTCCCGTCTTCGCTACATCAGGAGATGCTTATGTGGGATCCGGCTTCTGATAAAACAGTTTTAATCAAGGCGGACGAACGCCCCTTTTCCATAGCTACCAATACTTTGGAATCGGATTATTACTACAGCACTATGCGTCCTCTTGTGATTGATGGGGTTGATAGTAAGGGTCGTCCGCTAGGGGTGACCTCTACTGACTTAACACGGTGGGGATTAGCTCAGGCTCAGGCAGACTGTTCTCGGCCTGTCTCCATCGATTTCCAACCAATTGTCAGCATGATTGACAATTTGACAGCTGAGGAGACAGACGCTACAATCTCTTTGCTACAACGACTAGCAATGTTTAGAGCCGAGCAGCTAGCCTCAGATACGGTCGCTCTTGTTGAGTGTATCGATGAGGACGACATCATCACTACCGAAGAGATAGAAGCCATTCCGCCAGCGCCAGCCGCTTTAGACGACACTCCACCTAAAGTACGTGACCCGGTAGAGAGGATTAATCTTGGAACACCTGAAGAACCTTTGGAGGTTGGGATAAGTCAGCAGCTGGAACCGAAACTGAAGCAGCAGTTAATCGAGTTACTGCGCGAATTCAAAGATTGCTTCGCGGAAAAATATCAGGATATGCCTGGATTGTCCAAGGAATTGTTATGTCATCGCTTACCTATCAAGGAGGGCGCCAGACCTGTGAGACAAGAGCAGAGGCGAATGAACGCCGAAACTGCTATAGCAGTCAAGAAGGAGGTTCAGAACATGGTGGATGCAGGAATCATCCGCCCAGCCCAATACACACAGTGGCTGGCGAATGTGGTCCCTGTTAAGAAAAAGAACGGCAAAATAAGGGTCTGTGTTGATTACAGGGATCTCAATGCTGCTTCACCGAAGGATATATACCCTATGCCCATTGCAGATCTTTTGGTTGATGCAGTGGCGGGGCACGAGATGTTATCATTTATGGACGGCACGGCTGGTTATCACCAAATACCAATTTACGAGCCGGATATTCACAAGACTGCGTTTCGCTGCCCAGGCTTTGCCGGAGCCTTTGAATATCTTAGCATGCCATTTGGCCTGACCAATGCGGGGGCTACATATCAGCGTGCTATGAACTTAATCTTCCATGACATCCTCGGAGTCATTTTGGAAGTTTACATAGATGACGTGGTGGTTAAGTCTAAATCTAGGTTAGACCATATTGACCATCTACGTGGTGTGTTCACAAGGATGAGGAAGCATCAGCTCAAGATGAATCCAGCAAAATGCATCTTTGGGGTTCGTGCTGGTGATTTCCTTGGCTTCGTGGTACACGAAAGGGGCATTGAGGTGGCAGGAGACAAAGCACAAGCTGTTTTAGACGCCCCAGCACCTAGAAATAAGAAGGAGCTTCAAAGCTTGCTGGGCAAAATCAATTTTCTCCGACGCTTCATATCCAACTCAGCTGGAAAGATTGCTCCTTTCTCTCCCTTATTGAAGCTCAAGAAGGATGAGCGCTTTGTCTGGGGACCTGAGCATCAAGCGGCGTTCGATAAGATCAAGGAATATTTGGCCAGTCCGCCAGTATTGCGACCGCCAAAGCCAGGTATCCCACTCAAGTTATACATCTCTGCATCTGCTAATTCTATTGCTGGACTTTTAGCTCAGGATGAAACTACTACAGAGGGTAAGAAGATCGAATTTGCGGTTTCTTATCTCAGCAGAACCCTGTTGGATGCAGAGACAAGGTACTCTCCTATCGAGCGCCTATGTCTGGCACTATACTTTGCTGCGACCAAGCTTCGTCACTACATGCTTTCCTTTACTACCATTGTGGTGGCTCAAACGGACTTGGTCAAATATATGCTTACTCGACCTATCTTAAGAGGTAGGATCGGTAAGTGGGTCTTGGCTCTCTCTGAATTCTCCTTGCAGTATGCACCACTCAAGGCGATGACGGTCAAGCAGTTACAGATTTCCTACTTCATCATCCTGTAGACGAATCGGTTGAGGATCCTATCCCCTTTATCAACATGGTTGGGACGGTGCCATGGATCCTATACTTTGATGGAAGTAGCACCAACTCTTTAGCGGGCGCAGGAATTTGCATCCAGAGTCCATCCGGGACAAGTCACTCCTATTCCTTTCAGCTGGAGTGGACGTGCACAAACAACCAGGCTGAATATGAAGCACTTATTATTGGTCTGGAACTTCTACTGGATATGGACGCTAAAGAGATTGAAGTATATGGTGATTCTCTACTAGTCATCAAGCAGCTGTTGGGTGATTACAAATGCGTATCTTTTCACCTAATACATTATTGGGAACGAGCATCAGAGTTACTGGATCAATTTGCAGATGTGGTGCTCGATTACGTTCCTCGTGAGAAGAATTTTGCAGCCAACGAGTTAGCACAGCTCGCCACTGGCATAACACTTGCCAACGGCGTCAAGGAACGAATCCTGAAAGTAGAACGCAGGACGTTGCCATCTTTCGCTGCACGACGGGAGCAACGAGGTGATTGGTTGGTTGCTACCTTGGACACCTTTGACATTGACTGGCGGCAACCAATCATTAAATATTTACAGGACCCTTCTGCCCCATCTGACAGGCGAACTCGGTACTTAGCGACTAATTATCTACTCAAGGGAGACGAATTACTTCGCCGGGGTGAGGAAGGCGTGGACCTTAGGTGTGTCTTCGGTGTGGAGGCCAAGAGGCTCATGCGCGAAGTCCATTTAGGAGTATGTGGTTCGCATCAAAGTGGATCAAAGATGAGGTGGCTACTTCGCCGCTATGGTTACTTCTGGCCATCTATTCTTAAAGACTGCATCAGCTTTGCCCAAGGCTGTACTGATTGCCAGATTCATGGACCGGTTCAACGGATTCCTAATATCCCAATGCAGCCTATCATCAAACCTTGGCCAGCTCGAGGTTGGGCACTTGACTTCGTTGGGGAAATCCATCCGAACTCTTCTCTCCAACATAAATACTTGCTGATCGGCACAGACTTCTTCACCAAATGGGTGGAGGCCATCCCTGTTCGAAATTGTGATGCAGCAACGGTCATTCGCTTTATATTTCAGAATATCATCTGCCGTTATGGCATTCCTGAATGTATTGTGGCGGACAGGGGGGCAGCGTTCATGGCAGAGAGTACGCAGACGTTCATCCATGATTACGGCATTCAGTTTTTGCACTCTTCGTCGTACTACGCTCAATCGAATGGCCAGGCTGAAGCCAGCAACAAGGTTATTATTTCTATTATTAAGAAGATGCTGGCAGATAATCCCCGGACCTGGCACACGGAGTTAGACAATACTCTTTGGGCGTATCGTACGTCCAAACGAACTCCTACAGGCACTACTCCTTATGCCTTGATGTTCGGCCATGATGCTGTTCTTCCTTTGGAAATCAATGTTCGCTCCCTCCGAGTTCGCGAGCAGCATCAATTAATCGGCGATGACTACGTTCAGGCGATGTTCCAGGAGCATGAAGACCTCGACGAGCAGCGACTAGATGCTTTACAGAACATAGTCTTGGAGAAGAAGAAGGTCGCCAGAGCTTACGACAAAAGGACTAAGGGTAAGTCTTACGGTGAAGGCGATCTGGTATGGAAGGCTATGCTTCCTTTTGGCGAACGAGATACTGGACGTGGTAAGTGGTCTCGCAAATGGGAGGGTCCCTTTGTCATTGATCGGATTGTTGGCAAAGGTGCTTATCAACTCAGAGATTTGGATGGTGATATCCATCATAACCCCATCAATGGACGCCATCTTAAGAAGTACTTCCCCAGCGTTTGGGAATTTGAAGAACCACTCGCTACGGTCGAGACCGGGGGGGGGCAAACTTCAACTTAACAGGCTTTAGTAATACACTCTGCCTTAGTCCCCTTGGCTTTGGCAGCATGCTTCGCCTCAGCCTAAGGTTGCTAAGGGGGCAATACAAGGGATACTCTTCATAGAAGACTTGGCGTTTCAGACCACCAGTGGTTCGGCTCGCCAACGAGTTACAAGAATCTTTTAGTATGAATCTGTTTAAAGGTTCATTTGTTTTTTATTCCGCTTTATCTTTACCGTGAATCTGTGTAAGATTCATTTGTTTTGTATTTCGCTTCTTTTACTTTGAATCTGTTTAAGATTCATTAGTTGATAACTTTTGTTTCGAATCTGTTCAAAGGTTCGAGCACTTAGTTTGATTGAGAATCAAGGTTTATGGTTTTCAACGATTTTCATATTTATTAATTCGTGTTCATTCGATACGGAAAGCAGCAAATTTTTGAAGTTTTTTGGCAAAAGTTAATACGATATAAAATTTGTATTGATTCTATTTCAAGAATGACTTTGCGGTCAAGAGCTTTACAAGTACAAAATTACATAAAATCCTATACTTCTAAACTTCTTGAACGAGAGAGAGAAGAGGATCTGTTTCACAGATTCTTTTGGAGGCGGATGTGTATCGTTCCTCCTCCAATCTCCTGCTCCCATCCTCATCGCTTTCACTATCCCGTAAGATTCTTCATCCACCAATACCTTTCGTTGGAACCTTACCTCAAAGGGAAGGCCTTGTGGATTGAAAGAAGAGCTAAGGGATGAGGATGTTGATGCCAGCCGACCGCCACTTTCTAACCCCTACAGGATTCTGAAAGATCTCAGAAGGAAAGTGACAGTCATGCTGGCGGATTCGTTTTAACCCGCTATCTACTATTATACCCCGGAGAACAATAGAAGAACTCCTGCTTTTGGAGATTCTATCCATATTCCATGTCTTCCAGGGGGCATAATACCAGATTATGCGACTTAGAACATGATTAATACCAGACTATGCGACTCAAGGTGTTTTGACAAACATCTCCATAGGATCTGGAGGAAAAGACTCAGGAAGCCATAGAGGCTTAGTAGAGAAACCAAAGACTAAGACAGACATGTTGAACGATAAGCAGAAGATGAGTTTTGGTTTTGACGCTAAGGGCTTCATTTTATAGCGAGTAGCAAGTGAAATCTAACGGCTGGGATTAATTAGGGTTTCACATCATCAGTCACGTCGAAATAATGAAGAAGTTTATGATCTTCAACCGCTCACGAGCACGGGGAATTACAAGCTTTGAATGTCAGTTTGACTGTTGACCGTATCTTGGAAATTGACAGTTGCAGATAAAGACTAATTAAGGCTATGATAAACGGGCCAGTTAGCTTGGGCCGCCCGTATGGGCTGTTTTTGTTGAAAACTTATCCAATATTATCAAAAATGGATACAAAACAAAGCCCAAGTTACTCAGGGGGCATAGAAGAGAATTCAAATATCTGAAGGCCTAGTCTAGCGAGCTTCGCCTTCATGCGTTGGAGGTCAGACTTGGAATTCAGTGTGCTTTTCTGACTTTGCTCGGATTCGCCCTTAAGCTTGGCGAGCTGGGTCCTTCGTTCAGACGCTGCAGCCAGGCGACCTTGCTGTCTCTCTTCCACCAGAGCTATCTTCCGGTCAATGTATTCCCTTTCTTGTCTCAGGCGCTTGAGTTCTGCTTCATCCTCTTGTTCCACAGAATGTATCAGCGAGGAGTAGGATTTCACGGCTTGAGACAGGAGCAAACCTTTTTCCTTGGCGGTAGCTTCCTGTCTGGGAATCTCATTCGCCTTGTCTTGAAAGGTAGCGAGGAGGCCAGGGAAGATGTCCAGAATTTCCTTCAGCTTACTTTGAGCCTCGGCAGGCAAGGTCTGAAGCTGATTTTCCACAGTCTGCAGCGCACTGTGGATCTTCTCACGCACTTCTGCATTTGTGAGATCTTCTTGGTAAAGTCGGCCAAAAAGGTCCCAGACTTCTTGCAGTTCAGCTCCATCTTGGTGAAGGATTGGTGGCTGCAGTAGCGGATCATCGCTCAGTGATGGGAGGACCTGAGAGCTAGCAGCGATGGTTTGAGGAGACTGGGGGGCAGGAGGGCCTTTTTCTTGGACATCTGGCCGGGGGCAGAACAGGATTAGGCTCTGCTCGCCAGTACTCTCAGGCTGGACCGGAGTTTCTGTTGCCTGTGAAAGAATGCAGGTGTAAGATGAGTTAACATAATAACAATCTAAAACTGAATGGATTAAGGGTTGTTAGAAGGGTACCTCTATTTCAGAAGAGGTATCTGCTGTGACCCCAAGTATGGGATTGTTGGCCTCAACAGGTTCGCCTTGAGGTGAAGCTGGGGGCATGTCCTGGTAGAGGCTGGCGTCTACATCTGGGTTTTCCTCCAGATATTCCTCTAAGGACACCCCGATCTCTTCTGGTCCAGGGAGTGGATTTGGGGATGCCATCCTTGGCAAGCTTGCCACAGTGGTTGGTGCTACTGAGGCGCTGTCGGATGAGGTTCCCTCCATGGCTTTCTCTGAGGAGAGGACTGAACTGGTCAGTGGAGTATGGGAAGCTGAGAGTGGAGCAGCGGCCAGGGGGGTGCAGATTGTACCTGTTTCAGCAGGAAGCCAGTTTAGCGGAGTTGCATCAATAGGGAGTTTTCGTCTATGATAATCAAGGCGGATTGTATATTCTCGCCAGGCAGATGAAACTTCGTCCCAAGTCTCTGGAACTCTTATTCTAGGGTCAGGATTACCCGAAGGTGAACTAGTGGAGCTGGAGGACTCACCAGAGGAAATTTCGATTGGTTTTGGCATGGTGGGAGTGGTGTTAGAGGTTGTCCCTCCCCTCCGTCTTAAGCTAAGTCCATGTGGAAGAAAATTCGCCAACTGCGTTAGGTTTATAATCTGTTCCAAAATAAGTTGGCGGATGACAGATATTCGAGCAGTCTGGTAAACTTACTGGCATATTATCATCATCTTCTTCATCTTCTTCTTCTTCTTCTTCGACCACCGGAGGAGGCGATTTCACTCTTCTCTTGCTCCTGGTTGCTGTTGAAGGAGTCGCAAGGGCTTTCCTTTTCCTGTCAGCAGGAAGCACTTTCTTTGAAACAATCTGCAACATAAAAATCAGTTAGTGGTTTTTCTAATACTTATCCAAAGTCAGGGTAAGTTATAACATGGCGAGTTGCTACCTGAGTTTCTTCAGTTGGCAATTCAGGATGCAAAGGACCCCCATCGAGCGCCACCTTGTCATTATCAGTAAGACAATCGCGGTGTCTTCTGAATACCTTGCCAAAGTAGTAGACGGATCCTTCCTTTATCTGGAAGTCCTTCCCACGAAGCCGGTGCCACCAATTGTCATATTCAGCAGTGGCTGCTTGGGAGATCATCAGCTCTATGCATTCGTCTGGAGTTGGAAAGGTGGCTGGACAAAGGCAGGAGGAGCTTGGAACATTGGGAGTCACGGGAGTACTCTTGCTTGGTCGCCAGGCTGAGAAGATGTTGCAGCTTTGGATTAGCGGATAGGGGGCATGTTGCGTAAAGCCGAATTGGCGAGCAAACAGATGTGGGGCGTACACCTCTGAGCCTTCACTACCTCTGTTTGAGGTCAAAAGCGGAAGATCTGCCATTGATATGTATTGAAGGAAGAGGTCTTTCCCTGCCTTGCTTTGGTCCGCTGAGGGGAGGAAGCCGGTCTTCAAAGCCTGAGGGTGCTTGCGAGTGAGCAGCATTTGAGCCTCGGAATAGAAGCCGGGCGCATCTGTCTGGAAGATGATATCGAAGCACGCAGCGTAGCCTTGCCCATACATTGGTTCTTGACCAACATATGCTGCGCCTGCGATTCTGTTCTCACCAATGTCTCTTGGCTCTGCGGCGAGTCCTGGAAAATACATATTCGCCCAAATATCTAAGATCCAGAGTGGGCCGGGCACAGTGAGGTTGAAAGGATTCATGGTGAGGGTGTGCAGTCCCCGGTATAGGTGAGCTAGAACTATCTGCCCAAGGCCTACCTCTTGGTGGGCATAAATAATCTCCGCCATCCTTCTGTAGGTTTTGGACATCTTGGCGGCGGTTGAGCAGAAGATAAACTTGTTCAGCCAAAAGTCAAGGAAGCAGATTCCTCCAATGTCGTCATTCCTATGACTGAATTCAGTCATCCAGGCTTGATAGCTGTAGGAGCCAGTGATGGACATGACAGAGGATGGAAACCGGTCTTGGGTGTAATCATCCGCGTCGAAGGGTTTATTACTCAGAGGAAATCCTAGCCCAGCATATAAGTCTAGGAGACTAACGCTAGCTTGACCAAAGCGGAAGTCAAATGTGTTGGATGATGAGTTCCAGAAGCTTACTAGGGGCAAGAAAACACATCGATTTCCACCTTTCTGATTTAAGCTGAAACAGAGCTCCAGAACCTCTGTTATTCCGGCACGGTTCCATCTCAGGGCGTCTAGCTGTTGCCTGGCTTTGTACCATCTAATCATCTCTGAGGTGGGTAGTGGCTAGCAACCAGTGGTGATGGGAGTCTCGAAGTGACTCGAACATTTCTGAAGGGTGATGTCCTGATCGCGAAAGGCTATAGGAGGCGGACGACACCAATCCACAATCGAAGATATGCCTTCGGTGGTGACTTCTCGTTGCTTTGGACCCAGTCCGGCACGATTGTAATCATCGCGTGAAATTAATGAGGTGCAGCAGGGACTTCCGATTTCGAAGATGGCCCTTTGAATTCTTTCTTTGCCGCGAATCGCTTCGGTGTGTTTGATTTCTAATGCCATGACGATTGGTTTGGGGTTTCGGATTGGTATTCTCACGTTCTCGGGTTGTGGCTTTATAGAATCTGAAAAGGGGTCTGTTGATTTCTGAATCGATATGATCTGAAGCGGTTAGGGTTTATTGAACAGTCGTTTGAGCTCAGTTTGGTAAAGTTACATCGGTTAGAGGGAACGACATATTTCTTCAGATTTTTAAACAAATCCGCGTGGGCTTTTTCAACCTTCTTCGATTTCAATGGGCTTTTAATCTTGAAGGCTGGGGGGCAATGTTTGGGCCTAAATTAACATTTATCCGATAATCTGGGCCGAAGCCCGTAGGGTCACTGTTTCTGCCTAAACCCGGGGGTCTAGTAGATACAGAACAATAAAGATAGAATATGAACACAAGGGTTTATAGTGATTCACCGTGCCATCGGAGGGCACGGCTACGTCCACTTGGAATTCACTATAGCCGGCTAATAAGCCATCGGTGGTGGTTACATGCCTAGAGTAGCAAGTATCCAAGATCCTTAATACTAAGGGGGAAGCCTCCTATTTATAGAGAAGGAAGGCTTCCTCCTACACCATGTTTCCAATGTGGGACAGAAGCCCACATTACTATACATTTCCCTACCCACGAAGCTACTTCGGGAGCCCGGTGCCACGCCCTCCGGGTGCGGCACCGGTGATCTCTGACATTGTGAATATAGCCGGGGTTGCGGTCTACCCGCCGGATGCCGGAACTAGGACCCATGACACCGGTTGCACGGTCCACGAGGTCGCCGAACATGCTTGGCGGTGTACCATATATGCACTGTCAACAAGTCCCTCAAGTTCCCGAGTAAGGGTGCAATCTTACTTGGGGACTTGATCATCTTGCGCCTCCAAGCATAGGCGGTGACCGAGTCACCCCTACTACCCCCAGTCCCTCAGTCCCCCAGTGAGATTGGGCCCTTCTCGAGGTGTGCGAATGTCGAGTCCCCCAGGCTCGGGCTGGAGATGTGACTTGGCCGGGAGTGCTGGGGTGCCGGGAGAGACGAGGCCGGGCGAGATGAGGTGGTGGGTTGCCAGGGGGGATCCGGGTTTGACCGGTTCCGACGCGCTGAAGCCTGATCGGGGAGTGTTGGCGGAGCCGCTGCTGAACAGGACTGGACCGACTGAATCCGGGGTGACCCGCCGGAGGGGGTGACCCGCCGGATAGGACTGGTATGGCCGAGCGAGACGCCACCGGACGGATCGGAGAGCACGGCGATGCCTTCCGGGCGAGGCGCCACCGGACGGATCGGAAAGCTGGCGATCAGGTCCGGGCGCTTCGGCACCGGACGGATCGGAGAGCTGGCGATCTCGTCCGGGCGAGACGCCACCGGACGGATCGGAGAGCTGGCGATCAGGTCCGGGCGCTTCGGCACCGGACGGATCGGAGAGCTGGCGATCCCGTCCGGGCGAGACGCCACCGGACGGATCGGAAAGCTGGCGATCAGGTCCGGGCGCTTCGGCACCGGACAGATCGGAGAGCTGGCGATCAGGTCCGGGCGAGAAGCCACCGGACGGATTGGAAAGCACGGCGATTCCGTCCGGGCGAGACGCCACCGGACGGATCGGAGAGCACGGCGATGCCGTCCGGGCGAGGCGCCACCGGACGGATCGGAAAGCTGGCGATCAGGTCCGGGCGCTTCGGCACCGGACGGATCGGAGAGCTGGCGATCCCGTCCGGGCGAGACGCCACCGGACGGATCGGAAAGCTGGCGATCAGGTCCGGGCGCTTCGGTACCGGACGGAACGGAGAGCTGGCGATCAGGTCCGGGCGCTTCGGCACTGGATGGATCGGAGAGCTGGCGATCCCGTCCGGGCGAGACGCCACCGGACGGATCGGAAAGCACGGCGATTCCGTCCGGGCGAGACGCCACCGGACGGATCGGAGAGCACGGCGATGCCGTCCGGGCGAGGCGCCACCGGACGGATCGGAAAGCTGGCGATCAGGTCCGGGCGCTTCGGCACCGGACGGATCGGAGAGCTGGCGATCTGGTCCGGGCGCTTCGACACCGGACGGATCGGAGAGCTGGCGATCCCGTCCGGGCGAGACGCCACCGGACGGATCGGAGAGCTGGCGATCCCGTCCGGGCGAGAAGCCACCGGACGGATCGGAGAGCTGGCGATCTGGTCCGGGCGCTTCGGCACCGGACGGATCGGAGAGTTGGCGATCCCGTCCGGGCGAGACGCCACCGGACGGATCAGAAAGCTGGGATCGGCGAAAGAACTTGCAGACTGGACCTCGCCCGGGCGTTCTGCCATATCAGAACGAGGCGGAGTTCAAGGGGGCTCGACGGGCGTCCTGCCATATCGAAACGAGTCCCGGATGAACTTGCAGACTGTACCTCGCCCGGGCGTTCTGCCATATCGGAACGAGGCCCTCAGCGAAATGCAGCGAAGAGCAAGGCGATTCCGTCCGGGCATTCCGCCATCGGACGGATCTACCGTAGATCAATGCATTGATGCGATGCATAATGATATGAGCAGCATGGGATGATGATGTGAGGACTCGACCGCTATGGAGACGAGTCCCATTTTGCTAGGCTGCGGGGAGACTGCCCCGGTGTTGCGGGCTGTTTTTAAAGCGCCGGTAAACACTTGCTAGTTCTTCTCAGCTTGTGTTGAATAAGCGATGAGGTAAATGTGCAGGTTTGTTAGCCTGCGGGGAGACTTGTTCTGTGTTAGAGATACAATCTGCCCGGTGGGATGGTGTAGAGATAACGAGTCTCCCCCATGTGTTCCCAAAGGTATCGCAGTTCAGTGCGATGCAGGGTTTTTATCCTGCTGGACAGTATCGCGGTTCAGTGCGACGCAGGGTTTTTATCCTGCTGGACAAGAGTACATGTGTTAGATGTAAACTCGCCCGGTTTATAAACCCCATGCGTTTGCCATGGAGGCGGGCGGACTCGACGGGCGACATGCCATATCGAAACGAGTCCCCCTGTGAAAAGCCTTGGGTCCGGGTGATTATGTTTCCGGAAAGTACTCTCGAGCTGGTTGGACATGACGGAACCGATGGGCTGGACCTCGCACGGGCGACATGCCATATCGAAACGAGTCCCCCAGGTGAGATGTAACTGGGTGGACCTCGACCGGGTGTTCTGCCATATCGAGACGAGGTCTACCGTAACGTGATGCATTGATGCGATGCATTGGAATGCGTGCACCGTAGTGCCATGCATTGTAATGCGATGCATTGGAATGCGTGCACCGTAGTGCCATGCATTGAAATGCGATGCATAATGGTATGAGCAGCACTAATAAGCGCATAATGACATGCGTGCAATGATGCATACTGATATGCGATGCATTGCAATGTTGAGATGATCAATCGATGCATAATGATATGAGCAGCACTGATATCACATGTCTAATTATCAATATTTCCCAACAGATTATGCACAGGTGAAGCACGCGTTGAGTAATAATAGATAAGTTAGAATACTTATCTTCGGAGAAAAGCCGCCGGGTGTTGGAATAGCATGCGAGAATGATTCCCGAGTTGCCCGGTGAATGCCTACGGGTGTATAGAGCATCCTGATCTTGCTGCTTGGAGCAGTGGGTGTCCAGAGTAGATGCTTGGGTGCCAATAGAAGACTGCTGCAGCCAAATCTGCTGGAATCCGGCCCAAGATGCTGAAACCCTGGCGCAGCCCAAGCTGCTGCAATGGAAACAGGCTCGGCCCGTCTTGCATGGGATCATGCAGTTTGACTCTTCATGCAGCTTTGAATTTATGATTTTCCCGCCATTTTTCTTTCTCTTCCGCTTCTCTCTTTTCTTTCTTGTTTCTTGCTCGGCCGGCGCATCTCTCAGCCGGGGACTCTCGTCCGGGCCTTCCCGTCCGGTGATGAAGACCACCGCATCGCTCCGCCCGGGAGGAGGGAGGCTCTCCGTGCCGGTCCTAGAAAGGAGTGCCGTACCGGAGGAGGTCATTCGGCCGGGGTTTGAGGAAACTGCACCGCACCGGAGACGTCGCACCGGAGGAGGTCATTCGGCTGGGGTTTGAGGAAACCGCACCGCACCGGAGACGTCGCACCGGAGGAGGGAGGCGAGCCGCACCGGAGGAGGGAGGCGCTCCCGTCAGCGGGCCCGGAAGCAGTGCCACCGGCGTGGGTAACCGGAGAGGAGAATCGGGGAGGCACGGTGCCGGGCTCGGGGGCGATCTGTTGACCGGGCGTGACTTGGTTGACCCGGTTGACCTGGGCTGGGCTCCCAGCTGGTTGACCTGCTTGACCGGGCTCTGCTGACCCAAGATGCCCCTGCTGACCCGCCTAGAGCTGGGCAGGTTCATGCTGGGCTGGGCAGCATGTCTGCTGGTCAGGCTGAGCAAGAGTGGCGGCCAGCTCCGGGCAGTAGCTTGCCGGCAGAGCAACACAGCCTTTTGTAAGTGTTCCCACAGACGGCGCCAATTGTTTCTGCCTAAACCCGGGGGTCTAGTAGATACAGAACAATAAAGATAGAATATGAACACAAGAGTTTATAGTGGTTCACCGTGCCATCGGAGGGCACGGCTACGTCCACTTGGAATTCACTATAGCCGGCTAATAAGCCATCGGTGGTGGTTACATGCCTAGAGTAGCAAGTATCCAAGATCCTTAATACTAAGGGGGAAGCCTCCTATTTATAGAGAAGGAAGGCTTCCTCCTACACCATGTTTCCAATGTGGGACAGAAGCCCACATTACTATACATTTCCCTACCCACGAAGCTACTTCGGGAGCCCGGTGCCACGCCCTCCGGGTGCGGCACCGGTGATCTCTGACATTGGGAATATAGCCGGGGTTGCGGTCTACCCGCCGGATGCCGGAACTAGGACCCATGACACCGGTTGCACGGTCCACGAGGTCGCCGAACATGCTTGGCGGTGTACCATATATGCACTGTCAACAGTCACCCATTGGCGGGTAATCCAATTACATTTAATCAGTTTCCGGTTAGGAAAAGGTTTGCAATCTTTCTTCAAGTCTGATTTGGAGTTGATTTAGGGTTATGCAATCCTATTTGATATCAGAATCCATATACTTGTTACATATGTATTTGGGGTTTTGAGATCACTATATAAAGAACTCTAGGATAACGTAAAAAGGGTTCTCAACCATACAACTACAAGCTTTTGCCCTGCAAATCTTGCAAGCCTCTCTGGAGCACTCTCTCTCGCGAACTGCCTTCCACCAACTGCAATCGACACTCTTCCAACCTAGCCGCAAACCTACGCCCACCACATCGGTCGCCGTACACCTGCCGTTGTTGTCGAAAGTGACTTGCGTTCTTGTTGAAGCATCGTTGAGACATATCGAGTCTTGTCGTCACAACTTGTGACAAATCGAGTCGTTACCCCGGTAACAGTCTTTCCCAATCTACCTAAGGTTGGACGAATACCATTCGCGGTTTTGATAGTTAGCTCTGCTTTGCATCCCAGGATAGAAGTAAGATATCTCAATCTACCGAAAGGTTGAGGAAAAATCCTAGTAATCTTTTATTTAGGTCTTGTTTGAGCCCTTACGCCGGTTTGTCAACGCCCGCGTACAGTTGTTTGATCAAGAAGTCAGGTAACAGGGAGCAGACGAACACGTTCGCCAGAGTCATCCGCTCGCCAAGGGTGATTCATTCGCCAGACGTCGTCCGCCACCAAGGTTGTACCTAACCCAAAGGTACTGGCACGCTCGCACAAGGACTGAAGCTTACGTCCGCCACCCCCACGTGTTGATAGTTCGACAGGAGTAAAATCTGACGCGAACATAGGAGTTCCCTTCTCCGATCAAGATCACTGGTGTTCGAAGAAGAAGGGAAGATACTAATTCAAATTCTAGGAAGCTCTCCGAGCATTGTTTGGAGATGGTGTCTCTTGAACTCGGACTAGAAGACCTAGGATTCATGATCGAGAAAGATGACTAGCTGGGTATTGCCTGGAAATCACTGAAGAAGAGGGGTAGGTCTCGTGACAGTCGAAACAAGAAAACAAAAGCTCAGACATGCAATGATACTATAGCCTATTAGCCTCTGCATCAGGGACTTTTGGGATGGAGGAATGACAGAAACCTTGTTTTGTGGATGTCGGAGGCAGTGATACAGTTGGAGGAGGAGAGGAAGAGCAGACTGTGCAAGAGCATGAGGAGAAAGCCAGCGGCAACACTGATAGCGAGTAATTGCTTTGTCCCAAGAAAAGATCCCTTCATTTGTCTAGTTGGGAATCAACTTCAATTACATCAGAAAGATACATCGCTCTGGTCCACATGCCTCATGGTGTAGTTGAAGCCCAGAGTTTTTCATATGAAGGTTCATTTTTCTTATACAAGTAAAGAAACAACCGCAACGAAAAACCACGTACACAACCCCTGCCCAACTGATCTAAATGAAACGTTGGAAACACAGAGACAAGGAGACGAGAAAACTAGATAGAAGGATGCATCTTATCATATGTCCAAGCTAAACCAGATATGAAAGTCATTTGCTTTTTAGGTTTGGTGTCTGCTTTGTTTTTAGACAATTTTTTCGTTTAGCTTTGTCTCTATTTATTCGTTTTTTCATTGGAGTCGAGTCAAACTCAAAATGTCAGAGCTTTATCTCCATGCCTGATCTAACAATATTTGGTCATAATAGCTCTTTTCCAATGAAATAAAATTTCCTTTCTTTAAAAAAAAAATTAATTAGAATGTAATACAAATACACTTTATAATATAACATATTTAAAATCTTAAAATATAATTTAAAGTTAATATTTAGAATTAATGGAAAACAGATTAATGTCACATAGTTGAATATAAAAGATTTTAGAGAGTTAAATCCCCAGTATTAGCACTTTAGGACGGAGATGGTCTTAATAGGTTGTCCATCTTTTTCTTTTAAATAAAAAATCCTACAAAATTATTTATTTATTTATGGGAAAATTTTACTAATAGTGCACCAACTAAAGCTCACTGATAATTTCCATATATCAAGTCCTAAAATGAACATTTTGGTAGATGACATTTAAACCGCAACCTACTATATAGACAGGTCGCTAACACTCTCGTTAACTCTAACATTTCCAGAGCATAATTTGGTACTCTTACACCCTGCCTCTAGAAAACAGAGTTCATCTCTCTCTCTCCACGTACCCAAAGTCCCAAGCATATAAAGCTCGACAACCCCGGCGACCACCGTATCTCCTCCACTTTCCAAATTCACACAATCACCTAATTCAACCCACTTCTAATCCTACCCACCACAACCTGTTTTGCAATTCCAGAAGCTTGGCACCCATTCCTAAGCCTTCTTCTTTCCTTTGGACTTGCTTCCTGCAAATTCAAATTGCATAAGAGGTTCGTATGACAATGGTACTGGCATTAGATTCCAATTCTAAGCAAAAGAGTTTCGAATTGGAATTGGTCTACATTCAGATAGAGAAAGAATCGCAGAGATGAAGGCGAGGAGAGAGAAGTTGGGTGGGAATTTCTCGCCTCCGTCTCTTGAATTCTCAGCAGTGGGTGGGTTCCGAGTCCTTCGATTAGCTGACAAAAATGTTCAATCTATTGGGTTTATATATAGCAAAGATGTGGATGGTTTGAATTGCAGAGGTGATCAGAATATGGAGGGGGAAAGAGAGATCACCACCAAGCACAGATCTTTTGATGTAGACAAAATAAGAGTATAAGAGTTGGCTGGACTTTGACATGGCGATGAGGGAGTGAGGGTTTTGGTGGGAGTATTTAGAAGGTGGATTAAATGTTGTCATATGGTGGTCGGTCATAGTAAAAGAGTTTTTTGTTTTTTTGTTTTAGGAGAGAAAGGTTGAGTCTGTCTACAACGACGTGAGAGAGGGAGAAGACAGAGACTGAGACAATCAATGTACTATATTACCCGTTGACAACATATGGATTAACGGTGTGATTTACGTCATGTATGTATATATAGTAGGCCATGCTTGTAAGTTTATGTACTAAAAACTCATGTTTTGAAACTTCATGTACATAAATTCTCAGTGACCCTAAGTTCTTGTATTATTCCTAAAATTTCCCCTTTAATTATTGGTACATAGTATTGTATATAAAATTTTGATTTGAAATATTGTTATGGTTGTCGAATGTTAATTGATATCAAATTTTTATTGTAATACAATAAATTTTAAGGTTTAATTTGGTATTGAGTTTTGGGGTAAATAATCACTTATAATTATCATTATGGGTTAATTATGTATTTAGTAAGTTTTTTATAATGTGCTTATTTATAATATTTAGTTGAAAAAACCACGATTTTAAAAAACGCGCAGGTGAGATGTTACTTCTAAGTAAATTCTTTATAACACAGCACAACACACGAGATCTTAAGGCAGCGGGAGGGTATGTAACGGCCATTCTGGTTTGAGGTTATACAAGTTCTTCTTGTTTTGATAATACTTATAATATCATTGTATTCGACTCACTCGATTGAGTCATATTTTTATTTATTTATAAAGTTCTTTCTTTGATTAAAAAAAAAACGCACGAGAGTTTAAAATGATTATTTATAAGACTAAAAAAAAAATTAAGTACTAATTTGAAGCACATATAAAATATATATTTTATTCCACTGAAAAGAGTATGATAATTCATATAAATATAGTAGTTGGATATTCTAAGAACAAATAACAAGTCCACTGTAGCACAACACAATTTGGCATGCTTATGACAAACCCGGATTCGATTCCCGACAGTGGCAAATTTTTTTTGCTACTTTATGTTTTTTTTCCAAACCATAGTGTATGATCGAACTGGTTTTGAAACATCATGTGATATAGTACTTGCTTTTCGTTAAATGAACACAAAGCTAAAAGAGTTCATTAATACGTACTATGCCACTAGCTAATTACACACAAGTCAAAGGAAGAGTCTGAATGAACAATTACAATTGTTACAAAAACAAGCAATAATTACTGTCTAAGCCACAATCTAAACTCAGGATTAAATTACACTGCAATCCCATCAGCATTCCCAGCAAGAGAATCTTGAGCAGGGAACACCACATTGTCATATAGAAGACCAGCAACTGCAGCACCAATCAAAGGTCCTACCCAGTAAACCGCTTGGTTCTTGAAGGTACCAGCAATGACGGCAGACCCAAATGCACAAGCCGGATTCATGGATGCGCCGGAGAATGGTCCGGTTGCCAGGACGTTTGCCCCAGCCATGAACCCGATTGCTAAAGGCCCCATAGCCCCCAATGCACCATGTCTTGGATCACCAGCAGCATAAACAGTGTAGACTAGACCAAATGTTAGAACACCCTCCAAAACTGAGGCTCCAAATCCTGTCATTTCTTCTGTAATTGCATAGGTTGGAAGATGCTGCATGGTAAAGAAAACAAAACAGTTTTGAATAAATAAAAAATTAAAAACCAAACTATAAGAACGTACAAATACATCATTTGCAGTATTAAGACCCAAAACTATACAATCAAAATGAAGTACCTGTCCAACAACAGTGACTCTTAAGAGAAGGCAAGCCATGACAGCAGCCACCATTTGGCAAATCCAGTAGACGAGGGCAATGGGAACACTAATGTGACCTCCAACAGCCATGGCAAAGGTGACGGCCGGATTTACATGGCCGCCGGAGGTGGAGGCCGAAATGTACACGGCGGAGGACAGTGCAAAGGCATTGGTGATGGCAACCAAGACCAGACTGGCTGGGTCTGATACAGCATCTGGCATCAACTTTCCTGTCACATCAACAAGATCAAAGTGTAAGAAGTAAATAAACCAACTTATAAATACTGTGATAATCTAACTTGCCAAGAACTAATTAACTTCATATTCTCATTAATGCTTGTACTGTAACAGAGTAACAGACACCCGAGTATCTTATAGAATTTAATGAGAGAGTAATTTGGTCAAAGAACGCATAAAATTAAGGGCTCCTTCCCGAATAAACCCTAGCAATGAAGGAAAGACAGGGTTAACTACTTACTGGAGGACATCATAGAACCCACAACAGCGAAGACAAAGAAGAAGGTAGAGATGAACTCTGCAAGATAAGATCGGAGAGCATTGGGAGTGATTACTTGTTGGAATCGAGCGGCCAGAGCAATCCGAGCCATGTTAGGCCAAATAAGATGAAAGGTCAAATATGATGGTAAGATTGAAACTGGATCAAGAGGGAATAAGAACGATGAGCAGTGAAGGCAGGAAGTTACTGATCAATGTGTATCGTTTAGGGTAAATAGAGAGAGGGGAAGTTATATATTGAACCAAGTGGTGCAATCCTTTTGGCGAAGGGATCTGAAGGTTATGCAATTCGAAATGAAAAGTTAACCGCCAAGGCCAACGTGGTCATTTATATGTAAGATTGGGAGGGGACATGGGTGGTTACAGTTAATGAATACTAGTGTTGTAATATGTTGTATTTTCTGCCAACTTCTAATTTCTGAATTATTCCAAAAAAAAAAAAAAAACACATACACACACTCCTAATTTCTAAACAGTAATTAAGTTCAAGTCTTCCCTTAAAAAAACCAAAGGTTCAATAGAAGTGCAAGGCATTAGCCATTTCAAAAAGATTAGCTTAAAAACTGAAGCATGAATTGTGTTGTTTAATTAGTTTCCAATTAGCATGAATAATATCTTTGTTTGCAGACAAACGTCATTGGAAATGAATTGGAAACTCGCTGTTCGAGCCTCCTGTGCAGCAGAAGGAACATTGAGGATGAATTGAAGAAACTACGGAAATTCTTGTATGCACGGCCGTGTAGATACACGACACAATCTTAGGCATTTAAAATATTTTATACGTAGAACCCACTATGTATCTATGCTTCAGTGATACTCGTATTACAACCTTTTCAGACGCTAGCTAAAGAAGATTGATGTCAAATTTGAGTTGGCCGATACTGAGAAACTTGATGCATATCTCAGTTGAACCCGCGTGGTTTCTTGACAGATTACTTATTATACATTTGTAGTTTCACAGTTTTACTAGCTAAAGATATTTGGAGATCTCGACAGTTGAGCGGTGTACGCCACACGTTCAGCTGGATCGGATTGGCTGGACTTGATGAGGCTAGCTAGCTAGGAGAAAACCAATAATTGCTGAAGACTCAAATTAATTTTATATACTGGATATTGAACAAGGCTTTGGATTGCCCAATCAAAATGGGGTGGTGAAGAATTCTCCACGGACCGGGTAGGCTTAGAGGATCAGAGAACCAGAAAGAGCTCCCCGTGAAGAGGGTGGTTCGTACATTAATGGAGGGTGAAACTGCTATTGTTGTGGCTGATCGATTTACGTGCTACTTGAGGGTGATGAGGCGTCTGCTTTGATAAGTTGATAGTTAATTTCCAGTGCCCTTTCCATTGTTTTCATTTCAAGTAATAATACCAAAAACCATGAAAGAAACTTCATTTCCTCAAGGGTTTGCAAGGACGTGATCAGCATACAGAAACAAACCTTGTCAAATTATACCACCTTAACAATGCTGCAATATCAAACATGGAGAAAGAGGAACTAGCTAGCAAGCACAAAGCAGTAGTCAACTGGCAGAGAGAATTCTTTCACAATTTACCACCCAAAAAAAAAAACAAAATACCCAATCGGTGACATCATGGTTTAATCATGATGAACTTGCATAGTTGCATTGCAGATATTTCTTGAATGTCGCAAGCATTTGATCTATATAAACATATATAGACAGATAAACAAGTGGACAACAGCTCGCTGCGCGCCTCTCATAAACAGATAAACTGATAACAATCGAAGCCTCTCTCTCTCTTTCTCAGATAAATCGATCGATCGAAAAGTTCCTACAAGGGCGCAGAATGCTGAGGCTTCTTCTAATTTGAAGCCCGCGATTATGATGGTGGTTAACCAATCTTTGTATGCTGCGCTGAACACACTGTATAAATTTGTTGTAGTAACAGGGATAAACTTAAATGTGTTCGTTGCCTACCGACTGATGTTTTCAGTGGCCTTTATGGTTCCGCTGGCTCTAATACTCGAAAGGTACGTAACATGTTTGTCCAATTCTTCATTTTCACTTGACTTGATAACAAACTTCTTTATCGATCAGGAACTCAAGGCCAAGACTTTCTTGGGTTGTGCTGTTTCAAGCTTTTCTTTGCGGGCTACTTGGGTAAGTACGTATTTCGTAACCAGCAAAACAAAATAGTAAGAACACTTTGATATCCAAATGTAGATTCTAATTTAAAATTTCATTGTGATTGTGGCAGGGCTGCTCTGACACAAAACTTATATATTCTGAGTCTAGCCCTAACATCACCCACATATATTGCGGCCATCTTTAATCTCACCCCTGCCACTACCTTCGTGGTTGCTCTATGTTTTCGGTACATATATGCATTTTATGGGACTGAGATCGTTCTCAAGTCTCGTTTGGACATGTTAGTAAACATCTTATTTTTACAATTCGATTAATTTTGTTGGGATGGATCGATATGATCAGGCAGGAGAAGTTGAGCATGCGATGTTCTAGGATAGCCAAAATTGTTGGGACTGTAGTTGGAATAGGAGGAGCAATGCTTTTTATTTTCTACCGGGGACCTGTATTTTCTACTTGGTCCACTCATATTAGCCTTCTCCGGCAATATCACAACACTAGAAGCGTCCCATCCTCGAGCCACATGAGCAATCCTGCCTTGGGCTGCCTGGCAGGCTTTGGCAGCAGCTTGTGCATCTCACTATGGCTCATAATTGAGTTTGGTTTTCTTTGTTCAGCTGCCACAAATAATGCACAGGATCTTCTAAGCACTTGTATTATTTGTGTCTTTGGAAATATATGATCGCATGGATTTCAATTTGATGCAGGTGAAGATGATGAGCAAGAGCTACCCCTGTCCATAATCGAGCAGGGCTTTGATGTCCATCATGTGATCCATCCAGTGCGTTATTTTTGCACTTTGTGTCGAGAGAGATTGGAGCCAATGGAGGATGGGTTGGGATATTAGGTTGTGGACGGCTGCACCAGTACTAGGGATGTTCTTTTCGAATTAGAAGAAGCGCGCATCATGATCGATTCTGCACCAGTACTAGGGATGTCTTTTCGAGAGAGAGAGAGAGAGAGAGAGAGAGAGAGATTAAGGCTTTGAATCGTTTGATAATCAGGTTATGAGATGCAGCGAGCTGTTATATATACACATTAGGTTGTGGACGGCTGCATATTCGGTATAGTATTTACTTGGAAGCTAGCAAATTATCTAGTGTAGCCAATACATTGACGCTCATCTATACTATTATTAACAAAAGAGGTTTTGTTAGCCAAAACAGATGTGAAATAACATAACTACTCTTAGAGCATAGGTTAAATTAAAATAAACTTTAATCTGTAAAAGATATTACTGTAAATAATAAAATATTAAATTGAATTAAAAAAGAAAAGGAAAAAATCTCTAACTACTTCTCATCCCACTATCTACGGATATAACCACCCACATCCTGCAGATAACTTCCCATACTTCATATATTTTTCTTATCATAATTTTTTTTTATAAATTAAATCTACACACACATGCATCGTATGCATGTGTTGGCAAAGGCTAGTATGGTTTAAGTTAACATTTTAAGTTGTTGTACACTTTGTGCTTGTGCGTTATGCAGGAAATCGTGATTTCTGGAGTTTCAGTGGTTATACAATCGTGGCGTGTACAAAAGCGAGGGCCACTTTTTGTGTCAATTTTTGCTCCACTTGCCCTATTGATGGTAGCCCTTGCTAGTTCCTTATTGTTAGGGGAAACAAAAATCCTTGTTGTTAGGGGAAAATTTTTGTTTCCCTGTTGAGTTTGTCAATAATGAGTGTATTTTGGTCTATTTCTCTTCAACAGTGTATTTGGAGAAGTTCTAATTGTGTGCGGCTATACATGGTGCTGTAGGGAAAAAGCAAAGAACAACCATCATCGCTCGTACTACCCTCGTCGACTATAGTTCCCGGAAATTCCAAGGCGTAGTTGGCATTCCAGTTCCAATGAGTATTGGATGATGTGGCATTACATGTAGCTGGGACTTTCTTTTGGGGATAAATTCTAGTTTACATGGAGTTAAACGATCGATGTGTATAGTTTCCTCACTAGTAAATTAAGGCCCAGTTTGGGATTGATTCCCAAGCTGTTTTTGGGGTCAAAAGTGATTCTGGGCCTAATTTTAAGTGTTTGGTAACAACCCATAAAACTGATTTTAGAAGAATTGATTCTCTTAAAAGTGGATTTTGGAGAAACAGGGTAAGAGATGCTTTTGCAGGAATCAGTTATTTTTGTAACAAATGGTAATATTTGTTTTTTCTTAGATTGTGATATACTAATCTAATTAAATAATAATCAATCATTTACTATGGCGTTAAGAAATCTTATGTAATATTGTGGATTAACTTTATAATTATATACAAAAGAAACAATTATTTATTTTAATATCAATTTATAACAATTCATATTTTTGTCATTATACCATCCAAAACAATTTTTACTTATAACTCACCAAACACACGAAATTGCTTTTTGGTTCTCACAGCACTTTTAAAAACAGTTTACCAAACACCTCAGCTGATTCTACTCACAGCAGATTCAAAAGCAATTCTGCTCACAGCAAATTCAAAAGCAATTCTGCTCACAGCACAGCAATCCCAAACTGGACCTAAGTGGCGTAACCAAGGTTCTAAAAGGCGCTAGGCGCTAGGCGGGCGGCGACCCATAGCCTAGCGCCTGGACGGACTAGGCGGGGACTAGGCGGGGACTAGGCGATTTACATTTTTCATATTTATTTAATAAATATTAAATTTAAAAATAGTTTAATATGAATAATTTGGAAAAATTTAGCATAACATTTCTCTAAAAACAAACAACCCAACCTATAAATTTACAAACATTGCAAATAGTCTCAACTCTCAAGTCTCATTGTCTCAACAATCAACATAGCAATAGTCTAAAGTCTCAACATAGCAATTAAACACAACAATCAACATAGCAATTCAACATAGCAATTAAACATAACAATCAACATAGCAATTCAACATAGCGAAGGAGAAACTGAGAGTGATAGTAGAAGAAAATCAAGACATTGGTTTGGTTTTGAGGTTTTTTTTTTCGGGTTCAGACTGACCCGACCCGGCCCAGAGTCTAGCCCAGCGCCTCGGCCCGACCCGCCCGCCTTGACCCGCCTTGGGCGCCTTGACCCGCCTTGACCCGCCTTGACCCGCCTGGGCCCGACCCGCCCGCCTTGCCGCCTTGACCCGCCTTGGGCGCCTTGACCCGCCTTGACCCGCCTTGACCCGCCTTGACCCGCCTTGACCCGCCTTGACCCGCCTGGGCGGCTTGCCGCCTGGTGAACGCCTGCAGCATGAAATCCGGGCGGCCGAGCTCCGCCTACAGCCTAGGCGGCGCCTAGGCGGAGCTAGGCGGGGATTTTTAGAACCTTGGGCGTAACGCTTTGAAGGTTACGCTGTAGTCGACGTGGTCATTTACATGTAAGATTGGGAGGGTGTTAAAGGAAAGAAATCAATTAAGCATCTGCATTGAACTAAAGCAATTTGGAAATTTCTAATAATCAGAGGCTTAGAGACTTCTCTAAAGTAGAAAACATTTCACATCTTCTGAACGAAAGCAAACACTCATACCCTTACTTAAAAACATTCACATGCACTGTGAATTCAAATCTCACCCAAAAATACAATCAAACATGCATACCAATACCTATACAGACAAGTCGATGATGGCCTGAGTCCTGGGGCATTGTTTCCACAAGCCTAAGCTACAAATATACACAATCCAGGCATTATATATAACCACAGAAAGTGAATCAATATGCAAACAATGCCTATACCAAAGAAAGCCAATCGGCAATCTTAGTATGAACAATGATCTTTAAAGGTTACTCATGCTCAGAGATTAACAAAATCTTTTAACAGCCATAACATTCAAACCAAGAAAATCAACACTGAAATTCAAGAAATAATGACGGAAATTAAATCAATTTTAATTGTTAAGGCCGAAAATCCACTCCCACATAGTTCTCGCCCAGTTGCTTCTTCTCGGAGCCACCACTGAAACGGCGTCGTTGGCTGGACCCCGATGATCAAAGAACTCGAGAACCAGCTGGGTGAACTTGACCAAAAAATCAAGCTGACGAGTCACGACCACTCGTCGGATTCTCAATCTCAAACAATCGGACGTCTCCCTTCTCCAAAATCCTTCTCACGACCTCCACGAGCTCCTCTGCAACTCTCACTTCGCTTACCCGAATGCCTATATATATCGGCGACCAAGTGCAATCGGACCCGCCCGCTCTTGAACTCATGCAAAGCTTCGCTTACCCGAATGCCTATGCCACATAGTAAATCATCTATCATTGTGACCGTACTTTCTCTAAGCCTTTCGTTGAGACGTTATATGGTAACATCTAACACACTCATTAGTTATCTATCAGACTATCATGTATTTCATTTCCGTCTTACACTGAATTATCGAATTAAAATGTCATCGTCTCTTCAATTTATACAGCCTCTAATATCAATCCTGGATCACCGGCGGCCATTGGATTGGTGCCATAGTATTTTATTACTTTTTTTTTTTTTTTTTTTTCATTCGATAGGTCCAATACGAGTTTAGAACAGAGTCGCATGCATGCACAACTCCTTGTCCAAGTTGAATATATATGGAGAATGGATTGCCCTCAACGTACGTATTCCTTGACTCCTTGTCTCAAACAACAAAACATATTGTTCTCTACCTCTTTGATCGGGGGCTAGCTAGTACTTAGCAACAATGGATGTTAAAGCTCGGATCGATATATCATTGAGAAGGATTTGAAACTCCTTAGAAATAATCGTTAATTTCTTTAATTATTTGCAGGCTGAAGTCACTGGCAAGAAAAACTCGCTCTATGAGAACATTCAGGGTGTACTGAAGAAACGAAAGGCTCTAGAACCCAAGTCTGACAGCTTCTTATTCATCAGTAATATAAGGACTGCAATACTACGTACATCTTCAGACCGCTGAAAAAGATGTCAAGTCTGTGTTATCCCAGAGTCAGGGGCTTGAAGCAGTGGGCAACTGGTGCTCGTCCAAGGTGGACAGCGTTCTTCATAGATTGTTTGGCTGATCCATAAAAGGAATTTGAGACGCCTCCTAAATGTAATAAATTACATTATTTCTTTTTTTAATATTTCAAATAATTAAATTCAAGTGATAATAGTTTTTATGTCAAAATCAATTTGACGATTTTCGTTTACTGGCATAGGAGGTTATGATCTCGAAAAGACTCGATCGAACAGCTTTTGAGTTGTCAAGGCACCAAATTCAGTTCATAACATCACCAAATTATCGTGAATCGAAACCAAGAAAAGAACTCAAAACGCTTATATATAGATTCAACGGCTACAAAACAAATTATACAATTGCATGCCCAAGCAAGAAATGAAATACATGTCATATATGACGTCTGAATTACTAAACTAAAGGGTTTTGCATCAGATTACAACGACCAAGCTACTACTCTCTCTCTATATGTGTATATATAACAGCTCGCTGCATCTCATAACCTGATTATCAAACGATTCAAAGCCTTAATCTCTCTCTCTCTCTCTCTCTCTCTCTCTCTCTCTCTCTCTCGAAAAGACATCCCTAGTACTGGTGCAGAATCGATCATGATGCGCGCTTCTTCTAATTCGAAGCCGGTGATTATGATGCTACGTGGTTACCCAGATTTTGCATTCTGTAATGAACATAAGGTACTGGTTGAAGCAACAAAGATGAACTTGAAGATTTTCGTTGCCTACGTCATTTATGGTTCCGTTGGTTCTGATACTCGAAAGGTACATGACATCGATCTCCTATTCTCCATTTCTTCTCTAGCTATTCTCGATCTGTATCCCTCCAATTGGTATTGTAATAATCCGTAAGTACAGAGAAGGCCAAAACCTCCTAATTATGATATACACCTCCCACCTACGTACTG
The DNA here is from genome assembly GCA_963682095.1 of Potentilla sterilis. Classification (NCBI taxonomy): domain Eukaryota; kingdom Viridiplantae; phylum Streptophyta; class Magnoliopsida; order Rosales; family Rosaceae; genus Potentilla; species Potentilla sterilis. The sequence continues at coordinate 4,719,036 of OY821763.1, read as the reverse complement.
ACCTGCATACAAATTTGAGTACTGACCTGCATACAAATTTGAATGTGTTATATTGTAACGTACAGAATCGGACTATTCAACCTTCCAATTCTAACTAGATGTCCAGAAATTTTTTACCAAGTGATCATCAGTATATAATTTACAGAAGCAAACTATATCAAATTATCAATTATAAATTGTATATATACTGTCTTCAAATCCCAATAAGGAGTGAAATTATTACAAGACAGAAAAAGACGAGCTAGCAGTCCGTACCACGTACAGTTTTCTTAGCTCATTTACCTACATCAATTTCCTATAAGGAGGAAGCAAAGGCAGTAAGTCGTCGACGCTGACATCACTGTTTAATTTCCTACAATTCCTCCTCCACTGAATATTCACCACTATTTACCACGCTCAAAAAAACTTCATCATCGATGATGTCACAGTTAACTGTGTAACTTCAATGTCAAGAAGTCACAGTTTCAGTGCAACTTGAATGCCAACCTATAGCACTCTCTCTATATATGCGCTAAAACAGCTGGCTGTAATAAATCATCTCTCTATATATTCCTCTCTCCCTCCTTCTCTCTCAAAGCTCCTAAGGATGGAGAATGAAGGAGCTTCTTCTTGTTTGAAGCCAGTGATTATGATGGTTGTGACCCAGATTCTATATTCTGTGTTGAACATATTGTACAAACTGGTTGAAGTTTCAGGCATGAACTTGATTATTCTCGTCGCCTACCGACTGATGTTTTCATCTGCCGTCTTGGTTCCATTGGCTCTAATACTCGAAAGGTACATATCTATGGTATTTGTTCCCCCATTTCAGTATTTGCATGTACAATTAAGCTTATTGTTTGATACATCTCACAAACATATGTGATATACATATAATCTGGAATCAGGAAGACCAGGCCAAAACTCACTAGGGTTGTGTTGTTTGAAGCCTTTGTCCTCAGCCTATTTGGGTAAGTGTGTGACTGTGTGTACGTACTTAAGGAATTTATAATTCCTTTATCAAAAAGAATTTAAAACATAAAAGTTTTTCTTGATATCCAGATTAAGTATGATGATCGAATTGATGATTTATTTTAATTGTTGCAGGGCAACCATGGCACAGAACTTATACATAGAATGTCTAGCATTGACATCGCCGACATTTCTTGCAGCCATCTACAATCTTCTGCCGGGCATGACCTTTGTGATAGCTCTATGTTTTAGGTACATATGTATACATGTTTGCATTCAGCTCTATTATCCCTTAAGTTTCGCAACAAATGATGAAAACCATATATGTGTGTGTGATGGATGATATGATCAGGTTGGAGAAGTTGAATTTCGGATCCAAATCCTATTCTAGCATAGCCAAAATCGTGGGTACTGTTATGGGGATAGGAGGGGCAATGCTTTTTACTTTCTACCGAGGGCCTGTATTTACACTTTGGTCCACTCATATTGACCTCGTTAAGCAATATCAGAAAGGTAGTAGCGTGCCATTGTCACCCCAAAGGAGCAGTCCTGTGTGGGGATTCTTGGCTGGCCTCGGAAGCACGGTCTGCTTCGCAATATGGCTCATAGTTCAGGTCATTGACCAAATGTTACCCGAAACAAATAGCGGTCGGGATCATCTGATTAAAATTTGTATCGTCTTTGTTTGTGTATTTGGAAATATTGAAAGATTTCATTGGTATGCAGGCAAAGATGAGTCAGATATATCCATGTCCTTACTCAAGCACCGCGCTGATGTCTTGCATGGGATCTATTCAGTCCGTTATTTTTGCCATATGCATGGAGAGGGATTGGAATCAATGGAAACTTGGTTGGGATATTAGACTGTGGACAGCTGCCTACTCGGTAACAATTACTCCACTAGCTGGTTGATTATTTAGTGTATCCGATGCATCGTTACTCACGTGCTCTTTATTCACGTTGTGAACTTGTTTTAATTTGTGCGTCATGTAGGGAATTGTGGTTTCTGGGCTGGCATTGGTTATGATGTCTTGGTGTGTACAAAAGCGAGGACCGTTGTTTGTGTCAGTTTTTAATCCACTTGCGGTTTTGATGGTTGCGATTGCTAGTTCCTTGTTCTTGGAGGAAAAGTTCACCCTTGGAAGGTAAGTACTTACATATATGTGTCACCTTAGATATAGTCATTCTTCAATTTGGATCTAAATTGTGATTTGTGAACTAATATTGATCTGTGTTTGTCCTTGTTTCCTTGTTATGGTCACACAGTGTATTAGGAGGAGTTCTAATTGTGTGCGGGCTGTACATTGTGCTGTGGGGAAAAAGCAAAGATGAACCAAAAATAGCGCCCCATGCTTCTCAGACATCTATAGAAATCGTTCCATCTATTGTATGAGGTGCAACTGATTTCGAATATGTCAAAGACAAAACTGAACTGGATTATTAGAAATAGGTACAACTTTTGCTTTTGCTCTTAGAAGTCGGCAATATTATTAACAAAACAATATGGAAGATTAGAAATCAATGACCATTACGAGTACGAGTTTCGAACACAACCAAGAAAATTAATACAATGATTTCACAAAAGGGCAAACATCATATATATGAAACATATTGTCCATTGATCAGGATTCAAACACCTTTTAGAGCTTTACAATTTTAAGGCCATTGTGGCGATGTGTCTAAAATTACTTAAAGAAGCTAATAAGCTGCAAGAAATGGAAGCAATCAGCAAGCGAGGGTTGTCTTTCCCTTCTCTTCTTCATGTAGTCATCTACTGCTACCAAGTCTTGTTTGCAAATAAAATCACTAATGCCTTTCAAATCATCTTTCCCATACAGCATATCTTCAATTTCACTCATGACTTCCGTCTCACCGGAATATTCCCCATGATTATCTGTACTACTACTACTACTACTCCCAGCCGGAGAAGTTGGCCGTGGCAGCAAAGTCGATTCTTTCTCCTGTCCCCCGCCACTCCTGCTATCGGCACCATTAATAAGACATAAAGCAACTTCTCCGGCCATGAAAGCAACAGTAAATAGGTTGTCTATCTCTTGTAGCTGCGATACCAAAGTGTCGGGTTGTATATTCGGAATAGGGCTTTAATTTAAATAGAGTTGTTGTAGGATTGGAATTACAAAACTATCAGCTAGCTTGCAATATATCGGTCCATGCAAAGTGACCTTTGCCGTAACAACTTCTACGTCCAACGTTTTTGATGACATGCTCCCACAGTCACATACACTTGATTTGCTCACTCGATCGGTATACTTAGGCTAGCTCTCACAACAAGTAATTGGCGTGACAGACTCATTGATCTGATTTTCTTTGGTTTCCTTTCTGGTTAATTCTCATTTTCCACAAAGAATGTTCTAAAAGTGATGATTATACGAGATAAAATCCTAGATGAGATGGAAAGACCATAATTCAACTGTGCAGCGGGCTAGATCGACAGCATTGAGCAAAGTATAATGAGATAAAGCTTCATCAACTGGGAAAAAAAGGATGAAAAGAATAATTTCATAACTCAAAGAGGTCATTCAAACACACACTGAGAAAGCCCTTTCGATTTACGTCTCATATATATTGTTTGATGTTTTGATCAAAATGTATAGATGATACTCTTGCGTATGTGATCCAAAAATTTTACAACAATGAGGAACACAGATTAAATCCCTACAGAAATATTATAATTCTGGTAAAGTATTCCTACAATGGCTGCATTTCCATATTAGTATGCCCATTGTTTCTAGTAGAGGATGGTGCAGCAGAGTCCTGGTTGTTGTTGTCATCATCAGGCTTGTTCATCTGTTGAACTGGAGGAGGGTTGACAACGGTCATTGGCATCACAGAATTTTCGGAAAGGCGATTCTTCATCTCTCTGTGCTCCTGACACAAGGCACACCAGTGCAGGCAGCAGTGAACCAAGCAAGGGTCACAAGGGGAGTTCTGCAACCAACAACACAATTAAGAATGCTTTGGATCAAAGGAATATCTTTTCATGGAACAATTTAAGCACTGGGATCACAGAATAACTACCGCAAGATGATACTTTTTCTGCAAGGATTGCCGAACAAGACCTGTATACACTCCACACATCCACCATGCAAACAACAGACCCTCACCAATAAGAAATGAAGTTTGTGGGTCAACACCATGGAAGATTGCAGTTGCTGCTGCAACAGCCATGCCACCTTCAACGAAAATGGCATGACAAATGCACGGTGTGTTCCATGGCACATCATCTCTTAAGTTTTCAACATTACGCCCAAACTGAACACATGGGCAAAAGAGTCCCGCCAGGCCTGTGAAGGTAAAGAATGACATAGTGTTAATTCTTATAATCATTTATATGTTGCCAAGGATAATAAATATGGAAAACTACTATACATTGCAGCAAAACAGCAGTGGAACTAGAGTCTGGTTACATAAAGTAAGAGCAAGCAAGTTTATACCTGTTCAACAGAAGGCTACTGTATACCATTGAACTGGCATAGAATTAAGCGGCTGAGTTAGGCTAGCCTACCCTAATAATGTATTGTCTAGTGGCGTATAGCAAATATCATACTTCATCAAGTTTAAGGTTGAGCTCAGAGATTAACACTAATAGATATGATAATACGATTGCAAACTGCATTCCTAAACTTAACATATGGCAAGCACAAAATCCAGTTCCGAGCACTATATACTCTCGAGGAAAACCAAACAAATGTAAACTACTCGAAACTGAAAAACTCCAAACCCTATCTATCAGATTCCAAATTTCCCATATTCAACCACAGGAAATGAAAAAGCTAGTTCTCATATCAACTTACAACTGTCTCTATCTTCGGTGCAGCCGAAAATCCCAGTTGTCCAAGGCTCATCGGCCGGGGGCTGAAAGCTCTCCGGCAAAGGCTGTCCGCATTCATTACACTTCTGAACATTCAACTGCGCCACATAAAACACAGCATCAGATACACATTTGATATACAATAACATAAACCTAAGATCCCCCTGATTCTCACACGCAATCAACTTCATAAATCACAATCCAGCATTCAATCCTACATAATCCACATCCAATTCGTCACACTCATCCCTGATCTATATAGACAACTCACCTAATTTTATCACCAATTTCAAGATCCATGAAAATCTAATAAAATCGATTTTCTCTCTAGTTAAATTGTTTTTAAATGCTAATTCCTGTATAATCCGTCTTCTAATCAGCTCAATTAGCACAACATTACACTAAACAAATGCCATAACCTCAAAATTCGCATCTAATTCATTTCAGAAAATTGAAAAGAGCAATTCTAGAAAGATCGAGAGAGAGAGAGAGAGAAGGTACCTGAGGAACATCGATGGGCTGGTTGAGCTCGCCGGGCTTAATGTCCTCCTGAAGCGGTGCCTGATCCTTCGTCAGCTTCACATAGCGAGAGTGGCCGCTGCCGTCCGCCATCGGAAATGCAGCGAATCTAGGAAATGAGATCGGAGAATTACGAGAAGTCAACTCTAGGGTTTGGGGTCTCTGACTTTCTCTGTCTTTGGGTTTTCTTCAGAGCTAAGATCAACTCCTTCTCTCTCGCAGTCTTTGCTCTAGACTCTAGTCTAATCCTCTCTCTCTCTCTCTTTCGGTTTCAGATTTATATTTTGGATGACGGTTTATTTACAGGTGGACCACTTATATTGCGTTTTCTCTTGGTAATTTCCGTAGTTACATACGACATGGCGTATTGATTAGGTTCGGCAATTTACATACGACATACCGTAATGATTTATATATGTCTTGAAGTTTGATAGCTTTCACCTGTGCGATGTGGGAAGACGAGTATTTTCTACAGCAGAGAAAAGATGCCACAAACAGTGCGTCTCTTTATGTGCGTTTGATTTCCATTCTTTGGTTAATGAACTTTTTTCTTTGTTTCTTTATGAAAAACACCAAATTAATGGAGGAAATCAGAAGCATGGAAATTAATACAAGTATTAAATGTTGAAGTTGCCCATCTTTGTGATCATACATTGGGTAAACAGCTTGGAAATTAACAAATACTGTAACAGCAGGGAAGTCTAAATTGCATATAGTACTTATAGACATTAGTTTTTACAGTAGCAAAGTCTCATCTGGATAAGATGCATCCATACCTCAGCTTTGAATACAACACACTAAGCAATTTCATGGTTACATCAATTGCAGCATGTTTGCGTTTTCAAAGCTCAGCTAGCTTGGTTTTAATCGGCCATGGTAGAAATCTTATGAGGGCCAGTTTCTATACCAGCCAGACCAAGCAGAGACCAATCCACTGATACCAAGAGTGACAGTGTGGTTGCAAAATGGATTAGGCTCGATATCAGCAAGTGCAATAAGTAAGTCTGCAACATTAGCTGCTACAGCCATTAGCCGCATCACTCTATCACTTCTAATCTTTCTTAAGCTCTCATTCTTTTTCTCAATGCACTTGTCCTCAGAACTCATAACCTTCCTCTCTTCCACAAGCCCTTCCTTTAGCGCGATAAAATCAGATACAATGAAGAAAATGTACCCAAAAGACTCACCAAATGCGGAAATGAAGCTCATCCTTCTAGCCAAATAAGGGTCCAAAGTACCAATTTTTGACAACCAAAGAAAATGGTCAAAGAAGAAGTATACCATCTCACCAGCATTAGCAAGAACAGCCAAGAACCGAAGAGTAGGCGTCGAACCAGGGCTCCGCCTCATTGCATTGAATCCGGTGAGAAACCTTCCGGTTCGAAAAGCCTTTCGGCTAAGGCCAGACGAAACCTCCCACTGCTTGAACCTCTCAGCCATCTTCGGGTTAGTGGACTCAACATGCCAGTGCACAAGCTTGGAGACATATTGAAACGTCTTGACAAGCTTGTCTATGCCATCTCTCTTTGCTAGGAAGATCACTAGCTTGTCTACTGAGTCATTCATGGTTGAGTTGAGCAGAGGGTTTAGGTTGGATTACTTGGATTACTTGAAGAAACAAAACTAAGGAGCACCACAAAAGCTTTGAGGATTTTGGATATGATGATCCATGATACCATATATACTTGTGGTTGGACCTTGTCACGCTCCTTGCTACCAGTAGTTTCTGTGCCATCTGTTTTTATATGTGTATTTTTCAACACTAGGCATTCTTGTCTCTAGCAGACTTGTAGCTTAGGTGAATTAATACCGTCCCAAATTGTCCCACATCACAAGTGAAAGGAGAATAGATACGTCTCACTCCTATAAATCCAAGCAACTATACACAAATTTTTAAACTCCTGTCGTGGGGCAATAAGACAGAGCCGCATGATCAAGCCATGATTCAAGGCCGTTCATTGCCTGATTATGCGGTTCAGCCTTATTCCTTCAAGCTATCGAATAGGATAGGGTCACTCCTTCATAAGGGTCGCCCTGGAAATCTAGTTAAGAAAATATTCTGAGTTCTAAATGTTGATGGAATTATCTTACTCGCGAGTTACGACTATAGTCCCTTTTACAATTGTTGGGAAAGACCTCATTTACTCGTAGTTCACATATTGTATTTCGATACGAGGTCGAATCACGCAGATCAAACATGCATATGCAATTTTTTTATGATTAAATTATAGGGAGGCAATTTGCCAATTTAAGCTTTAGGGTTTGAAGATGCACCATTCACTTTTGAAAAAAATGGATATAGTTGTTGTCATAAGAAGAGTGCCATGAGCAACCTGATAAATGTGTATTGAAGAGATTACAGACCATCACTCAGAAATTGGCTCCTGTTTCTAACCGTGGAATTTCATTTCCATTAGGCGATTATTTTACCCTGCACAAAGATTTCCTTGTTATGAGAACTATAAAAGCAATACACTATTAAGTCTACACATTATAACGGGCAGTTACCTCCATTCTCCAATACCATTTCACATCTACTATCAAATGGCTTTGGAAAACAAACATCTGTGGAAAGTCCCTCCAGACACCAAATTGTGATCCAGAACTTGAACTCCAAAGCTACCTAATTAACATGATATGGAACTTCACAGATTTATCATTCATTTGACCTATTCGTCCATCTGCCTATAACTGAAAACAATGCTTGAAATAGCTTACGCTTCATGATTAGAAATCCATGTCCTCAGAGGCGGTAAGCAGAGAACACAGTCGTGAGTTTTAAAATTGGAAAGCTAGAAGAGGAGATAGAGGACCAAACCAAGTGTTTCTAGCATGTATAAACCATACAAAACCAAACCAAATGTTTCTAGCATGTATAAAGAATCCCCAAGTACCTTAAACAGGAGGCAAATCATCACATTGCAGGATTGGCATCTTCCATTTCCGCCCCAATTAAACCATACCAATTGAGCAGCATTTGCATTACAGTGGTTAAATTTCAAAACCAAAAAGAAGATGGAGGAATCAGCTAAGGATTCGTGATGGAGAGAATATAGGATATTATGTATATATGTTACCTCAACAATGATTAAATAGCTTTTCCTCTTCCCAGCTGCTGTGTCAATCATGCATACAATTTGGCTCTGAAGTCTTAGTATGTGATAACACAGAGTAGCAACTTACCCATCAAAAAAGGATTTGAGACTGAAAACAATTCCTTCAGAAATTTCATACAAAAACAAGAAAAATTACCTCATCCCACGTCAAATAAATTATGAATGAGTTACAGCAGTAAATAATACCTACCTCAACCCTTTTCTCCGCTAATAATATTGATGAAACGGAGTTGATATAGTCTCAACAAAAGCTGTGAGATAGCAAAGAAACGTTTCACCCATGATGACAATTTAGTTTAAAACTCCAAATGCACATGTTCATCATAAACCTTAGAGATATGAAAATCTACCTCAATAAATTTGAAAGCTCAGACATCTATCTACACAACTCATTAATAGGGGCGAACTGGACTCCTAGGTGACCTCCTGTGGGAATGTCGAACAGGGGAACGTGACCGGCTTCGATTATGATACCTATCCCTGCCTCCATCTCTTCCATTCCTGGACCTCCAATCCACCCCTCTTCCACCATCCCGACCACCTCTACCATTCCACTCTCTTGACCTTTCACGATCCAAGTCACGTTCTCGATATCTGTCACGATCACGATACCTGTCCCTATCACTTGAACCACTTCTCCTTCTACTGTCATTTTCCTTCTCCTGCTGTTTCCTCCGTTCTTCTGCTTCTTTCTCCCTTGCTAACTTTTCTTCTTCCCTTGCTTTCTCCTTAGCTGCCTGAAAAATGAAATTCATGTCCTTCAGCAGAGAAAGAAATAAACTCCTTTTCTTTTTAAGTTCATTACTCCATTATTCAAGAGACTCACCTTGTACTCAGCAATAAAATCCCGGACCATGCCATAACCAATATGCTGCTTCCCAGTGACATGAGATTGAGTCCTCTCTAAAGCATCATTGGCCACAAGAAATGAACCACAGATCTCACAGAGTGCCATTTTTTTCTCCTGTGGAACCATTAGTGCTTGAGCATTTGGGGGCTGTAGAGCCAAGACTGTCTTCTCAACATTAAGCACATCCACCTACCAAAGGGATAAAAACAATGAGAACTCAAATATACCCGATTATTACATGGTAATAACTGTACAACAGACAACTAAGCAGAAAGGTACTTGTATGGCATGGATTCTAACAAACATGCAAGCAAAGATATACACTTTCTGGAAAACTATTTGCAATACAAAACCACATGATGCTTAAAGGAAAACGCAGGCACTAAAAAGAGCACCTTTCTCATCAAAGCTTCAGCTTCATCCACCTTCCCAGAGGCACCAAGTTCCTCCGCTTGTTCCAATAAGTTCTTTATTTTTTCCTCCAGAACCGATAACTGTTCGGACTTTTCAGCTGACAGAGGAGGTTGTGGTGGAGGTTCCACCTCCTGAGAAAGGCGTTCTCGCCCACGCTTAACTCTTCTGTCCAGATCCATCACCTGCAATGAAAGTAGAATATGACAAACAATCACACAAAAAGTCGGAGAAAAAAAAAGACCAATAGCAGAACAGCTGGCTCACCAATTTCTCACAAAACTGAGCAAGATCAGCTTCAAACCTCGGCACATATGCAGCATGCCTTGGAGAGTTCTCAAAGCTAAAATGAATCAACAAGAGAAAAAAAAAACATTAAAGCTGGAATGTGAAATCCCAAACCAAGAAAAAAGAGAAGTAGAGCCGTAAAGAAATCAATGGAGTAGAAGGACATGGTGCCTTGAACTGTAACTAAAGAACTGCAAACAATTAAGTTTATGAATTTATCGACTGAACTATTAGATTACTTCTGATCATTAATAAATCTTCTATCATTTATTTTCTGAAAACCCATCTAGATACTCCACCTCAGTTTGTGCAAAGAATCCATATATCCACATACCATACTCGTGTAAGAGATGAGAAAAAGAGATAAGCAACTCATAACCAAATACTCGTGTTTAACTGGTAGGGAGAGCATAATTTAACAAACATAATATGACACATCCCTGCACCTATCCAGTACATTAAGTATTTAGTAAAGAACTGAATAAACTCTTCTTTGAATCTCGGTATTTGAAGCATTTACCAAACTGTGGCAACATAAATACATCACTGCCTTACGATTGTATTTCATCTAAATGCACACGAAATTAAACATCCGAAATGCACGAAAAAGCTCAAAAAAACCATCTATAAAGCATAAATCTAAACACTAAGAACTGATCATCAGCTAACTACTCACCTTTCTTTCAGCTTGGAGTCATGTATTCTCGGACACGCCCCTGAATCAAAATCAATCGTCAGTAAAACCAAAATCAAGCTCAAAAAAGTGAAATTGAACAAGAATATTAAATCGACAACGCACCTAAATCACTTCGGGTGTTAACAAACAGATCATGAGGGCAAAACCGAACCATATAAGCTCCGCAAACCTCCTTAGAGTCCCAAGTGATCTCCTTATACCCTTTTCTCTCTTCCTCCGTCAAATTCCGAGCTGAATTACACCACAAAAACCAGTCAAACAGCTCAAATCGAACCAAAATCGACAAATTCAATAAACTAAAAACCAAAATTGAAAAAAAAAAACAATATCGAATTGCGGAGATAATTAGGGTTTGGTGGAGGTACCTGCGCCCATGAGTTCGTCGAGAAGAGCTCGCTGAGCATCCATGGCTAATCGGAGTGAGGAGGATTTGAAATTGAATTGAAAACGATGCGGTTCTGATTAGTTTTAGGTGCGATGGTTTAAGGGAGCCCACCTTAGGGTTTGCTCAAGATGAGTAGAGAAGGGTCTGAGAGAGACACAGAAACGGTGATGGCGGTAATTGTGGCAGGTAGTCTGGGGGGCTCGAGGTAAGTTTGGGATTGGTTGCTTATATAGCTGGGAGTTTTTTACTGCGGATTGTGTTCAGTTTTAGCTTTTACTTGCGGTAACGTTTTACTTTTATTAAAGTAATTTTGGACCTTTTGGTTGTTTACTACTATACAAAGTTGCATAACTCAAGTTTAGAACCTCTTAAAGCTATTGGTTCCATGATTCTTTTGTCTAATGAATAATATGGTGATTTAAAAAGGGAAAATTTCTGATATGTAGGAACCAAATAAAGTCTAATTTGATAAGAGAAGTATGGCAAAACGTGTGTTTTATGTATTTCTAAAAAAAATAAAAATGAATTCTCTGATAACCAAACGATGTTTCATAAGAGAAACTCAACAAACTTTCTAATTTGATTAAAACTGGAAGCAATTTAGGTATTCGCCCTCCATCCCGAGGGTTCGAGCTGAAGACTTCATAGTACCAAGAGAGCCTATGCATCGCATGACCTGATGCAGGCCAGTAGTTTTCACTAGACCAACCCTATAGAGTGAATATGCTCACTCTTCATATTTGCCTGGCTTAATAAAGTTGGACACTCTTGGACATTTTGGGTCAATCTATATATGATTCGAAGTGTCAAACTACCAAATGAGTGCTCTTTTAGTGACTATATTAAACGTGATTGTTGATAAATGTATAATAAATTAATTTAGTTTATTTGTTAAAAAAGAATATTTTGTTGCTACCACACAATTGTGTGCATACTAATAGGAGGTTAGTTTATGATTGTTTTCTTATAAAGTACAAGCTGGTTGTTCATTGTTTATAAGTTTGTGGAAAAATTGAGCTTCAACTAGATTCGTAACGAGTAGCATTTGTTTCCCGAAACTCGTATTTAAGAAAAGAAACATATCTTGATTAGCTTCTTGTATATCAAAACAAAACATGTACATGTAGTGTTGTGAAAAGCACATATATATGGTTTGCAAACAAACTGTTGCAATGGAATCGAATAAACATGAGCTCTCAAAACCAAGTTTATGACGGTAATTAAGTAGTGAGAGACCGGACACAACTAAACAATTACAGTATGCCTTATCGATCAGACTCGATGATAATTCGAGCAGTTGTCTTCACTTGCTCCAGTTTTACTTGGACAAGTTTCATATCAATATCTGGATCGATTTCAAATGGATGCATGTCCCTCAAAATGCTTTAGCCGTTGAACGGTTGAACCTTCAATGTGAGAGTCCATATATGTCAAAAATTCAGTTACATTTTTGGTTTAGAAGTTTTAAATACAAGATGAGCTGGAGCTGCTGCTGCATCAGTGGCCTCCTTCTTTAACATCTCTTTCCAAATAGTATAATACAGCAAAATGTTAACAAATTGGAATGCTTATGGATTAACATGACCTTTTGTATACTAATTTACTGAGCAATTCAAAATATTGCTGCCAGACGAATCAAAATTTCAATGGCAAGAAGACAGATTGTTTAATACACGTATTGCATAGCTTTCTACCTACACTATCGATACAAAGGAAGGGAGGACTAATCTATAACCACACGACGCATCTTACAAATAAGGTTTGCAGTAGGAAGATCAAGCTGATTTCCCGCTTCTGATTTGATAAGATCTCTCAGCTGATCTCTTGGGGTAGAAAGACAGGTATGGAATGTGGATAGGACAGGAGGAATTGGCATTGACAGAGCAGAAAGTACATTGCTGAGATACTCTATGTCGACTGATAACTGTTGCGCTCCCCGGTCTGTAATGTACTGAATCCCTCGCAGCTGCTCCATGTAAAGAGCAGTGGCGCCCTCTGCAACCTGCATTTACATAGAAGCAGTATTGTAAAAACCAAAGCAAAGGGTAACGATGTAAACAAAAAGTGCAGTTGCGCTATTAATAAAGAATCTAGGACTTGGGAGATTTGAACCTTGAACATCCATTCTGTTGCGAAAAACTGCGCTTCCTCATTGTTGGCGTCACTATTTGCAATGCCCTCTGCGAGTGGCTCCAGCTGCTGGGGTAATGTAAGAAGGTATTCACCTACATTAGTCACGTAGGACTGAGGGGAAGCACTGAAGGTTGGGAGACGGTAAGCACTCTGTTCTTCAACTGAGGACCATACTGGCAATCTGGAAACATCACTTAGGCGTTGCCGCACTTTAGAAATGAGAACATCATATACAAGTTCATTAACGGTATCAGCAAATGCTGCAACTCTCTGAGATGCAAGTGGAAGTGCATGAAACCGGGGATCTTTAGACTGCATAACAAAAAGAAACGTTATATATTACAGAAGAGAGAAGAACAAGATTTAAAAAGTCTAAAATGTTAATCATACCTGACTTAAAAGGTTGAAGAGTTTCCGAGCCTTCTCAGGAACATCAATAAGCCGAACAGCTGCAACATCCAAGGCAGCTCTTCCTCCCAAAGATGGTTCCCCATTTCCATCATCACTAGCAGCATGTGACAGGTTTTGGTCTGCACTTGAACCAAAAACTGAAAGAGAAAGAGCTGTGCTCAACCTAGCCAGTGTAGCTCTTAGGGAAGCTTCAAAAACTGAGGACCTGCTAGTTAAACAATCTGCAACTGTAAGGATTTGCAAAGCGCCTTGCACAATGGACCACTCCTCCTCATTTGAAATCGAGTCACTTCTCCGTGAACTTTGGCCATCCTTCTTATCCAATCCCATCTCCCTCCTTGAGCCAACACCATCACCAGCATGATCCACTCCACAGACAACTCTTAATGATTTCAGGGTTTCTTGTAAGGTGGAGATATAAAGCAACATTATGTCATCAACTGCAATAATTAGCTCATCTGCTTCGGAACCTCCAGTGAAGCTGATGCATCTCTCAACGGCTGCTTCAAGCAGAACAATAACTTGTGGAATGGATTCCTCCATTCTGCGAACTGTTTCACTAAGTTCGATTCCCTGAGCTCCCACGCCACGCGTAACAGCTCCTCTTAGATCCACCCCAGCAATCTCAGCAGAAAGTATAGCACGCTCCATCTGCCCATACCTAGATCACATGTTTCAGCATTGATTAATTAATAGAAGATAGCATAGCTTTTGTCAAACACTAGCCAGTGATAAAGATGACAGGATATTAACCCATATAATCACAAAGAAGGGAATTCACTGCTGACAACGATTCACTAGATGCAAAAAATAAAATAAAATAATGCACCGAAGAAATGTCAACCAGCTTCTCTTGTACATAAGCCGGTACTCTTAACACAAAAGCCGACTGCCAGACCCAGATGGCCACTCAAAAACAAGGATCTTCCTTACCTCTTCTTAAACGATTCATAGGGTAAATACACCGACTTTAGTGTATCCATCAAAACACGAAGATCAGATTCTGAAAACAAGTGCTGAATGTTCCTTGCAAAGGTCTGGGTCATATTGTGTAACTCAATCAGAGCCTCCAGATGCTTCGTCTGGATCTTAATACCCTTTGGCATATCACCAGAGAGAATATCTAATATACCTGAAGTTATAAATACAGAGTTTGAGTTATGATAATCAAGACTGAATCTTTATCCAAGTTTGAGATCATACTGTCAACCCCCTAGTTATATCATCGTAATCCATCCAGTAAAAATGAAGGATCCAAAAATGAACCACCATGTTTCAACAGAAAAGATGGTAAACAGGACTGTATGGAAATGAGATTCCAAGTTTCATCATTTCAATAGAAGAGAATATCAACCACTGGAGGTCTCTGATCATACATGTAAAAAAGGCTCCAGATAATAAAGAAAATGTTACCTTTTCCCAGTGATTTTGTTTCTGGAACAACATCACCCGTTGCAAGGTTGATGCGTGAAACAAAACTAGCCCCTACAGCTACCATCGTCTCAATTAGCAGCTTCGGGACAAGGGATTTATAATCCTCCGGAAAGGCGACCATGCACCTGCGGAAAACAGTTGAAGATAATCATACTAGACAATATGCCTCATCACTAGGTTTTTTTTTTTATTGCAAAACCAATGAAAGAACACAAGGAAACACAGGTTGCAATAAAAACAAGATGTATCCAGTTTCTCAAAATTTTGAGCATAAGAATGCATTGAAATTAGATGAAAATAAATTTCAAACATAATAAAGAACAAACTAAAAACAGCTCGTTCAGAACTATGGAAAACAATAAAAACTTATGATCCGACCCCAGCTTTTCTATTCCTAACAGCATTTGACAACCAATGGAAAGGTCAAAAACTACTTTTACACTGGCAGACATGTGAAATACTGAAGTTTCAATTAGAACACATATCTGTAAGTTGATCAGTACAAACTTCATCAAATCTATGATGTGAAGACACAGTTTGTATCCCTGAAGAAAAGGAAACACTGACAACATTAAATGTGTGAATCAAAGGTTGAAAATAATACCATTTCCATTCTTGCTCAAGATATAGCAGCAATTCATCGTAGAAATTCGGTAGCCAAGTGGAAAATAGAATACCCGAAGCAGCTGATTGAAACTCATTACTAGTCTTATCAGTTGCAAGCATATTAGATGGCGGTTGTTTTGAGTCAAAGTCTTGCCAGAGTTGCTTTATTGGCTTGAGATGAACTTTCGTATAATGTAGCTCCATGGACTTGAACCTCCCAATCCGAATTAGAATTCCACGCAAATCTCGAGCAACGTCAACCTGCAAACAAATACACATATTGAATGATCCTAACAGGCCATATATAACAGGAACCAGGGAAATTGTCTAACCACAAAGTTACGAATTATAACCTTGCGATTGGATATTGCATCTGTGAGACGTGGTTGCACCATTGAATCAAGCCTGTCCTCTAACACCTCAAGCTGCTTCCTCACATTAGCAAACTCCGCAACCTGAAAACGACAGATGCATGTCAAATTCTCTGGTGATTGATTATGAAAACAAAATCGATTAGAACATTACCTCACCAACAGCTGACAAACAATGCCTCATGTTGGCTAGCGTTTCGGCGGCGCGTGGAAGATCGCCGCTGGCAAACACGTCCTCCACCGTCGAGCTCAGTTGAGTTAATCCAGCAGCATCCTGGCGTTGAATTTTGTCACAACTCTTGTTCAATACTCGGAAAAACTCAAGGAGAAATATGTAATTTCATCTTTACCTGCAACGTTTCATACGCAGCTTCCATTCTCTGCTTCACTATATCATACTTGGCAAGCGCCATTATAGACTCGGCTGACAATCCCTCAGCCTAAACAAACCACACAGATTCCGATCATCGCCTAATCGCATTTCAATTTTTAAAATTATTAATCAGTGAAGCAAAACCGGTTACGTACCTTCTTGAGCTTGTCGAGGATCGAGGACACGGCGGAGCGGAGAGAAACGGCGTCGTCGCGCAGGCGGATGACATCGCGGGTGGCGCGTGGCACGCGGAGGAGGGAGGAGGCGCTCTGCTCCTCGAGCGACGCGCCGATCTCCTCCGAGACCATTTGGATCTTCATCTCCAGATCCGCGAGGTGCTTGTCGACCGAGTCCTGCGGGTGGCGACTCTGGCAAGCTGAGTTCACCCACTTCTTCCGGTCGAAGTTCTCGTCGGAGAACGGGCCGAGATCCAGCATCATGGTTCCGGCTCAGTAACTCGGGTTCGGACTCGGTCGACTCGGGTGTGTAATTGGGTGAATCGTAACCGAAATGTTTAACAGCCAAGTTTCAGTCCTATATAGCAGATTAGCAGTGATACAACGACGATGATGAAACTGACAGGCACGTGAAAAGCACGTGATGAACTTAAAATCAGAAATGCACCTTGTGTTGTTTAGAGTATTTTTTCACCGAGTCTGTGCTTAATTAACTTGAATTCAGATAGTAAGAATGAATTAAGTGAATGTAACTCTAGTTAACTCATTGTCGATCTTACTATGAAATCACTATTCGATTTAAAGAAACTAGGTTGTGGTAGGTTTCTAATTAAGCTCTGTAAGAACCTCAAAGTGGTTTCTAATCAAACTAGGTTTCTAATTTGACTAGTGATGAACGAAGAAATAGTGGTTTTGTTGAGAATTACTTGTGTTATTTGGTTTCCGAAATTGATTATTACTGTCTGATTTGGCTAATTGGTGTTGGTGTTTTCGTGTGTTAAGAACAATGTGTTCAATGAATTGTCGATGTAATGTTGCTTATTGTTCATATGAAAGGCAAATATAAGCGCACTGCCAAGTACTTTTGCTTGATTATCACAATACATGGCAAACCAAAGAAGGATTCCATGAAATGCTTGATGAAATGCCTATAACCTATTGTGTGCGAGGGTCGGAACAGAGAGGCGGTTGATCATTTGAACATATTTCATTTGCTGGTTCTACTGGTATGGCCTAAAAACCCAAACTATAATTGAGCTGCCTATATATGTTGAGGAAAGAATGTCAACTGTCACTTGGTTCTATTCCTATTGTATTATTTGTATGAATCAATGGCCAAGAAATTGAACTACAACTAAAGGAATTACACGATGTTCAGGAATTAGGAAACAGAGAAACTGGTTTACTTATTATTTTTGATGAACTTGATCATTTCAAGGCCCAACACATAATACAAGAGGTACTATCTTACACACACTTTATTCATGCAGCAACAGGACTTGAACGAAGGCAGCAAATAAAAACATGGAGGGCATCAGTGGAAGCCATAACAAAACGATCGCAAAGTTTTTTACTTTCTATCCAACAAGAGTGGCTCGAATCCTTTTCAGTTCATTTACAGCATCTCCGATATTCTTTCGGTCTGTTGGAGATTCCACAGAGCATGCAACTCCAATTTCAAGTATCGAACTCAAGCATTTCTCGAGAGCATCATTGGTGCTCTGGCTGGGATTGCCTACTTGCAGAAGAGAGGAATCTGCAATCCCTGCAACTCGTTCCCCGAAGGCCATTTTTACAAACTTGTGAAGGTTCAAATTGTCCATGAAGATGTGGTCAGTTGGTCTCTTCCCTGTAAAAATCTCTAACAAGAGAATGCCAAAGCTGTAGACATCTCCATATGTTGAAACGTCACTTCCCATTCCATACTCTGCAGTTTGTTACCAAAACAGCTCTCATTACTGAATCAACCTAGCTATACAAGATAATTTAGTACAAAATAGCATATAAAACTTATAAAGTACATACCTGGAGCAGCATAACCAACAGTCCCTCTTATTCCAATTGAACTTGAATGATTTGCAGAAACGGCTAGTCTTGAGAGAATTCTAGCTAATCCAAAATCAGCAACATGTCCAGTCAAGTCGTGGTCCAAAAGAACATTGCTCGGCTTGAGATCACAATGAACTATTGGTGTTTCGCAATGATTATGAAGATAATCCACTGCACAAGCAACGTCAATGGCAATCTGTAGTCTCTCCACAAGACTTAAACTATTTGGTGCCTCTTCTGTCCCAGTAGCTAAATGCAGCCACTCCTCTAAGCTCCCGTTCTCCATGAACTTATAAACCAAAGCCTTGAAATCATTACCATCAGAGTCCACACTGGAACATGCAGTTATAACTGGGACTAGATTTCGATGTCTGATTTTTCTGAGTGCCTCACATTCGGCTAAGAAACTCTTGGAAGCACCCCGGCGCAACATGTTAAACACCTTTACAGCAATTAGCTGAGCTCCATCTTCGCCGAGTACTCCTTTGTATACAGACCCAAAACTACCCGCACCAATCAAATTTGTTGCAGAGAAGCCATCAGTAGCTTTCAGGAGAGTACTATAGGACACTTGCAAAATAGAGCCCAGCAATGTGCTTGATGCAGTTGTATTTCTCTTCTTTTTGAAGTAACAAAGAAGCAGAAATGTCAACAGCATAAGTATTCCAAGAACAGGGAACGTGGATAGTAATGAGATTGTTAGTTTCATGTGATGAGACCTCGATTCTTTAGACTTGCACTTTGGAAGGTGGAGATCATAAATGCCTCCGCAGAGCCTAGTGTTTCCCTCAACTGAAGTGGCACTTGCATTGTTAAAGACACCTTTAACTGGCACTGCACCCCAAAAATCATTGAATGACAGGTTAAGTTGCTTCAAGCCCCCAAACCCCGCCAGAAATTCAGGAATTTCGCCTGAGAGATTGTTGTGTGAAAGGTCTAACTGTTGAATCCCTCTCAAGGAAGCCATAGCCGAAGGAATGGGGCCGTCAAAGAAGTTTCCTTGCAAGAGCAGGAGTTCTAAACTCAGGCAACTACCAAGGCTACTAGGAATTTTTCCTGATAACATATTGTTAAAGGCATACAGCTTACCAAGATTTTTCAACTTTCCTACCTCCAAGGGAAGAGAACCACTGAGATGATTGTTGGACAAGTCCAGGTACTTTGATAATGATGGAATACCTATAACTTGTGAAGGTATGTCGCCACTAAGATTATTGCCAGAAAGATCCAACAACAGCAATGACTGGCATTCCCCGAGGCTTGTAGGGATGGTGCCACTGAAATTATTATTTTCCAAATATAGTTCAAGTAATGATGTCAGATTTCCTACAGAGGATGGAAGGCTCCCTGATAATCTGTTGTTATTTAGAAACAATATCCCAAGACGTGAAAGCTTCCCAATGTCAGGGGGAATGTTACCTGTGAACATGTTATCAGACAAACTCAATCCTTCCATGTTGATTAGATTCCCTATCCCTGCAGGGATGATTCCATGTAATTGGTTCTCATAAACAGAGAGAATTGCAAGGTTGGTTGAGAGATTGGATATTGATGCAGGCAAAGTCCCTCCGAAATTGTTGGATTCTATAAGCAACCACTCCAACTGTGTTGCATTGGTCAAGTCTGACAAAAATCTTGAGTCCCCTACATTGCCACTTCCAAGATGATTACCAACAATGTTGAATCTCCTAAGGTTACGAAGCTTTTGTAAATTTGGCACTTTCCCTGTTAGTTTGTTTGTTGTAACCTGAAAGTGGACTAAATTAGTTGCATTGCTTATTGATAGAGGAAGTGGTCCGGTAAACTGATTTTCGGAATTGCTGAAAAATTGGAGATTCGAAAGGGTTCTGAACAAGGATGAGGGCATGCTCCCTTGAATTTGGTTCATTGTTATGGTAAAAGTAAGGAGACTAGAGATGTTATAGATGGAGGAAGGGATGGTACCAGACAATCTATTTGACTCTACTCCAAAAAAAGTTAATTTGTTCAATAGGCCTAGAGAACTAGGAATACTTCCCACCAAGTTATTCTCAGTAGCAGCAAGTGTGCCAAGAAAAGAAAGATTACCCAAGGAAGGAGGTATCTCTCCTGTTAATTTATTATTTTCAAAGCTAAGATACTCAAGCTTAGACAAGGAACCAAGTTCTGAGGGAATGCTACCTACCAGTAAATTGTAACTAATAGCAAGTGTGCCAAGACTAGAAAGGTTACCCAAGGAAGGAGGTATCTCTCCTGTTAAATTATTTTGTGTCAAACTAAGAAACTCGAGCTTAGACAAGGAACCAAGTTCTGAGGGAATGCTACCAACCAGTAAATTGTAACCAACAGAAAGTGTGTAAAGACTAGAAAGGTTACCCAAAGAAGGAGGTATCTCTCCTGTTAAATTATTATCTTCCAAACTAAGAAACTCGAGCTTAGGCAAGGAACCAAGTTCGGGAGGAATGTTACCTATTAGCTTGTTGTAACCAACATCAAGAATAATGAGGTTAGAGCATTTGTAAATATTGGCAGGAATAGGACCACTGTGTGAGTTGTTTTGTAGATCTAAAATCTGCAACCTCCGCAAGTGCCCAATTTCTAGAGGAATTTTGTTGGTGAAGCTATTGTTATAGAGGCGTAGCTCCCTTAGGAAGCTCAAGTTTCCTATGAGAGGAGATATTGACCCGAATAACATCAGGGATGATAATGCCAGCTTAGTGACCCTCTGAAGATGGCGTCGGCTGCAGGTGACACCACGCCACATGCAAAAATGAGTGGACTCATTCCACGAGCTCATGACCGGCCGGTGGGGATGCTGGTGTATTTGAGATTTAATGGCAAGCAATGCTAGCTTATCCGTCTCGTTTCCTCCTCTGAGTGCCAACCTATTGCTGTCCATGGTTGAAGCCATGGAGCTGCAGCAACAGACAAGAGCAAATGCTAGTACCAGTGCTAGTGCTAGTGGATTGGAAAGTAAGTATGTTGAGGCCACCATTTTGAATTGGTTATGGGGTTGTGATAACTTGTAAGTTGCATTTGAGGCCTGACATACTAACTTATAGGATAGGAAATTTTGGTTAAGATGAATCTGCACCGGACACTTTGTTAGTTTGAATCAACGGACAATCTAGCAGTGGTGACTTGCTTTCCGAAGGCGACTTGTTTTCCAAGACGACTTGACTTGCTTCCGATGTGGGAATGTCGACTGATGAGGAAATACATGATCAAAGGCACTGTGGTTGGTTGAAAGTTTGAGGTAAAGGACGATCAAGCAGTGTTGGCTTGCTAAGATTTCCAAAGATCTGCTTCCAAATATGCTTTTTCCAGGCAATGCCGATTCATTTGAAATGACATGACCAAATTCACCCACGAAAGACTTCGAAAGTCTTTGGCGTAATTTTCCATCCCATAACTAAAAGCAGAGTTGATATGTCACACTATCAGCTGACATATGATTATGACTGGGGATGTCTTCGATCAACACAATAGTTGACAACAATGCTTGATCATGAAGAAAAGAATTTGTTAGAAATTTTCTTCAGGAATGTAGTTTTGAAAACGATGATCAATATTAACTATAGTTTCTTGCTAGCAGCAAAAGAAAATTCTAACTTGAGACCATCTTATTCTAACTGGTAATATATACGTCGCACTAACATATTGCTCATGACTTTCTATGGATTGACCTGATAAGATCAATTTCACATCCACCATTGTGAAGATTTGTGAGTTCCATTTGAGGCATCAGGGCCGGTCCGTTGTGTTTAGAGGCCTGGTGCAAGATATAAAATGTGGCCCCCCTAAATGCTCCTAATACAAGAGAAATAATACACCAGATAGGCAAATACACCAAATCTAAAAGCATGGTGTCACAAATAGACATGTATATAATTAAGCAGACCAAAAATAAGCAACAAAAAGGATAGAAGACTAAATGCAAAATTTTGTAAAAGCATATTAGATTGAACTTCAAAACAAATGCTCTGTAAGCATGTTACATTGACTTCAAAAGGACTAACCAAAGAGGCAAAAATCTCAGTTGCTCTATTACAAAGACACAACGAGTACTACAATAC
Organism: Potentilla sterilis; assembly: GCA_963682095.1. Classification (NCBI taxonomy): domain Eukaryota; kingdom Viridiplantae; phylum Streptophyta; class Magnoliopsida; order Rosales; family Rosaceae; genus Potentilla; species Potentilla sterilis. The sequence goes on along the minus strand of OY821763.1, from coordinate 4,696,598 downwards.
TACCAGAATTTTACCAAGATGAAATAGCCAGTGCAATACTATTTTCTGAATACTGATATTGTAGCACTCTTAGATGCAAAATCATCAATTAATCTATCATAGTCAAGCTTTTCTAAGAGCTCATGTTCAATAGAAATCAAAGCCAAAGCATTTAGTCTTTCTTGTGACATGGTTGAACGCAAGTAAGATTTCAATATTTTTAGCTTTGAAAAACTTCTTTCGGCTGATGCTACTTGTTGGTAATAGATATAGTGCACCTCCAAGCATATTCGGCGACCTCGTAGACCGTGCAACCAGCGTGACAAGCCCTAATTCCGGCATGCCTCGGATAGACCGACACCCAGGCTACATTCCCAATGTCAGAGATCACCGGTGCCGCACCCGGAGGGCGTGCCACCGGGCACCTGAAATAGCTTCGTGAGTAGGATAAATATGTAATAGTATGTTTGCATCCCACATTGGAGATGTAGTGGAGGAGGGAGCCTTCCTTCCTTATAAATAGAAGGCTTCCCCCTTAGAGTTAGGGATCTTGGATACTTGCTACTCTTGGCATGTAACCACTACCCGATGGCTTATTGGACGATACTAGTATATTCCAAGTGGACGTAGCCGTGCCCTCCGATGGCACGGTGAACCACTATACTCGCTCGTGTTCATTGTATGTCTTTATTATTGTGCTTCTGCTAGGCATACGGGTTTGAACAGAAACACTACTGTCACTGGAATTGTTAACAAAATTCTGTATGTAAGACAACTAGTAGGATAACAATTAGCTCTTTTCAAGAAATTAAGTATTGCACTAGCTGTATCATGCTCATTTGATAAACTTTTCTGTAATAGTTGTAGTTCATTAAATAAATCCTCACCTTGAATGTCTGAAGTGTGGCCATTCTCCAGCTTCTTTTAAAGGTTGTTGCAGCTTCTTTTGAGTTCATCAGCATCCAAGGACTTTAGCTTCTCGGCTGTAAATAAGAACCCAAATATCTCTTCATATTGCTCATACTGCTCAAACCTTCTTTCCAATGAACCGATCGCTTGATCAATAATGTACACAAAGTAATGAGCTCTGAAGTATTCTTGACTTGATTCTTCAATAGGTGGTTCAGATGACTGAGTTTTTATGTAAATCTCATCAAAATGCCTTTTCTTGTAAACTTTTCTTTTCTTTTTCTTCTCAGGAAACACTGGATTAATTTCCAATTCAGCAGCAATCTCTTTGGCACAATTCAGAGCCTTCTCGAACCCTTCATCTCTATACTCTTTGAAGAAAGCAATAAGTTCCTTCACACTACTCATTGCTACATCAATCCGCATATTTTCATACTGCAACTCTTTACTGACAATATTCACTTTGGCCAAGATATGATACCAGATTACCATCCCTACAATAAACTCAAACTTCCCAAGTTCATAGTCTGCTAAACACTTGGCTTCACTTTTAATACCGAACTCTGTTGCTTTCTCGGCAAGCTGATGTAGAGCTTCTCTTATCTCAGGAGCTTCGGTAACTATTGTCTTCACACTATCAATTCTGCTTTCCCACCTTGTTGTTGATAATGATTTCAAAGTGTAACCTTTTTCTGATATGTTGTCTTTCAAAATATCCCACCTTTTCGTAGAGTCTGCAAACAAGGTGTAGATACGTTGCACAACTCCAAAAAACTCTTCTGCTATTTCACAAGAATTTGCAACATCAGCCAATGTCAAATTGAGAGAATGTGAACCACAAGGAGTATAAAATGCTCTAGGATTAATGTCTAGAAGTTTCTTTTGTACACCTTTATGTTTCCCCTTCATGTTTGATCCATTATCGTAGCCCTGCCCTCTTACATCATCAATATCAAGACCAAGATGGTGTAGCACATTCTTCAGTTCTTCAAACAACCCTTGACCTGTTGTATCATTCACAACCAAAAACTGAAGAAAATATTCTTGTACTTGTATTGGAACTGTGGAGACATCAACACACCTTATTAGCAAGGTCATTTGTTCTTGCTTGCTGATATCAAGAGTACAGTCGAGTATTACTGAAAAATACTTGGCTGCTTTAATTTTTTTCAGAACTGCACCTTTGATTTCAGCAGCTATCAAGAGAATCAGCTCGTTTTGAATCTTGTGACTGAGATAATGAAAGCGAATTTCATGATTTTACTTTCTTCGTATATGCTCCTTCAAGGTTGAGTCCCATTCAGCAATCATTCCAACCAAGGCCATAAAGTTTCCATTGCTCTCATCATAAATCTTCTCATGACTTCCACGAAATGCCAAGCTTTGTTTAGCTAAATATTTCACTACTGCAATCAATCTTCGCAGTACCTTCCGCCAATGTTTAGTCTCTTTTTTGAGTTGATCCTGCAAAGCTTTGTCAATTACTTGATTAGTTTCCATCCTCACACGTAACTCAACCCAAATCAACATATGATTCACATGGTCTGAACTTCTTTCATGTGTCTTCAACCTGTGAGAAAGATGCTGCCAATCCCTTATTCCCTTATGTGCTAACTGAGTTGGTTGTCGTTTGGTCTTGAACACTTTACAACAGAAGCAGAATACTGTGTCAAGATCCTTACAATAAACAAGACAATCCCGATGATGCTTCTCTCCATTTGATAAGTACTTGGTATAAAATTCAGATGAGAAACGCCTTTTGGATAGATCTTTCGGACCTTTTCCTGTCAACAAATCTCCGACCGGACCTCTTTTCACCAATAAGTCCCTCCATTTAGGAGCAAGATTATCCCAATTTTTAGGATAAAAGATGTTTAAGTGAAAATCACCATTCCCTTCTAAACCATGCTCCATAGTTGCTTCTACATTAACATAAGCATCTTCTTGCAAAGGGTCCTCCATTGGCTGCTCCACATTTTCTTCTAGACCAACATAAATATCTTCTTGCAAAGGTTCCTCTATTGGTTGCTCAACATTTTCTTCTAGACCAACGTCAACATCTATATCTACATTTTCTTCTAGATCAACATTAACATCTACATCTGCATTTTCTTCTAGATCAACGTTAACATCTACATCTGCATCCATTGGACATTGTGGTTCCTTCCCTTTCTTGAAAGCAAATTTTTCCATAGCTCCTGATTGACTTTGAACAAGCTTGTTCACTTTCTTTATTCTTTTGCGTTTGGAATTACCAGCTGCATGCTTTCTTGTAGGAGCCATTCTAACATTTTCAAAGTTCATCAAATTAAATATAATAAATACTAAAAAAAAAAAAATCTAACGATCAATTCAATCTATTTCAAGCAATCTGAACATGTGACTAAATAGAATCATCATTGATCAAAATTGATTCATTGGGAAACATCAATAACATCTTGTTTGTAGTAGATTACCTTTCAAAATCATTAGTCTTGAAACTTGAATGAATGGTTGAAATTTGAGAACTTGGTTTGGGAGACTGGAATCAGAGAGGACGAGATGAGGGCCGCCGAGACTGAGGAGTGAGGAAGAGAGGGATATTGATCAATTGATTTTTACCCAGATGAAGAACTTGAGAAATGAGAAATGAGAACTTAGATGAAGAGCTGCCGAACTGGAGAAGGGGAAAGATAAAAGCAATTGAAAAAAAAAAAAAAAACACACGCAAGGGTTAATTGAATACTGAGGTTTGAGGGTATTAAAATGTACTTGTGGAGAATCAAAATTGGGTCTCCAACCCGCATGTAGCAAGCTGAAACCAACTCAACTGAAGCTCTATATAGTAATTTACTCCATCTTTCTGTCTCATATAGGAGTACATAATTTTTTTTTTTGCCTCCAAAATCGGAGGCCCAGTGCAACCGCACACTTTGCACACCCCATGGGCCGGCCCTGTGAGGCATGAGCGCATGACAACTAACTTATAGAATAGGAAATATGGATTTAGATGATACTGCATCAGACATTTTGCTTGGCTGAATTTAGTTTGAGGACAATCTAGCATCGGTGACTTGCTTTTCGTAAGACGACTCGACTTGCTTCCAAATATATTGCTTGCTTCTCCAACGGACAATGTCGACTGATGTGGATGTACCAAATTCACCAAGAAAAGACTTTGAAAAGTCCCGGCCCTGCCATTTTAGTAGAGCAATACTGTACGTACTTCGTCTTAAATATTACACTTTCAAGAACAACTTAGATATCTTGTTTCTGCTACACAATTTATATTGCTCATAATATGTGAGCTTTTCTTGATTATAATCTTCCATTGATTATAATCTTTCGAGAAGCTAAGAGCTCTTTTTGGTTGAACAATGTATATAATCTTCCATTAATTATGTACAACACTTATTCATGAACAAAAACACACAATGTTCTTGCATTTTTTTTTTTTTTTTTTTTTTGTTTATTTACCAGGAACAAAATCAAATCCATAATAAGCACAACAGCAATTTCTCCTCAAACCTTAAGAGTTAAGACTAACAATACTGATGAGTGATAACTGATAACCTGCTCATCTCACTGTATGGAAGATTTGTATATGAAAATGAAGAAAAAGAAACAGGTCGACTTGATCGAGATACACGGGGCTTTGATAAAAATAGAATTTGAAATATATTTTTTCAGTTTTACAACCCTAAACTGTGACTCTAAGTCTACAGCCCAAGCCCATTGTGCTTCCAGAAGCTTCTCTTCGCTTCCTGACCCTTCCACACTCTCCTCTTCACCACTACAAACGGCCCTCCGAAACTCCGGTCCACATCCAAACAATTCTCTCACTATTCACATTACTGATCTCATATTTTGTTCTCTCCAAGCTCACTCTTCAGCTCCAATGGCTTCCTCCCTAGCTCTCCGGCGACTCCTTTTCTCTAACCTGTCCTCCTTGTTCGTGGCGGATTTAGCACCCGGCGAACAGTCAGCACTTGGGGGTGGCAGAATGTAAATTCCTTCGCGTGTCTTTTGTGTGCTTAGGCATGCCAGCACCTTTGGAGTGGTGCAACTCAACTGCGGACGACCCCTGGCGAATCTTCTCTTCTGCTCCCAAATAGACTCTGACTTCTTGACCAAGCAACTGTTACGCAGGCGCTGACTAAGCCGGCGTACAGGGCTCGAACAAGACCTGAATAGAACTGACTAACAGGATTTTCTTCTCAACCCCCTACGGATTGAGGATCTTACTTTGATCCGGAGAAGCAAAGCAGAGCTAACCAAGATTACGGGTGTTCGTTACCGGGGTAACGACTCGATTGCTACCGGAGTAGCGGACCGACTCTATAAGCTCAGCAACCGCTCGACACGAATACGAGTTGTGATCAATCGCAGGTGGAGGCAAATTGCGTGAGTTGCTCCGGAGAGGCTTTGCAAGTTAGCGTTGCGCTAGAACTTGTGTTTGTTTGTAGATGGTTGGGAACCCCTTCCTAGTTACAAAAGAGTTATATTTATATGGTTCACGAAACCCTAGTGCTTGACGATCCAGCCTGGCGGATTCTGGGATTGACTAGGATTGTCCTTCCTTATACCGACTCTAATCAAATCAATTAGGAGTAAAATGAGATCAGACTTTCCCCTAAGCTAGGGGACTCATTCTACACCGTACATTGTCAAGATCATCATTCAATTAAAGCCGAGATAAGCCCCATCGAATCCCAAGAGAATCAATCACTGATTCGGCTAGGATATCTTCACAAACGGATTGCTATCTATAACAATCCCTAATTATCCCAATCAGCGGTTATACCTTATTATCCGTTAAGGTAACTTGTGTATTATGTAAATGGATTACTACAAAATAACTCCGATCTGATCGGGTAGCAAATCAATACTTTCATTCCAAGCAATCTTTCCCAAATGGAATAGGAAGTGCTCATATTGGATTTGGTTTAACCTAAACCCCTCCGGGCCTCGGGATAAAAGCCCAATTGAAGTAAATCTCAATTGTGGCCCAAACATTGCCCCTCAGTCTCCGAGATTGAGAACCCAGCGAAATTGAAGAGAGACTAAGCCCAAAATGTCGGTCCATCTGCAACGTTTAAATATGTGGACTGTTGCATCGTTTCCTTCAACAATCATAACTCTCCCAAGTTGAAACGGTATCACTGTTCACATAAACCCTTGATTGCCGCAAAACCCACCGTTTCCAACATCTCAAAAACCCCTTTAGGATCCTTGATAAACCAAGCTGAGACCCGTCGGCTTCTAATTCAAACCATTCGCTTTCCTTTCTCAAATTCATCCAGAAAAACTCAAGCCCCAATGGCCTCAACAATGAACTTCGCCATCCGCTGCTCAACAGCGAATGCTGCCAAGAATCGACTCCTCCCTCTCATCACCTGTTCCGGAGATGACGACCGGACCTGCCTTGGGCTCCCCCAGGAGCAACAGGCCGCTTTGGGTCCCTATGTTGTGGGCTACAGCGCTGATGACGACGGCGGAGCACACCAAATTCTCGACGGCCCGGCTCGCCCGCTGCCGGTAATTTTCCGCTCTGAAGACCCCGTGGAATGCCCTAACTTCCAATCCAATCATCATCAAGCCGCCGTTAATCACGCTGCCTGGCCTCTGGTTAAGCCTTGGATGAAGGAATGGTACGCGGCAAGGCTCCCTCAAGACAAGGAAGTCTGGAAAAAAGCTGGCGTTGCTGATGTGATCAAGCTCTGCTTCAGTCTCAGCCCAAAAGGGTGAAACCGATGTGCTCTCGTCCCGCTTATTAGCCTCTGGAACCCCTCAGTTAATGCCTTTGAGTTTAGATTTGGCCACGCCACCGTCACATTGCTGGACCTTTATGCTGGCTTCGGGTTCCCTCTCGGCACCAAACCCTATGATGAGAGCGACTACTCTGAGAAGGCATTCCCCCGGTACCCTATCGGTAGCACTGAGGCTTCTGGATTCGAGAGCTGGGTGAGAACCTTTTCCAAGACGGACGGTGCAATTGGTGGAGTAGCCTTTCTGGCCTTTTGGCTCAACAAATTCGTGTTTTGCTCCACCACCAACAAAATGACCAAGCTCTACCATCTCATGGCGGAGGTGATCTATGCTGGCCAAGAGATTGGCCTTGGCCAATTTGTACTGGCACACCTCTACCGCTGCCTTCATCAGATATCCGCCAAACCGATGCACTGCGCCCAATCCGGTCCGCTGTGGATATTGGACATCTGGTGCCAGATGCATTTTCCCCAGCTCATTCCAACCATGAAGGGGTCCTCCAAACCGGATCAGGTTGTGGGGCAGGAATACGTAGGATGCGCTCCCAATCCTGACCTCAGCTACGCCCTCTGCCTCGACATCTTTTTTAATACCACCGCCCGTGAGTTCTTTGCAGAGGCACAACGGCTGGTCGATCGAAGGTACCCAAGGGGGTTATCTCGGGGCTTCCTCCCGTCCAGAGAGCTAGGAGGAAAAGGTCGAAGGATCTTCATTCATTGTACTTCCATGGCAGACCTGCCCCTCTTCTCTAGTGACAAAAGGTGTCGTAGCTATGAAGTCTATGAGCCTCACTTCTTTGCCAGGCAGTTCGGACTTACTCAACTTCTGCCATATCCGCCGTTGAAGAGTGTGAACCTCTTCTCGGCGTGGCGGAACAGCAGAGAATTTCCTCCCGTATCCGCCATCAGCCAAACCTCACGCTTGGAACCCCTTTACATTCCAAACTGGGAGGAAAACCCGAACTTGCAGGCCACTATGGATGCCACTGGCCCCTACCAGTGCTGGTGGGCGCATTTAAGAGGTTCGTTCTTTGCTCAGCCATCCGTCTACTACTTCCGGAGGCTCTTTAGAAACCAAGGCACGCACCTTCCCCAACCTGATCAAAAGGTGCTAAGGGGAGATCCGCTGCATCTCAACCTGCTCCCAGGAAAGGTAACAGCCTCTACTTTTAATCTGCTTTTTTGGTTCGCCAGAATTCTCCGTATAACCCTAAATTGTTTGATGGAAACAGGCATCCGGCCAAACCTCAACGGATAGAGGAAAACGGAAGGCTGATTATGAACTCCATCCGCGCCCGAAGAGGGGTAAGACTGTCGTTGAGGCGGACGAAACGCCTGATGAGGTGGAGGATGACACACTCGTAAGTGATTTCAACCCTCCCCTGCTTCCTTGTGGTTTTTAATTACCGGCTTATAAATGCATGTGTGATGTAGCTATCCAAACACTATCCATCCCTGCAGACCCATATACCCCGGAGGAGGAGCTCCTCGTCTGCTGCAACCGCCAGCCGGGGCCCTAAAGTAATTGAACTTTCCGCTGGTGAGTCCTCAAGTTCTTCTAGTGAGGAGCAAGATTATCTGGAACTCCTGCTAGGTGTTCAAGAGATTTGTGGCGATTGTTTTCCTCAACCCGTTCCTCTACGTATTTTTGATCCTAATGCAGGTACATCCTCCAGTCTTCCTCCCACAGTTGGTCAGTGTTCAATTAAGCCAACCCTGACATCTTCTGCCGCTGCAGGAACTGGGCCGAAGATGAGGGAAGACCCTGAATTCTATACGGCTGAGGCTGCGGCAGATGATCCACAACCTAGGGGTGCGTCCTGTAGCTCTTCAGATCCCAATCCGCCGGATTCCAGCTCACCTCCCTTCTTGGAGCTAGAAGGAGGGACGTCTGCCAATGACGCTGAGCAACCAGCTGCCCAAAGGGCTTCCTCCTCATCTCCTGATCCTTCACTGGCGGAAGAGGTAGCCATTACTAGAGAAGCATCCTTGGCGGATGTTGCCCCCCAGGTTGAACAAGTTCCAACCCCTACGGATGACCAGCCTGGATCTGACCAGCAAGAGCAGCAAAGGCTTCCTCTGGACAGACCAGAAGTATCCCCCCAGCCAGCGACTGTTGAGGTAAACCGTACATCCGCCTGAACATATCACCTTCCTTGATGGAATTGTTCCTAACTTTATTTCCTTATGAACAGGTAGCTGATGATGATGTGGCAATTCTCAGTGCCACCCTCTTGGCGGCAGAACCCGGTCCAGCGGAGTCAGCCATTGTTTTGATTCCCATGCCACAGAATCGAACCCCCACGGGCATGGTCGTCGCCTCAAAACCTGCTCCGTCCTCTGCAACCCCTGGCGGATCTGGCTCTGGAGTCCAGGACAACCCTACACCTTCCTCTACTTTGGCCGAAGACTTCTTCCTCCCGCCATGCAGCCCTGAAGAAGAACCTGTGGAAGTACAGGAGGCATGGAGCTTCCTGGAAAGCTTGGGAGAAAAAGATCCTGCCGACGCTCGGGTAGCGGATGAACTCTTCGCCACCCTACAAGTTCTCGAAGGCCATTTCCAGCAGCTGCCTCCCGAACTCCAGTCTGAAGCCAAGTCTTCCTTCTTTCGTCTCCCAGCAGAGCTAAAGAATCTGCGAGAAAAACTAGCTGCCCAAGCCCCTCAGCATGCCAAGCTCCAAGAAGCTGACATGGCATTCGCCAACGCTGCCTGTGCCTATACAGACCTGGTCGCTGTGGCAAGTAACGATCCGAAGGTGGCGAAAATAGCTAGGCTCGAACAGCAAATCTCCCTCCTCTGCCAGAAACAAGCCTGTCGCGCGGACCAAGTGAACCAACAAAAGCTCTTGGCGACCAGATTACAAGAAGAAAGGCACCAGGCGAAGAAAGCCAAGACCGAACTAGACCGTCTGATCAGCAAGACCAAGGCCACAATCAAGAGATTGGGCCTGCACCTGTATGAATTTAGGCCCAATCTATAGTGAAACTGGCTTGATATATCTATCTATTGATTTTGTTTATTTTATTGTCAAGCAAACCCAAAAACCAAGCCCAACTTAGTCTGGTTCAAAGTACAAAAAATCAGATCCTCTGCCCGTCTGTCCTATCATTGCTGGCAAAACTGTGGAACCGTTGCTCAAGAACTTGAAATTTATTTAAAACGCCAACGGTACTCAACTGCCTACTAATTGCGCCACTCGAACTCAAACTTTGGATTACCTTCAAACGAGGCTATAAAAGCAAAACCCCGCTATTGATTGGGCGCCGTTCTACTTGCATCTGCCGGAGGTCTAATATGGATGCAGTAAGCAAATATCGCCCCAGGTTGCCCCCCTAGTTTGCTTGGCGGCGCGGATGTATGGCAGACAAAGCAAAGCCAAGTAAACTAAGTAGCTAAGATCGACGGATGTGCCAGAAAACCCCGTGACCGGCGGCCCAGTAAGGGGTTGAAATAGTCAGACTGCTATTTATGATCGGTTTTGACCAACCCAGCGTTGAACGGGGTGGGAAAGTCCGAGGAGTTGGTTTTCGAACCCCATGTTATCGCCTTAAATGCTCCCTAATTGAACGGTTAACCAAAATAACACCTCCCATAAATATGGGTGGATCACAGCAATAAAGCCATAGCCGATCCCCCACCGTTGGATTCCCCTGAAATGCAGTATAAAAGGAACCCCTTGTGAAAGAGAAAATGCAGTCGGCCTTCCATCTTGGTGAAGGAAAATGGCAGCGATACTGTCACCGGCGTACTGTGGCCAGCCCTTATGGCTGCCACAAGCCGTTCCACCAGATAAGCCGAAGGTCCGCTAATCATCGGATAACCTCGGACACCTAGCGTTAAGCAAATCCTAACTTCGGTCACCTAGCGTTATGCGCCCGGGGTAGGCACTTCGAGGTGGTCATCCAAAAGCTGGCCAGTCGTGGCGGTTCCCCTACGCAAATAACATCAGTGACCTGGTTATGTTTCATTTCTGGCGGCGGAAGAGGATCCTGAACCCGAATTTGGCAGCTACGGAAAGGCACATGGCAACCATGAGGGTAGTGCGTCAAACACCACTGTCACCACCGTTTGGTTGGGTGCTACCCCCAATCCCATTTGTCCCCACATCCGCCGCACACCGTTTTCCAAAGCGGAGGGGCCTTGAGGCTCCCGGTACGGGTCGTTCAGCTGGTAATGGGTCTCATAGTGCGGTGGAACCCCGTTCTTTAAGCCTCTCCGAGCGGGTCGAGAATGGGCTAAAGACCTCCAGCAGCAGCGAGAACTCAGAAATGTACATATGGTTTCAGAGCGAGGTAATAGCTCGTTGTATTTTCCTTTTCTTGTAACGCTTTTGGCCGCAAAGCCTGATATGAATGTAGGAAGTTGCAATTTCAATACTGATAGCCAATCGTCAGCAAAGACGGGAAATATGTTGATAATCCAAAGGTACAAAAAAATACCCCAAGCGGATGTCCAAATTGAACAAGGAAAACACAAAATCTGCTAATAATTACGTAATAAAAAGTAGCATCCGCCAGAACATGGTGAAAGCACCCCGGGCGGATGCACCGTGCTGAACTTAATGCCCCCCGAGCACGATGGACTAAGAAGAGCTCGGACCAGTGTCATCATCCGCCGGGGGAATTTCATACTCCCAAACACTTGGAAAGTATTTCTTGAGGTAACGCCCATTAATTGGGTTTCTATGAACTTTCTCTTCCAAGTTTCTGAGCTGGTAGGCTCCTTTGCCCACAATACGATCAATGACAAATGGACCCTCCCAACGAGCACTCCATTTACCCCGACCTGGCTCATCAAGTGGTAAAGCCACCTTCCAAACGAAGTCGCCCTCGCCATAGGACTTACCCTTGGTCCTTTTATCATATGCTCTGGCGATCTTCTGCTTCTCCAGGATGATACTTTCCAAGGCTTCTAGCCGTTTCTCGTCGAGGTCTTCATGCTCTTGGAACATGGCCTGCACATAGTCCTCACCAAGCAGCTGGTGTTGCTCACGAACTCTTAAAGAAGCTACATTGATTTCCAATGGCAGAACGGCATCATGGCCATACATCAACGAATAAGGGGTAGTGCCCGTAGGAGTCCGTTTGGAAGTCCTATAGGCCCATAGTGTGTTATCAAGTTGAGTGTGCCATGACTTTGGGTTATCCGTGAGCATCTTCTTCGTGATGGAGATAACAACCTTGTTAGTAGCCTCTGCTTGACCATTGGATTGAGCATAATAAGGAGAAGAATGTAGGAACTGAATACCATAATCCGCTAGCCAAGTTTGGGTTTTCTCGGCCATGAAGGCTGCCCCCCGGTCTGCTACAATACATTCAGGGATACCATACCGGTAGATAATATTCTGGAATACAAAGCGGATGATGGTGTCAGCATCACAGTTCCTCGCTGGTATAGCCTCTACCCACTTGGTAAATAAATCGGTACCCAACAAAAGAAACTTGTGCTGCAAGGAGGAATGGGGGTTAATTTCCCCTATGAAATCCAACGCCCAACCCCTGCCAGGCCAAGGTTTGATAATGGGTTGCAATGGAATGTTTGGAATCCGCTGAACTGGTCCATGTTTTTGACATTCCTGACAACCCTGAGCAAAACGATGGCAGTCTTTCAGAATAGCTGGCCAATAGTATCCATATCTTCGAATAAGCCACCGCATTTTGGGTCCGGATTGATGAGAACCACAGACCCCAAGATGTACCTCCCTCATGATCCGCTTGGCCTCTGTGCCAAAGATACATCTTAATAAGACCCCTTCTTCCCCTCTCCGGAACAGTTCCTCTCCCCTGAGAAGGTAATTGGTAGCAAGGTATCGGATTCGCCGTTCAGATGGCGCTGATGGGTCCTTCAAATATGCAATGATTGGTATCCGCCAGTCAGTGTCAATAGGCTCTACTGTAGCAACCAACCACTCTCCGTGGTCCTCCCGGCGGATGGCGAAAGATGGTAGAGTCCTACGCTCCACCTGAAGGATTCTTTCTTTTACCCCATGGGCAAGGCTGATTCCTGTGGCCAACTGCGCCAACTCATTAGCGGCAAAGTTCATCTCCCTGGGAATGTAGTCTAAGGAAACATCAATGAACCGGTCCAGCAACTCAACAGCCCGCTCGTAATAGTGCAGCAAATGCAAGAAATACATTTATAGACCCCCATAAGCTGGTTAATGACGAGCATGGAATCGCCAAGTACTTCAATTTCCTGGGCGCCCAAATCTAGCAGTAATTCCAGTCCAATGAGCAGTGCTTCATACTCCGCCTGGTTATTGGTGCACGTCCATTCCAGCTGGAAAGAGTAAAGGTGCTTGGTACCTGCTGGATTTTGGATACAAATCCCTGCGCCCGCCAGTTTACTGGTACTGCTACCGTCAAAGTGTAAAATCCAAGGGTGGTACCGGATCATGCTAATAAACTTGGGCGGTTCAGAGAATTCCTCCTCGACAGGATGGTGTAAAAGAAAATCGGCTATTGCCTGACCCGTCATAGCCTTCAGTGGCGCATATTCCAGGGAAAACTCTGAGAGGGCTAACACCCACTTGCCAATCCTACCCCTTAGGATAGGTCTCGTTAGCATGTACTTTACCAAATCCGTCTGTGCCACCACAATTGTCGTGAAGGAAAGCAAATAATGGCGGAGCTTGACACCAGCAAAATATAGGGCTAAACACAGCCGCTCGATTGGTGAATACCTGGTCTCTGCGTCCAACAGTGTCCTGCTAACGTAAGCCACTGCATATTCAATCTTCTTTCCATCCGCCAGAGTCTCATCTTGGGCCAGCAGGCCTGCAATGGAAATAGCAGAAGCAGAAATATATAATTTGAGGGGAATACCAGGCGTAGGCGGCCGAAGGACTGGCAGACTAACCAAATATTCCTTAATCCTATCAAAAGCAGCTTGGTGCTCAAGCCCCCATTTAAACACTTCCCCTGGTTTGAGTTTGAGCAGAGGAGAAAAAAGTGCAACTTTGCCAGCTGAGTTGGCAATAAACCTTCTGAGGAAGTTAATTTTACCCAACAAGCTTTGTAACTCCCTCTTGTTTCTTGGCGCTGGTGCGTCTAACACAGCCTGGACCTTGTCGCCGGCCACCTCAATGCCTCTCTCATGCACCACAAACCCCAGAAAGTCGCCAGCACATACCCCAAAAAGGCACTTGGCCGGATTCATTTTAAGCTGGTGCTCTCTCATGATAGTGAATACCTCACGGAGGTGATCAATGTGGTCTTCCCTTTTCTTGGACTTTACCACCACATCGTCGATATAGACCTCCAAGATGTCCCCCAATATCTTGCTAAAGATAATGTTCATTGGACGTTGGTATGTAGCTCCTGCATTGGACAAACCAAATGGCATACTAAGATATTCAAATGCTCCTGTGAATCCGGGGCATCGGAAAGCCGTTTTAGGGATGTCTGGCTCATATATAGGAATCTGGTGATAACCTGCCGTACCGTCCATAAAGGACAACATCTCATGCCCCGCCACTGCATCCACCAGCATATCCGCTATAGGCATAGGATAGACATCCTTAGGTGATGCAGTATTCAAATCTCTGTAGTCCACACAAACTCTAATCTTGCCATTCTTCTTCCTAAGAGGAACAATGTTGGATAACCATTCCGGATATAGAGTTGGTCTGATTATCCCAGCCTCAACCATGCTCTGAACCTCTTGTTTGACCGCCATAGCAGTGTCAGCATTCATCCGCCGCTGCTCTTGCTTAACTGGCCTGCATCCTTCCTTGATGGGGATACGATGGCAAGCCAGCTCCTTTGATAAGCCCGGCATATCCTGGTATTTCTCTGCAAAGCAATCCTTAAATTCCTGCAGCAACCCTATCAGTTGATGTCTCAAGTCTGGTTCAAGGTACTGACTAATCCCCACCTCCATAGGCTCTGTTTCTGTTCCCAAGTTAACTTTTTCTACGGGATCACGTACCTTGGGTGGAGTATCGTCCAACGCCGCCGGAGCAGGTTGGATTACTTCCACCCCTGAAAAGACGTCAATGTCTTCTTCCTCAATGCACTCAACCAGTGCCACCCCTTCCCAGGCCATTTGCTCCAACCTATAAACAGACAATTGTTGCATTAATAGAACAAAGGCCTCCGATTCCTCACTTGAGAGGACGTCACTCATTGGATACGTTAGGAAGAAGCTCAATGGAAATTGGCCGGCTGTAATCCGCCATAGCCTGGGCAATTCCCCATTGAGACAATTCGTTCTGGGTCACCTCGATTGGATGTCCCTTATGATCAATACCCTCAACCCTGAGAGGTCTCATGTTTCTTGTATAACAGCTGGCCTCCAGCTGGACGGCCGCTATTGAATAAGGACGCTCATCCGCCTTGATGAGCACGGGTAAATCTGAAACCGGATCCCACATGATCAACTCTTGGTGAAGAGATGAGGGGACCGCTAATGCTTTGTGGATCCACTCCCTCCCTAAAATCATATGATAGGGAGCATCCGCTTCAGCGACCAAAAACCCTTGGTAAGCGTCTGACGGTCCAATCTTCACCTTGAGTATGACCACCCCAGCAGTAGGAGTAACATTCCCTAAGAACCCCTTAACCTTGGAGACAGTATTAATAAGCTTCTCCTTTGGAATTTTGAGCTGTTCCTTGGTGGTAGTGGTGATAATACTCACGGCGGCTCCGGTGTCTATCAAAACCTTGTGGACCTTGATCCCTTCCACCTCTGCTGTAACATATAAAGGCTTCATGTGCTGGGACATGTCAAATGTTGGCTTGGCGAACATCACACATTGCTGCAACAAATCACCAGCCCCCTCAGGATACCTGTGCTTGGATTGAAAAACCCCAGCCTCAACCTCTACTGTACTATCATCCTCAGGCTCCTGCACCAAACATACTGGTTTGGCCGATTCTTCATCAGCGATAAAGTGTGCAGTGGGCATAGGCTCTGACAGAGCATAGGCGGACGAGAGTATAAAAGCCATGTTACAATCCAAGTCTCCAATATCTAACGTCACCGTGTTACAGTGATGGACCTCAGCTTTGTCTTCATCCTGTTCTTCTTCCATTGGCACCGCTTCCTCATCTGCCAACTCTGGTTCATCCTCATAGTCAACCAGTTCGTCCTCCTTGTCAAAGTCCGCGTCTCCTACGTCAGAATCAGCCCTCACGCTAGAGGTGACCAAAGATGGTTTTGTTGGCACATGCATCTGTAGCTTCATGGCTGCATACTCTACGAAGTTGGTAGGCGCCTTTGGGCCCTTTGGCTTGGACTGGGAGAGGATGGTGATTGGCCTACTTGACTCTGTCAAAGCCAAACTGGGTTCCTTAGGAGCAACAACCTCCGCCGGAACCCCCACGATGCTTGTGCTTGTGGCCAATGACACACTGCTTTCCTTAGACATCCACCTCATAACAGTGAAGTCCTTCTTGGTGTCGATGACCATCACGTCATCCTGAGATTCTGGCACCACCCGCCTCCCGGCGACCTCTGGCTGTACCCTCCTTGGGGAAGACTGTTCTGCCTTTGATTGCTCAGGAGGAAATGCCAACTTCCTCCTTGGCCTTGACTGAGGTGCACCAGTGGACCTTGGCGGATCCGCTAACCTGTCATGAACGTTTCTTCGAGGAGCTGGGGGAACTTCTATGGAGCGTTGTCGCCTGGAGTCCACATAAGACTTAGTCCTGACTCGGTACCGTCTGTGAACCTGCTCCACATGCTCTACTGGCACTGACAGTTCTTCCTCAGTTATCTTTCCCGACGCCAGATCCGCCAAGGTTTGCTTTGCCTTACCAAAACGCCTCCTTTCATTCCTTGTGGTAACGGTAGCCAGCTCGACCGCCTTACCGTCCCCCTGTGTATACCATCTGTCCGCCTTTGGGTCATTCCTAGAAGCTGGCGGAATATAAACTTTCACAGATGGTTCTGGATTCACATCTTTGTGCGAACCCCTAACCATGGTTGACTTCACTCCCGAGGGTCCTGGGTCTTGCCTAGGCTTCGCCCTGCTAGCATAACTATCCTCAGAGCCATGGTGATACTTTGCCCGCTTGAGGTTCTCCCTTCCCGACCGCTCAGGTGGCGAATGTTCTAGCCTAGCCTTTTCTAAGGCCCTCTGCTCAGCCCGTTCCTCTACCTCCTTCAACGCTGCCTGAAACTCGTCAAAGCTGATAGGCTGCCCTGTATTTAATCGGCAAGTTAGGCAAAGCTTAGACCGAGGAACTAACACCATGTCCTCTTCTTCAATAGCCCCAACCCATAACTCTGGGCAAGGACTAGACTTGTTGTCTGCAAATTCCAGCTTTCCATCGTTCAACTATTCCTGCAGCTGATCCTTCATATCTACACATTGAGAAGTGTAATGATCAGACGATCGATGAAAAATGCATGTGTATCTGCCGTCCCCACTATTGGGATGACATTGGTAAAACTCCTTAGTCTCTGGTGCCCCCTGGTGCACCATAGTTTCCCAGATTTCCTCAGCTTTGCCCGCATCATACGTATATTTTTGGAACCTGGAAACTTGCTTCCTACACTGCTGCGTTGGACTCGGACCAGCACTGATTTCAATCGCGTTCACCCGCGCCCTGGTCTTAGCAGCTGCCCACTGTGGCTCTTTGGCTATCTCCAACTGCAAGGTTTGATCATTGATCCAGGTCTGCAGCTGATCCTTCAACTTCACACAATCCTTGGTATTGTGATTATTCATATTGTGGAAACTACAATACGTTCTTCCAGCCATGTAATCAGGCTTGGGGATAAATCCGCCCTCATGTTGCAGACGCCCCTGGTTGAATAACTCTTGCAAGATTTCCGGAGCCTTGTGAGCGTTGTAGGTATATGCAGCAAAAGCCGACTTGGTTGGAAGTGGAGTCAATATCTTCACAGTCTCCCTGACAAACCTCGCGGTTGTGGACTGTAATGGTTTCTGGTCGGTCCTTTCTATAGCCGCTACTTCGTGTTCCAAGTTCTCCTCATCAACCCATGTGAGGATTGGTTTAGGCACCGCATCCGCCTGGATAGTCGCCACAGTCTTAGTAGCAGCCGGAAATGGAGTCTTGGGTTTCAGAGTCCCCGGATAATAGGACAAAGGAGTCCCCTTCCTCCTTTCATTCCTTTCCTTAGACCGATCCACGTATTGCTGCTCTTGACCTAACCGATTGGTCAGATCCGCCATAGTGGTCACATGAACCTGCCTGAATCCCTGGCGGATCTCATCCACCAAACCACCAATTGCCATTTTCACCGCATGTTCTTCTGGGATGTCCATCTCGCAACGGGTTAATTCCAGTTTAAACCTTCTTAAATAGTCAGTAGCAGATTCGTCAGGCCTCTGCTCTGTTTCGGCTAGGTACTTGACCCCAATCTTTGCCTCGACAATACCAAACATAGTCCTGAAAAGAACCTCCATAGTCTTCCAGTCTGGTATTGATCCAGGTCTTAGCCGCTTGTACCAAATAGCTGCTTCCCCAGCCAGAGATGTGGGAAAGAGCTTCAACTTCATGATTGGGTCGTCAGCATATTGACCAGACTCATTAGTAAAACGCATCAGCATCTTCTGACGTATGTCCAGTAAACGGAGTGAAGCGAATTGGCTTAAATCCGGCAGGGAACGGTACAGCATTGATCTCTCGAGTTAATGGATTTTCATACGTCCTGTCGACGTCAGGCAACCCCTGTAGTTCCCTAAGCTTCTCAGAAAAAATTCTGTCAATGTCCTCCATGGTCAACTGGGCCACGACATCTGCTGGTATCTCTGGCAGATTGTTGCCACCCGCTCCAATGAGAGGAACGTTGCCACCTGCATGGTTGTTAGCAGCCCCGGCATTAGCTCCCGGTCTGCCGTTAGGACCTACTCCGCCGGAACCGCCACGACCAGCTGTCCGTCCTCGCCTATCTCTCGGCGGATTCGTGCGGTCAGTTCCCTCAAACTGGTCGAAACGATCATAAAACTGACCCATCATGGTGGTCATGTTCTCGAGCGTGGCATTGGTAGCCACCAACTGCTCCTGTTGCTGTCGCCAACTATTGTCGGAGTTCCTGACATGGGCAGCCATGCTATCCGCCACTTGCCTCTGCTGTCCAGCGAGATAGTTGAAATTGGCGGTGAACCCCGTTTGCTCTGTCTCCATTCACTTAACGGATTCACAAAGATCAACGACCACCTCGTTCGCCTTCTTCAGAACTTCATCTGTTCGACAAGATTTGTCGATCAACATCTTCAGCGTATCCGTCACCTCAGTGGGAGATGCAATCTCCCCCGTAAATGGTGCAACAGGTGACGCAGGCGGATCTGCGGACTCGTCCGCGAACCCCTCTTCTAAAAAGCCAAATGAGGCTGCCCGGTTTGAAATGCCCAGAGAGATGTTGTCAACCTGGGGAGCAGCCGTCACCTGTACAATCTCTCCCTCAGCAGCGACAACTGGTGCGACGGCCGTTGGGAGAAGATTTCTTCTGTCTCGCACGGCCTTAAGGGCTGCAGCAATAGTTGCTTCATCCCCAAGGACCCCGCCAAACACTTCTCTAACTTCAGCGTCAGTTAATCCCCTACACTCCGCTGTTCCGTGTTTGAGCAGCTCCTTATGGGAATTCTTCAAACAATTCATGGTTATCCTTCTGTAAGGATCACCCTTCGTAGATCCCGCAATCTTGACACTGGTCCCATTGGGCGTGCCAAAAATGTTCATGGCAGATTTAGCACCCGGCGAATAGTCAGCACTTGGGGGTGGCGGAATGTAAATTCCTTCGCGTGTCTTTTGTGTGCTTAGGCGTGCCAGCACCTTTGGAGTGGTGCAACTCAACTGCGGACGACCCCTGGCGAATCTTCTCTTCTGCTCCCAAATAGACTCTGACTTCTTGACCAAGCAACTGTTACGCAGGCGCTGACTAAGCCGGTGTACAGGGCTCGAACAAGACCTGAATAGAACTGGCTAATAGGATTTTCTTCTCAACCCCCTACGGATTGAGGATCTTACTTTGATCCGGAGAAGCAAAGCAGAGCTAACCAAGATTACGGGTGTTTGTTACCGGGGTAACGACTCAATTGCTACCGGAGTAGCGGACCGACTCTATAAGCTCAGCAACCGCTCGACACGAATACGAGTTGTGATCAATCGCAGGTGGAGGCAAATTGCGTGAGTTGCTCCGGAGAGGCTTTGCAAGTTAGCGTTGTGCTAGAACTTGTGTTTGTTTGTAGATGGTTGGTGTTGACAGTACATATATGGTGCACTGCCAAGCACATCCGGCGACCTCGTGGACCGTGCAACCGGCATCGGGGGTCCTACTTCCGGCATCTAGCAAGTAGACCCGCACCCCGGCTACATCTCCGTTGTTCCACATCACCGGTGCCGCACTCGGAGGCAGTACCACCGGGTGCCTGAAGTAGCTTCGTGAGTAGGGAATTGTGTAATAGTATTGTTAGCATCCCATATTGGAAACATGGTAGAGGTGGGAGCCTTCCTTCTCTATAAATAGGAGGCTTCCCCCTTAGTATTAAGGATCTTGGATCCAAGGCATTCCACCCTTGTAACCCGATGGCTTATTGGCCACGCCTACTGGATTCCAAGTGGACGTAGCCGTGCCCTCCGATGGCACGGTGAACCACTATACTTGCAGTGTTCGGTATAGCTTAATTATTGTCCTGTATTTACTAGACCCCAGGGTTTAGGCAGAAACAATTGGCGCCGTCTGTGGGAACCAGTTCAAAAAGTTGTGTTGCTCTACCAATTGGGTAGAGATCGGTAGTTGTGATCCTATTTATTCCATCGGGAAGAAGAGAAAAATCCCAGTTCAAGTTCAAGCTCAAGTTGGCACCCAGCCCTGCTGCTGCGGCCCAGTTCAAGTCAGCAGGCCCGGTTAGCAGATCCGGGGCAGTCAGCAGGCCCGGTTGGCAAGTCGGCCCGATCCCCCAGCCCGGTCAGCAGGACCAGTCCCTCCCTCCCGGTCAACCTTGAAGCATTTCGCGCGCCAGGTTCCGGTGCGGTTCTCCGGTTCGGATTTGGGTGCGCCAATTGTTTCTCCAGGCCAGTGTCTCCCGGTACAGCAGCTCTGCCGGCCAGCATCCCCGAGCACCCCTCCGGTGCGGCATCTCCCGGCCCGGCATGCAGCCACGTCTCCCGAGCGAGTCTCCCGGACAGCAGGTCCCGGCTTCGTCCTCCGGTGCAAGTGCCCCGGTGCGGATCGTCGACCCCGGGGCGGCACGTCTCTGGTCAGCAGCTCCGGTGCGGTTCGTCACCTCCGGTACAGCACACGTCCCCGGCGCATGGTCCGAACCCCGGAGAAAGCGGGAGAGCCCCGGTCGAGTCAGCCGGACGTGGGTCCCCGAGCGGGAGTACCGGCCGAGATGGGGAGCAGCGGGTAAGAGTCCACCGGCGGAGCGTGTCCGGCCGAGGAAGCAAGAAGCAGAAGTAAGCAGAGAGAAGCAGATGGCGGGAAAGCAGCAGAATTCAAAATCTTGTCAGCCCAACCCGGGAAACCCCGTCAAACCGGTCAGCAGGGGAGCAGTTGGGCCATCCGGGTCCATCCAGCAGCAGCACCGAACTCCCCCCCCCCGGTTCTGGCCTCCTGCGGCTCGCCTCCCTCCCTCCCTTCCGGTGCGGCTCACCTCCCTCCCTCCCTCCTCCGGTGCGGCCTCCCTCCCTTCCGGTGCGGTGGTCTCCGGTGCGGTGCGGTTTCCTCAAACCCCGGCCGAATGACCTCCTCCGGTGCGGCCTCCCTCCCTTCCGGTGCGGTGGTCTCCGGTGCGGTGCGGTTTCCTCAAACCCCGGCCGAATGACCTCCCCCGGTGCGGCCCCCCTCCCTTCCAGTGCGGTGGTCTCCGGTGCGGTGCGGTTTCCTCAAACCCCGGCCGAATGACCTCCTCCGGTGCGGCCTCCCTCCCTTCCGGTGCGGTGGTCTCCGGTGCGGTGAAGTTTCCTCATACCCCGGCCGAATGACCTTCGGTGCCGCCTCCCTCCTCCCGGGCAGAGCAGTGCGGTGGTCTTCATCACCGGATGGGAAGGCCCGGACAAGAGTCCCCGGCCGAGAGATGCGCCAGCTGAGCAAGAAACAAGAAAGAAAAGAGAGAAACGGAAGAGAAAGAAAATTGGCGGGAAAATCATAAATTCAAAGCTGCATGAGGAGTCAAACTGCATGATCCCATGCAAGCCGGGCCGGGCCTGTTTCCATTGCAGCAGCTTGGGCTGCGCCAGGGTTTCAGCATCTTGGGCCGGATTCCAGCAGATTTGGCTGCAGCAGTCTTCTTTTGGCACCCAAGCATCTACTCTGGGCACCCACTGCTCCAAACAGCAAGATTAGGCTGCTCTCTACGCCCGTAGGCATTCACCGGGCAACTCGGGAATCATTCTCGCATGCTATTCCAACACCCGGCGGCTTTCTTCAAAGCTAAGTATTCTAACTTATCTATTATTACTCAACGCGTGCTTCACCTGTGCATAATCTGTTGGGAAATATTGATAATTAGACATGTGATATCAGTGCTGCTCATATCATTGTGCATCGATTGATCATCTCAGCATCGCAATGCATCGCCATCATTATGCGTCATTGCACGCATGTCATATGCGCTTATCAGTGCTGCTCATATCATTATGCATCGCATTACAATGCATAGCACTACGGTGCACGCATTCCAATGCATCGCATTACAATGCATAGCACTACGGTGCACGCATTCCAATGCATCGCATTACAATACATAGCACTACGGTGCACGCATTCCAATGCATCGCATTACAATGCATAACACTACGGTGCACGCATTCCAATGCATGTAGACCTCGTTTCGATATGGCATGTCGCCCGAGCGAGGTCCAACCCATCGGTTCCATCATGTCCAACCAGCTTGAGAGTACTTTCCGGCATGATCATCCGGACCCATGGCTTTTTCACAGGGGGACTCGTTTCGATAGGCATGTCGCCCGTCGAGTCCGCCCGCTTCCATGGCAAACGCATTGGGCTTTATAAACCGGGCGAGTTTACATCTAACACATGTACTCTTGTCCAGCAGGATAAAAACCCTGCGTCGCATTGAACCGCGATACTGTCCAGCGGGATAAAAACCCTGCATCGCACTGAACTGCGATACCTTTGGGGACATATGGGGGAGACTCGTTATCTCTACACCATCCCACCGGGCAGATTGTATCTCTAACACAGAACAAATCTCCCCGCAGGCTAACAAACCTGCACATTTACCTCATCGCTTATTCAACACAAGCTGAGAAGAACTAGCAAGTGTTTACCGGCGCTTTAAAACCAGCCCGCAACACCGGGGTAATCCCCCGCAGCCTAGCAATATGAGACTCGCCTCCATAGCGGTCGAGTCCTCGCATCATCATCCCATGATGCTCATATCATTATGCATCGCACTACGGTGCACGCATCAATACATTGCATCTCAGCTCTTCTACACTTCGGGCCTCGTTCCGGTATGGCATGTCGCCCGGGCGAGGTCCAGTCTGCAAGCTCTCCGATCCGTCCGGTGGCCTGACGCCCGGACGGTATCGCCAGCTCACCGATCCGTCCGACGGCTCAGCGCCCGGACGGAGTCGCCAGCTCACCGATCCGTCCGACGGCTCAGCGCCCGGACGGAATCGCCGAGCACACCGATCCGTCCGACGGCTCAGCGCCCGGACGGAGTCGCCAGCTCACCGATCCGTCCGACGGCTCAGCGCCCGGACGGAGTCGCCAGCTCACCGATCCGTCCGACGGCTCAGCGCCCGGACGGAGTCGCCAGCTCACCGATCCGTCCGACGGCTCAGCGCCCGGCCGGAGTCGCCAGCTCTCCGATCCGTCCGGTGGCTTGACGCCCGGACGGTATCGCCAGCTCACCGATCCGTCCGACGGCTCAGCGCCCGGACGGAGTCGCCAGCTCACCGATCCGTCCGACGGCTCAGCGCCTGGACGGAATCGCCGAGCACACCGATCCGTCCGACGGCTCAGCGCCCGGCCGGAGTCGCCAGCTCTCCGATCCGTCCGGTGGCCTGCCGCCCGGACGGTATCGCCAGCTCACCGATCCGTCCGACGGCTCAGCGCCCGGACGGAATCGCCGAGCACACCGATCCGTCCGACGACTCAGCGCCCGGCCGGAGTCGCCAGCTCTCCGATCCGTCCGGTGGCCTGCCGCCCGGACGGTATCGCCAGCTCACCGATCCGTCCGACGGCTCAGCTCCCGGAAGGAATCGCTAGCTCACCGATCCGTCAGGGGGCGTCTCGCCCGGACCTGATCGCCAGCTCACCGATCCGTCCGGGGGCGTCTCGCCCGGACCTGATCGCCAGCTCTCCGCTCCGTCTGGTGCCGAAGCGCCCGGACCTGATCGCCAGCTCTCCGATCCGTCCGGGGGCGTCTCGCCCGGACCTGATCGCCAGCTCTCCGCTCCGTCCGGTGCCGAAGCGCCCGGACCTGATCGCCAGCTCTCCGCTCCGTCCGACGGCCGAGCGCCCGGACCGGATCGCCATCCCGCCACCTCATCTCGCCCGGCCTCGTCTCTCCCGGCCTCGTCTCTCCCGGCACCCCAGCACTCCCGGCCAAGTCACATCTCCAGCCCGAGCCTGGGGGACTCGACATTCGCACACCTCGAGAAGAGCCCAATCTCACTTAGGGACTTGGGGGACTGGAGGTAGTAGGGGTGACTCGGTCACCACCTACGCTTGGCGGCACATACTGATTAACTCCCCAAGTAAGATTGCACTCTTACTCGGGAACTTGGGGGACTTGTTGACAGTACATATATGGTGCACCGCCAAGCACATCCGGCGACCTCGTGGACCGTGCAACCGGCATCGGGGGTCCTACTTCCGGCATCTAGCAAGTAGACCCGCACCCCGGCTACATCTCCGTTGTTCCACATCACCGGTGCCGCACTCGGAGGCAGTACCACCGGGTGCCTGAAGTAGCTTCGTGAGTAGGGAATTGTGTAATAGTATTGTTAGCATCCCATATTGGAAACATGGTAGAGGTGGGAGCCTTCCTTCTCTATAAATAGGAGGCTTCCCCCTTAGTATTAAGGATCTTGGATCCAAGGCATTCCACCCTTGTAACCCGATGGCTTATTGCCCACGCCTACTGGATTCCAAGTGGACGTAGCCGTGCCCTCCGATGGCACGGTGAACCACTATACTTGCAGTGTTCGGTATAGCTTAATTATTGTCCTGTATCTACTAGACCCCAGGGTTTAGGCAGAAACAGTTGGGAACCCCTTCCTAGTTACAAAAGAGTTATATTTATATGGTTCACGAAACCCTAGTGCTTGACGATCCAGCCTGGCGGATTCCGGGATTGACTAGGATTGTCCTTCCTTATACGGACTCTAATCAAATCAATTAGGAGTAAAATGAGATCAGACTTTCCCCTAAGCTAGGGGACTCATTCTACACCGTACATTGTCAAGATCATCATTCAATTAAAGCCGAGATAAGCCCTATCGAATCCCAAGAGAATCAATCACTGATTCGGCTAGGATATCTTCACAAACGGATTGCTATCTATAACAATCCCTAATTATCCCAATCAGCGGTTATACCTTATTATCCGTTAAGGTAACTTGTGTATTATGTAAATGGATTACTACAAAATAACCTCGATCTGATCGGGTAGCAAATCAATACTTTCATTCCAAGCAATCTTTCCCAAATGGAATAGGAAGTGCTCATATTGGATTCGGTTTAACCTAAACCCCTCCGGGCCTCGGGATAAAAGCCCAATTGAAGTAAATCTCAATTGTGGCCCAAACACTCCTCCTCCGCATTTCGCCCAATCTCCGCCGCTAGACTCTTCACCACCAACGCCTCCCGCCGCTACAACTCCGACGACAGGGACGAAATCGACCTCGACTCCTACCGCTGCCACGATCGCTCCCTCCCTCTCCGCCGCAACGACTTTTTCTCCGGTAATTCATCTCATTAGTTTCAAAATTGCATTAATTTACGGCTTTGATTCAGTTGGATTAACCGATTCCGTTACAGATGTCTTTGCTCCTAATTCTCCGTTCTCGGTGGGCCGAAACCTGAGCCAGGTGCTGAACCTGGTGGACCAGATCTCGGACAACCCCTTCCTCTCCTCCACGCGCCGCGGCTGGCACGCGCGTGAGACGGAGGAAGTTCTCCATCTCCGGTTCGACATGGCGGGGCAGGGGAAAGAGGATGTGAAGGTCTCGGTGGAGAAGACCAACACTCTGGTGATCAGAGGCGAAGACGGACACGTGGACGGTGAGGAAGAACCGAGGAGGTACTCGACCGGGATTCAGCTGCTGGAGAAGGTGTTCAAGACGGACGGCGTCAAGGCGGAGATGAAGAACGGCGTGCTTAAAGTGGTTGTGCCAAAGATTAAGGAGGAGGAGAGGAGTGACGTGTTTCACGTGAGTGTTGAGTAGACTGTTACTGTTAGGGGTGTTGTACTACGTCGTTTTGAAGCTGTGTGAATTAATTGTTGATATTTTGTCATAGTGAATGATTGTTGACTAGTTCAGGCTATTTTCGTGACTTTTACTATTTGTTATCGTTTGTTTTTTCACAACGTAGATCACATGAGTAGGGCTGAACTAAATTCACCTCAAATACATCATAATCGAATCGAACATGAATTCACCTATAATCGAAAATGTCTTCAATGGGTGCGTGAGAGTAGTAGCAGATAGTAATTTGGATCTTTATATAATGTAAATAAAAAACTGTCTTTTTTTTTTTTTTTTTTTTTTTTTTATCTTAAAATTCAACTGCTAGCTGAACAATTCAAAACCCAATCTGAGATCATGATCGAGTTGTAGATGGCCATTCTTTCAAGATTGATATGCTACAGATTTAACGCGGGGCTTGAGCATTGGGCCTTGGCTTTAAAACACGACTCTCTTTTGGTGGAAATGAGAACAAGGGATAAAACTTGGGTCACAATATAGACAAAAAAATGTAGAGATTGAGAAATGAGGTATCGTTTAGGCTGGTTGGTAGGGTTGGGCATTTGGTCCCAAAATCTCTATCATGTCCCGTCTCTAAATTTGACGGGACGAGACGGGATTCAAGTTTGAAAAATACATATCCCGTCCCGTCCCGATCCTGTTTTAAAACGACGGAACGGGATCGGGATCGGAATCAGCTAAATAAATCTCGTCCAGTCTCTTCCCGTCCCGTCCCGTCAAGTATGAAATAAAAATAAAAATAATTATATTATATATATACATTCTGCTAAGATCTCAGTCGTTGATATTCAGCCAAACTCTCAGCCATTAATTTTTAGCAAAGGTCTCAACCTCAGCCAAGCCCTACTGGCTACTGCCCTACTCTCGTTAGAGTCGTCTCTCAGCCTCTCCCTCTCTCAGCTCTCGTATCCTCTCCCTCTCTCTATCCTATCCGCTAGATCGTCTCCGCCAGTCTTCCCCTCCTCGACCGCCTCAGCACTCTCGACAATCTCACCACTCATCTCTGATCGCTTCATTCCTCTCCTCAGACGCGCTCAGAGTCTCGACAAGGAGCCCAGCTCATCCGCCGCTAGCACCGGCGGCCTCGGCTTCGTCTCCTGGGAAAACCGCGAGTTCATCTCCCACATTTTTGTCAACGTTCGCCGCCTCTTCGATTTCCTTGTCCAATTCGGTAATTTCAACTCCCATTTCTGATTTTGGGGCTGACCCATCTGAGATTCAGCACCGATTTCCTTAATGTTGATAGCTTTGGTCAATTTGCTGCTCTGAGTGTTGCACATTTTGGAATGTTGGGATGGTTCTACTTTCCTACATTGGCTTGTTACAAATAGCTTAAGGTTTCTGGGCTAGTATTGCACCTAACTGTTGTTTAAGCTCTCTCTCTCTCTCTTTGTGTATATATCACTAAAAATGGACTGAATTTGTATGTTTGGTTAGTTTGTGTTTGAAAGTGGCTCTTGTTTTTAAGAGGTCGGGGTGAGTTATGCATGATGGTACTTAGTACAAAGTGTTGGTCTTGGACTGATTTTTTGGTGTTTCTTTTATTGAAGAGGCTACAACAAAGAGCAAATTGGCATCGCTGAATGAGAAGCTTGATACCTTGGAAATGAAGCTAGAGCTGCTTGAAGTTCAAGTGGGTACTGCATCAGCTAACCCTTTTTGCTCGTGATGTTTAGCCGTTTAGGTGATTTGTTTTGTAATTTTGTTTTGGTCACAAGATCTTGTTTTGGTCACGGTCCCGTACGGAATATGGGCCTGGCGGGAACACTTTTAAAAAAGTATAATCTCATCCCGTCCCGTTTAAAATCTCACGGAACAGGACCAGGATCAGATGGATCCCGTCCCATGTCCAGCCCTACTGGTTGGAGTTTTAAGTGCCAATATTGTCACGGCCCGCCATTTCGCCAGCGGCAATGCGAGGCCGGGACAAGGGCGACGCACGCATAGGCGGAGCAAGCGTGCCAAAACCCGCTGATTCCCTTGAGCATCGAGGAGATGAGCAAGGCTCAAGGGCAGCTTTGGAGGATGCGAGGGCATTCTCAAGTGGGCAAGATTGCCGTAGAAATATCCGGAAGGATCCAGACGTCTCTAGGCAGCGCCGGAAGGCTGTAGACCAGCAAGGGCATTCCAGATGGATGCGCAGCATCAAGGACAATCTGGAAGGCTGCATGCCATCGGGGAAGATTCCGGAAGGCTGCGGAGCATCGGGGAGATCTCCGGAGAGATCTAGGCAACTCCGCAGCACTGCGCAAGACAGTGCAGGGGGCTGCAGCACTGTGCAGGGCAGTGCAGCATCACGAAGGAGCAGTGCAGGCCATGGCAGCATGGTGCAGGGCCATCCAGGGCGGCGCAGCGCGTCGCAGGGTCGTGTCGGGTGACGCTGGGCGACGTCGCAGAAATAGGGAAGGTTCTAGAGTAAACCTCGGCGTATCTAGAAGTCTCTAGGATACGTTTGTATAGTGGTAGGATACTCTAGACATGTATAGAAAGATCTAGATATGATGTGCAACTAGAAAATTCTGGGCCTTCGTGGACAAGAGGGCTGCCTCTATATATAAGCTGCCGGGGCGACTTAGGCCAAGCACGGGGTAAACATCATTTTCAGGAATTTTAAGATTTCTTTTAAAGTTTCCCAAAACTCAATACAACTTCATTTCTCTCATTCTCTAGCCTTTCTAACATCTTTGTGAGTGTGTTGGGTCTATTCCGCTGCGTTAGAGGTGAAGGCTAACTTAGAGTACTCGAGGAGGTGAGAAAACTCTAAGGCCACACGGTGGTTGAAGTGACGAAACACTCATCCCGTGACAATATATAAAGTGAGGGTATCATAAAAGCGGGTGCCAACAAAACTAGCCGCTACAGCTACCATCGTCTCAATTAGCAGCTTCGGGACAAGGGATTTATAATCCTCCGGAAAGGCGACCATGCACCTGCGGAAAACAGTTGAAGATAATCATACTAGACAATATGCCTCATCACTAGTTTTTATTATTATTATTTTTTTTTATTGCAAAACCAATGATAGAACACAAGGAAACACAGGTTGCAAACTTCCCCCATTAGGGTTTTGGAGGACAATATTTTCGATAGCTATAACTTGGAGCTGGCCCCGAACGGTAATGCTGATTTTCCATACGACAATGCTCCGGTTGGATCTATGATCATTGAAACCACTCCTTCCCATTCAAGCTTTCTTCAAAGCGACGGTGTAGAGGTCGGATCAAAGTTAGCTGAAACGACTCCTCTGAGTTCGAGCTGCCCCGAAATTAGAGTTTTTGAGGACGATATATTGGTTGATGGATACTTGGATCTGATGAACGACACCGTTTCTCCTGCGGAACCGTGTGAGAATCTAGAGGCGGGGGAGATGAGTGGGGAGATGATTGAGGAAATGATAGAGGAGCTGATGAAAGATAAAGAAGAGGTGCCAGGTTGTAATAAATTCTTGACTAACTTGGTTAGCATTTTACTTCCAACTACGGCTCCGAGTTATTATACCTCGTTGTATGAAGATGAGGTTCTTATGGACAATAGAGGGCTGGGGACTTGTTGCTTCAACCCATATGAGGATTGGAGGTGCGGATCGGAGGCATATGCCATTGATGTAGCCAGAGACCAAATTAATGTAGCTAGAGTGTACGCATATTACAGAATATAGGGTTTTAGAGGGATTAATTAGCTAGTGCGAAGTCATCTTTAGAGGATTGGTACATATAACAAACATTGGGTCTAGGCCGGCCACTTAATCTAACATTGACTCGTGTATTGTAAGGTACTAAGGTGTATACAGGATAGCTGAGGCTTTTATATATTATTATTGTTGTTTTGCCTTTGATCGACTAGAGTTGAATGGAAAGAATTACGGAATCCCCATACTAGCTAATGTTAGTACTTTTCTTTATGATTAATAAAACTTTTTTGTTTCAGCTACAAATATAATTTTCTTTGATTGATTATTAGTTCATTGTCCGATTTGAACTGAGATTTCCTTAAAAGTTTTTTTTTTTTTTTTTTCGATTAGAAACAAAGAACATTGGGAAACCACTTTGCTACACCCACCGCCTACATAATCAAATCGGAAGGGAGCTGATTAGACCATCTTACAACATGACAGAATGACCAAACACTTATTTCTTTCCTTATCCTTAGACTCATTTTTTTTTTAGAAGGTAAACTGAGTGAACACTGATTGTGTGCGTGTGAAGAATGGAAATAGTTGATGATAGTGTGCTTTAAAGGGAAAATTGGGCTAGTCCTCCCGATATGGGTTTCACACAAAAAATGGGCCTTTTGTCCTAGATCGAAACAGGAAGAGAAAAACAAAAAGTCATACATAAGATGATAGTAATTGATACACAGTAGTTGCAGTGCTTGCTTGATTCAACTTGGTGGGTGCTCGTCTCCATTCTCGAACAAACTTGGTAAACCCTCTCTCTCTATCTTCAATCTGTTTGAACTCTAACTCCCGAATTGAGCTTTCATAAATCCCCTTGTGATTATCATTTTGTTCTTCTTGATTATGGGTTGGGGCAGATGGGTTTTGCTCTTCTGGGTTTAGAGAGTTAGTGCTCCACTGTTTTCGTAATTAAATGCTCACACATCAGAATTGCTTTTATTATCACATATGAATTTCCGGATTGTTTTTATTAGTGTAGGAACTTTGAGTACAGAGAAATGACCAGGTTTAGATCACTGTTGCAAGCAACCAAGAAAGGTATTGTACTCCTATTTGTGTAACTTAGACATTCTGCGAGGATTGCATTGGTCCTGTCTATTTCAACAAAATATTTGTAATTTTTTTAATCAGTGTTCTGTTTCTTGTGCATGGAATGTGAATTTCAGCTCTCACATGGAATGTCGAAGACTTGGTGCCTCCCACTGAGAGATATATATTCAATTTCAATTCCAAGGATGAGCTCAAGAAGTGGCATTTATATTCGGATTCTGAATATGGAGATACATAATTTGATCTCTCCTTTGTAGGCGTGTATACGAAAAGGCTAATAGGATTCAGAAATTATTGTGCAGTTTAGAATTGATTCACTATCAAGATTGATAGACCTGCATTTTTTTTTTCATTTGGGTGTGTATTTAATTTGGCTGATGATGATATGTCAATGTCTATTGATTTTGCAGGGTTGTCCTCAGCATCTTTAGAGATCTCAGACACTGGAAATGGACCCAATGGTAAATTTCTCATACTTATGGAAGCATATTATAGTTTCTGGAAATCAGATTCATGCATAAAAATTGATATATTACAAATTGCTAAAGTGGCGAGGCCTGTCAATACCTTGGTGGCGGAATTTAGGATACCAATGTAACTCGTGAAATTTCAAAGTTTGTGAATCCTCAATAAGAACTTACCTAATGAATCCATTCTCACTTTTACTTTTTGTGATAGGAATTTCTCTGGTAACCTTTCTTCGGATTTTGCTGAGGGTTCAAAATGGAAGATGAACAGAAGTGGCTTTTGTGGAATGCGGTCCAAAAAGGTTGAACGGTATTTCCAACATTTTTAGGGCTATAAGCTTTTCTGTAGCACTTTGTAGGTGAATGATTGTTCCTATTTGTCTTTAAAGTATTAGCACCATAATTCTTATTCTTGTTTTTCTTGAGGTGAATGTCATGTATAACTGTAAATGTTACTCCTACTTTTCTTGGAAGTTATTGATTCAACTATCCGTAAACATGAGTGTAGATCTTCTTTTCTTTTTCAAATTCCAGACTTGAGAAGGACTTGAAAATTGTTGCCTGTATCTGTGACGACTACACTGCAAAGTCTGTAACTTTGTATAAGATAGACCACAATGCAAACATTGATTTCTGCTTCAAATTCAGCATAAAATGCTGAAGTAATTTGATTACGGCATGCTAGTATCCACTTAAAACTTGTTTGCATTAGTTTTAAATGTGCTTTTCTCTCCCTGCAGTTTAATGGCTTCATTGATTTGGATGCATATGATACCATATCACTAAAAGTTAAAGGAGATGGAAGATCCTACATATCTACGGTGATTATTCTTATCTTGATCAAGTACTGAGAGGGCTGAGTGGATTTGTACTTTCCATTTTAGTCTTCTTTTCACTATTGTAAATTATTGTTGGCCTTATATATGCAGATATATACAGAGAACTGGGTAAATTCCCCTGGACAGGATGAAGATAATTCATGGCAGGCTTTTGTTTTTGTACCCGAGGACAACTGGTACATTGCAAAGGCAAGTTCTACTTATCTCAGTTTTTTTTTTTTTTTTTTTTTTTTTTTCAGTTCTCACAGTTATATTCTGCCTCTGTACCGAAAGAAAGTATATGTTGTTCTCTATACAAAATAGAATGAACAGAAGTACAACAAAATAGCAAATAAATTAAAATAGCATACACCAGGACAATGTGACAGATTATGCATTTGTTGGATCAATCACATCCTTTTTGAGGGTTAATATATATTGACTTTTGGAGCTCTGCTCATTTTTGCATCATCTTTCAGATCCCTCTTTCTCGTTATCTACCAACATGGAGAGGGAATGTTATAGACGCAGAGATGGAAATGAATCATGCCCGCGTTCTTGGTATGTCTCTCTCAGTGAATGCAGAAGGAGGTGTGCCGGGTGCTAGATCTGGTCCGGGTGAATTCAAGCTGGAAATTGATTGGATAAAGGCCTTAAGAACAGAGTGATTTTGTAAAATATTTTTGAGAGTGAAACTCTGGTTGTATTCAAGTTGATACTGTGACAAAAATATTTTTACAAAATTGAGTCTAATATTATCTTAAGATCTCAATTTTCCAACCTTTTGAGGTTGAGCTAACTCGAGGGCAGTTTAATTGTTTTGATAATCTGACAAGTTTTCAACCTGTTTACTATTACGTCATCCTCTCTATTAATGATTGTGTAAATGATATAATCAGATGTATTGGCACATCAAACCACATGACTGATATAGTGATATATGAGAGAAGATCAATAGCAAAACTGGGGAAAATTTAAAGAAATTGCTGCGTAATTCTCAGAAGCATCTCTATTCCGTCCAACAGCTTCTTTTGGTGACCTGAATTATCACACTTGGGTGATGCCCCGTGGTCGGAAGTACATGCGGCAACTCCTTCAAACACTTCAGCTCTTCCCAAACCGCCAGCATCAAGGATGATGATGATGATGATGATGATCGATGAGGACGTAGTTTCCGGTTCTTTGGGAACTCTGACAATCGTTTAATGATATCTGGAGAAGAAAGCCGTGCTACTCGACGTTCAGCCTGGGACGGAGCCTAGGACCTAAATGAGTAGAAACTAGAAGTTAAAATTTGGCAATAGAGCAAACATCAAGAAAGGGCACAAAGATATGATTGTATATCTCTCAATCTCTCTACCAGCAAAGAAATGGGGCATACAAAGATGAACAAAATAAAAAAGGGAGTAGAAAAAGAAGTGCAAACATGTATCTTATCTACTTTTGGATCTGGTAAATCATTAATTCGATGATTGAACTTTGAATAACAAGTCTCCGCAATTTCCAACTTCTTCCTCTTTCTCTTGGACTTTAGAGCATCCTTGATCACCATTTTACTAGTTGCAGAGAGAATATATAGTTAATTGCTTTGTCCAACACAATTTCCAGTCGCTTTTGTAGGTCGAATCGACCATTCTTAAATGGTGGTTTTGAAAAAGAAAACTAATGGTGTCGATAAAATCTACGGGGGGTTTCAAAAACTTGTGGGTGATTTTAAAACAAAAAGAATCTACACGGAAATTTTTATGAGAATAAAACTATTCAAACTTGTGGGTAATTTTGAATTTGTGGGCAGTTTTGAAAAACCATTGTCAGTTTAATAATTTGGATTTTCTTTAGATTAATTAATTTTTTTTTTTGGTGATCAAGTCATTCTTGTGAGATCATCTATGAAGGTTAGAAAATATCTATTTCCTCCATCAGTTGTGGTTCTCATTGGACCACAGACATCAGAATGTACCAGCTCCAGAGGTACTTTTGCTCTCCAGGCTTTCTCTTTTGGGAATGGGAGTGTGT
This sequence comes from Potentilla sterilis, assembly GCA_963682095.1. NCBI lineage: Eukaryota > Viridiplantae > Streptophyta > Magnoliopsida > Rosales > Rosaceae > Potentilla > Potentilla sterilis. The sequence continues at coordinate 4,662,556 of OY821763.1, read as the reverse complement.
GTTGCTTTCCCAATGCACATCCTTCACACACTTCATTTACATTATTTATTTTTGACAGTCCCTGCACCATTTCTGTTTGATATAGCAACTTGAGACTCTGGAAATTCAAATGTCTAAGCCTCTTGTGCCATAGCCAGGGATCATCCTTTAGCTCCATTCTTCTTGCACTCTCAGATGCATAATTGAGAGTCAGAGGAAAACTTATGTTCCTCTTCATCTGGATTTCTACCATCAGTTTCTTGCTGCTCCCTCTCTGATATATCTTGCAAGTGTCATCACCAAAATGCAGGTGATACTTGTGCTCAATGAGCTGACCAACACTTAGCAGATTTGAATCCAGAGTTGGAACCAACATCACATCTCTGATGTACATCTTTACAGACTTGGTTTCAACAACAATGCTTCCCTTGCCTTTTGTATCCACCAACATTCAATTTCTCATCTTCACTCTTGTAATGCTGTTGTAGTCAATATCATGTAGAAGGTTGGCATTCGCCGTCATATGATTACTGCAAGCACTATCAACACGCCACGCATTCTCCTCTACTGCAACACTTGCAGCATGAGTAACACAAAACATGTTTGTGTCACTCTCCTCTATGCTGTTCGCCTGTTGATTTCCCTTGTAGTTACAATCCTTACTGACATGACCAAACTTGTCACACTTTGAGCACTTTGGTTTCCCTTTGAACCAACATTCGCCTGCATGAAGCTTATTACAGACAGTGCATTTATAATACCCTGAGTTGCTACCTTTCTCATTTGATTGCTGATTTGACTTTCCCTCCCATTTCTTTCCTTTTCCTTTTCCTTTCTAGTTCTTTTTCTGTTTAGAATTTGAACTAGATGGCTTACTCCTATTTGAGTTAAGGTTGAGTGTTTGGAAGGCTTTTTCAGTTTCTTCATCATGACCTGTCAACCTATGATCAAAAGCCTTTAATGTTCCCATCAGATCCTGAACTCCTAGAGTTTTCAAATCCCTAGTATCCTCTATAATACTGACTATAGCATCATACTTCCTATTCAGGCTCATCAGGATTTTTTGAACTACTCTCGTCTCATCTAATGGTTCATTGTAGGTTCTCATCTGATTAACAATATCAATCAGCCTAGTGCTATAATCACCTAACAACTCAGTATCATTCATTTTTGTATACTCAAAATCTCTTCTAATAGATTGTACCTTGACAGCTCTGACCTTTGCTGATCCTCTGTACTCAAGGCTGAGTGTCTCCCATGCTGCTTTGGCAGTCTTCTCATTTGAGATTCTGGGAAAAATCTCATCTGTGACCGAAGTCTGCAAGATATTGAGTGCTCTAGCATCCTTCTTGATATTCGACTTCAGTTCTGCCATTTGTGCAATTGTCACTTCTTCTGCTTCACCTGGTCTTCTGTATCCTTATTCTACGAGGCTCTATAGATCTCGTGAGATGAACATGGTCTCCATCTTGATTATCCAGAAATCAAAGTTCTCTCCATTGAAGATTGGAACTCTGCTTTCTGAACTGCTTCCTGATGTAGCCATACCGGTAACAGAAAAAAACTTGTGTTTGTTTTTTTGTTTCTGAATCAACAGATGGTACACTCCAGTTGATATTGATCAACAGAGCTCTGATACCATGTTGGAATTCATGTTAGAATTCACAATACTTCTAATTTCGTACTGGCGAGTGTGATCAGAAACCAGTTCGTCGTGGTGAGTGAAGTATATCACACTGTTCACTTGGTGAATAGTGTTTGAAGAAGAGTAGATGAACTGAACTTATGCAGTCTTTTCTTTGATCTAAAATTCTTAAAGATTACAAAGCATACACTTTCCTTTTATTGGGAGCAAAGTAACCTACAAAATATATAAGATAGAGAAGGTAGAGATCAACTTGACAAATTATAGTAATATAATACTACAAATATCTAGATGAAAAATCTTAGTGGAATGAACAGCGAAGCAGCTGCTGGAAAGCATATTAGCTTTTCAGATAAATTCCTAATCTTCTCAGGAAAGCATTAACTTCAACACATCCTATCCGTCTCGTTTCCTCCTCGGATCCCCAACCTATTGATGTCCATGGTTGAGGCCACAGAGCTGCATCAGCAAACAAGAGCAAATGCTAATGCTAGTGCTTGTGCTAGTGCAATGGAAAGCAAGTATGATGAGGTGAATTTCACATCCATTGTGAAGATTTGTGAGAGTTCCATTTGAACTAACTTATAGAATATGAAATATGGACTCATGGATAATCTAGCATTGTTGACTTGCTTTTCCAAAGACGACTCGACTTGCTTCTAAAATTATTGTTCTTAGCTTCGCCAATGGGAAAACGTCGACAGATGTGGAAGTACATGACCAAATTCACCCAGAAAAGACTAGGTCAAGTCTCTGCTACGAATTTTCCATCCCGTGGCAGGAAAAATTGTTAAAAATTCTCATCAAGAACAATAATTTGAAACTGATCGATGAATTTGAGCCCACAACACACACATTAATATTCAGTCTACAGCCCAAGCCCAATGTGTTTCTAGAACCTTCTCTTCGTTTCCTCACGTTTCCACACACTCCTCTTCACCACTACAAAAGACCCTCCAGAAACAAGCTCACTCCTCCCTAGCTCTCCGGCGACTCCTCTCCTCCAACCTGCCCTCCTCCTCCGCATTTTGCCCAATCCCCGTCGCCAGACTCTTCACCACCAACGCCTCCCGCCGCTACGACTCCGACGACAGCGACGAAACCGACCTCGAATCCTACCGCCACCACAATCGCTCCCTCCCTCTCCGCCGCAACGACTTCTTCTCCGGTAATTCATCTCATTAGTTTCAAAATTGCATTAATTTAGGGATTTGATTCAGTTGGATTAACCGATTTTGTTACAGATGTGTTTGCTCCTTCTCCGTTCTCGGTGGGCCGGAACCTGAGCCAGGTGCTGAACCTGATGGACCAGATCTCGGACAACCCTTTCCTCTCCTCCACGCGCCGTTAAACGAACACTAACAGCTGTTAGTGATAAACGGACACGCCGAAAATGTGTCGTATTATGTATTGGATACGGATACGGACACAATACGCTTAAATACGGACACACACGTATTTGTGTTAGATATATGCGTGTCTGGGTGGACATGAGAATAAACAGGACACGAAAAACCCTAGAATTTCAAATTTCAAATTCTCCTTATCTAGATTTAATTGGATTAATTCCTTCTATGGAATTGTTGCATAGGTGGAGACCTTTGATTCCCCCCAAAAATCTGGTCGATTGGTGGCCAGAGGAGGGAGTTCCTGGAACGACTATCTCGAACTCCTCGATCTTCGTACGTCTAAACGGCGGCAATTCGCCTTGAACCACCATCGCAGACTTAAATAGGGAGGAGAGACGAGTCAAACAACACCGGTGCGAGTCCAGTTCGGCCGGACGGCAGAGAATCGGTGGCGCGCGGTGGTCTGTACAGGGGTCGGGCCGCGCGTCAGGGAGAGAGAAGGAGAAAAAAAAATAAAGGGGGATTTCCGTTTCGGAAAAATTCCTCTCGGCTATTTATACTCGTCCAAAAACGGAAAGTTACCGATTTTTACATCGTAATTATTTCATACGAACTCCAAATTAAACGTGCTATGTGTCCACAAACTCTTTTTAACGTCCTCTAACTCGTCGTGAAGTAAAATTCTCGGGTCAACTTATAAAAAAGTCAATTTTTAAAACTTCCGAATCATGAAACACTACCAGAAAAAAGGCTTTTCCCGACGAAATAAAAAAAAACGGCCGACGAAATAAAATTTTCGTCGGCTATTCCCAAGAATGGCCGACGAATTTTTTTTCGTCGCTAAAAAAAAAAATCGTCGGCTATTCCCCTAGAACGGTCGACGATTTGTTTTCGTTGGTAAAAAAAAAAATCGTCGGCTATATTCATATTTTAGTCGACGATTTGAATTTTCGTCGGCCTTTCTCTGAAACTTTAGCCGACGAAAATTTTTGGAAGTATGGCCGACGAGTACTATGTTTGATTTCGTCGACTATGATTAGAAAAAAAAAAAAAAAAACAGCTTCCATTTTCTATCACTGTCGACAAACCATTGCTTCGTCCTTCAAATGCAAATGTGTCGTCAAATAAGATATGACCGAAATAATGAAATACGTCTACGGTTGAAAAATGACAAGATTCTGACAAAATCTGTGTGCCGAATGTTGCGGTTAACTGTTTTTTACTTCCGTTTTCCTATGGGTAGCCTGACGGTCGGTAAATATTTTGAGGAAAATTTTTATACGATTAGTTGCGTCTCATCGATTTGAAACTATTATATGTTGAAGGTCAGGCAAAAAAACGTCATTTAGACAGGCCAATTACCATTTCTAAGCGTTTAAAGGGTTGACTCACCCGGTTGACCGTCCCGATCGAGCCTTGAACGTTGTCAGATGTAGTTGGATTTTTTTTCATATATGTATTTAATCTTAACGGTGATATCTGACGGTTGGAATAGATTTTCCAAACTTTTAGATTCAAAATCGGAACATATGCACTAATGTTCCTTAACTTGTTTACTAAGTGTTTAAGTGAATGTATAGTTTCAAATAGTTACTATACGTACACTCTTCAAATGAAAATATGTCGTCAAATAAGATATGACCGAAATAATAAAATTCGTCTACGGTTGAAAAATGACAAGATTCCGATAAAATCCGTGTGCTGAAATAATGAAATAAGTCAAAACCCGGTTTACTGCAGATTTGGCGTCCGGCGTCCGAATGATGATTGTGATACCATTCCGGAAAGGGAACGACGCCAGGAATCAAACACGTGGCGAAGTGGGCTTTTTCGGGCTTTCGAGTTCGTTTAGGGCCTCAAAACGGCAGTTTAGTATGTTTTCATAGAATAGCCGACGAAACATTGTAAATCGTCGGCTATTCTCTAAGTTTAGCCGACGAAAATTATATTTCGTCGGCTAAACTCTTGATCCGCGCCTTTTTATTGTCCGCCGTTGGATGGCTCAGATCCGACGACTGTTGATCTTCCAAAGTATAGCCGATGAAATCTTTTAAATCGTCGGCTATTCTCTAAGTATAGCCGACGAAATCTTTTAAATCGTCGGCTATTCTCCTTCTAAATCTTTTAAATAGCTTCCTCCCGTCTTTTTTCTCTCCTCCTTCCCCCCCTCCTCCGGCCTCCTCCTCCTCCTTCCTCTCCTCCTCCTCCTCCTCCTCCTCCGGCCTCCTCCTCCTTCCCCTCCTCCTCCTTCTCCTTCTCCTCCTCCTCCGGCCTCCTCCTTCCCCTCCTCCTCCTCCGGCCTCCTCCTCCTTCCCCTCCAACTCCGGCCTCCTCCTCCTTCCCCTCCAACTCCGGCCTCCTCCTCCTCCTCCTCCTCCTTCCCCTCCTCCTCCGGCCTCCTCCTCCTCCTCCTCCTCCTCCTCCTTCTCCTCCTCCGATCCGGTATTTTTTTTTTTGCCCAAAATGCAGTTATTGCCGACGAAATTGACATTATTTCGTCGGCGATAGCTTTAAAATATTAATATATTCCGACGAAATAGCCGACGAAATAGCCCAAATCGTCGGCTATACTTCAGAACAAATAGCCGATGAAACCAAATTTCGTCGGCTATAACTTTAAAATATTAATATATTCCGACGAAATCGTCGGCCATACTCGAAAATAGCCGACGAATTTCGTCGGATATTTGACCAAGCTTTGGTCGATGAAATCATTTTCGTCGGCCATAATTCGTCGGCCAAGGTTGGAATGGCCGACGATATCGTTTTTTTCGTCGGCCATTACTTTTACCGACGGGCTTTTACCGACGAAGTATAGCCGACAAAATTTTCGTCGGTAGAAGGAATAGCCGACGAAAATTTGGAATAGCCGACGAAAAAAATTTCGTCGGCTATTCTGTCAAAGCTGGTAGTGAAAGCCGACGGAGAAAGTGAAGCTTGGAGTTTAATTGATTGGGAATGTGTGAAGGAGAAGAGGTGGGAGTCTGGAATACCAAAAATTTTGTTTGCATATTTTTGTTTCTACTGTTATTATAAACTATTTTGTTTGCATTTCACATATTTTTGTTATGTATATATATAATATTTAAAATAAAATTTAGTTAACGTGTCCACCACGTGTCCATATTAAAAAAAAAAATATTGCATGTCTGCGTATCGTATTGTGTCGAATACGGACACACGTACTCGTATCCATGCTTCATAGGTAATTACCCATAACATACCTATCATACAATTCCCTCCTTTTCTTTCCACTCCCACTCAATCCATGAGTTTCTAACCTCCAGCATCCCCTTCATGTCTCAGTCTCCAGCGATGTGCGCCGCCGCCTCTACCTCAACCTCTGGCACCCTCTACAGCGATGTCCGTTGCCGCCTCCATCTCCTCCTCCTCCTCCGCCGCCCTCCCCGGCTTCGAAGACGAGCTCCTCGACGAGCTCGGTACCCGATCAGATCTGGCGCAAAACCAATTTAGCTAATAGAAAAATCTGATTTCATGTATTATACGCTCTGCCTTCTTCTTCTTATCATCCTCAGCCTCCTCTGACTTCAAGCTCAGGCTGTGGACTTCTCCCTCCACCGATCGGAGCCGCTTCGAGGTCGCCGCCGGCTTTTCCCAGCGGATGAGAAACCAATACCTAGGACCAGGAAGCCCGACGAGAAGGTCACCGAGGATGAGCTCAAGACCTAGGACCAGGAGTTCGTCAAAGTTGACCAGGCCACCCTCTTCAATCTCATCTTGGTGCGTTTCTCTCTCCTATCGCTTTGTTTTTGTGATTTTAGGGTTTCAGAAATTGGGAATTGAGTTTTTGTTGCAATTTAGGGTTAGGATCTTTGATTTCTGAGGCTCAGTGGTTTTGGAAGCGCGTCGGAGGACAACAGATCTTGATTTCTGAGGCTCAGTGGCATTAGATACGCGGCGGAGGACGGCAGAGTTTCTTAGGCTCAGTGGCATTACAATCGCGGCGGAGGACGGCAGAGTTTCTTATGGTCAGTAACATTAGAATCGTGGGGGAGGACGGCGAAGGTATCGCGGCGGAGATAAAGTTTATGAGGGTCAATAACATCGAAATCGTGGAGGAGGACGGTGGAGGTAAAGTTTTTGAGGGCCAGTAACATTAGAATCACGGTGGAGGTAAAGATTATGAGTCAGTAGCAATTGATGTACATATTTATTGTTGAGGGTAATTTTGTAATTTATGAGTTAACAAATTCTTTTAATTTTTTTATAGAAACCTGCTGATGGTAATTTTAAAAACCAATCTTGCTATTGGTAAAAATGAACACAAAATTGTAATTATTAGTAAAAACCCAATTATTTTTTACAAAGTAGATCACATGAGTATGGCTGTATGGCTGACCTCAAATACATCATAATCGAATCGGACATGAATTCACCAATAATCGAAAATGTCTTCAATGGGTGCGTGATAGTAGTAGCAGATAGTAATTTGGATCTTTATATAATGTAAATAAAAAACTCTTTTAGTATTTTTTTTTGTTTTATCTTAAAATTCAACTGTTAGCTGAACAATTCAAAACCCAATATGAGATCATGATCGAGTTGAACCCTAGATGGCCATCATTTCAAGATTGATATATATGCTACAAATTTAATGCGGGGTTTGAGCATTGGGCCTTGGCTTTAAAACTCGACCCTCTTTTGGTGGAAATAAGAAAAAGGGATAAAACTTGGGTCACAATATAGACAAAAAAATGTAGAGATTGAGATATAAGGTACTGTATAAGCTGGTTGGAGTTTTTTAAGTGCCAATATTGTCACGGGATGAGTACTTCCCTACTCCAACCTCCGTGCGGCCTTAGAGTTTGTTCACCTCCTTGAGGACTCTAAGTCAGCCTTCACTTAAAACGTGGCGGAATTGAACCAACACACTTATAATGAGGTTAGAAAGGCAAGAGAATGAGAGAAATGAAGTTGTATTGAGATTTGAAGCAACTTTACAAAAATGTGAAAACTCCTAAAAGGGATGTTTTCCCCGTGCCAAGCAAGTGTCGCCCCGACAGCCTTTATATAGGCAGGCCCCTTGCTCGCACACATTTCTAGATTGCTCTAGCCAATTTGGCTTCTAGATATCTCTACATGATCCTATGGTTGGCTACACTATATACATGTGTCCCGGAGTGTTCTAGAGAGATCTAGCCTCACCGATACGCCTGCAGTCCCTCGGATACGCCTGCAGCCTTCCGGATACTTCTGCAGCCTTCCGGATACGCCTGCAGCCATGCTGTCGAGATGCCTAGTGATGTCGAGAGGTCTCCGGATTCTTCCGGAGATTTCTACGACATTCCAGATCACTCGAGAACACCCTAGTATACTCTCAAACGTTCCTTGAGCAATGCTTGACTCTAGAAGACTTAAGGAATTTGGCGGGACGTGACATTCTCCCCCACCCGAGTCGGCGACGTCCTCATCGCCGTTGCGAGCAGCCTTTGCTCGAACTCCACGATTTTGTCCTTGAACTACCACAAGGACTCCTCTTTCTCCCAACTTGCCTCGGACAATGGCAGCCCCTTCCACTTGACAAAGTATTCAGTATACCTCAGGATCCTTTTCTTACGCACCTCGCGCTTCTCCACGATGCTCTCCACTTCTTTGTCAAAGGAAGTCGTCATGTAGGCTGGCGCTCGTCGAGTCTCTCCTCGCTCAGGTGACTCGGCATCTTCATGATAAGGCTTCAATTGGCTCACATGGAACACCGGATGAATCTTGGTGTTCGAAGGCAATGCCACTAAGTACGCGGCTTTTCCAACCCTCTTAAGGATAGGAAATGGACCTTCGTATTTTCTCATCAAGCTTTTATGAAATTTGATGTTACCCTGGTGCCGAGTAGGATTTACTCTGACAAACACCTTATGGCCAGGTTGGTAGTCCACGTCCCGTCGATGTCGGTCCGCATACTTCTTCATCTTCCTTGCTGCCTTCTCTAGCTGTGAGCGAGCGAGCTCATTAGCTTGGTGCCACTCCTTGGCTGTCTTGTATGCAGCAGGACTACTTCCCTCGTAGCCTGACACCAATGTGCTCGGAGTCAAGGGCTGCTGTCCAGTCGCTAGCTCGAATGGACTTGCTCCCGTCGACTCGCTTCGCTGCAAGTTATAAGAGAATTGGGCTACATCTAGCAACTTTGCCTAATCCTGTTGGTTTGCACTCACGTAATGCCTCAAGTAACATTCCAACAAGGCATTAACGCGCTCCGTCTGCCCATCGGTTTGCTGGTGAAAGGCCGTGGAGAAGTTTAGTTTTGTCCCGAGCAACTTGAAGAACTCCGTCCAAAACCTCTCAGTGAATCGAGCATCTCGATCGCTGACAATGCTCTTAGGGACTCCCCAATACTTCACCACGTGATTTAAGAATAAGCGTGCCGTTATCTCCGCATTGCACTCCACAGGGGCAGGAATGAAGGTTGCATACTTGGTGAACCGATCTACCACCATAAAGATGGATCCACAACCATCGGACTTGGGTAGATTGGTGATGAAGTCCATGCTTAGACTTTCCCACGGTCTGGATGGAGTGGGAAGGGGTTCCAGCAACCCTCCCGGATGGTTTTGCTCCACCTTGTCTTGTTGGCACACTAGACAGGTCTTCACGTACGAATCGACATCATCTCGCATGTGTGGCCAATAGTAAGTGTTACTTAGCAGCGCTAACGTGCGATGAGTGCCGAGATGTCCAGCCCACTTGGAATCAATGTTCTAAAAGGCGCTAGGCGCTAGTCGGGCGGTGACCCATAGCCTAGCGCCTGGACAGACTAGGCGGGGACTAGGCGATTTACATTTTCCACATTTAATTAATAAATATTAATTTAAAATATTTTAATATGACTATATGAGTAATTTGAAAAAAATTAGCTTGACCTTTCTCTAAAAATGAGCAAACCAACCTGTAAAATATTCACCACATTACAATTGCAGAATTGCTAAACCATATTGATAAGCAGTTTGTGTGAAATCGGGGCGGCTTGGCTACGCCTAGCGCCTAGGCGGAGCCTGAGCGGAGCTAGGCGGGGATTTTTAGAACAGTGCTTGGAATCATGGCACTCACTTAGCACCTCCCTTCGTAAGTTGTCCCATTTCAGAACATAGAGCCGCTGTCCCGTCGTGTAAAGCAACCTGTCCTCGAGCCAGAACCGTCTTGTCTTTCCACTCTCGACAAGCTCTACTAAGTTCATGGCTTGGGAGTTGTGGATCAATCCCTCTTTGATCCTTTCCAAAAGATTGCTCTTTGGTGTAATTACGATGGGTGCTAGCTTGACTTTGCGGCTTAGGGCATCCGCAACCACGTTCTCTTTTCTTTGCTTGTACTCCAACTTGTAGTCGAACTCGGCAAGGAACTCTTGCCACCTAGCTTGCTTCGGAGTGAGCTTCTACTGCGTTTGGAAGTAGCTAGTAGCGACATTTTCGGTTCGGACTAAGAAGCGAGATCCAAGCAAGTAATGCCTCCAAGTGCGCAAGCAGTGCACCACTGCCGTCATCTCCTTCTCATGTGCGGAGTAGCGCCTCTCGGTGTCGTTGAGCTTGCGACTCTCGTAGGCTATCGGATGTCCCTCTTGCATAAGTACACCACCAATAGCGAAGTCCGACGCATTGGTGTGTACCTCAAATGGCTTGCTAAGGTCTGGCAACCTCAGCACCGGCTCCTCCATTAATGCCTTCTTCAACTCCTCGAAGGCATGATGGCATCGGTCTGTCCATTCCCACGCCTTGTTCTTCTTCAGGAGGTCTGTCAAGGGTACCGCGATAGCGGAGTTTCCCTTGATGAATCTCCGATAATAATTAACCAACCCAAGGAAAGAACGGAGTGTAGGTACCTTGGTTGGCGGCTCCCATTCTTGGATAGCCTTTACCTTACTCTCCTCCATCAAGAGTCGTCCTCCCTTGATCTTGTGGCCTAGAAAGTTGACTTCCTCCTTGGCAAAGGAGCACTTCTCCTTCTTCACATAGAGTTCGTTCTCCCTAATGGTTTGGAACACTATGCGAAGATGTTCGACATGTTCCTCCAACGTCTTACTATAGACCACAATATCGTCGAGGTAAACTACCACGAACTTGACAAGGTAAGGATGGAATACCTTGTTCATCAACGTGCAAAACGTCGCTAGAGCGTTAGTAAGACCAAGTGGCATGACTAAGAACTCGAACGACCCGTATCTTGTTACACACGCGGTCTTCGGTTCGTCTCGGGGTGCGATCCTCACTTGATAGTATCCCGAGCGAAGGTCTAGCTTGGTGAAGTACCTTGCTCCTCCCAATTGATCGAACAGCTCCGAAATTAAAGGGATTGGATTGGATACTTATTCTTGATCGTAATCTTGTTGAGTGCCCGGTAGTCAATGCACATCCTCAACGAGCCATCCTTCTTCTTTTGAAACAAGACTGGGGCTCCGTATGGACTCTTCGACGGCCGAATGTAGCTAGCATCGAGCAACTCCTTTAATTGTTTTCGGAGCTCCTCTAGCTCCGGGGGCGCCATTCTATAAGGCGACCTTGAAGGGGGCTTTGCTCCAACCTCGAGCTCGATGGCATGATCCACTTCTCTCCTCGGTGGCAGCCTCTTAGGCAACTCCTTGGGCATCACATCCTCGAACTCTCCAAGGACAGCCTCTATCTCGCTCGACAAAGGTTCGGACTTTCCTCCAACCTCCTCGTCCATCTTCACCGTTGCTAGGAAAGTAGGCTCGCCCTTCCTCCATGCTCTTGCGAGCTGCATGGCTGATAGGGTGCTTGTCTTCTCCCTTGCGTGCCTCACCACAGGCACCACGCAGGGCAGCTCCCCATCTGCCGCTATGCAAAAGATGTTGTAGAAGGGAATAGGAAAAGCTCGGACCTTGTCCATGAATTCAAGGCCGATCACGATACCATAGTCGTCCATCTTAATCACCGTAAAATCGACTTTTCATTTCCACGCGCCGATGCGAACCCCCACATCGCGCGCTACCCCGACAATGGGTATGGCAGGTGTGTTCACCGTCTTCACACTGCCAGCTTCCTTCGTGACTCGGAGCCCAAGCTTCCTAGCTTCCTCCGACATCATGAAGTTGTGAGTGGCTCCGCAGTCCACCAAGGCACGAATCATCGAGTCGTCCACCTCGACATCGATGAAAAGCGATCCACCTTCCGCTTTGCGCCTCGTCTGTGGGACACTTGCCTTCGCGGCATTCAGCAATCAGATGCATCCCATCCTTGCTGAATCCTCCTCTGTCTCGACCCGGTGAAGGGTTTGGGTTTAAAGGAATCTACTGCCTTTGCCTCCTTTGGCCCTTGCAACTTGCTTAGAGCAGCCTCTTTGCAAAGTGCCCAATCTCCCTTAACCTCCTTCACTTCCTCTTGGAGCGCTGTGAGCTCAGCGTTAACGTGATCGAGACGCTCTTGGACTTCCCTTCTGATATTATCCACCATCATGTTGAGTGCGCTGTGCATACTCTCTCGCAACTCCTCCATCATGGCTGCGAGATCGTCCCTCTTCACGACATCCTCCTCAAGTCGAGTGTCGAACTCGACCACGGCTGTCTCCATCTTTCCCAGCCGCGCATCCAAGGCAGCTAACAGGTCCTTGGCAGTCTTCTTGCCACCACCAACGATGGGTTGTTCCACAGAAACTCCCTCTCCGGACATCTTCTTCCTCTATGTGTGGTTCACGAACGAACGTGGCTCTGATACCAATTGTCACGGGATGAGTACTTCGCTACTCCAACCTCCGTGCGACCTTAGAGTTTGTTCACCTCCTTGAGGACTCTAAGTCAGCCTTCACTTAAAACGTGGTGGAATTGAACCAACACACTTATAATGAGGTTAGAAAGGCAAGAGAATGAGAGAAATGAAGTTGTATTGAGATTTGAAGCAACTTTACAAAAATGTGAAAATTCCTAAAAAGGATGTTTTCCCCGTGCCAAGCAAGTGTCGCCCCGACAGCCTTTATATAGGCAGGCCCCTTGCTCGCGCATATTTCTAGATTGTCCTAGTCAATTTGGCTTTTAGATATCTCTACATGATCCTATGGTTGGCAACACTATATACATGTGTCCCGGAGTGTTCTAGAGAGATCTAGCCTCACTGATACGCCTGCAGCCTTCCGGATACTTCTGCAGCCTTCCGGATACGCCTGCAGCCATGCTGTCGAGATGCCTAGTGATGTCGAGAGGTCTCCGGATTCTTCCGGAGATTTCTACGACATTCCAGATCACTCGAGAACACCCTAGTATACTCTCAAATGTTCCTTGAGCAATGCTTGACTCTAGAAGGCTCAAGGAATTTGGCGGGACGTGACAATATATAAACTGCGGGTATCATATAAGCGGGTGCCAACAAAACTAGCCCCTACAGCTACCATCGTCTCAATTAGCAGCTTCGAGACAAGGGATTTATAATCCTCCGGAAAGGCCACCACTCTGCACCTGCGGAAAACAGTTGAAGATAATCATACTAGACAATATGCCTCATCACTAGGTTTTTTTATTTATTGCAAAACCAATGAAAGAACGCAAGGAAACACAGGTAAAGCGCAAGAAACACAATGTAAAGCACTAAAAAATTATGATCAGGCCCCAGCTTTTCTATTCCTAACAGCATTTGACAACCAATGGAAAGGTCAAAAACTACTTTTACACTGGCAGACATGTGAAATACTGAAGTGCCAATTAGAACATATCTCTGTAAGTTGATCAGTACAAAATTCATCAAATCTATGATGTAAGACACAGTTTCTATTCCTGAAGAAAGGAAACACTGACAACGTTAAATGTGTGAATCAAAGGTTGAAAATAATACCATTTCCATTCTTGCTCAAGATATAGTAGCAATTCATCATAGAAATTCGGCAGCCAAGTGGAAAATAGAATGCCCGAAGCAGCTGATTGAAACTCATTACTAATCTTATCAGTTGCAAGCATATTAGACGGCGGTTGTTTTGAGTCGAAGTCTTGCCAGAGCTGCTTTATTGGCTTGAGATGGACTTTCGTATAATGTAGCTCTATAGACTTGAACCTCCCAATCCGAATTAGAATTCCACGCAAATCTTGAGCAACGTCAACCTGCAAACAAATACACATATTGAATGATCCTAACAGGCCATATATAACAGGAACCAAGTAAATTGTCTAAGCAGAAAATTACGAATTATAACCTTGCGATTGGATATTGCGTCTGTGAGACGTGGTTGCACCATTGAATCAAGCCTGTCTGTTCGTGGCGGATTTAGCACCCGGCGAACGGTCAACACGTGGGGGTGGCGGACGTCAACTTGAGTCCTGTTGTGATGTGTGCGAGCGTGCCAGTACCTTTCAGTAAGGTACAACTTCGACGCGGACGACCTCTGCCGAGCGTACTTCTGGCGAGTATATCTCTGGCTAGTGTATCTGTCTGCTCCCAATTCCTGACTTCTTGACTAAGCCACTGTCATGCGGGCGTTGACTAGGCCGACGTAAGAGGCTCGAACAAGACCTAACAAAAGTATATTAGGATTTTCTTTCAACCTATTGCAGATTGAGTATTCTTACTTCGATCCTGTGATGCGAATCAGAGCAATAATTCAAGATCGTGGGGAATAGTTCTCCTCCAACCTATAGCAGATTGGCTTATGTTTTGTTACCGGAGTAACGATTCGATTTGCTACTGGCATAGCGACTGACACTGGGTGCTTCAGTGAGCGCAGACACGAGGCGAGTGTACGACTCTGTACGTATGGCGCAGTATGCAGCTCTGTACGTATGGTGGCAAGTTGCGGCTACGATGTGCGGATGCTGAAAGCGATAGGTCTTAGCGACTCTCGACACTAATGTAAGGCACACTTCGACAACCGTGCAAGCATACAGCGACCGCTGACGGAAGTAAGGTTGCAGTGAGGTTGGATGATGGTTGTTCGCGGTTTGTGGAGGCAGTGCGCGTAAGATGCTCCAGGGAGACTTTACAAGATTTGCGATGTGCAAAAGCTTGTGTGTTTGTTAGATGGTTGTGAACTCTTTTTATGCTGTATAAGAGCTCTTTATATAGAGGATGTCAAACCCTAATACTTGCGTATCAAGCACAATGGATTCGGAGATCAATCAGGATTCAATTACCTTAAACCACCTCCTTTTCGGTTTCCCAAAGGAACCCCAAA
This sequence comes from Potentilla sterilis, assembly GCA_963682095.1. NCBI lineage: Eukaryota > Viridiplantae > Streptophyta > Magnoliopsida > Rosales > Rosaceae > Potentilla > Potentilla sterilis. The sequence continues at coordinate 4,647,469 of OY821763.1, read as the reverse complement.
TCCTTTCTAAGAATAAAATATTAAATATATATCAGATTATTCTTTAATGAATAACCTCATGGGCCTCGATCTACAATCTCGGACAAATGTCAATTTAGGCCCAAACATTGCCCCCCCCCCAGCCTTTGAAATTGAAAGCCTAGTGAAATTGATAAGGGTTGAAAAGCCCAATCCGAACCCATTTAAAAACTGAAGCGTTGCGCCGTTCCCTCTAACATATCAACTTTACCAAATTGAGCTTAGAGAACTATTCCCGAAACCCTCGACCGCTATCAATCCTACCTCTTCAAAATTCAGAAAACCCCTTTCGGACTCCATAAAACCCAGATCAAGAATCACCAATTCACATCTCAACCTCCATCTTCTCATCTTCTTTAACCAAAAAGATCATGACTTTCGAAATTCAATACACTTCCGCCGTACAGGGAAAAGAAAGAATCACCTCCTCCATTATCGAAGTTGGAAGCTCCTATCAAACCTCTATCACCCCACCCGACGACTATGGCCGTGCCCGGCTGGGACCACGCCAACAAGAGTTTCGCCAAGATTCTGTTTTTCCATTTATTGATAGGTCGCGACCTTTTCAATTGGCCTTTCGCGAAAAAGGTGTCAAATGTGGGGATTGGTGGACCTCCAACCACTATGAAATCCCAATAGCATCTGCCTCATGGCCGTTGCCAACCTCGACAATGATACAATGGTATGATGAAAGGCGGTCACTTGATGAAGGCCGATGGCGAGCAACAGGGATTGACGAGGCCCTCAACATCAGCTTCGCACTCAACCCAAAGGGAGAAAACAGGTGTGCTCTCATGCCTTTGATTAGTCTCTGGAACCCTTCTGCCAACGCCTTCGATTTAAAATTCGGGCAAGCCTATATCACCCTACTAGACATGCATGCTGGCCTAGGATTTCCCCTAGGTCGAAAACCCATCAGTGTGGATGATTACTCTGAAGCGGATGTGCCCTCAATCACCCTTCCAGAGCCCCCTACTCGGAGTTGGCAAAACTGGATAGCCAAATTCCGAAACTATAAGGATGACATAGGTGGGATAGCCTTTCTTGATTACTGGCTGAACAAGTTCGTATTCTATTCGACCGCCAATAAGATGACCAAAATCTATAGCAGAATGGCTGAAATTCTGTATGCTCGCAAGGAAATTGGCCTTGGCCAAATAGTATTGGCTCATCTGTATCGGTGTCTTCACACCCTATCCGTTACACTCCTAAGCTGCAAAGTCTCTGGACCTCTTTGGATTTTAGAAATTTGGTCGCAAATGTACTTTCCTGGATTGGCATCTCCTCAGCCTATCAAGATTGGCGAAGACAGATGCTTGGGGCTTGCTTATGCTGGATACAAGCCTAATTACGGTCAAGGCTATGCAGTGTGCTTTGACATTATTTTCAATACTGATGCTCAAGGCTTCTACTCAGAAGCTCAGATGCTTCTGCACAAGAGGCACCCCAAGGCCTTGAAAGATGGCTTCCTCCCTTCTACTAACCAATGTGAGGAAGGACGAAGACTGTTCCTCCACTGTATATTCATGGAGGACTTCCCCCTTTTCACCTCTGACAAAGGCGAGCAGGGTGTCGAGGTATATGCCCCCCAGCTGTTCGCCAGACAGTTAGGCCTGACTCGACTTCTGCCTTATCCCCCAGTCCAAAGCCTAAACATGTTTTCTGGCTGGCGACTAAGCAGAAACACCCCTGCTGATGAAGATGCCAATCTTACATCTGCCTTACGGACCGCCAACTTCCCAAGCTTGGAATAATGCCCTGAACTGGAGATCTCTGGCGAGGCTGCTAAAGAGTACCTTGCTTGGTGGGCACAACTTAGAGGAGGGTTCTTTCAAAAAGAATCCCTTCAATACTTCAGGGCTCTCTTCGACAACCAGTGCCAATGTCTCATTGTCGACGACGCCAAGGTGCTTGATGGAGGTCCTCTCTACCCAGAAATAGAGCAGGTATGTCTTTGTCTTTCACTGATCTATATGTTAATTTGTAAATGAAGACCATTAGCTGATTTTCTTTATCACAGACCCCTGACAAACCAAGCAAGAGCAAGGGAAAAAGGAAGAGCTCTCAGACCTCTACGAGTAAACCTGCTAAAAAGAAGGCAAAAACTCTAACTGTGGCTGATGAGTCAGATCCTGAAGATCACGAGCCAGTAAGTTATCTGTACTTACTCTACTGTGTTACTGCACCACTGATTTATACAACGATTTTAACATATCAAGCCTGATGCAGTTGATAAATTTTCTCCCACAGGGATTATTCAGGAGGAAAAGTAGATCAACTTGAACCTCTACTGCCACTGTGATTGAAGTATCTTCAGGTGAGTCATCCGAATCATCTCATAGTTCATCTTCCCTTGGGGATTCTGAGACAAGAGGCGAAGAGCCTGTTGACTTTGCTGAAATCCAACGAATGACTAAACAAATTGAAAAGGAGATTCAACGGGTTCGTGAGAACACTGTTCTTGATGCACCACCACTAAGATTTCTTCCTGCTGATACAGGTACTCCTAGTCTTCCAATCAATTCCATGGTGGTTGCTTCGATTACTACCGAGATTCTCCCTCTGATCACTCCAACTCTCCCTGCAGAGCCAGTGATTGAAGAGGCAGTTGCTACACAAGTCCCCGAAGCTATGGCGGATGCTGAGCAATATCCTGCCATCACTTGGACAGAACCAGAAAATGTTCCAGTATCCCAAGCGGCTGTTGGTGAGAAGGAAACATATCTGTCTCCTGTGGTAGTCATCTTGGAAGACCAAAATGTAGCTCCTCGCTCCCCTATTAGAAGCTATACAGATGCTGGAGAGAGCTCAAGCATGTTGTCCAAATCTCCAGAACCTCAAGAGCAACCCCAAGCTGAACATCTGATAGATGCCTCTCCTGTGTCTTGAGGTACCTCTTAGAATCCCTTGACTCTTTGTATTTTTTGATGATATCTTTACCAATCCTCACCACAATTATGTTTGTATAGGTAAGTGAAGTTCCTACTGCAACTAGGAATGATGAGGCTTCTGGCGAGCAAACTCCAGTTGCAATTTTGCCCAGCCAAGACATGCATATTGAGGCATCTCCTATCAAGGGTTCAACTCCTCAACCTCCCAAGATGAGTTTGTCTATTCTTCCGCTAGGGGAAGATCCACTCCTAAACCTCCCAACTCCCAAAAAGGATTTCCCTGAAGTAAGAGAAGCCTGGGACTTCATGCAAGAGTTAGGAGGAGTAGACCCCGCGGATGTAAAGGTGGCGGCCAAGATCTGTTCTTCTATCCAGACCCTGCAAAACCAAGTTGGCCGCCTGCCTGCTGATGTTCAACAAAAAATGAAGGAAATCCCGGCGGCCATCCCAGACTATCTAAAATTTCTTCAAGATAGTTTGGGCGCCATCCCAAATCAGCAGGCAAAGATTCAGGACAAAATTGCAGCCCATACTAGTGCCGTAAATAAGTATTCTTCCCGTGTATCCGCCGCCAGTGACGATGATAAGAGCGAAATTGCTCACCTGAAGAAGGAAAAAGAGCTGATTGACCAGAAGATAGCTGCTATCGAGGCCAGGCAACAAGAGCGTCTCCAACAAGCGAGTGAGCAAAAGGTGATCTTAACTGCTCTTCAAAACGAAATTCAGTAGAGCCAAGCCGAAGAGGAAGGACTCATAAAATACATACGTCACTTGAAGGACAAGATAAGGAGATCAGGGTATGGACTATCGACAATGCCTCCCAAGTAAACTGGGCTTTTTTGTAATGAAATGCTTTATCAATTATTATCCAAGCCCAATGATGGCAATTCAACCCATTTTTTCAAACCGCTTTGTTAACCAATAAGTCAACATTTTGATTAAATGCTCAGTAATTGTAAGTATCAATTTTCGAGGATTCGATATTCAAACCCATCCACCGCTCCTAAGGCAAACGGTTGAAAGTGATAACTGCATAATAAATTTCGGCAGTTCGCATGGTAAATCGGGATCAATCTCAACCATTAGATTCCTTACGCATTCTGCTATATAAAGGAACCTCTCTACTGAGATTGATCAGTCCTTCAGTTTTGCCATGACTTCTATTCTTTTTCCTCTGTTTGCTTCGCAGCCCTTATGGCTTCCACAATCTTTTCCTCCAGATTACATCCAGATGTTCTTATGAACACCTCTAAGTCGTGTAATCTGGGATTAGTAAAATCCTAAGTCGCATAATCTGGTATTATGCCTTTGGATGTCGTGATATAAGATGGTTGATCAGCATTTGGCCAGAGTCTTCACGTCCTCCTTTGGTATAATACTGGGCTATCGACTTAGGCGTCATCTGTCAGCCTCGCGGCCCTCCTCCGTGCAAGATCTGGCAGGAAAGATGGTAACACATCGATTACTTCGATCTGGCGGATGGAGGATCCTTGCCTTTTGGTCTTCTGCCAACCAAGGAAATAACCCATTCTCATAGGGTCAATTGGGAAAACTGGCGGATGAAGAATATTGTATCTGTTGGGTTCAGAAGGCAAGGCGGATGACGAGCAGAGAGATCCAAGGAAGGAAATTCCTTCTCGACAAGCCGAGGAGATGGACCTGTCTCAAGTCCGCCTTTTTGGCGGAGGAATTGTGAAACAAATCTCAAAATAGAAATTCAAGCCTTCCTTATGATCGATCAAAGTCCTTTAGCATAGACATGGTTTCAGAGCTAGTTAATAGCTCTTCATATTGTAACTTTTATGCTTTGTAAAAACTTTGACCGCAAAGTCTTTGATTGAAATTAAATTCAGAAAAACATATATACTGTCTTCCTTCATGAATTTAACCTTTATTGCATTAATGAAAATACAAAAATATAAGAGTAGGACCACATGTATTGGTCCAAGGGTTGAATTCGAGATTAATAAACCTCAATGAAACTCTTTCAGTTTCAAAAATCTTGGGTTGAATCACTTCTGGATTCTGGCTTCTGGCTTCTGGCGGACGTAAGTGCACTGATATTGCCCTATGTTGCCCCCCAGTTTTCATTGGCTGAAGCGAATACGGAGATGCGAAGTGAAGGGAAGCCGAGAAAACTAAGTTTGGTTGCCCCCCCAAGCGAGTAAAGTTTAAGAAAAAGATTGCCCCCAGCCTCAACCATGGCTAGCGGTTCCTCGTATTCCCAGACACTAGGAAAATATTTCTTGAGATGGTAGCCATTAATGGGATTTGTGTGGACCGCTCCATCAATGTCTTTGAGTTGATAAGCGCCCTTGCCAATAATCCGGTTAATGACAAAGGGACCTTCCCATTTGGGAGACCACTTACCACGACCTGTATCGCGCTCGCCAAAGGGAAGTATTGCTTTCTAGACTAAATCGCCTTCACCATAAGACTTGCCCTTAGTCCGTTTATCATAGGCTCGTGCGACCTTCTTCTTTTCCATGATTATATTATCCAGACCCTCTAAACGTCTATCATCAAGGTTTTCATGCTCCTGGAACATAGCTTGAACATAATCATCACCAATTAACTGATGTTGCTCTCGAACTTGAAGAGATTGCACATTAATCTCCAAAGGCAAGACTGCATCATGCCCGTACATCAGAGCATATGGTGTAGTCCCAGTAGGAGTTCTTTTGGATGGATGTGCGGTATGCCCACAGAGTGTTGTCCAATTCAGCATGCCATGTTCTTGGATTATCTTCCATCATGCGCTTGATAATAGAGATAATCACTTTGTTGCTAGCCTCTGCCTGGCCATTGGATTGAGCATAATATGGGGAGGAATGGAGAAATTGAATATCATATCCTTGCAGAAACTCTTGAGTCTTCTCTGCCATAAAAGCTGCCCCCCTGTCCGCCACTAGACATTCAGAAATACCATATGTGCAAATAATATTCTGAAATACAAAGCGGATAACTGTTGCGGCGTCACAATTCCGGACAAGCACTGCTTCAACACATTTAGTAAAGAAATCTGTACCAATTAACAAATATTTATGTTGGATGGAAGAATTAGGGTGTATCTCTCCAACAAAATCCAGTGCCCAGCCTCTGGCGGGCCAAGGCTTGATAATAGGTTGCATAGGAATGTTGGGAATTCTCTGAACTGGCCCATGAACTTGACAATCAATGCAACCTTGTGCAAAACTGATACAGTCTTTAAGAATAGATGGCCAATAATATCTGTATCTACGAATAAGCCACCTCATCTTTGGTCCACTCTGATGCGAACCACAAACGCCAAGGTGTACCCTCTCGGATAAGCCTTTTGGCTTCTGTCCCATAGACACACCGAAGGTCAACGCCATCTTTACCTCTGCGAAGTAACTCGCCACCCTTAAGTAAATAGTTAGTGGCCAAGTACATAATCTGTCTTTCGGACGGTGCAAAGGGATTTTGTAAATATTGGATGATTGGTTGTCGCCAATCTGTATCAATTGGATCAACTGTAGCAACCAACCACTCATCTCGTTCTTGTCGTCGAACGGAAAAGGATGGCAAAGTTCTTCGTTCCACCTTCAAGATTCTTTCCTGGACGCCATGAGCCAAACTAATGCATGTTGCCAATTGTGCCAACTCATTAGCTGCAAAGTTCTTCTTGCGAGGGACATAGTCATGCACCACATCTGCAAATTGCTCAAGCAATTCTTATGCACGTTCCCAATAAGGTACTAGGTGGAAAGAAAGATATTGTAAGCTCCAGTAAGTTGGTTGATGACCAATAAAGAATCACCATAGACCTCAATCTCCTTAGCATCCATATCCAACAGTAACTCAGGCCAATGATTAACGCCTCATATTCTGCTTGGTTGTTGGTGCAATTCCATTCTAATTGAAAAAGAGTATGAGTGTGTGGTCCCAGTTGGGCCTTGGATACAAATGCCTACACCTGCCAAGGTGTCAGTACTACTGCCATCAAAGTATAATATCCAAGTTTGAGTCTTGATCATGGCTACAGACCAACTTTGTTCTGGAATCTCTTCCTCAAGAGGGTGATGGAGCAAGAAATCAGCAATCGCTTGTCCAGTCATTGCCTTCAAAGGTGCATATTGTAAGGAAAATTCAGATAGGGCCAAGATCCACTTGCCAATCCTACCTCTCATGATAGGTTTAGTAAGCATATATTTTACCAAGTCGGTCTGAGCTACCACAATGGCGGTGAAAGAAAGCATATAATGACGAAGTTTGATACCGGCAAAATACAGCGCTAAGCATAACCTTTCTATTGGCAAGTACCTAGTTTCTGCATCTAACAAGGTCCTGCTAAGATAATAAACCACATACTTGATTTTCTTTCCTTCACTGGTTGTTTCATCCTGAGCTAACAACCCTGCAATAGAATTGCTAGAAGCAGAAATGTATAATTTGAGTGGGATCCCTGGCAAAGGAGATCGTAATACTGGCGGGCTCGCCAGACATTCCTTAATCTTATCAAATGCACCTTGATGTTCAGGTCCCTATATGAAGTTCTCCCCGTCTTTGAGTTTCAAAATAGAGGAAAAAGGGAGCAATCTTTCCAGCTGAGTTGGATATGAACCTTCTGAGGAAGTTGATCTTGCCCAACAAACTCTGAAGCTCCCTCTTGTTTCTAGGTGCTGGAGCCTCTAAGACAGCTTGTGCCTTATCTCCAGACACCTCAATACCCCGTTCATGCACCACAAATCCCAAGAAATCTCCGGTACGAACCCCAAATACACATTTAGCTGGATTCATTCTAAGTTGGTGCCTTCTCATTCTGGTGAAGACATCTCAAAGGTGAGTAATGTGATCTTTCTTTAGCTTTGATTTCACCACCACGTCATCAATGTAAACCTCCAAAATACCCCCTAGGATATCATGGAATATTAGATTCATAACACGTTGATTGGTTGCCCCTGCATTGGTGAGACCAAATGGCATACTGAGATACTCAAAAGCTCATGTAAAACCAGGACAGCGAAAAACAGTCTTGGGGATGTCAGGCTTATAAATTGGAATTTGATGATAACCAGCCGTCTCATCCATGAAAAACAACATCTCGTGTCCTGCCACTGCATCAACCAACATGTCTGCAATAGGCATTGGGTAAATATCCTTTGGGGAAGCAGCATTGAGATCTCTATAATCTACGCAAACTCTAATTTTGCCATTCTTTTTCTTGACAGGAACGACGTTCGCCAGCCATTGTGAATATTGTGTTGGCCTGACAATACCGGCATCAAGCATGCTCTGAACCTCCTTCTTAACCGCCATGACAGTTTCAGTATTCATCCGCCTTTGCGCTTGCTTGACTGGTCTGAATCCCTCTTTGATAGGTAACCGATGGCAGACTAAATTCTTTGATAGTCCTGGCATATCTTGATACTTTTCAGCAAAGCAGTCTTTAAATTCTTGCAGCAACTCAATTAGTTGCTGCCTCAATTCTGGTTCCAAGTACTGACTAATACCAACTTCCATAGGTTCTTCAGCAGTGCCGAGATTAACTTTTTCCACTGGATCGTGTACTTTAGGTGGAGTATCATCTAATGCTGCCGGAGATGGTTGTATAGCCTCCACCTCTTCCATAGTTATTGTCTCGTCTTCATCGATACACTCAACTAGAGCGACCGTCTTCCAAGTCAATTGCTCCTCCCTAAAAACAGCACAACGCTGCATCCAAGAAGCAAAGGCCTCTGTTTCCTCAACTGTAAGGTTGTTACTCATTGACATTATTTGATAAGAAGTCGATGGAGGTGGGCCTGGAACCGTCTGATTTGGCTTGTACCAAACCCCACCGAGCGAGATCATTTGAGGTCACCCCAATTGGATGTCCTGTGTCGTCAACACCCTCAACCCTGAGAGGTTTTAGAGCTATAATAGTAGTCTGCTACAAGCGAACATGCTGCTATTGTGTAAGGGCGGTCATCCGCCTTGATCAGTATCGGAATGTCAGACACTGGGTCACACATGATCATTTCTTGATGTAATGATGATGAGACAGAAAGTGTCTTGTGGATCTAATCTCTCCCCAATATCATGCTATATGGGGCATTGGCGGATTCCGTGACAAAGAATCCTTGAAACACATTAGAAGGCTCAAGTTTTATTTTGAGCATTAAGATACCACTGGTTGGGCTGACTGCACCAGCAAAGCCTCTATCCTTCATAGTGGTACCTATAATCTTTTTTTCAGGAACCTGGAGCTTCTCCATCGTGCTAAGAGTGATAACGCTCACCGCAGCTCCTGTGTCGATGAGAATTTTGTTAACTTTGAGGCCTGCTACCTCTGCTGACATATAAAGCGGTTTGAGGTGTTGAGACATGGCAAATGTAGGCTTTGGAAACGCCACATTTAGCTGTAAAGGCTCAGCCAACTTCTCTGGATGTTGGTTGGTGGATTGATATTTTTCTTTCTGTGCTCGTCATTGCCTCATCTTGAGGCTCTTGTATATGGTATACTAGCCTGTCCTCCCCTTCCTCTTGGATGAATTGAGAAGTGGGTAATGGTGTTGGTAAGGCGTAATCAGAAGATAAAATAAAGGTCATGTGACAATCCAACAACGCCGGATTCAATGAGACCATGTTGCAATCTAAGATAGCATCATCCTCGTCCATCAGCTCTTCATCATCTTCCTGCATCTCATCATCCGCTTCTGGTAGGTCTTCGTCTGCCACCAGGTTCGAAGGCCGAGATTTGGACTCACTCTCCGCTTTTCTTGAAGGTGGGTCAGTACATAGCTTTTGTGCTACGTATTGAGGCAGGGACATGCCGGGAGGAATACCCGAGGATTTTGACCGAGCCAATATCATAATAGGCTTAGTTGGTTCTGCTTCGCTAGCTTGGATTCCTTGGCAACTACTTGCCCCTCAGGAACCCATGTTACCCTGGTAGCTTGAGTGACACTCGCCTCCTTAGGTTTCCATTTCAGGAAGATTGGCGTTCTTCTTTCCTCCAGCCTCTAGGATACTCTCTCTAGGTTGAGGATCTTCTTTGTCGGATGCGACGGACCTAATATGATTTCTTTCTGGGGAGTAGTCAAGTTTCCTCCTGGGTGACTTCCTAGGTGCACCCACTGCCTGATCCGGCTCCAAATGCCTCTCGTGAGCACTTTTTCTGCGAGGCGGCGAAACGTGACTATTTCGTGCTCAGCTAGTATCAACATATGTTTTGGCCCTCTACCAATTATAGGTCTCCCGTATGTGTCTAATCGGGACCGAAAGCTCTGCTGGGGTCAACTCCCCTGTGGCCAAAGCATTCAAGGTTCTTTTTGCTTTGCTATACCGCTTTTGCATATTCCTAGTTGGATTAGGGAGTACCTCCACAGCTTTACCATTTTGCTGTTGATACCACCTATCAGTCTTAAGATCTGAACTTGATGTTAGTGGAATGTAAGGCTTAGTTGTAACCTCAGGATCTGATACTCTGGAAGGACCATAAACCGGTACAGACTTGACCCCACTAGGTCCTGGATCTGGCCAAGACCTCAGCTTGCTGGCATAAGTTTCCCGTTCATTATGATGATATTTCACTCGCTTGTAAGCATCAGGCCTAGATCGTTCAGGAACTGGATGAGTGCGCTTGGCCTTTTCTAAGGCTTTCTGTTCTGCCTCCTTAAGTGCAATCTGCAACTCTTCATATGTGATAAGTAGGTGACATCTTATTTTACAGATAAGACATAGCTTAGATCGTGGTACCAGCACCATCTCTTCCTTTTCTAGCGGATGCTCTTTGTTGTCAGTTTGCTGGTTCGCTTCTGACTTATTCTCGTCGATGGCATTTACCCAAAACTCAGGTATAGAAGCCACCGCTTCTTCAGCAAACCTCAAAATTTCATCATTCAACCATTCTTGAATTTGGTCCATTAACGTAACACACCCGAAGGTATGATGGCCGTTAGAATGATGAAAAACACAGTAGGATTCGCCCAGCGTTGTCTCCTTTTGTGGTAGGCGAGCGGTACCAGGATTTACTATCCCCTCCTGGATCAAGAATTCTCAAATCTCTGGGGCCTTATTTGCATCATATGTATAATGTGCAAACTTGGAAATGCCCTTGCCAGATCCCAATTGTTGACATGGATTGGAGACAAAATCTATCGTATTCACATGGGGGAATGGCTTAGATTCTGTCCAAGTAGGTTCCTTGGGAGCTTCTATCTTCATGACCCTATCATTAATCCATGTTTGGATCTGATCCTTGAGCTTGACACAATCTTTAGTGTAGTGGTTATTCATGTTATGGAAGCTGCAATACTTCTTACCCGCCATGTAGTCTGGCTTGGGAATGAAACCTCCATCATGTTTAAGCCGCCCTTGGTTAAATAGTTCCTGTAAGATCTCTGGAACCTTGTGTGCATTATAAGTATATGACTCAAAGGCAGACTTAGTCGGCACCGAAGTCACAATTTTGATTGGCTCCTTGGTCAGTCTCAAATTCTTTGATTATAGTTGCTGGCGACCAACTACTTCTACAACCGCGAACTCCTTCTTCGTCTTCCTCCTCAACCCAAGTCAGGTTTGGAGATGACTCAGCTTGTATAGTTGCAACCGTCTTTGAGCCAGAAGGGACACCTGTTTTAGGTTTTAGAGAGCCAAGATAATAAGATATAGGGACACCCTTCTTCCTTTCTCTCTTCTCCTTCATTCGGGTGATCCAATGTTGCTGGTCGGCCAACCTATTGGTCAGGTCAGCCATATTGCTAACATAAACCTGCTGAAAGCCAGCCCGGACTTCCTCATCTAGCCCTGCAATAGCTAAGTCCACTATAGTATCCTCTGGAAGCTTATCTTTGCATTTGGTTATCTGCAGCTTGAAGCGTTTTAGATAATCCATGGCTGACTCGCCGGGTTGTTGTTCTGTTTCAGCCAAGATCTTCACAGTGACCTTGGCCTCGACAACCCCAAACATGGTGTTAAACAGGATTTCCATAGTCCTCCAGTCTGGAACCGAACCTGGCGCTAAATCCTTATACCATGCTAATGCCGACCCCGTTAATGATGTACCAAATACTCGTAGCTTGAGTATGGAGTTGTTCTCATAGAGACCACATTCGTTGTTAAAGCGAGTGATATGAGTCTCAGCATCTTCCGAGGAATCCCTAGAGAATTGGGTGAATCGGACGTGTTTAAAGTTCAGCGGCCATGGAAGCGCATTCACCTCCGTGGGAAACAGATTAGCATAAGTTCGGTTTGTATCTGGCAAACCATGCATAACCCTCATCTTTTCTTCAAACAGCTTATTCACAGCATCTAGAGTTAGAACCTGGACTTCCCCCTTTTCTGGCTCGTCGGTTTCTTCGTCATCAGATGGAGGGTCAATAGGCCTTCCACCTCCTCTTCTTCGTTTTGTAGCTCCAGAAGAATCAAACCCCTGAGTTTGAATAGGAGGCCGTATCGTGCTGGAAGAACCATTTCCTTGCCTTTTTCCGACCACTACAGGCTGAGTCGGTTCCTCCGTTCCCTGTAGCTCAGATTCTAAGCTCTGTCTGAACAATAGTGATAACTGTTCAATAGCAGCCGAGCTTTTGGTCATCTGTTCCTGCTGTATCTTCACTTTCTCATTGAAGTCCTTCGTATGAGAAACCATCTGGTTGGTGGTTTTGTTATGTTGATTCGTCAACCACTTAATGTCGGATGAATTCCCAATCTGTTCTGTCCTCAGCTCTTTCAAACTAGTTTCAATCCTCTGAAAAACGTCATCGGTTCTTGCTGACTTTGCCAACATCAGGTTCAAAGATTTCATTACATCTTCGAGAGATGGAACGACAAGGACCGCACTGTTATCCTCCTCAGAAATCTCTAAAGATTCTGGGGCATCAGCCGTATTCTTATTTCAGAATACTGGTGGGTTCACTCTGACTACCAGCAGCTACTGGAGTTTCAGAAACCCCTTTGCCAACATTGACAACCTCAGTAAGATCCTCAATATTAGTCGCCACACCTCCACACTTGAGGCCTACTTCTACCTCTGTTAAACCTCTACACTCAGATGAGTTGTGCGAGGTGAACAACCTGTGTTCTAGTTTATTGCAAGGAGGCATGACTCGTCGGTATGGATTAGATCCCGCAATCTTGACACTGGTCTCACTGGGCGTGCCAAAATGTTCGTGGCGGATTTAGGACCCGGCGAACGGTCAACACGTAGCGGTGGCGGACGTCAACTTGAAACCTGTTGTGATGTGTGCGAGCGTGCCAGTACCTTTGAGTTAGGTACAACTTCGATGCGGACGACCTCTGCCGAGCGTACTTCTGGCGAGTATATCTCTGGCTAGTGTATCTGTCTGCTCCCAATTCCTGACTTCTTGACCAAGCGACTGTCACGCGGGCGTTGACTAGGCCGACATAAGAGGCTCGAACAAGACCTAACAAAAGTATATTAGGATTTTCTTTCAACCTATTGCAGATTAAGTAATCTTACTTCGATCCTGTGATGTAAAGCAGAGCAATAGTTCAAGATCGCGGGGAATAGTTCTCCTCCAACCTATAGCAGATTGGCTTATGTTTTGTTACAGGAGTAACGACTCGATTTGCTACTGGCGTAGCTACTGACACTGGGTGCTTTAGCGAGCGCAGACACGAGGCCAGCGTGCGACTATGTATGTATGGCGCAGTATGCGGGTCTGTACGTATGGTGGCAAGTTGCGGCTACGATGTGCGGATACTGGAAGCGATAGGTCTTAGCGACTCTCGACACTAATGCAAGACACACTTCGACAACCGTGCAAGTATACAGCGACCGGTGGCGGGCGTAAGGTTGCAGCGAGGTTGGATGGTGGTTGTTCGCGATTTGTGGAGGCAGTGCGCGTAAGATGCTCCGGGGAGACTTTGCAAGATTTGCGATGTGCAAAAGCTTGTGTGTTTGTTAGATGGTTGTGAACCCTTTTTACGTTGTATAAGAGCTCTTTATATAGAGGATGTCAAACCCTAATACTTGCGTATCAAGCACAATGGATTCGGAGATCAATCAGGATTCAATTACCTTAAACCACCTCCTTTTCGGATTCCCAAAGGAACCCCAAATCCTTTCTAAGAAGAAAAGATTAAATATATATCAGATTATTCTTTAATGAATAACCTCATGGGCCTCGATCCACAATCTCGGACAAATGTCAATTTAGGCCCAAACACTGTTCTCTAACACCTCAAGCTGCTTCCTCACAGTAGCAAACTCCGCAACCTGAAAACAACATATGCATGTCAAATTCTCTGGTGATTGATTACGAAAACAAAATCGATTAGAACATTACCTCACCAACAGCTGACAAACAATGCCTCATGTTGGCTAGCGTTTCGGCAGCGCGTGGAAGATCGCCGCTGGCAAACACGTCCTCCACCGTCGAGCTCAGTTGAGTTAATCCAGCAGCATCCTGGCGTTGAATTTAGTCACTACTCTTATTCAATACTTGGAAAAACTCAAGGAGAAATATGTAATTTGATCTTTACATGCAACGTTTCATACGCAGCTTCCATTCTCTGCTTCACTATATCATACTTGGCAAGCGCCATTATAGACTCGGCCGACAATCCCTTAGCCTAAACAAACCACACAGATTCCGATCACTGCCCAATCGCATTTCGATTTTTAAATTATTAATGACACAATACTGGTCACTTCTAATACTTTTGGAGTCTGGACAGTTTAGTCCTCGTACTTTCAATTTCAACTGATCACTCCTCATAGTCTCATTTTTCGACCAATTGGTCCAATCTGTCCAAAATGGTTGTTCACTATTTTCTAATTTCTTCAAATGCCCTTACGTGTTGTTTTATTATTTTTCTATTTTTTTTCTTTCCCTTTTTCTTCAAAACTATAACCGAAGAATACACAACTGACCATGGAATGCTAAATAGCCCAATTAAATTTGAGCCTTGTTGACCCAAAAAAAAAATTGAGCCTAGTGCAGTTGTGCCGTTTGTAAGCTTAATTATATGAAACAGTAATTATTTATATAGTTTTTTTCGTCGGTGTGTAAAGAGTGCTTAATGTTAAGGATGATGATGAGAATTATTTTAATTTCATTTTGGTGCAAATTGATATGATTTGATAAAATTTTATTTTAATATGATTATGGCAGTGCTATTTATTTTTGTTAGCAATATGTTCCAAATCAATTTGCATATATTTTTTTTTCCTCCAATTGCAATCAATTTGCAATTGTAAAATTCTTGGATTGAAAATCGACAATCATAAACCCAAATATTTTGGGTCTTCTTTTGGTTTTGGTTTTGGTTTTGGTTTTGAAGAAGGGAAAATATAAAAGAAGAAAAATAATAAGAAAACACATAAGGGTATTTGAGGAAGTTGGAAAATGGTAAACAATCAATTTGGATGAAATGGACTAATTGGTCGAAAATTGAGACTATGAAGAGTGATCAGTTGAAATTGAAAGCATAAGGATTAAACTGTCGAAACTCCAAAAGTATAAGGAGTGACCAGTAATTTGTCCAATTATTAATCAGCGAAGCGAAAACGGTCACGTACCTTCTTCAGCTTGTCGAGGATCGAGGAAACGACGGAGCCGAGGCGGATGACATCGCGCGTGGCGCGTGGCACGCGGAGGAGGGAGGAGGCGCTCTGCTCCTCGAGCGACGCGCCGATCTCCTCCGAGACCATCTGGATCTTCATCTCCAGATCCGCAAGGTGCTTGTCGACTGTGTCCTGCGGGTGGCGACTCTGGCAAGCTGAGTCCACCCACTTCTTCCGGTCGAAGTTCTCGTCGGAGAACGGACCGAGATTGGTATCATGGTTTCGACTCAGTAACTCGGGTTCGGACTCGCTCGACTCGGGTGTGTAATTGGGTGAATCGCAACCGAAATGTTGTAACTGCCAAGTTTAAGTCCTATATTGCATATTAGCAGTGATACAACGACGATGATGAAACTGACAGGCACGTGAAAAGCACGTGATGAACTTAAAATCAGAAATGCACCTTGTATTTGTTGAGAGTATTTTTTCACTCAGTCTGTGCTTAATTAACTTGAATTCAAATAGTAAGAATGTATTAAGTGAATGTAACTCTAGTTAACTCATTGTCGATCTTGCTATGAAATCACTATCCGATTTAAAGAAGGGAAAATGTCCATTTAGTTCGAATTTGGCCCCCTCATTGTTCATTCCAATGACCATCTTATTTTATTCCCTATTAAACATAAGGTAGCAACTCATATTGCCCATTTGAACAAATCTTTTCAGTTTTAATTTTTTTTTGCTTCCTTTTTTGTCTTTCTAACTTATCTAACAGATTTTTAAATTATAACGTGCTGAGAAAGTAGAACATAGAGAAACTTTGCCAAAAGTTCACTCAACTCCGCCGGCGTCCTATGGTCAGTAGCCAGAGTTCGGCCGCCGGATTTCGGTCACCAAATTTTTTTCGCCAGAAATTTTTTTAAATTTTTTTTTTTCAATATTAAATTACTGACTCTGATTTTAATCAAATTTTTTTTCGTCAGATTTTTTTACCGGACTCAGATTACTAACCCCCAGAAAGCAATTTACAGATTTCAGATTTCCAGTAATCGAGTTACTGACCCCCAGTAATCAAGTTATTGACCCCCAGTAATCAGATTACTGACCCCCAGTAAGATGATTATTGACCCTCAGTATGCAACTTTGCTGAATTCTTGTAAACAATTACTGATTTTTTTCAAATGAAACTAAGTGGCATCATATAACACAGATCACAATTCCAAAAGAGATTACAAATTTAAATAAATGAGGTCTTACATACTTCTTGCTTAAGAGACATATCATATTACACATTTCATACAAGATTCCAGTAAGATGATTACTGACTGGCTCTAAGTATCCAGGAATCTGACCCCCAATAAGATGGTTACTGACTCCCAATAAGATGATTACTGACCCCTAGTTCGATGATTACTGACCCCCAGTAATAATATTACTAACCCTCAGTAAGGGTTTGCATATGCAAAATTAGAGAGAAATCGAGTTGGGCCCTTAAAACCTCGATCATCTCCTGCATTTTGGATGTGGCTGAGTTCGGTTGGAAGAGGCAAGGGAGGAGAGGTAGTGGAAGCGGAGGGAGTCACGGCGGAGGCGGAGGTGCAGTGGTGGCGCCAATCGAAAGGGGGGGGAGGGGAGGGACGACTAGGTCGAGGCAGCGTCCGGGCTGCTGGGTCGAGGAAGCGGTGGCGAGGCAGAGGTGGTTTGATCTGGGGGTCGTCGTGCTTGAGCGGCGGGGAGAGCAGGCCGATCTAGGTCAAGCAATAGTGGCGCCGATTTGGGTCAAGCAGTGGTGGCGCCGATTTGGGTCGAGCAGTGGTGGCACCGATCGAGGGGGGGGGATGACTGGGTCGAGGCAGCGTCCGGGTTGCTGGGTCGAGGCAGCGGTGGTGAAGCAGAGGTGGTCCGATTGGGGGGTCGCCGTGCTTGAGCGGCGGGGAGATCAGGTCGATTTGTTGACCGGCGAAGATGAAAAGGATGTGGAGGACGATGGTGGTGGTTAGGGTTTCGGTCAAAGTCAGAGAGAGAGAGAGAGAGAGAGAGATGTTGGTTAGAAAGGAGGAGGAGAATGATAATATTAGGGTTTAGTATAGGGTAACTAGGTATTTTTTTGTAGGTAACATTGAAATGGGCAAGTTTTCCTTCATTTTTGTGCAAATGGTCATTTTCCCTTTAAGAGCCTCAAAGATTGTCGGATTCGACTAGTGATGAATGAAGAAATAGTGGTTTTGTTGAAAATTACTTGTGTTATTTGGTTTCTGAAATTGATTATTACTGTCTAGTTTGGCTAATTGTGAAAAATGTGGGTTTCTTTTCGTGTGTTAAGAGCAATGTGTTCGATGAATTGTCGATTTAATATTGCTTATTGTTCATATGAAATGCAAATATAAGCGCACTGCATTCGGCGAAAAGCCAAGTACTTGCTTGATTATCACAATACATAGCAAAACCAAAGAAGGATTCCATGAAATTCTTGATGAAATGCATATAACCTATTGTGTGGGAGGAACGGAACAGAGAGGCGGTTGTCCTGCCAATAATGGTATGGAATGCTTGATAACCCTGCATCTATAGCTGCTGTCAACTTTCAAAAAGTCGATTCATATTGCCTTGTTGGCATCATAAAAATTTTAGATGCTTAGATGACAATGCTAATAAGAATTCCCCATGAATAAGGATGTGATTTGATTTGCTTGAGAAATGCAAAATTGATATATATCAAAGTCTGTATCCTGCCAAACGCTTTTGGTTCTTCAAAAGAAAATTTACATTCGTTCATCAAGTTGCAGATGATTTGGATATCAAAAGGGACTAAATAAATAGACATTGTATTGATATTAATTACTTTGATCATTTCAACATATTTCATTTGCTGGTTCTACTGGTATGGCCTAAAAACCCAAACTATTATTGAGCTGCCTATATATGTTGAGGAAAGAATGTCAACTGTCACTTGGTTCTATATTTCTATTCCTATTGTATCATTTATATGAATCAATGGCCAAGAAATTGAACTGCAACTAGAGGAATTACACGATGTTCAGGAATTAGGAAACAGAGAAACTGGTTTACTTATAATTTTTGATATATTGATCATTTCAAGGCCCAACACAGAATACAAGAGGTACTATCTTACACGGAATACAAGAGGTACTATCTTACACACACTTTATTCATGCAGCAACAGTACTTGAAACAAGGGAGCAAATAAAAACATGGAGGGCATCAGTGGAAGCCATAACAAAACGATCGCAAAGTTTTTAACTTTCTATCCAACAAGAGTGGCTCGAATCCTTTTCAGTTCATTTAGAGCATCACCGATATTCTTTCGGTCTGTTGGAGATTCCACCGAGCACGCAACTCCAATTCCAAGTATCGAACGCAAGCATTTCTCGAGAGCATCATTGGTGCTCTGACTGGGATTGCCTACGTGCAGAAGAGAGGAATCTGTAATCTCTGCAACTCGTTCCCCGAAGGCCATTTTTACAAACTTGTGAAGGTTCAAACTGTCCATGAAGATGTGGTCAGTGGGTCTCTTCCCTGTAAACATCTCCAACAAGAGAATGCCGAAGCTGTAGACATCTCCATATGTCGAAACGTCACTTCCCGTTCCATACTCTGCAGTTTGTTACCAAAATAGCTCTCATTATTGAATCAACCTAGCTATACAAGATAATTTAGTACAAAATAGCGTATAAAACTTATAAAGTACATACCTGGAGCAGCATAACCAACAGTCCCTCTTATTCCAATTGAACTGGATTGATTTGCTGAAACGTTATCGGCTAGTCTTGAGAGAATTCTAGCTAATCCAAAATCAGCAACATGTCCAATCAAGTCATGGTCCAAAAGAACATTGCTCGGCTTGAGATCACAATGAACTATTGGTGTTTCGCAATGATTATGAAGATAATCCACTGCACAAGCAATGTCAATGGAAATCTGTAGTCTCTCCACAAGACTTAAACTCTTTGGTGCCTCGTCTGTCCCAGTAGTTGAATGCAGCCACTCCTCTAAGCTCCTGTTCTCCATGAACTTATAAACCAAAGCCTTGAAATCATTGCCATGAAAGTCCACACTGGAACATGCAGTTACAATCGGGACTAGATTTCGATGTCTAATATTTCGGAGTGCCTCACATTCGGCTAGGAAACTCTTGGAAGCACCCCGGCGTAACATGTTAAACACCTTTACAGCAACTAGCTGAGCTTCATCTTTGCCGAGAACTCCTTTGTATACAGACCCAAAACTACCCGCACCAATCAAATTTGTTGCAGAGAAGCCATCAGTAGCTTTCAGGAGAGTACTATATGACACTTGCAACATAGAGCCCAACAATGTGATTGATGCAGTTGCATTTCTCTTCTTTTTGAAGTAACAAAGATTCAGAAATGTGAACAACATAAATATTCCAAGAACAGGGAACGTGGATAGTAATGAGATTGTTAGTTTCATGTGATGAGACCTCGATTCTTTAGACTTGCACTTTGGAAGGTGGAGATTATAAATGCCTCCGCAGAGCTTAGTGTTTCCCTCAACTGAAGTGGCACTTGCATTGTTAAAGACACCTTTAACTGGCACTGCACCCCAAAAGTCATTAAAAGACAGGTTAAGTTGCTTCAAGCCACCAAACCCCGCCAGAAATTCAGGAATTTCACCTGAGAGATTGTTGTGTGAAAGGTCTAACTCTTGAATCCCTCTCAAGGAAGCCATAGTCGAAGGAATGGGGCCGTCAAAGAAGTTTCCTTGCAAGAGCAGGAGTTCTAAACTCTGGCAACTACCAAGGCTACTAGGAATTTTTCCTGATAACATATTGTTAAAGACATACAGCTGACCTAGATTTTTCAACTTTCCTACCTCCAAGGGAAGAGAACCACTGAGACGATTGTTGGACAAGTCCAAGTAATTTGATAATGATGGAATACCTATAACTTGTGAAGGTATGTCGCCACTAAGATTATTGCCAGAAAGATCCAACAACAGCAATGACTGGCGTTCTCCGAGGCTTGTAGGGATGGTGCCATTGAAATTATTATTTTGCAAATATAGTTCAAGTAATGATGTCAAATTTCCAAGAGCCGATGGGAGGCTCCCTGATAATCTGTTGTTTACAATAGCCAATCTCCTAAGACCAATAAGTTTCCCGATGTCAGTAGGAATGTTACCTGTGAACATGTTATCAGACAAAATCAATTCTTCCATGTTGATTAGATTCCCTATCCCTGCAGGGATGATTCCATGTAATTGGTTCTCATAAACAGTGAAACCTGCAAGGTTGGTTGAGAGATTGGATATTGATGCAGGCAAAGTCCCTCCGAAATTGTTGGATCCTATAAGCAACCATTCCAACTGTGTTGCATTGGTCAAGTCTGACAAAAATTTTGAGTCCCCTTCATTGCCACTTCCAAGATGATTACCAAAAATGCCCAATGTCCTAAGGTTACGAAGCTTTTGTAAATTTGGCACTTTCCCTGTTAGTTTGTTTGTCGTAACCTCAAAGTCGACTAAATTTGTTGCATTGCTTATTGATAGAGGAAGTGGTCCAGTAAACTGATTTTCGAAAATGCTGAAAATTTGGAGATTCGAAAGGGTTCTGAACAAGGATGAGGGCATGCTCCCTTGAATTTGGTTGGCTGATATGGCAAAAGTAAGGAGACTAGAGATGTTATAGATGGAGGAAGGGATGGTACCAGACAATCTATTTGACTCTACTCCAAAAAATGTTAATTTTTTCAGTAGGCCTAAAGAACTAGGAATACTTCCCACCAAGTTATTCTGACTAGCACCAAGTGTGTCAAGAAAAGAAAGATTACCCAAGGAAGGAGGTATCTCTCCTGTTAATTTATTAATTTCCAAACCAAGAAGCTCAAGCTTAGACAAGGAACCAAGTTGTGGAGGAACGTTACCTACCAGCATGTTGTGACCAACATTCAAATAAATGAGGTTGGAGCATTCAGAGATATTGGCAGGAATAGGACCACTGAGTGAGTTGTTTTGTAGACGTAACATCCGCAACCTCCGCAAGTACCCGATTTCTGGAGGGATGTTGTTGGCAAAGTTATTGTCAGAGAGGCGCAGATCCCTTAGGAAGCTCAAGTTTCCTAAGTGAGGAGATATGGAGCCGAACAACTTCTGGGAGGTTAGGTTCAGCTTAATGACCCTCTGAGGATGGCGTCGGCCGCAGGTGACACCATACCACATGCAAAAATGTGCGGACTCATTCCACGAGCTCATGACTGGCCTATTAGGATCTTGGTGAATTTGAGCTTTTATGGCAAGCAATGCCATCCTATCCGTCTCGTTTCCTCCTCCGATCCCCAAGCTATTGTTGTCCATGGTTGAGGCCACAGAGCTGCAGCAACAAACAAGAGCAAATGCTAATACTAGTGCTTGTGCTAGTGCACTGGAAAGCAAGTATGATGAGGTGAATTTCAAATCCATTGTGAAGATCTGTGAGAGTTCCATTTGAGGCCTGACAACTAACTTATAGAATAGGAAATATGGACTCATGGATAATCTAGCATTGTTGACTTGCTTTTCCAAAGACGACTCGACTTGCTTCCAAAATTATTGTTCTTGCTTTTCCAATGGGACAACGTCGACAGATTTGGAAGTACATGACCAAATTCACCAGAAAAGACTTCGTCAAGTCTCTGCTATGAATTTTCCATCCCGTGGCAGGAAAAATTGTTACAAATTCTCATCAAGAACAGTCATTTGAAACTGATCGATGGATTGGAGCCCACAATACACACGTCAATATTCAGTCTACAGCCCAAGCTCAATGTGCTTCCAGAACCTTTTCTTCGCTTCATGACGCTTCCACACTCCTCTTCACCACTACAGAAACTCCGGCCCACATCCAAAGAATTCTCTCTCCAAAGCTCACTCCTCAGCTCCCTAGCTCTCCGGCGACTCCTCTCCTCCAACCTTCCCTCCTACTCCGCATTTCGCCCAATCCCCGCCGCCAGACTCTTCACCACCAACGCCTCCCGCCGCTACGACTCCGACGACAGCGACGAAACCGACCCCGACTCCTACAGCCGCCACGATCGCTCTCTCCCTCTCCGCCGCAACGACTTCTTCTCCGGTAATTCGTCTCATTAGTTTCAACGATTCCGTTACAGATGTGTTTGCTCCTGATTCTCCGTTGTCGGTGGGCCGGAACCTGAGCCCCAAAACGTGAACGTTTCTTTACAAAGTCTGTCCCAACTATTTATTCTCAACTATTTAGGGATGTTGTACTACGTCGTTTCGAGAGTGTGTGAATAATTATTGACTTTTTGTGATAGTGAATGAGTGTTGAGTTGTTGACTAGTTCGGGTTATTTTCTGTGACTTACTATTTGTTTTTACAACGTAGATCATGAGTTCAATTCAAAACCCAATCTATGATCATGAGTTGAACCCTAGATGGCCGTTCTTTCAAGATTGAATTGCAACAAATTTAACGCGGGCCTTAAGCCTTGGGCCTTGGGCCTTGGGCCTTGGGCTTAAGACTTGGGCCTTGGGCCTTGGCTCTAAAACTCACTCTCTTTTAGTGCAAATGAGAAAAAGGGTTAACACTTGGGTCACAATATAGACCAAAAAATGAGGTATCGTATAGGCTGGTTGGAGTGGTAAGTGCCAATATATGAACTGAGGGTATCATATAAGCGGGTTGGAGTTGTAAGTGTCCATATACAAATTGAGACATTTGAGAGAGGGCGTTTTTATTTCCTCATCGCGTACAATAAAAATTTCGAATAGAAATAGTTAAATGAATAAGAGATTTCGAATAGAAATAGTTAAATGAATAAGAGACGTGCATTTATTAGACAGTCGTTTTGCACATAGCATATTTGATTCAACAATTAAACTATCCAATATGAGCGTACATTAAAAACTATCCATCTTTCAACATTCATATACGGTGTACGTTAGACGACCCGTCAAAACAAATAAAACGATATGATCTGAACTGAAGATATCGCCTGACTGAAACCCTTATCATAAACAAACAAGAAGATAAGGCAACTACAAGAAGTCCCATAAATGAAAGAATATGGGGAGTGAATAGATTGAGGCCTAACAATACTCAATCAATGCGATAGTCCAAGGGCAACTATTGAGGATTGAGCTAAGGGAAGGCCCCAAAGAAATAAGTTCAAAGAGATCCAAGAAAGGAAATTTCCGATCTCCTTCCTCATGTCTAGCCGTGTAGTAGCATTACTGGCCCAAATGCGACGTCGTCGACAGGTCCATACTCAGCCATCCATCTCGCGCCAGATGACGCCAATGTAGCCCCATCCTCTATGACTCACGCCACGTAATCATAAACCGCAGCCCACAATGGTATTTCAGGGAGGATATACGGTTCTTGCTAAAGCATAATTCCGTTTGAAGGATGCGAATATTCTTTTATTGTCCGCCCGCAGCGGCACGATTTGTACTCACCCGGCGGGGCACGTTGAAGGTCGTTCACCACACGAGGAGTAGTAATTTACTTGTTTGCCCACGCCAGTAAGCCTGGCCAGATTGATTGGTTTGACGTAACTGCCCTTTTAATCAGGGACACGGTAAAAACTTGTTAGTTCCATCTTTGGGATCATGGAAAACGATAGAATTGACGTTGCGTTATTCAAGATATAGTAGAGTAACCCCCACCATAACTCTCCATAAGATCACAAAGATGTCGACGGGTTTGGTCCATCACTTTTTACTTCATCCATTGTAGTGCCATCTGATTCATGTGGAAGCACAGTGACCACCATTTAACCCAACTATCAATTGCAGTCCTCAGTCCTCGTGCATCAAACTAATGTATGGGTAAAACTCATGGGCTTCTGCCCTTCTTTCCAAGGCCTACCTGTCCATTCGTTTGTATGCAGAGCCATGTAATGTATGGGAAGATGGAGAATTTTCAAGCGGGTAGAGATTAAACGTGATATTGAGAATTAGAAAAATAACCCACGTTTTGGGTTTTCGATATTTCGTGACGAATAGAAAAGTTTGTGAGCTTGACTGCTTGTTGGAACCAAGTTTTTGTAGGTTACTTACTTGACCTATTCCCAGAGCTTAGCTTATTGGGGGAGTGATTTTTTCTTCATCTTCTTTAATTATGATGGGATATCAGCGTCGAGGTATATCCTAGAAGCATCTATATATGCTGTTAGACTTTTGGTAGAGAGACGTGCATTGCTTCCCTGCAGACACTGGCATCGTCAATCGGCCCATTAGTTGGTGTTAAGGAGTAAAATATCGGATATCGAGGAAATATCGGTATTTTAAAATACGGATATTTCGATGGAAATATTGATAAAATATCGATCCACATGGAAATTTGTATTGAAACTTTCTAAGGTTGTTTTATGCTATGTTATCGATCATATGTGAGAAGAAAATATTAATAAATTCAAATACATATCAATTTATTGAAATGTTATATGAATTACTATGTGAATCGAGCTGATATTTATTGAAATATGATTTAATATATATAATTTATGCTTGAAACCTAAAATGAGGTTAGACTATCACACCCTTTAACATTATTTGTACATAATATTTCACAAAAGCAACTACATGAAGTTTTTTTTAAAACCATACAGAAATTGATATTATATAGTCGTTGACCCGTTGCCACTAGCCATTATATAGTCGTTGAATCGCTACATAAAAAAAAACTAGCTTATTAGAACATCATAGAAAAAGCATGCCAATAAAATTGTAATTACATACATTATTATGTAAAATGATTACACATTACTATTTTAATTATATGTTACAAAAATATACATTATAGTAAAATATATAGTGTAAGACACATTACTATTAAGCATGCATGAGTAAGAAACTTATTAGGAAATCAAAACATAAGTATGATAAAATTAGTTTTTGAAGGTAAGTTAGAAATTAAAAATTAAGTGTTGAAAATTATGTGTTTTAAATTGTTGAAAATTAGTTTTTGAAGGTAAGATAAAAAGTTTCTGGAAAATATCAGAAATTTCGCGGAAATATCGGAAATATCGGCGAAATATCGGAAATATCGGAAAATATCGGGAAATTTTAACGAGAAACTGAAAGAATTGAATCGAAATATCGATTCAACGGAAAAACGAAAATATTGACGAAATATCGCCGATAATATCGATTTTTAATTCCTTGGTTGGTGTGTTCTAGTTCCCCAAATTCCAATTGTCATGGCTAGCTAACCGCTATGCCATATTATAATAGTCACTACGATTATTATGGGATTTAGATTCTCTCCAAACATTTCTTTTCATCTTACCTTCCTGACATTTCATCTAATGACTCACAATTTTTTTTTCTTCTACACTCTTACTTCTGTGCTTTGAGATTGTGAGCCATTAGTCCAATAGATTACGACTAAGTACGTATATCATATTCAACAATAGTGATCATGCCTTGTATTCAACTCTTGATTATAGAAACTAATCCAAAATTCACATGGCAGGCATGAGAAATTTTAGAAAGTGGATGAGGAAAATAAAGTCTATACTTGACTTTTCTACAATAAGTGTTCAATTTGTCTATAACATTTCTCTTAAATAGAATGGAAGATACGCTATAAACTAAATCTATATTCCATCAATATATAACTCATCAGCGTGGTCATATTATCTAGAATTATAACCATGAGAGATCGGTGGTAGACGTAATTCTCCCTACTCATCTATCTAAAAATAAAAAATTACAGTAAACCCAATAAAATTCAATTGTAATCTAACCTATTTCAAAAATCTTGATTTATCCTTACAGACAATCTCAAGAAGAAACAATCTCTATCTTTTAATATTATACACTGAAACTGTTTATCCATATTTTAACTGTCTACTCATTTTGATTGAATTTACGAAAAATTATGAGAACCTTCTTTGTCTTTCTACAAACTATCCATGAAAGTGACTCAACTGGAGCCCCAAAACATGAACGTTTCTTTAGAAGAAACAATCTCTGTCTTTTAATATTATACACTGAAACTGTTTATCTATTTTTTAACTGTCTACTCATCTTGATTGAATTTACGAAAAATTATGAAAACCTTCTTTGTTTTTCTACAAAATATGCCTGAAAGTGACTCAACTGGAGCCCCAAAACGTGAACGTTTCTTTAGAAGAAACAATCTATGTCTTTTAATATTTATACACTGAAACTGTTTATCTATCTTTTAACTGTCTACTCATCTTGATTGAATTTACGAAAAATGATGAGAACCTTTTTTGTTTTTCTACAAACTATGCATGAAAGTGACTCAATTAGAGCCCCAAAACGTGAACGTTTCTTTAGAAGAAACAATCTCTATCTTTTAATATTATACACCGAAACTGTTTATTCATATTTTAACTGTCTACTCATCTTGATTGAATTTACGAAAAATGATGAGAACCTTCTTTGGTTTTCTACAAACTATGCACGAAAGTGACTCAACTTGAACCCCAAAACTTGAACGTTTCTTTAGAAAGTCTGTCCCAACTATTTATTCTCAATAATCATTGAACCCCAAAAATAAAAACTAATCAAACCTATCCATTATTGATTCTTTCATCCATCACCAAGCAAGGGTATTCCCGTCAGAGTACCCATATTCACCGAGAAGGCACCAGAACGAAATCTTCGGGCAATTCCGGAATTTCAAATCCTGAAAAATATTATTACCGTCGAACAGGCGAAAGCCTAAAAGAATCTTTACGTTGGTTCCTCCTAGACTCTCCTAGCTTTGCGCCTTTTATCAGAGCTTTAAACAAGAAGCAGTTCCGTCTTTCTTTTATCCAACTCCTTCTCCATTCCCAACCAAACCAGAACGTTTAGAACGAAAAGAAACACCCCACCTATAAATTATATCATCAGCAACTCAGTTTCACTCGAGCTCACTCAAGCTCATTCAAGCTATTGGTTTGGTATGTTTCTTAGCTTTATATATCTTTGTAATCCTCACCTGAATGTTTCTAACCTTTTTGACCCTTTTTGCTTCTCTGGATTGGTCCATCTTCTTCATCATTCTGTCTGTTGCCTTTAAATTTATGTTTCTGTCAAAGCAATAACATTTTTACATAAATGATAACTGTTCATCTATATAACTCTTCTGGGAAACTGATATAGTCTTTTCTTTTTTGACCGTTCTGTTTTTTCTTTGTGTTTTCGCCCCTTTTAAACCTGTGGTGGGTTATGTTTTCTTCCCAGGAATGATCTCCGTCCTGAAAAATATTGGGTTTTATTCGAAATTTGGTTTTGGTTAATTGAATCAGAGTACTAGTTCTGATTTTGATAAATATCGGTTCTTTTTTAAGCCTCTTGAATTTTGGTCAGTCTGAGCTGCTGATTGCTGTAGTTTCTGTAATTCTTAAATGTAATACTTCTTTCTATTTCTGGTGCAGTCTGGTAAATCATTATGATTTTTTATTCCCTAGTATGTTGGATTGCACTCTCATCTTTTATGATCCTATTTGCAGCTTGAAAGTGCAAAATCAATACATAGGATCAATGGAAGAGCCAGCACATGAGACTAATTACACCAAACCCTTGGGGATTCGTTTCATTGAGTACATAAAAAGATCAAAGATTTCATACAAAACGCACCAAATTATTGTTTTGATTGTTACTTTTCTAGCCTATGCAAGCTACCACGCCGCAAGGAAAACCACTAGTGTGGTCAAGAGTACTCTTGATCCTGCATCCGATGAGGTCAGCCTGATTTTCTTGCCATGGAGGACCAGTTACTTGAGTCGATCAGGAGAAAGAAGAAGACCATTTTCATGGATTCTTGGAGATGGGTGGGCACCATTTGATGGATCAGATGGAACTGTCTTGCTTGGGGAAATTGATGTAGCTTTTCTAGCTGTTTATGCTATAGGAATGTACTTTTCTGGTCATTTTGGTGACAGAACAAACTTGAGGATCTTTTTAACTATAGGAATGGTGGGAACAGGTGTTTTTACTTCTCTGTTTGGAATTGGTTATTGGGGTAGCATTCACAGCTTCTATTACTATCTTGCGGTTCAAATGATTGCGGGTTTGTTCCAGTCGACGGGGTGGCCTTCGGTGGTTGCAGTGGTTGGTAATTGGTTTGGGAAGAAGAAGAGAGGTTTGATAATGGGGATATGGAATGCTCACACTTCTGTTGGGAACATTACTGGATCTTTAGTCGCTTCGGCTTTATTGCAATATGGATGGGGTTGGTCTTTTGTAGTGCCTGGTTTGATGATTGGTACAGTTGGTGTGGTAGTGTTTCTGTTCTTGCCTGTTACTCCTGAGTCTGTGGGAGTTAGTGAAGAGGAAGAAGTGGATTCTCCAAGGAAAAGCGGGGCGGAAGTGACTGAACCATTGTTGACATCATCAAGGGCAGAGGTGAAGGATCAACCTGTGGGGTTCATTGAAGCTTGGAGAATTCCTGGTGTTGCTCCTTTTGCTCTTTGCCTGTTCTTTTCCAAATTGGTGGCTTATACATTTCTGTATTGGCTTCCTTTCTACATTAGCCATACAGGTAATTTCAATTTCCATATGTTGTTTCGGATTTGTGATCTGATCATTCAAACTCTGTTGTTAACTAACATTTAATTTTCACACATGTTGCAGCTATTGATGGCGAGTACTTGTCAGATGCGGCAGCTGGTAACTTGTCCACATTGTTTGATGTCGGAGGTGTACTTGGAGGAATCCTTGCCGGACATATTTCTGACCGGATGGATGCTAGAGCGATAACAGCTGCTAGTTTCATGTATTGTGCTATCCCTGCTCTCTTCTTCTACCGGAGCTATGGGAGCATATCTTTTACTGTGAACGTTATCCTTATGTTCATCACCGGCATGTTTGTCAACGGGCCATATGCTCTAATTACAACGGCGGTCTCAGCAGACCTGGGAACGCATAGCTCATTACGTGGAAACTCAAGGGCATTGGCAACTGTAACTGCTATTATTGATGGAACAGGTTCTGTAGGGGCTGCGATCGGTCCATTGTTAACTGGCTACATTTCTGCCAAGAGCTGGAGTGCAGTTTTCACAATGTTGATGGTAGCAGCTCTAATTGCAGGGTTGCTTCTAACTAGGCTTGTCATTGCCGAGGTGGGTGCAAAGATCGAAGAATCAAGAACGCGCAGGGGGTCTACATCAAGGTCTCAACCTGCTGTACTTGATGTGTGATGATATATAAGCAGATAGTGGTGGTGTTCATTTATTGTATCCACAAGTTCTGCTTCAAAGCGCAGAGTTCCCCCTCATCATATTAATAGGAGGAGGACCTCTATTAGGGATAAAGGAGATGATTTTCTTAAACCTTCTCCATTGGTAACCTGAACTGAACATTTCAGTTCAGTAAGGAAAGAATAGAGAAGGGGTGGGGGTGTTTAGTGTTGTGGCTTTGTAATATATGTGTGTGATTGTTTATACATTTTTGTACGACTTGTGATATAAATCACAGCTTGATTCAAATTTCCGAATGGTGACCAGTTCACCAGAAAATCGAAATTGTCTCGTCTTCATTTCTTTTCCATGATCTGCATATATACCATCTTCACACAAGCTCTGCTTCATTCTGTTCCGGTGATGAAACACTCTGAAATGATTTGACGCCAAAAGGGGTGCCTGTGAAACATGTCATTCTAGCTCCCTTCTTGCTTTTGCTTCAAAGACGAGAGAATGAAGTGTTAACGCATCAACTGAATGAGTTTACTGCAATGAGAATGGGGCAACCAAAATGCTTACTTCAGCAACCAAACCACATGCAGGGGTGACAAACGTGAAGAAATCTGCTACTTCTTTAAGATTTGATGATCTCCAATTTATGGTTAAGCGTCCAAATACAACTATGCATTGATAACTACCGAGGCTAGAATACTGTTGCATGTTAAGATATGGCAGACTCGTGCCCATATCTTGTCCCTAAGCGATGAAGTTTGATGACCGACCAACGAAAATAGAAGAGAAAGGAGAGCTTTCAATCCATTTCATCATAAGCACAAGTGACAGCAGAAACTTCCTTTCTTGTTATTGCACTATTCCCATGGACCATTAGAATCATAAGTTTGAGGCTTTGAGCTTGTGGGACAATCATAGAAGTGGAATGTAGGTTCAGTGCAAAAACCCTTTGAGCACCCGAGTGCTTGGTCCTGCGGCCACCAAAACAAATGGTGGAAAAACAATGGCCTTTCACCTTTGTCTCCATAAGATGTGAGCATTGGTTGGATGTTTGAATCTGGGATTTAGATGATGTGGGTTAAAGTAAAAGACAACGACTTTAATTTGGAAATGGAGCATTCACCATCAGCTGTGAGTCAGATTGTTTACTTTCAAAAATGGTAGGTGGTCTTTCTTAACACAGCTTGGAGATGCCAAGTTGCCAACTACATTTTTTGGTGGTAAAGCCTCATCGGTTTTAGCATATTTTGTTTCATACCCTGTTTTCTAATCCATGTCTTTTGTTTACTTGCTAAGTTGCCTAGTTCCAATGTACAGGGATTCAGGATTCATGACTAACTGCCAAGCAAGGTTATAGGAACTGACCCCAAATTGAAAGGAACCCTATTTGAATACGACTCTGGGTTTGAGATAGCATTGATTGGTGCATTATAAAACTAGCTATAATAGGGAATAACATTGCTGGAGGACAGATTATCCAAGGTGATGCTTGCGTTTGTGGTTAAAGCAATTGCCAGAAAAATAGATGGAGACAACAATGGTGACGCTCTTTGTCTTTCGCTTGGACGTTTTCTTCCTCATCCACCAAGCGTGCTTAAACAATGGTATTCGAGTTAAAGAATTCTTGTTAAGCTGATCAATCTGATTACGCTTCTTATTCACCACATAATTAGATACTAACCACGGCCCATTCACTAAATTATTCAAGCACTAAGATTAAAGTAATGAGCTACTTAATTATTTACTAATGAGATTCCAAATGTTCCAAACGTTTTAAAAGTTAACAGATACCAAGTGTCAGATCACCAATTTAAAAGTTTTTGTGACCCAATCATGTTCCAAACGTTTGTGCTGGGTTCGCTTTCAAAAAGTTCGGGATGAATAATGCCTTCACTAGATTAGCTTAGCACTAAAAAGAGTGAAGACGTATGACACTAACTGGGCTGAAGTCTCAGATAGGGCGGCACGCACTTTAAGCTCAAGATCAAGAGGCCTAAAATCCTCTTCGAGATGTTATCCAGCCCAAGAGTCTTATCACTCATACAAGAGACTCCAGCACTTGTAAACATACAATATTATCCAAAACTACATACAACTTACCAAATACTAGTCCTAAATGTGTAAATTTTCAATCATCTAGCCCTCCAGGCTATCATGATATGCACTCCCAAATGAAATGTAGTAAGATGCAGGTTAAGGTATCACGCCTGTAACTCTGGAAGCAGTGTCCAACCTCAAACACGAAAATCCACTAAGAGGGTTGATAAACTAAAGCAAAAACTTTGGAACTGGCAAGAGCATCAACCGAGACATTCACTAAGACATTCAGAGAAGGACTCACTAACTCTTCATTAGTTACATGATGCTAAACAAGGCTAATGCCATAAGCCCATAACAATGGATAAAGCCAACTAACAATTTAGGCATATCAGACAAAATAAAAAGGTGTCACAGTCACTAACAGGGCGAAACAAACTTTAAAAGTTACAACTCAGACTAATATACTCTAAAGAGATGCTTCAGAAACAGACAAGCAGAGGTGAACTCCAAACAGTTTAAACTCCCCATTAAGGGTGGAAATATGAGTTATCAAATCAGAATGACCCTTCCTAACATCAATTGAGTTGAGGAAGCATGTACAAAGCAATTTCTAGAAGTCAACACTCTGTTCTGGAGATCAGTCTACCTCAAATCCTCAATCATTAGACATTTACATTGACCTAATGCTCTTGCCCAAATTTGTTCCTGATTTGGAATCGTGACTCAAATAGCATCAGCATACAATCATACAAAGTCACAGCTTAGCATACAAGCATATCCTAATCCACTAAGCTTTAAATGTAAACTGATTATGTACCATGAACCTCAGGGCAAATGTTATCTGAGGAAAATATATGTTCTACAGATTATAAATGGAATAATAATTAGACACCTGATACTCGCATATGATATGTGATTGTATTAGTTCTGATGCCTGAGTAATTACCTACTTCCAAGCACAACCTCCACTATATATTCCGATCACAATGATCCATGAACCCCAAACCCACTATATATTCCAATCACAATGATCCATGATGCACTTATAATCCAAGACCTTCTTCATTTAAAACCTCCTATCCAGCTACCAAACACAAAATCCAGATACACTAATCACAAGCAGAGCAGATACAATCAATAAAACTAACCAAAGCCTTTCATTAACAGTAAAAAATATAATAATTTTTTCACTTCACAGTAAAAAACCTGAAGCCTCAAACTCTCAAAGTAACATATCCATCACAAATTATCTCACTTTTTCTTTACTAATACAAAAACTGGGAATCTCCCAAAATGAGAACCTGGGTTGGATCACCGATCAGACTAGGGTTCCTAGTCGTCGTCTCTCTTCTTGGGCTTGCGGTACTTCTCCTCGATTTGCTTGGCCATGAATAAGACAGTATCGGCGAGCTTCTTGATGTTCGGAACAGCGTAGTTTTGGGCTATGTAGACTCCGGTGACCGTGCCTATTATGAACGAGAAGGAGCTCTTTATGATCCCCATTCGACTCTCCCCTGCGATTTCTAGGGCTTTGGATTTTGAAAACGATGGGTTTTTATGGGGACGAATTTGGGCTCTCTGATCTTCTGCAATTTTGGCCCTTCTTCCTTCTTTACAGGAAAATGAGGGACTGTCAAATGACTTAAATGTCCTTTATTAATTTCTACTCTAGTTTGTTTTGTTTTTGGGGTTTTTTGGGTACAACTCTACTTTTTTTTATTTCTTTTTTTTTTTTAAGAATTATGGTACAACTCTACTTCTAGTCTTATTATGAAGCAAAATATTTGCCAAAATGTTCATACTTATTTGTAAATAGGCTAGTGAAGGACCTCAACAATATTGGTGTGAGATCAGTCTCTATAAAATGTGCACATCTATCACAATATAGTAGTCTTAATTCAACACCCATACAAGTAACAACAATTTACTTTTCGATAGATATGACACATTTAAATAAAAATTATTATTTTTAGTTAGAATATCGCTACTAGTAAAAAACAACGCAACCATATTTTTTAATTACATTTTACCTCCATCGGTTAAATATGCAGTTTGGATCCTAGGTATCTATGGAAGTTGGGTCCTCATATAAATACGTCTAAAGCCTTAAATATAGAAATACTTATTTGATACTCTATCTAAATTCTCATAAAAGAATCATTTATCTAAAGATTTTCAATACCCAGTTAACATTATGATTTTCATAAAGAAGACATTTCATCTAATCATGCATTATTTAAGATTAATTTAATTTTTAGTTGTGAGATAGGATTAAATAGTCGTTAAGCATTTGGGGATCTTGCTCTGTCCCTTCCCCCTGAGCTCAAAAATTGACTCGTCAAAATATAAAAACCCGTACCCAAAAAATATATATAAAAATTAAAACCCCCATCTCTGTCTTTCTCTCTGCGAAAACCAAAAGGCGACGCGCGTGGAAATTGCAGAGCCTCCCCACCGACGCAACACCGTCGTCTCTCAGCTCATCTCAGGTTCCCCCATTCCTTTCAATTTTCGCTTCCTTTTTTGTTTTAATGAAAAATCGAAACCTGATTATTGATAGCTTCAATTTTTTTCTCAATTCTTCAATTTTCAATTCGACGCTTTGGCGGTGCCTAATATGAATTAGCTCTCTGTTTTGATTGAATATATGCTTTTTTAAGGTCTGAAATCAACTCGATCATCGATTTGGTCAAGGTTTTGTTGATGATTCTGATTTCGATTGCCTCGGATCATTAGTTTTTGGATTAATTACACTGAAATTGTAGCTTATGGTGCATTTTGATAGTTAGCAATCTTGATTCAGTGAACTTTGGTGGCTGATTTGAGCAAATGGCGATTATTTTCAGGTGAATCGGTGTTTCGATTCGGGGAATTGATCGTTTGTGTGGAGATTTTGGAGTTTGGTGAGGTTTTGAAGCTGAATTGAAGTCGTATTGGATCATGATAACTCAGTGGTGATGAGAATTGTGGAGTTGGAGTTTAGTAAACACACTGAATTTCGTTACCGATGGCGTTGCGGTATATAGCCATATCTGTGGTGTGTACAGCATTGAGCTTTGCTGGTCTACAGTTTTGGACCGAGACATCGCTAGTTAAACTAAAATCGGATGGATTGCTCGCCGAGAATTTGATCCCGGCGGCCAATGTTGGCCATGTTGTTGATCTGCTATTGGGATCCTATGCCACTGTGGCGCTGTTGGCGAATTTTGTACTCAATGCATTTGTTTTACTCGTGCTATCTCTCAAGGTAATTCTACTGAGTTCTGAAACATCTCGTAATTTTAAGTTCGAGGAATGCATGAACTTTATGGTTGTCAGAGGCTTTATCGAAAGTGTGCATAACATAGTATATACCCCATGAAAACATGATGTTGCATTCACTTTCTTTTGCTGTGTGGTTGTACCACTTCGGTGATGGGAAGGCCAAGAAACGAATTGCCATGCATTATCTTATAGAGATAATGTGCCACCACATGTAACCAGGATTATAATGCAATGCTTATGGCCGTTATTTAAATGGACAGACAAGAGTCTTAGGGCCTCTGAACAGTCACTGCCTCTGTTTGTCTTGGATGAATATGAAAATGTATTGGTAAGGTTGTTTTGATCACTGAAATGCCTGTCTCTAATTTGCAGACTATATTCTTCGGGCAGTTGTATCCTTCTGAAACTCGAAAACTGTTCGAACGCCTTCTCAATTATATAGTTTACAAGGTAAGTCTTTTCACTCTTAGACATCTCAAGGAAATTGTACCTTCAACCACATCCATTTGATTGATGACTTACTTGAATTTTTTTTCTTAGATAAACAACAATTATAATCACAGATTTTCCTTCATGAAATATGTGCTGTTCAATAATTTCTTTCTGCATATGACTAAACAGGGTACTTTCCTACCACTGGTTATTCCTCCAACGATATATCATGCAGGCTTGTGGTCAGTCTGGTTGATTGTACTTTGTTCTTTAAAGGTAAATGTCATGATATTAATGAAGAACAAGCTCTTGAGTTTCTTATAAAAGTAGAACTAGATGCTTCAGTATAAAAATAACTGGACTTATTTGCATGTTATACATATACAGATGTTTCAAGCTTTGGCTAGAGACCGACTTGAACGATTGAATGCATCTCCTTCAGCTACACCATTGACATATTTTCGGGTGTATTCAGTGTTGTTGTTTGTGTTCACTGTGGACATTTTCTGGTATTTCCTAGTTTCTCCTTTTTCTGTCTACGTTTCTTTAAAGCTGAGAAGCAAAGTGTATTACCTTATCTCTTCTGAAATGTTTCCACGGATATCTGTTTCAATTACTAATTTGTAAACTTGCGAGTACCTTAATAATTCTTGATCACTTGTTAAGATTATTTGCATTTTTTTGGTGTTGGGTGCTTGCAGGATAAGGCTGTGTGTGATGATATACAAGACACTGGGTGTATCTATGTTTCTTTTGTTATTATTTGAGCCTTTCAGTATTGGATTTGAGACACTGCAGGTAATGCTTTTAGAACATTAATGGCAACTTTTCAATGAATAACATTACTGTTTGTAATTTAATTATGTTATTTATGCAATTTTTATAGCTCTAGTTGACAGTGTTGTTTGGTTATGTTGTAGGCTATTTTGGTCCATGGATTTCAGTTACTTGATATATGGCTCCATCATTCGGCATGGAACGATGCAAATTGTGAAAGATCAAAATTATTTGATACATCAGCAACTGGTAATGCTTTTCAAATTGTTGGGTTTTTATGTTATGTTATTTTGTTTTATGGGATGAATACATGCTTAGAGTTTTGATTTACTATTTTCATGGTGGTTTCTAAGTGCAGGTTTGTTGTTGGAATGGAAAGGCAGTCTTACTCGGAATTTGGGCTTTGTCCTTGACATGGCAACATTGTTAATGGCACTCGGTCACTACGTGCATATTTGGTGGCTCCATGGCATGGCATTCCATTTCGTGGATGCGATCCTTTTTCTAAACATACGTGTAAATATTTGTGTAAACATTTCATTTTACATCTATTTAAAGATCGGAAGATCTTTATATTTTTATACCTCGAGATTAAATTCTTCCTACTTATCGGATTCATTATTGAAATTGTGCAGGCCTTGCTAAGTGCAATTATAAAACGTATAAAAGGATTCATGAAACTGAGAAAAGCTTTGGGTGCACTCCATGCAGCCCTTCCAGATGCAACATCTGACGAACTGCGAGCTTATGATGATGAATGTGCAATCTGCAGGGTATGCTGGGCTGTTTTTTTTATTTTCTTTTTTTTCCCCTACTTTTTGAATACCATTCAGTCTTTTGGATTCCCGTCACTTATTGCAAACTTTCAGGAACCTATGGCCAAGGCTAAAAGACTACACTGCAGCCACCTATTTCATCTTCCATGCTTGAGATCTTGGTATGGTTTTTACACTTAAAATGTTTGATATTTACTGTTTCTTTTTCTTTAATTATTGTGATATACAAAATGCTGAAAATTATTAATTATTCCAGGTTGGATCAAGGTTTAAATGAGGTGTATTCTTGTCCGACTTGTCGCAAGCCACTGTTTGTAGGCAGAACCGAAAATGAAGCACATCCCCGCAATGAAGAAACTTCGAGTGATGAGCAGCTGGCTCGTCAAATAAGTTCAGGACTTGATAGACAAAATAGTTCTGGACATACACTCCCTACAGGTGTTTTCCCCAATCAGAATCAAAACCATGCAGAAGGTCCTTGGAGGTACACTTCCTTACTAATGACATTCACTCTCCTGCCATTAATCCTGGTTGAATATCCTTTTATTCATTATTTATGCTCAAGGCAGCTGCTGTTATAATTTCATGGAAGATGGACCCTGATTTTGGGTTACTAGAGTTAGTCACTGCCACTGATGCTAATTTATTGACATATCGCACACTATCATTTAGAGTTAGACTAGCCGACCAACTCTAGCATCAGACTAGCCGCATCTATGTAACCAATTTTAGTTTAGGAGAATTTTGTGCCGGTGTTGTTTATTACTTATTATCATATATGGTTGCATAATTCTTAGAAGTTCGTGTGGCCAAAGTAGTCCTTGTAATCTATTTTCTCCCAGTTAGATTTTGAACAGGAAAGAATAATTCAACATGCAAAGGATTTCTCTAGTCTCTTACTTTTTTTTCTTTTTTTTCATACATATACATAACACGTTTCTCCTTATGCCCATAGGACTGCAGGACTCGATCCAAATTGGCTGAACACCTGGCCAAGCCAGGGAGTTGATGGGGCAGGTCCTTCTACTGCTATTGGATCTGTTGGACTTGGGAGAGTACAGATGATGATGAGGCATCTTGCCTCTGTTGGAGAAACCTATGCCCAGACGGCCCTTGAAGATGGTGCATGGAGCCTCTGGCCTATGAATCCATCTCAAGCTGCCGCAACTGGTCAACCCATTCCTCCCGCTGACGATGGGAGATACCAAGTAGGAACACGCAATTTACATATGAGATCGCCCTCACGCGCTGTGAATGACAACATAGCAAACATACTTGCTATGGCCGAGACAGTACGGGAAGTTTTGCCTCATATGCCCGATGACATAATTTTCCAGGTACAGATTTCCTGCAACTTGATATGATTATTGCTACATATTACTGGAGGCATGCACTCACCTTCTATATCTTATTTCATTTTGTAGGATTTGCAGCGGACAAATTCTGTTACAGTTACTGTGAATAATCTTCTACAAATGTGACAAGGCGCTGTAATTTTCGTTTTTGTTGTAATGTGTTCCGAGTACTCAAAAACTAGCTAGTTGAGGTCGCTCGCTCCGTGTATATAAAGGCTGCTCACTGAATCACTTTTACCGAAGGAAGAAGGAAAAAGAGGCACAAGTATAGTCTTTATCTTTGTAATCCATCCCCCTGTGGAAAAATAAATTTGCTTTGTATCATCACAATTCACAGATAGGTTGTTATTTGACCATTTCGATTTCGATTTGGTTCGGCCAGATAACTTCAGTGCATCAGTAAATCTCCTCTGTGGTCTTTATCAATTTGACTTTGCAATGTTTTTGCGCTGGTGTAAGATTTAGGTAAAGGTTGGGTGGGAATGTGGAAGGTTGGAAACGGCGTCGTAAAGACATGGGCGCCGAGGCAACCGAGAATGCTGGGATTGTAGAAGACACAAGGAGAAATTTTCATCAAAGTTCCAAGCACGATTAGCGATGCTCGTGATGTCGAGGCCGTCTGTAGAAGCCGTTAACAAAACAACAAAGGGAGTAGTTCTTCAAAGAGTCAAAATCAGCAAGTTATAGCTTTTTCACGTGTCAAATCCCGATTAAACCAACGCTAGCTTGCTCTTTCTGATTTGACTTTTTTCATCTAATAATTTTGTTAATTGGAGAAAATATAAAACAATAAGTAGAGGATGTATAATGTTTGGTAATGTACAAGAGGTTTGAACAATAAGATTTGGTATTTTATTCACTTAGTGCCACGTGAATTATCCTGAATCAATCACTTAAAAGTAACAGATTAAGATTTAGAAATATGTAAACGAGTAAAGATTGTATGTGTCGGTTTATATGTAAAGAGAATTTATCGATCCTCCAAATTAATGGATATGACTCAGATTCTTCTATAGTCAACCTTAGATTTTGTTGGTTAAGCAAAGTCTACCATGCTTTTAATATCTCAAACACTTCGTTAGTTTGTTAGGTGTGATTACTGTGAATACGTGAACTAAAATGGATCTTATGAAATCTATGCTTCCAATTGATGAATCGCATTCATCATCTTCATTCCCTTCTGGTCAATATATTGTAACAATGTTCTTATTTGTTGTCTCACTCTAACCAGAATTTGTTGATACGGTTTCCCATTTTCAGTGGAGAACTGGAGGTCCTTGTCAACTAATGGGGTGGTTAATCCTTTCTATATCTTAACATTGACATTGAAGCTAATTTACGGTCCCATTTTACCAATTTTTCTAATGTCCCTTTGTCCCAAATTGCTCACCAGATCTTTGTAGTAAAGTAATATGTAAGTTCTTTCCCGGGTTAAGTGAAGTTAGTAGAAACCAGATGGTGCAAGGGACACGGATCGACAAGCATGAAAATCCGACGGAAAATTTGATGAAGGTTTTCGATACAAACAAATAGGTACAAGCACTCTCTAACTTCGTAATCCTACATGTATTATCTTTTGTGTCATTCACTTTAGCCCTTTATAGGGCACAATTACATACATCTTGTCCCTCCTTCCTTCTTGATCAAGTACTGGATCTTGTAATTAGTAGTAAGTTAATTACTACGGACTTGACCACATTCCCCTCGAACTTTGAATTTACAACTACGTTGTTCCAAGGTCTTGTTATATTTTACTTGTATAAGGTTTTTGTAGTCTAAAAAGTTGTTTGTGTTGCATGTTCATTTTAACTACTTCGAGATTAGCATATGTATTAGTGTCCGCGAGAATTGTTCGGCATGCTGATTAATTGGGATTTGAGACCCTAATGAAAACATTTACTTGATGGGAAAGCAAGCAATGCTTTTAATTAGAAATTCAAGTTGTATATAGGAGGAGTAAGTCTATAATGTTGAGGCACTTAAAAAAAAGAAACAACACGTTGTGATGTATAACTTCAAAATATCTAAGATATATCTATCGAGTATATTTGCATGTCTTAATAGCAACACTTTTGATAGAAAATAGTATGTATATAGAGTATGTTAAACCGTAGCTAGATATCTACAATTTTTCACCGGCGGCAAACACATTGGATGTGATTGACGACTAATCAAGCCTCGGTTCAACAAAACCTTCTCTTTTCTCTACCGTTTTAGGCACAAAGTACAATGCCGTAGTAGCTAGTGTACTACTGTTAGTTCAAAGAAGTTCGAAATGGAGACACTCATCAATCTTCCGCAACTAAAGGAAAGCATGCACAGGTCGTTGTTTAATCACATTTGTTTAAAGAATACGGGGTCAAAAAGATGAAGTTGTGGCTTAATTTTCTCATTCATGTCTGGAGTCCACAAACATTTATATATACTTCATGTTGTGGAACCAAAACACTTCAATTCCCTTGAAGCTTACACTGTATATTGTGTTATGCGTCGGTAACCTGGACTTGGGGGGCCCTGGTTAGTTCTCTTTGTGGTTCACAGGTGATCGACGACGAAAGCCAACAAATTACAACCTTCGTTCTTCTTTCTCCTTCATCAGTCTCATCAAACTCACTGTTTCTGCATGTGCTTGGGATCGCCATAGCTCTTGATCTATCAATTTTCGGTTCTAAATTATATGCAGTTGTTACAGACTTACAGTACTACAAGTACTTCACATAACCTCTAGAGTACAATCCCAGCCATCATGTCCATCATGTCTTCTGTTTTCTTCATCCTTCTGTGTTTTACTTCCATGAATGCAAAATCAGAGGCTCGCTATATTGGACTTGGCCGCAGTCATAAAGTTTTTCGCGCACTGTTCCCTCATCCGGACAAGGTTTGTTAATTCCATTCAATTCGTCGTAAGTTCTTTCCTCTATTTCCATCGAGCTATATGATATTGATGTTCAGAAGCTTATGCGCGTATGTAATGAATATGTTCAGGGTCACTTTCTAGTTGTGGAAAAGTTGAGGCTCGAAATGGATTCAAGTACTAAAGTGTCGGTACTAGTTAAGCAGGATGAAGATCCAGCTGCTGAGCAGAAAGGTACTCATGGTGGAGCAGTTGTCAGTAGCACTACTACTACTAAAGGTATGACGGATAATGCAAGAACTAGTACTACTACAAAATCAGATGTTGTTCCAGATGTTAAGCCTCATGTTTCAGCTTCTTGGACTGTGCCGCACCAGATTAAAAATCGCGACACGATCATCAACCATGGTGACAGAAGTAGTAGTAATCCTGGGATTTACTCTGATTATTCAAGACCTAGAACGCGTCCTCCCTCCCACAACTGAACTCCTCTAGCTCTTTTTTGAATCCCTAAATCATTACTTGTTTCCCTGTTTCCTTCTCGAAATTATATATATGAGTATATAGTGTTAAAGCTAGCTTTCATATATAAGTATTTGCAGAAAAGAGCTAGCCTAGGAAATATATCTGAT
This sequence comes from Potentilla sterilis, assembly GCA_963682095.1. NCBI lineage: Eukaryota > Viridiplantae > Streptophyta > Magnoliopsida > Rosales > Rosaceae > Potentilla > Potentilla sterilis. Next base: position 4,605,827 of record OY821763.1, on the reverse strand, counting down.
CCATCTCTGATCAGGAATCAGCTGTACGCGTAAATTTTGATAGCTCGCTATTGCTGTTGCCGAATTGAACATATAGTTGTTCTTATCGATCTTCTTATTCTTGCTTTTCGTTGTTATTCATTAATAGGGATAATGGAATACGCAGGAAGTGAGATTTTTGAATCTTCTAGTTCATCTTCTGCTCATATGGGTTTGCATAAAGATAAAGCAACAACTGCTACCACTAAGGTAACTAACTATTCATATATCAAATACAAAAGGCTTAGCTATGAATCATCCCGGCACCTATATATCAATTGGTTTGAGCTAATGTAACTCCTAACAATCTCTTTCATTATGTTCCTGCTCGATGGTGACAAGCTATATATATATATATATATATATATATATTAGCTAAGGCATATGATTGTCTCTATGTAAAACAATCCTAGCTTGATATGTATATATAGACTGGTCATGTCTCAATTATTATACTCGCACAGTATGAGCATGAAAACCACGGGGAAAATCATAACAAAAATCATTTCACCAAAAACACAATTATATAAAAAGGAAAAATATCCGGAAGGATCAGCTTTGAATATGAACCACTGAATGAACAACCACTCTTTGAAATATGATCGATCACCAATGTGCTCATTGATATTCAATAGAGCATGAACAGGTGATTTTATCATTTAGATTGGTAATATTTCCTGTGTTGTGTTTAGGAATCAAGAAGGAGAGGGCTGTATGCTAAAGATAGACAGACAGATTACGAAGTAGAAGATGGTAATGATGATGGTGTAGTGCTTGAAGATTATAAGCCACCACACCAGACACCTCCCATTCACAACAAAAGAACTTGATCTAATTGGTGATGGAAGAGCAGTTATAGAAATAAGGTTTTTGGATGGTGTAAACTACAAGTACGAGTCTAGGCTGTCTAGCCATTACTTTGTTGATCGTTAATATTGTATAAAGAAGAAACAAACCAGTTTACATCTTGTTATCCGATCCTATTATCTCTCAGTAAAACCCATTGTGAAGCTTCGAATAATTCAGATGCCATTGATATATATACGACTCGTTGAAACTAACATACTGTGTTCCATTAATATTACATATTTACATATCAGAAACCAAGTAATCATACAAATATATACCATTAAATAAATAAATAATAAGAGAAACAATTTAAGCTTCAATAATACTAAATTAAATTCCATCACAAGATCCAAAATGAAAAATTATATGCAATACCTCTCTGACTAGTAATTCTAAGTAGGAGCAAGAAAATGTCCATGGCCCCCCTCGTAGGCTTCGTATTCCAGGCTGATGATGAAAGCCATCGAAAACATTCCAATCACAAACCCCGCACAAAACTTCCCAAACCCTAAACCCTTTTTCTTCTTTTCACTCTTCTTCAAATCCACGTCAGCCCTAATCTGCTTCTCCTCCATCTCCTCCTCGTCCTCATTCTCCTCCTCCATCTCCTCCTTCTCCTCCTGCTCATCTTCAACTGAAACGCCATTACGAGACATATCATCAAACAGTACATTTTCGACATGATCACGAAACTCATCTTCAACTCCATCATTATCATCATCAACCTTTCCCTCAAACAAGACGTTATTAAACATCGTCACCGGCATTGCCTTCTTCTCTTCAATCATATCCACACAAACTCCTGTGTCATGACCAAGCGTTGACTCAAGATCATCTGAACCATCATCTTCCTGGACAAGAGTCCCGGGGCAAGAACAGTTCGATGCATGATCATCATCATTATCATCATTATCGACATGGTCGATCGTCGAGATTGTAGTACTTGAACCAGTCCCAGAGCCGCGATACGCCGCCTCGAGTTCTCGGGCTCTTTCCGACATGTTCTCCAAGTAGGACTGCTTTGCCGGATGTGACGCCATCTCCGCCGACAGAAGGTTCTTCACAAACGTCAACCTCTGCTCAATATCTGCATGGATTTGTTGGATATTGGGGCTATCGGGTTGACTTAAAAAGGCCTCGTTGATCAGGTGGTGGAGTTCGTTGAGTTTCTTCGGCAAAACTGAGGGCCTCTTATTCTTCTTCATCGTTGAACGTGATCGATGAGTGTCTCTGAAACAGAGGGTCGAGTTGTGATAGTTCATGAAAGTGAATTGGCGGTTACGTAGTTTTATACTAGTACGTAACTCGACGTGAGACGTGACGGTTGAGAATTTGGTAAGTGATGGCCGAAACGGGAAAAGAATTCGGAAAGTGGGTTTCATGCCGAATATCTCAACGCACCCATCTCTTACTAGATAAGGCACGTTCCTTGCAGGACAATCTTTATATAACTTGCTAGTCAATATCACTCTTCATTTCACTTGCAAATTATTTCTCAATGATTATTTGATTTATTTCTACAGTTAATCAAGTTAATTTAACGGTGAAATTAATAAAAAAGCTGGTTTCTTTACTTGAAATAGAAAAAATCCCCTTTTCGGATTTGAACGTTGGGCAGTTGAGTAGTACGTTCATGATTGGGTTCATCAAACTTTCATTCCAATTTTCTTTCTCTGTTACTAAGCGTGCAGGGGAACCTGTATTTTCATTTACATTCACAAAGCGTTAATAATTCGATATAGACTAGGCTTCACCAATGAAAAATTAAAGGAGCAGAATGGGCCTTAAAAGCCAAAGAGCCCAACCCAAGTTTCCACCTAATGAGATTAACATCCGGGTGACCCGGCCCAATCTAAGCGCCGAAAGAACTCAGCGCCCTCACGTGGGGTCAAGAGCCATCAGAAAGTCAGAGAAACACACACTCTCACATGGTCACCCACCATTAACTGCTGAGTCACCCACAGAGATTCTGCCCCCTTGTAAATTCAAAACCACTCCAAGGGCAAATCCGTCTCTTCTTCCCATAGATTACGCGGCGAAATGCAGAACCTTATCCTCATCATACCAGAGAATCCGAATCCACATGCTCTCACACCCCGAATTGCCATTTCTACCCCTCTGATTGGTTATCCCCTCTGCTTTTTCACCGGCCTCGTAGCTCTCCCAAATCTGTCGTCTTCTTCTTTTTTCACATCTTTTTAACCTCTCAACTTTCAACATCGGCACAGATCACATCACCACCTCACACAGCTCTACCTAACAATTCCCCCAAATCCACTAACTCGTGCCGAGTTGACTCACTGAGTTAACACACCATGAGCTGGCTCAGAAGAATCGAGCTCGTCGAGCCTTACTACAGCCCGCCGGCGTTTCTCCTCCGCGAGACCTCCATTTTCGCCGCGCCGAAATTCCCTTCCTTCTTCGAAGAGGAGGACGATTGCGAGCTCGGATACGCACTGGACCTGCTCTGCCCTAGCGCCGCCGTCAAAACGCCATCGCTTTTGTTCTACAAACTGATCCAGCGCGTGGAGAAGCTCGGCGGCGAGCTCTACTTGCAGAGCCTCAGCGACCGAGTCGCCGAGCTCGAATCGCTGTTCGATCGCCTAGCCAAGATCAAGGCCGCCGCGGCCGGCGGCGATCGGAAGTACACGTACTCGGCGGAGATCAAGGCGCCGGAGAAGAAGTACAAGTGGACGACGGAAATCAAGGAGGGGAAGCAAAAGAAGAGTGAGAGGAAGTACAAATGGACGGCGGAGGTTGAAGGCAAGGGAGAGATCTCGAGGAAGTACACGTTTACTGCGTCGAGTGGCGACGCAGAGGATGAGAGTGAGAAGAAGGAGAAGGATAAGAAGAAGAAGAAGCATCATAAGGTGAAGGGTGAGAATCGTGTGGTTGAGATTGAAGAGCTTGCAGCTGATCATGGGGCTGTGGTTCTTAGACAGGTAATGCTTACTTAGATTTTAATCACTCAATTAATTAGTTCTTGGATCTCAGTTTATCTGTTTAAATATATGCCTTGAAGTGATTATGATAATCAGTCCAGTTTGGATAAGGTTAACATGTGAAGCTAGTAAAATTGGAGAAAGCTATTTTATAGAAATTGATGTATTACCTTAAATTGCTTAAGGTAAATTGTTTACTTAACTTGGTTAATCACTGAATTATTTACTTAAATTGGTTGTTGTAAAAGTTAATCACTGAATTGGTTAGTTCTTGAATCTCAGTTTATCTGTTTAAGTAGTGAAATTTGGATAAGGTTACTGTTAATATTTCACTAGTTAGTCTATAAAGCTAGTAAATTTGGTGAAGGTTTTGATTGCCTGTGGTTCAATAGTGTCGTCCTGAAGCAATTTTGATAAGCTTTTTGAAATATGTTTTGAGGATGAATGTAGGCTTTTGCTAAGAGAATTGGAGGTGGTAGAATTGCCAAGGGGAAGAACAAGGAACTGTCTCCTCAGGATGCAGCCATGATGATACAAGGGAATTTCAGAGCTTATCTGATCCGCAGATCACAGGCTCTCCGGGCACTTAGGGACCTGGCAGTTGCCAAGTCCAAGCTGAAAGAGCTGAGAGCATTGTTTCATAACTTCTCTTACCGCCGCCGTGTTGCCCATGATACAGCAGAGCGTCAAAGGTTCACTGAGAAGATCATTGTCCTTCTCCTCACCGTGGACGCCATTGAGGTAACCTGCATGATCCTTTACTGAGCTTTATATTTGTGAAGTTGATATTGATCAAAACCAGAATTTGGTGGCAGTGATGTTGTTCCATATGATAAGTTATCGTGGGATTCTCGTGGTGATGTGTTTGGATAGTGGCTAGATCACTTCTTATGCTCGTGTAAAATTCTTTGTTCCAAAGGATATTGCACCTTAAACTATTTACTGACTCAATCATTAATTCATTAGATCTGCACTCAATACCTTTTTATTACGGGATTCCATCTTCTTTGTAGAAAAGTGTGATGGGAGGGAAAGAAGAAAATCTTCTTTAGCATTTCAGATAATAGAATTTAACGGATTCTAGTTATCAAATACATCTTTCCTGCACTTCGATTATTTTATGGTAGGATTTGGAACTACACTACACTGCTAAAGCAGATAGTGTCCAAGTGGTGAGATATAGTCAAACTCCTATAATAAGATACTTGGTTGAAATGGATCCAGAGAGATTCTATGATTTCTGAACATAGTTATTTCTGCTGTAAGAATATTATTTGAATTATAGGTCTGGGGTGTGTTTATATACTTTGATTCGTCCAACTTCTGTTATTTGGTCAAAAGTTGTTACCATTAGTGGGTTTTGTACAAAACACTTGCCTACAATAATCTGGAAGACCTGCCATAATCTCAGATTGACTATATGTTTGTTAATCAACTATTTCTTTATCTTCTTACTGGGAGGTAAGGAGGTTCAGTTGATTGAACACTCTGAACCCTCATAAGTTCAGAAAGTTTACCGTTTCATTGGCTGACATGTTAAATTTCTTGTTTTTACCTACGTGACCTCATGGTTAAAGCAATCGGAAATTACTAAATGGTTTTAACACTTTGAATTGTATTAGGGTGCTGATGTAATGGTGCGATCTGCAAAGAGGTCGATGGTGGACGAGCTGGAAGCAATGCTTGAGGTGGTTGACCCCCAACCAGGTGGTAAATCATTGTCTATGAGGAGGAGGACCTTTGATATGCCAGATGGAGTCATCCAAAGGGAGATTGCTGAAGGAGTGGCACAAGTTGTTCAAATGCTTGATCGTGAAGAGAACAGTTCTACCTTTGAGGCATGTTTGTGAGAACCACGTGATAATGTGACTGCTTACCTCTCTTTGCAGAGGTTCCCATGTTGTAGTTGTTACTAGAAACTTGTAGTCTAGTCGAGGAATTTGAAGGACTTGCTTATTATGAGAGTATAAGTTTGTTTAAAACTTAGCTTGATCTTCTCCGACAATAACAACCCTGGGTGTGGAATTGATCCAACTCATTGTGTGCTTAGACTAGTATCTTTGAAGTTGTGCTGCCTTATTTAAATATTAGATCATTTGGTTTTCCAAGTGTAGTATGTTGTGGTTTATTTTGCAATCAGAGTGATATCTCTGGGAGAATGTATGTTGTTCGGCTGATCTTTCTTTCTTTGTTTCTTGGCAAAAAGATTTTGTCTATATAAACCAAGGCTTGATTTTTAATGCATACTGGATCTTGTTTGGTATTGGGTTCAAATTTTGAATTGAAAATGGGCCACTAGAAAATCTCCAATTGAAACAAATTTGCATTACTCAAATGGGTTCAATCAAAATCATTACCAAATAAATCAATGTAATATGAAATGAGAAATGTTTGCTGTGATAATTGAAATTTACACAGTCCACTATAGTATTGAGAATATTGATAAAGAAATATGCTGCTTAATATTACAAAGGCATGTGTAGTAAAATATCATATATCAAATATCATATATTATTCTTGTGGATGATAATCTAATATGAAAGCCTTCAATTAACAAGAACATGAGCAATCAAAATGGTGTGTGTGACTGCGATGTTACTGCTAGAGGGAAGTTGGCTTTGAAGAATCATGTTCTGCTGAATTCTTTAGGGTTTAGTCTATGATCTACATTATTATATTCATGTCTGCATTATTTTTACAATTTATGAATATTAATTTCTCCCAATACCTCATTAAAATGAGTTTTATGTTTTGAATGTAGATCAAATAACTATAAGCGAGCTGAATGGTATGAGTGAATACACTTACATCCTCTCCCTTTAAATGGCAAAACCCGTTTCGTTTTCATGCATTCCAGTTAGTTCAATGTAATGTCAATGAATGCATGCAATTGCAAATAGTATGTAATGCTCACAGAATTTACACCACGAATAATAGACCTTCGCACATTAGTGGTTATGATCGATGGTTTCGTTGGTAATAGAGTGTGAGATTGAACTCTAAAATCGAGCGTGGTAAAATGGTCTAAATCACTGAAAGTTACACATCCCTCTATCTACTGTATACATGCTGCATACGATGGTAAATTATCCACCGTCTAGCACATTGGGTGCTCATAACTTGGACTCATCTATTCTATTTTCTATGACTTATTCTAGATCTTAAGTTGGTACTCCATTCAGTTATTTCAGTATATAGTTTCTGGAAGAAAAACATCAAACCAGGACAAAATCAACGCAGCTCATAGATTCTTCGATTCGACCCCTATTTGCAGACAGTCAAAACATTGAAACTGCGATATTGATCAAGTCAATTGGTTCAAATCTCAGAGAGAGACCCCAGTAGTATGAATGGAATACACATTCAAAAACTGCATGCTTAAAGCCTAACGATGAGATTTCCTAACGAGAAAAGGCCAATTTGAAGGGATCCCTTAGATTATTCCACTTGAATCCTTTGTCAGCAGATCGAGTCTGATAGCAGTTTTCTATTTCTTAAAAATCAAGAAACTCAAAAGCTGTCTGATTTCCTAGCTCGTTGTCCAATTGGATTGTTTATTTTATAGGGGTTTTTACCCAAAACTACAATTTTGGGTACATAATTACCAATAGCAAGGTCTTCTTTTTAAATTACCATTAACAAAGTTCCATCCAAAACTAACAGAATCAGTTAAGTCTTAAATTACACAATTATCCTCACTAAGCCTAATGCTACTGATCCTCAGAATTCAACCTAATACTACTGACCCTCAGTGAGCCTAATGCTACTGATCCTCAGAACTCAACCTAATATACTGACCCTCAGTAGCTCCGCCGTCTTAATACTACTGACCCTCAGTAGCTCCGCCGTCCTCCGCCGCGCTTCAATACTACTGACCCTCAGTAGCTCCGCCGTCTTAATACTATTGACCCTCAGTAGCTCCGCCGCGCTTCAATAATATTGACCCTCAGTATCTCAAGCATAACCAACACAAGCAAAAATCCCACAACAATCAATTCCAACACACAACAATCAAATCAACACACAACAATCAACACACAACAATCAATCAAGAGAGAGAGAACACACAACAATCAATCAAGAGAGAGAGAGAGAGAGAGGGAGGCAGAGAGGGAGAGACAGAGACAGAGGGAGGCAGAGAGGGAGAGACAGAGAGAGAGACAGAGAGGGAGAGGAGTCCGCCGTCGCGCCTCGGTCCCCCTCCTGGCTCCGCCTTCGCGCCCCGGTCGCCCTGTCTCCGCCGTCGCGCCTCGATCCCCCTGGCTCGGCCTCCGTTGCGTCGTCGTCGTCGTCACCCTCCTGGCTCCGCCTTCGCGCCTCGGTCCCCCTGTCTCCGCCGTCGCGCCTCGGTCCCCCTGGCTCGGCCTCCGCTGCTCGCTCGTCGTCGACGTCGTCCGCCTCCGTGCCTCGCTCGTCGTCGTCGTCGTCCGCCTCCGCCTAGCACCTCGTCGTCGTCGTCCGCCTCTGCCTCAATCCTCGTCGTCGTTGTCGTCGTCCGCCTCCGCCTCGCTCCTCGTCGTCGTCGTCCACCTCGCTCCTCCGCCTCTGCCCTCGCGCCGCCTTCACTACCTTGCTCGCTGCCTTGGGCCTCCGGCCTCGCTCCTCCGCCTCGCGCCTCGCCCCTCCGCCGTCGCGATCGGGAAGGAGAAGAGCTCCAGATCGGGAAGGAGAAGAGGAGAGGAGCAGATTGAGATCTGACTTGTTTTTTTTTTTTTTTTTATTATATAGATGGCATATGTTGTAATTTTTAGATTGTCAGGGTTAATTATGTCATTTAACATTGGACGGATTAAAAGTCTGTTAGTGTTAAATCCTGCTAATGGTATAAAAAAATCAGACCTTGTAATTGGTAATTATGAGTACAAAATTGTAGTTATTGGTAATTATCTATATTTTATAAGATTCGGGGTTCGAATGCTGCACGTAGAACACATTAAATAAGTAGCTTTGCTCAAGTCAAAGCAATACTATTACTTGGAAGTTAAGAAAATTTCTGAATATTAATATTGCTCTGTTGAAAAATTGACACATGATTACTCGTTGAAGATTTTGTCTTTGCTTCAAGAATGTACTCTTTATGGCCGCTAACGTGTTCCTCATATTGTTAGGTTTAAGTTGATATTAGAACGGCATGGGAAGCTAGCTAGCGTGTAGCTATTTTCAATATGGAAAATACAGATCGAGATTGTACACAATAAACCAAAGATTCGAAACCCTTCAACATAGTTGGATTTATATATTTTTTTCATTTCGATTTGCTAGCTCTTCATGTTCCAAAGACAATCGATCTCATTCCCTACGTATTAATTATGTGACACCCAGATCGATTAGAAAATGAATACTTCCTTACTGTCAATACATTTTTATAAACACTTTGCGAAATGCAGTTGAAAAAATGTACAAATCAATATGCAATTGCACCTAACAATAGTCTATGGGGCTTTTGACAACTATGTCAAGGGGATGCCTTGAGAAACAACTAACTCAACATATCACGCATAATCTATTTTTAATTTGACTTTTCAATATACATTAGTGCTTTTTCAACTGATTCCCAATCACGGCCGATATAATCTATACTATTATTAAAAAAACATGTTTTCTTAGTTAAAAAGCCTGTGAAATTACAACAACATCCCGAGATCATATATTAATTTTAAATAAATTTTAATAATTAAGAGGTAATATGGTAAATCTGAAAATCAGAATACTATTATTAAAGAAGGCCTTTGTTAGCCAAAAAACCTGTGAAATTACAACAACACCCCGAGATCATATATTAATTTTAAATAAATTTTAATGATTGAGAGATAATATGGTAAATATAAAAATAAGAAAATTAAATAAAAACTACCTTATTTGCAGTAACCTCCACTTTCAGATAACCTCTCACTTTGCAGTAATTAGGTTATCTGAAAATTCTTCCAACCACTCATATTTTCTCTCCACACATAAGTAAGGTTTGTTTGTAGCTAGTTACTATTAACGAAAATCATGAAGCAGGAGATATGTTGGAGAAACCCTAACCGCAGCTCACGCCGTTTGTTGCTGAGAAGTGAGAACTACCAAGTACCAACCGCCATTAGACCCCACGGGCCACGGCGGTGTTTTAATATCAATAATCAATAATTAATTACTCTCTTTCTAAATGTAGTCAGTCAAACCTCTTGAAAAGACAACTCTCAATTTTCTTTCACTCTATTATTTTTAAACCCAGTCTTCCTCGTAATTTCCATTTCCCTTTTGGTTCCTCCAGCTGTCACTGTCTTTGACCAACTACACACAAATCTATGTGTTTCCAGCTCGGACGCGGGTACCACCCCCGTATTCCACACGTGTGCCCAAGTTTCTAGAAGTATTTCTTGTGTGCCGGAAAATGGTACATATAAGAAATTTCATCGGAATCTACAATCGTGAAATCGTGATGCTAGTGTTCTTTTCTTAGGTATCCAAGAGAAAAGGAGCAACCTGATCAGATCTGGGCGGATCGCATGCTGATATTGTATGTAATTTAGATTAGTCGTTTTTATAAAAAAAAAATTTAAGCGAAATCTATTTTATCTAAAAGACAATTATATATCTCGATCGTGATAAATTAATCTGACAATAATGCTCGTTAAACAATGCATCAAACTTGTTAATTGGGAGTTCTGAACTAATTAACAGATGAATCATTTTATTTTGACAACTCAAAACATAATAGATTTAATTTAATCGATTTGAATTCCGATGATTAAACGCACCAAATATCTTTTTTTTTTTTTTTTTTCTATTAGACGAACACATTAGTGTAATTTCTACTCCATTTCTCGTGCGGGGAACTAGTCAATCATACAAAGGAAGTTAAGGAACATAGACTAACACCAAACATCGACGATCCCACACCTTTTTGTGACAATATTCAGCCTTGTAACTTACCAAAAAAAGCTAATTTGGCAACTAGCCAGGTGCCATTTTATTTTCTCTAACCAAGCACATGCAGAGAGTTGCATCAAGCAATGTCGTTTTGCCCTTTAACATCAACCTCTCCTTGTCGTTTAACACCTCCCCTTAATATCAGAGGTCCACCGGCCCCATACCTCCACGCAAACACCATCTCTTGGCGACGAAGCCCTCCGACCCCATGGCACCCCCACGAAGGGCACTATCGTCATTCGACCCCACAGCCACCGACGACCACCAACTTGTAACTGATAGTGACGACACGTCGCACACACGTCCCTCACTTCATCGCGGGGCCCGCCTCCACATCGTGGCCAGGTCAGACTCGACGCAACACACAAGTGTCCTCACGCGCTTTAGTACGTGCCACTCCTGGATCCTCCGGGCCCCACACCCAACCCCTTCCTCCAAAATTTATTATTATTTTAACCACACTCAAATTTAGTAGCAGTAAAAATACAAGCCAATCATTCTCGTCCGTCAGTTAATAACCACCCTAATTATTAGTTCCCCAAACCCACGCTCTTAAAAACCCATAATCGCCCCTACATGTGCGCGTGTACCCCACGCGCTTCCACGACGGCTGGGGGTGGGTTTCCCGGGTTGGATTGTGGAGCACGTTTGTGGCGGATACCCGAGAACTCTATAAATACCCGACCTCTAAATTTAAGGGACTTTCTTTCTTTTGGTCTCTCTCTCTCACTTTCTCTCTCACCAAATTTCGCTCTCTGATTCGGAATTTCTGTTCTTATTTTTCTAGTTGGGCGTTTTTGGGTTTTTAATATTTTATTTTTGGGTCTACTTCCAAATTTGAGAAGAGGCTCGCCGATTTTAGGTACATGTTATATTTGATTTTCCATTAAAGCTTCTGTCTTTTGGTCTCTGTTTAGCTCTGGGATTTTTGAATTGAAATTTTGATTCTTTTTGGGTTTTTCGTTTTGTTATTGTTTTTCTCCTTTTATTTTTCCTTGCTGCCAAACAAGAGCATTCTGGGTTTTTACACCCTCCTTATTAAACCTTTAGCTTTGTTTTTGAAGGTTTTCTCTGTCCCAGCCGCACCTGCATTTCCGTCGTCGGATTTCAATCTCTCCCAACTCGGTACGTCGTCGTTTCACCCATTTTGAATTTCTGGGTTCTGTTTTTTGTGTTTGGTGTTAAAGTTTTGATCTTTGACACTTGTGATGAACTGGGTTTGTGTTTGTTTTTGTGGGTAGTTTGGATTTTGAGGAACTGATGGTTCTGATTTTGTAACCGGAAAAACTGATTCTGTCGGAAAATGTCTTGGAGCTGTTTTCAGTTGAGCTGATGTGATATTGATATTGTATTAATGGTTGATAAGTTTGAATTATTTAAGCAAATGCTGAAATTTTATGTTTATGTATATTTTTCTTTGCTTCTAGGCAAATGATTGGTCAAGTGTCCTATTTGTGTCGTAATCGCGTGAACTATTCTAAACCAAGGAAATGAAAAGGAAAATGAAGAGTCATGATCATTGAGGTCGTATGGAGATCTTGACCTTTAAAACTTTAATATAAAGTATTTATTTCCTCTTTGGTTTGGTCATTCTGGTAATTTCATGAATGCCCAGAAAGTTAAACTGTATATTCTGTGCTGCTTATACATGCTTGAATAGTATGTGACTGCATATAAGGTTTTGGAATCTGTTTTCCCTTTTTAGGAGTTTTTGCTGGTGGGTCAAGTTTGTCCCTCCATCTATGTCTGTCTATTTCATACCTCAATCTTATGTGCTGTGTCCATAGTGTTATCAAGATTCCATGTTTCGAAGTAGGGCCTTTTCTTGTGGTTGTATACGAATATTTCCATATATGTGGGACATGAAAGCTTTTTATGGTATGAGATTATCAAACACATATTTCGGATACCATATCAGAATGCCCAGTTTATATTATTCTCCTATCGTCCCATTTCAAGCAGAAGAATCTGTGTGTTCGTGTATAGCCTTTGTCTCTGTTAAATGTAGGTTACTAGCAGTCTACAATATGAAATGTTTGTGTTTCTGGAAGTTTTTATGCTTGTATGGTAGATGGTTCTCGACTTTATTTTACAACCTATTGATTATTGGTTGAATAATTTCTTAATCTAGGTTGGCTAGTTCTTTTATCTTTTCCATAATGTGTCCTCTTTTACCTTTGCTGTATGAATGCGAGTGTTTCTTCTAGATTTCCCTCCTTTTGAAAGCTTCATGTGTCTTCTTCGATTAGGAAACTCAGAGAAACGACTGAACATGTTGCCACTAGTTTTAAGTGAAATTCATTATCCAAAGATAACATACTGAAATTAGAACCATCAAAGCATCATGATGGTTTCAACGTTTCCTGAAAATGTGCTTCATACCTTCGCCCTCTCTTCTTTTCTTAATATTGTTTTGTCACTTATTTATTTTATGAAATAGAAAGTTGTTTCCTTGTTGCTTCCACTGGTTGCTAAATACATGAGAAGTGCAAATCCTTTTGTCGTATGTAATATATATCGATTTTGCATTGGTCGTTCACTAATATTATTTATTTCGTCCTTAGTTCTAAGAGTTCTCCACTTGAGGGATAGCTTGCGTAGATAGAAGCAACAAGAAGACACCGAAGAAGATACAATATAATTAGAAACTGCTGCACACTGCAGAGCTTTGGATACTTGTAGATTTTTACATTGGATAACGAGCAAACAAATCTGGATCCCATGGACCTGAAGTCAAACCATACTTCTCCTGTTCTCGCTGATCCTGCGCCTTTAGGCAAGTCAAGACTTGGTGTACCTTCCAGTCTGTTGCCATATTCACCTCCAGGAACAGCTTTTCCAGCAGGCCTTCTCTTAACCATCCCTAGGAGGAAGAATGGATTTCTTGATGATGTTCGCTTGAGCTCTTATCTTGATGCTATGAAATCTTCATCGCCTCCTCGTAGAAAGATAACTAAGGATGTTAACACTGACTCTGGAGCAACTGAGTACGATATTTCCTATTGCACATGGATGGTAATTATTATTTCTTCTCATGTGTTTTACCTCTATGATGTATTGGCAACCTTCTAAACAAGTTTTTTATGCAGTAGTCCACATCTGTCTGATCTTGCAGGTTAAGTATCCGTCAGCTCTTACATATTTTGAGCAAATCACCAATTATGCCAAGGGAAAGAGAATAGCATTGTTTCTCGATTATGATGGGACACTTTCACCAATTGTAGATAACCCTGACTGTGCCTTTATGTCTGATGCTGTAAGAATACCTAGATTGTGTTTTTTTCTTCTAAAGCTTTGCCCTTTTCTTTTACTCCACTTACTCATGGATTACATACTTGCCCTTTTGTTTTCAGATGCGAATGGCTGTAAAAAGAGTGGCAAAACATTTCCCAACAGCAATAATTAGTGGAAGAAGCCGTGACAAGGTAATATCTAGTTAATGCCGTGATATTTCCTTTGTTAATATATATAAGTTCAACAATAGTTCGTGCTGATTTTGTCTGTGGCATGTCCAATGACTTTCTCTATCAGGTATACGAGTTTGTTGGACTAAATGAACTATATTATGCGGGTAGTCATGGGATGGACATAATGGCCCCTGTTAGACAATCAGTAGTTGGTGACCACAGACACGGCATCAGGTCTACTGACAAGCAGGTAATAGACTACAAAGGTTTCATAGACTATATTCTGGATTTGTTATTTTTGGTTCTCATATCACTTAACATAAATCTTCCTTGTGGAAAATTCAGGGAAAGGATGTGAATCTGTTCCAGCCTGCAGCAGAGTTTTTACCTATGATTGGCGAGGTTTGTAAAGTTTGTTATTGCAATAGATTTGCTTTAATGCAATTAACCACTAGTTCCCCTTTTTCTTCCCTATGTAAATGACAGTTAGCCCCTGGGTGCTTATGCCTGAGCAGGTTCTTAAATCCCTAATAGAAACTACCAAAGACATTGAAGGAGCTAAAGTTGAGGATAACAAGTTCTGTGTCTCTGTACACTACCGCAATGTAGATAACGAGGTAATCTCACCTACACTGACTCAGTTTGATTTTCTTTTCCTTTGGTTAGCCCAGCAGTGCGGACTAAATTTGTACTTCTTGTTTACATCTATTTACTATACACTTTTGTGTCCAGAATTGGCCTGTAGTTGTACAGCGTGTTCACGACGTTCTTAAAAACTACCCATGCCTGCGTTTGACTCATGGACGGAAGGTATGAAGCCTTAAACTCAGAGTTCAACTTTTATCTGTTCTTCTTTTGCATGCATAATTATGCATCACATTTTTCTTCTCTTTTCTGAATCTGTAGGTTTTAGAGGTCCGACCAGTGATAAATTGGGATAAAGGGAAGGCAGTCACATTTTTACTTGAATCTCTTGGTGAGTATTGAGTATTCTTTTCTCTTCATATATCTCACTGTTCTGAAGTAGATTCTCAATATCACTGGACTCCATCTCATTTGTCACTACCATGAAACTTTATAATAGGGCTAAGCAATTGTGAAGATGTGCTCCCAATATATATTGGAGATGACCACACAGACGAAGACGCATTCAAGGTAAAATTTGGAAAAGTGGTGATGGATTCAAATTCTGATTCTCAGTTGAAAATCAAATAAACTAATGGAGACTTGTAACAGGTTCTGAGGGAAGGAAACAAAGGTTATGGCATTTTAGTCTCTCCGGAGCCAAAGGAAAGCAATGCATTTTACTCACTAAGGGACCCTTTAGAGGTACAAAGTTTGTTGTGTTATATTCAATAATTTGCATTTAATTCACCAGGGCTTCCTTCTTTTCGGTCCAGATTTCCTTCAGATAAGAGATTTCAGATTAGTTTTGTTACTGAAGTTCTGTAATTTATGTAGGTAATGGAGTTTTTGAAGTCACTGGTGATATGGGGGAAGTCAAGTGCCCTATAAATATGAGATACTGATACAATAGAGAAAGAGGAGACAGGATTGTTTGGCCTGAGGTCATATTTATATGATATGATGAAGCCAAAGCCAGCCCGTCATTTTTTTGACTTGTTTAGATTGCAGAAATATATACCAAGTTTTTGGAATAGTAGGATATATTGGATAGAAGAAGACCTTTATTGTTTCATCAATATCGAAGATGTTGGTGATGCCTAAAATTGAGTCCGTCTGTCTCTGCTCAAAACTTCCTTCATTTTGTAAATTCCTAGCATATGGGCCTTCTATATTTATGCCAAGGAACGCCATCATTATTTCTTTCTTTCATTTCTTTGTGAAGGCGGGTTCATCCTCACTTCTGAGATGTATTATTATTCACTTCTTCTCCCTTTTCGATTTTGGTTCAAGTATATTGTCTCCCTCGTGAGGTTCTACAGATATCTAATTCATTCCTTGATTAGTTTTAATGAATCCTATTGAGTTCTTTGGATGTTAATGAGTTCATTCTTTCACTGTCATTGGCAATAAAATGAGGAGAAAAGGTTACTTGGAACACAGTCAAGCTTGGAGGGCTCAAACCAGTACCCCTCGAGGGAATAATGAGGGGATGGAACTGGATCAGGATTAAGGATTGTTATTTCCTATCACCAGGTTTATATCACTGTGACAGAAACATCCTCAACTTGGTGACAGCCTGGTGATTGATCAGTTATCACTCTTAGCTGAAGGTTCCAGCTCCCTATTCTTGGCCTCTTTGCCAAGCATGAAAAGAACCTATTTGTGGTAGCCTTCATGGCTACTGTATAGATCATGATCAGAGATGACACTTAGTCTTGATGACCAAGTGTAATTGTATCACATGTTCCCTATAACCAACCCTAAAGTGTTCTAGTATGATCCCGCAAAGCTTAGAAAAGGTCTAGATATCCACTAAAAGAGTGATATAATCATCAAGGTTCACAAAAAGCGTTGAAGCATGAATCATGACTTCTGTTTACTTCTCTTCATTAAGCAATTGGAAGTTCAGTTAAGCTAAAACCCAATATACGTAACTCTCAACGGAAGTTTCATCATGATTATTATTGAAACCTACACACTCATGATCGACGTGTGTGTTTTGTTTTGATTGTATATGGATAATATTTATGGAAGTAAAGTATTATGAAATACAATTCATGAATCATGATGCACACGTATAAAGCTATACATGTGTATACAAGGAAATGTGATCAGACAACGCATGTTTTAGTTAATAAATAATTTGCATTTTTGCATTTTAAGCTAGGGTAAATGATGATACTATTGCTATCTAATATAAAGTTATCTCAAAAACATATTGAATCTAGTTCCCTTGAATCCTATTGGATCTAATCTAATGCACGTACATAAGTAACAAAACCCCACTGCATAAATCACAATCTGGTAGAGGATTTCCCTTAATAGCTCTTTGAATTGACCTACCATTCCATTCCCAGTTAACATTCTAAACACTCCTCAAGAGGACCCTCAAGAGGACTCTGAAGAATGTTAGGACTGGGGGAGATGGTGTTATAAGTGAGAATATTTGGAACAGATCGAACAACGGTTTAGTTGATAACACACTTGAAGATCTGATCTCTCATGTTGTTTTGTTCTAGATCAGAGACATACCCACATGTTCCCATGTTCGAGTGCATGATATGTGTAATCTCTTTGCCTTACCCAGCTAGTAGTTGCCATTTCTACAATGTCTCGTGAGATCCGAATCAAATGTTTCCAGATTAGTTTAAACTTACAATAGTTTCACCATCCATCGTGTTTGCATAAATTAATCCGATGTAAAACATCTTGAAAATTCACCATTGAATCTAAATTTAAAATCAGAAAAAAAAAAACTCAATCTTAAAAACATTTAATTGAACAAATCCATTAGATCCTTAACTATCCGTTTACTTTTAGTAAATCCACATAAGTACATATCTAAGTCGATTTAGTTATATTTGAGTCGTTGTGTGTTATGTGGTTCTTTAGGAGAATCGACTTTACATTTGAGTCGAGATTGTGTGTTCATTGAAGGAGTTATTCAGTCTCATCCGATTCTTAGAGATGTCTGTTATCGGTGGGGTAATTTGTACACCACCTCGGTGGAATGGCTTGGTCAGTATGCTAGTGAGCTCATTCTGCTACATTTTGGGGAACTCATGTTCATTCTTTGGTCAGTTCGGAAGGAAAGGAATGAGAGAGTCTGGAATCAGAAGTCGATGGTCCCATTGGATGTCAGTTTACAGCTCGCTGCTAATCTAAAGGATTTCAGAGTTCATAATTTGTTGGTACCTAAACAACCCATGGGGAGGGATTCTGTCAAATGGAAAGCTCCATCTTTAGGACTTTGTGAGATTAATGTTGACGAAACTTATTCTCAACTTAGTCGAAAGGATGGTTGGAGTTTTATTATTCGAGACCATTCTGGAAGGATGTTGGCCCGTGGTGCGGGTCCTGCCTCGGGTTTGGTGTAGGCAGAACATGCCGAACTGGTTGCTTGCTGTAGAGCGGTTGCTTTTGCGGCAAGTCAGGACTTTACTCCAGCAGTTTTGGAAACATATGCTTCAGAAGTGAAGCGGCAACTGGAGGAGACAGCTGGTCCTAATACCTCGAGGTTGGGTATGATATATGACGATCTTCAGATTCAGAACCATGGTTGGATGGTGTCTCACACTCGTCGTCAGGGTAATAGAGCTGCGCATTGTTTAGCAGCGTATGCCTGTTCTTTGAACACGGATGAATTTTATTTTTCTATGCCTTCTTTTCTTGACGCTGTTGTGACAGCGGAATTTTGTACTGTTTAATCTTGGTTTCCATTAATAAATTTTTGTTAACTGATTAAAAAAAATAAGTTGATTTAGTTGTTGGATATATACTCCCCTCGTAAATGTTTGTTTTTTTTACTATTAATTATAAAAATTTTCTTGCCTTCGCAACTATTATCGATTTAGTCACCATACATATATATGATTATTGGTATGGAGAATGGACCCATCCCCATATCCATAGTCTACTTCAAGAATCAAGATCATCCAGTTCCAGTAGTAACTGTGTGTTACACTGGTAGCCACGTTTCAGAGTAGACCCTTCTGATGGCAACGCTTTTCCGATTATCATAGCAGACAAAAGCCCCTCGCATGATTGTTCTATTTCTAGGTTTTTCTTCCATAATTCGTTCACCAGTTTTCCCCAGGAAGAGACTGATCCGTGGTCAAAACTATGAAACTGATCACTCAAACCGTAGCTTGTACAACTTGGCTTTGTTTGCAACACTTGGGATAAGGTTCGTGAATATATATGAAGTTCCCGCAGTTAGAATTTCCAGAGTATTAACGGGCTTAATCGGAACTCTATATATATGAGTAATATGACTATGAGGATGGAAGATCACTTTCGTTATCGTATCAAAGTTGAAGAGTGGCTAAATGCATGCTAGCTACACGTACACGTCTAATAAACTCGAAGGTTTTATACTTTGTCAAATTTCTTGGCGTACTTGTACGTATACTATACGAAACCAACTCAAAGACTTTCGAGTCAAGTTTATTTTAGACCATAGGGTCTATCTAATATTCATATATACAGTAGTGTTGTTCTTGCTTGTTATGATGAACAAAATAAACTTATTAGCTTCAACAAATTGTGGTGGAGGAAAAAGGAAGGTAACTGTTCCTATATAGCCTTTTTCTTTCCTTATCGGATGTGGTATGCAGCTGATCGATTGTTATAATTATCACATGATCCACCTAATTAGTTTATCAACTTCACGTGTAAAGGACACTACCCTACATGGCTACTAATAGCTTAATTTTAAGGACGTAGAAAATTAATTAAGTTCATTAATGAAAACTTAAGAGCAGCCGCATCAGCGTTTTATTCAAATGAAAAAGAGATATTTACTATCACTTGAAGCTCAGATGCTGCACAGTAGTATACATTAGAGGCCATAGTATCAAACTATATGTGAAGAACAAAGATTACAATTGAATCACTGAAAGACTTGGGAAAAATTTACTTCATTTTTTTGTTTCAGCTATTATACTTGTACAAACTAGCAAACAACCATAAAAGCTGTCAACCAAGACAACACAACCTGGATAATAATTTCCAAATTAATATGTGTATATGATATACACCACGGCCAAGTCCTACAGTTTTCTTGAGCTTCACTTTTGTCCCTCCTTTCATTAACTCAAAATTAAAATACACACCCCATGATTAGGTCAAGTAATCTTCACTTACCAAAAAATTTCAACGACTTACCCTTCTCCGTGCTCTCTTTTCCTTATTTAATTCTGACAACCACCAATCCACACTATTTAAGCCCCCCACATTATTCCTCTCCACACTCCTAATCAACACCACATCAAATTTTCACGACCAAACCAAGCCACAGCATGGACAGAACTAGTGATTCTCCCTACGCTCCCTTGCCGGGGGAGGAACATTTACTTCTCGTTCCTCCCCCGACGAGTCTCCGGCGACCCTGGAAGGGTGTCGTCGTGATCTTAGCCTCGGTCGTGTTCCTCTTGTCATTGGTGGGACTAATCATCCATCAAGGCCCGCAGCAACCGCCTAATGTAGTGCCAGAAAAACAAGACGGACATCATCATCATCGTCCTCAGTCAACAACTCCATCTTCGGAAACTACGTCGACGTGGGAGCCGAGAGGGAAGGCACTGGGAGTCTCGGCCAAGTCGAACCCGCCGGTCTCCGATGAGCTATCGTATAACTGGACCAATGCTATGTTTTCTTGGCAGAGAACAGCTTTTCACTTTCAGCCAGAAGAGAATTGGATGAATGGTAGGTGCCAAAGTACAACTCAGCTTCACCAGCTAGATTTCTTCGACCTTTTCTATTCAATGATTGATTAGCTTTCCATCAGCGACATGAATCCAAATTCTGTGATTTGTTAATTCTGATTGGCCATTATTTTAATTTTGGTTGTGTTTTACTGTTACTAATCATAATTCACTGTCATGTTTTGCTGCGGCCGATCGGATTCTGGCTTTCTTCTACCTCAGATCCTAATGGTAAGTTTCCTTACTTGGCAATTCGGCATCTATTATTCGAGCACATTAGTAAACACCATTATTACTGTCTGTTATTTTTTTGGAAGGGCTAGAACTGTGTATATAATGAGACAAATTGAGTAGTCATGAGAGATTTATTTTGTCCGAATCCTCCTTTTCTTCCGAAAAAAAGGGAAGGGGAATTTTGCATTCATATAAAATTTAGCTATTATATAGTTTATCAGACGACAATTTTAAAGAGTGTATGTTCGCATTATTAGTTACTACATATTAGAAAGTGTTTAGTCTAGCAAACTAGTTAGTACAGTGTAAGACATAAATTCTTTAGATGGTGAAACTTCTTTTTACTGTTTAATTAAAAATAAAATTACCTAATAAATTAGTCAATGAAAACAAAATATTTTTCTTTGTTTTTACTAAAAAGGATAGGTAATTATAGTATTGTAATTTGTGGACCGGAAAGGTGTAATTGCTTTTGAGTTGTGGACCAATGAAGAGCCACAATTGTCCCGGCCAAGAGTCATGATAACGTGACTACCTGGACAGCGCAGGCCCACTATAAGGCAGCTAGTAACCAATCAGTCCTTGCCATTTGGCACAAACATACCCATAAATTTATCACGTGCTCATATTCCACCGGCCATCCCTACCCGCCAATCAATTTTATAACCGAGTTAGGTGCTTGTGAGCCCATCATGATCCTTGTCACATATTACTGGATTTTAATCCATTGTTTTTTATTTTTATATAGGTCCTTTATTTTACAAGGGTTGGTATCACCTGTTTTACCAGTACAATCCGGACTCAGCCATATGGGGCAACATCTCGTGGGGCCACGCCGTATCGACGGACATGATCCACTGGCTATACCTCCCCCTCGCAATGGTCCCCGATCAATGGTACGATATCAACGGCGTGTGGAGTGGGTCTGCCACGTTACTCCCCAACGGTAGGATCGTAATGTTGTACACTGGTGACACCGTTGATGCGGTTCAAGTGCAGTGCCTTGCGTACCCTGCCAACCTATCTGATCCTTTACTCCTGGATTGGGTCAAGTACTCGGGTAACCCGGTGTTGACCCCTCCGACCGGTATTTTATCCACTGATTTCCGTGACCCCACTACCGCGTGGATCGGACCCGACGGCAAGTGGCGCATTACGATTGGCTCAAAGGTCAATACAACTGGTATATCCCTTGTGTATACCACTGAGGATTTCATAAACTACAATATGTCGGAGGGGAACTTGCATGCGGTTCCGGGTACGGGTATGTGGGAGTGCATTGACTTTTACCCGGTTGCGTTAAACGGGTCGAAGGGTTTGGATACGTCCGTGAATAACCCGGGTGTGAAGCATGTACTAAAGGCTAGCTTAGATGATACTAAAGTGGATCACTATGCACTTGGGACTTATTTTGAAGAGAATGAAACATGGGTGCCCGATAACCCGACTCTTGATGTGGGTATTGGGTTGAAGTATGACTATGGAAGATACTACGCATCAAAGACATTTTATGACCAGAACAAGGAGAGAAGAATCTTATGGGGTTGGATCAATGAGACCGATACTGAATCCGATGACTTGGCCAAAGGTTGGGCATCCGTTCAGGTATGAATTCTTTGCTTAAAATTATTTGTATCATATTTACTGATAAAATTGCGGAGCACACTCTAATAAACAAATGTTGCAGACTATTCCGAGGAGTGTGTTGTTTGACAACAAAACCGGCACCAATTTGATCCAATGGCCAGTGGAAGAGATAGAGGATTTGAGATTGAACAGAACCGATTTCAGTGATGTTTTAGTTGAAGCGGGAGCAGTTGTTGAACTAGATATTGGAACAGCTACACAGGTTAGTTTGTCTAGTAAACTTGCTTACACGTGCACTTTTTTTTTACATGAATCAAATATGTTTACTCACCTAAACTTCTATTCCATTGTTGATTTCAGCTGGACATTTTTGTGGAGTTTGAAATAGAACCGTTGGGATCAGAGACTGTGAATAGCAATGTAGGTTGTGGTGGTGGTGCTACAGATAGAACCACATTTGGACCATTTGGTATTCTGGTCATTGCAGATGAGACTCTTTTAGAGCTAACCCCTATCTATTTTAACCTTGCCAATTCAACTGAAGGGGATGTCACAACTTATTTCTGCGCAGACGAAAGAAGGTTTGCATCTTTGACTTCATCAACGTTAAGATGTGCTTAATATTGTTAATGTGTAGTGTTCTGAAGTAAGTTGCTTACCAATGCAGGTCATCTAAGGCTCCTGATGTCTTCAAGCAAGTTTATGGAAGTGCAGTTCCTGTATTGGAGGGTGAAAAACACTTTGCAAGAGTATTGGTGTGTATTTTGATCTCCCTAGCAACTTTATATGCTCTCATTTAGTATATAGTGTTAATATATGCCTTGAACCAGCTAGTCGGGGATCTCGCTGACCGGTCAGCGAGTCGGGGTCCAGGGGCGACGCGCCCTGGTTTTGGGAGTTCGGGGGCAACGCCCCCGAGGCTCACAATATCTGTTATGCTGGGTTAGGGTTTCCTGTTGGGCTTAGTATATAAACGTCCTAAACCTAATTGTATTCTGTATTCTGTTTTCCTCAAGATAATAAAATTGTTCTCCTCTACCCGTGGACGTAGCTAACACATCGTTAACGAACCACGTAAATCTGTGTGCTTTCTTAGTCCGTTACAACATATAGGAATGCGAAATAGTCTAAAATGTTAGGTTATAATCTAAACTAACTTGTCGGTCTTGAATGCTTGCAGGTTGATCATTCAATTGTAGAGAGCTTCGCGCAAGGAGGTAGGACAGTGATTACATCACGAATTTATCCAACAGAAGCAATCTACGGAGCAGCAAGACTATTTTTGTTCAACAATGCAACAGGACTGAATGTTAAGGCCACCCTCAAGATTTGGCAGCTGAACTCAGCTTTCATTCACCCTTTCCCATTAGACCAGGTCCAATGAGAGTACCAACTTTTGTAGTGAAGCCAGTTGAATGAATATCTGTTGTAACTTTCCCTCCTTCATTAGGAATTGCATTCGCCGAGATTTGTCTGCCAAGGAATATGATAGATTTTCTGGCAAACAAATGTAAAATGTGGTTTGTAATATTCTTTGGGTTCCCATTGTGTTTGTAACAAGGGTCTGCCCTTCAGCAATATCTGTTGGTTTTGGACCTTATTGGTTCATATGAATAATCATTTTGAAAATGAAATATAAGTTTTGCCTATTGGAATCCTCCGTCTTTCTGCTGCATTAGTCCACTGAACTAAATTTCTTCCATGGTTTCCGTGTCCTATATAATTTCTCTTTCTGATCTATCAGCCCCATTGAACCATTTCATGCCTATGGTGGAATGAGTGTGAGGAAAGGGGATTGGTGACCAAGGTCTGCATGATCAAGTACGGGATGATTATGACGCAAATTCGAGAGTTTCATATGTAATCTTTGCTCATTACACTTGAAGAAAACTTAAAATCCTTATTATGTTTGCCCCTAATTGGTTGTGCACGGCTTCATCTTCAAGAAGTGTTACTACAACTTTTTAAAAGCCATCTCTCATGACACATTCTTCGTACAAAGAAAAGGCTTAACTCGAATGAATGCAGCAAATGTTGTATCTCTTTCCAAGAACATCCCATTCGCATTTTTGGCAATTGAAGGCATCTTGGGTCGTTTTCTATTGCTTTGAACTATCGAAACTCTAATAGCCCAAATTATAGAAGAAGTCACCTTCAAAAATTGATTTGGGTATTCAAGACAATATTGTTTTGTTGTACAATTGTGGGCTGAACAACATAAGAACATGAATTATTAGCAGGTCATAATGGGGAGAGTACATAGTAATGGAATGAAAACTTATTGTCATCACAAGGCTAGCAGCATAATTTTATCTTAAAGATAAATGGCCGGCCATGAACTACTGGATTCTTCACTGAACATATAGCACTTAAAGCAGCAAGAGGATCAAACTACTGCTTCAACATGTCTATTATCCAAATAACAATTTATCCCACCAAAGCAATCTACAAACAGCAAGGCTAATTCTGTTCAATACTGCAAAAGGATTACAAATTTTCTGTCAATCAACACAGCACAATTGAAAATTGAAGCACGCATTTGGATTTAGAAACATTACAAATAACAAAGTCTGTATTGTTCCAAGAATTACACTAGAGAGCAGAATATTTTTTAGGCCTTCATCCATAGTAATGAAAAAGAATACAGACGAAAGTTGAATATAACCCAAATAAATTCAAAACCATTCAATTAAGTCCCTCCCAGAACTAATATAATGTCCTCTCAAATCTAGCTAAGAATTGCCACCTTGGTCGGAATGGAAAAGAAGTCCTGTTGTCTGCCTGTTGCAGCATACAACCTCCGATCTGCTTTATTTTCTCTGTCCTCCGATGTCATCCCGGTACTTTCACTTTTACTTTTAATCGGTGCAGTTGGACAGCAGGCTTCTTCTGGTTCAACATCCTCACAATCTCTGAAATTTAGAATTAAAAACAGTCAGCAAAGACTCAAATAATTCATCAGAATATTAGAATGCGGATTTATCAATATCACAGAAGAACATAAGTAAATCAAGCACATGTGTGAGGTAACTTACGGTGTAAAACTGAAGTTAACTTCCAAAAAGCCACAGCCACTGCCCATCAATTCGACTTGAAAAATAGATGAGCCAAGGGTTCTGATAACTGTTCTTCCGCCTTCACCAACAATACAAAATGTAGTGATACGAAGATATTGATGCTCAATAGAATATTCGTTCCGGGCTGTCTGTATAAGACAAAAGTCCAGCCCTCCCAAATGAACCAAATTCTGTGTTATCTGATCCAACATCGGGGCCGGTGACTTCGCCGTCTTCCTTACTTGCAAAGGCAAGGGTGCGCCGAGGTAACAAGTATCATCTGAATCCCGCCAAAAAGAGATTGCTAGAACTTGGTTCGGAGAGAAAGTCAGGGAATATATAACTCCGTCTACAACCACAGCCCTACCCACAAAAGGGTAATATATGGACTTGGTGATGTTCACTTCATGCCATGTTTGTGAACCAATATGAAAAGCCATCACTGCACAGTCTCTGGAGTTATGCATTGAAATTAATATATAGCCGTAACAGACGGCATAACCAGCTACCACCATGCTTGGCTTTGGTAGAGTCTTATACGGACAAGAAGGCAAAGACTCCCATAAATCAGTGGCGGAATTATATCTCTCAAAGGACGGGTTTGGGATGCATGGAGCGCATGATGGATGTGCAAAGTAATATAGCATCCCGTAGGCAGATATAACAGCACCATCTAGTTTAGCTGCTTTGGACGGAGAGAAGTGCTGGAGGCCTGAAACTGAGGTTGTGTCTGTGTCTGTGTCTGTGTCAAAAACAAAGGAATTGGTGGTTGTGACTGGTTTGCCAGATGCACCGTCTCCATTGGCCATTATATATAACTTGGAGCAGCTGGCAAATCTCACACCCTCAAACAAACAATTCTTCGGCAGATTCAAAGGCTTATCAAAAAACTTAATTACTGGGACGAGTACTTGTGGAGGGGATTGAACTCCTGCTCCACCTGAAGCTTCACTGGATTTTCCATGCTCAAGTTTCACTTTATATAATGCACCATGGTATGAACCACAATAGAAACTCACCACAACAAATACTGATTTATCTCTCTGCTGGTTTACACTCGACTCCATGGCCGTACAAGCCAAGTCACTATTTAAATAGAGAAAGCTACAGTAAAGAAAGCATGTCGATCAATTTCACGACAATCTACGTACTCTTAACATCATCTTGTACAATTAACAGTAACAAAATCGATCGAGAGACACATTTTATTTAGGAAACGGTACGATTTTCGAGAGTTTCAAAAGTGATTGTTGTATTACTTCAAAAAAGTGATTGTTTTGTGTTTTGAGTAACATATGATTGCAGACCTATTAAGCGATTATGGAGATGGTATAAAATCACAGATCGTACGATGTAAATGAAGTGATAAAACAAATCCAAACAAAAGTAATCTACCGGAAAAGGAAAACTGACCTGAGAAATACGCTCTTTTGATCGATAGGGAAACAGCCAAGAAGCTCTGCTGAGAGATGGATGACTATGCAGATGAGAAGAAGATGTGTTGAGAACCGGATATACACATATGCTTAATTGCTTCAATTGAGCAGAAGATCGAGGGGCAATGGATCAGATACACAACAGTTTTAGGTAGGGGATATGATAATAAATATAAATAAATACTGCATTCAGTAGAAAAATCTAAAAGTTTTTTTTTTCCGAGATATAAGAACTTCCAAGGACACAAAATAAAGGTTGTAAGCCCAATTTCTGTTTATTTCTTCCATTGTTTTGTGGTACAATTGTAGCTGAAGCCCGAGAAATTAAGAACATGAATTACATAAGAATATCAATAACCGTAGCTAAGTCCCTCTTGTCTGCGTATTGCAACATACAACCACTGATCGGCTTTCCTTCGTCCTCCGATATCCTCCCGAAACTTTCACTTGTACTATTAGCTGGTGCAGTGGGACAGTAGTTCTCTTCTAGTTCAACATCCTCCAGTCTCGGAATTTTGAAATAAAATAACAATATGTTGAAGTTAATGCTTTTCCTCTATTGACTAGGAAACTTCTTGGAAAGCTGATATGCTTTCCAGATTCTGCTGCATAACACTGTTCACTCCACTGAGATTTTCTGTTAGATATTTGTAGTATCAAATTACTATAATTTGTCAAGTTGATCTCTAGCTTAAGATATTTTGTAGGTTACTTTGCTCCCTATAAAAGGGAAGTGTTTGCTCTGTAATCTGTAAGAATTCTAGATCAAATAAAAGACTGCATAAGTTCAGTTCATCTATTCTTCTTCAAACACCATTCGCCACAGCGAACAGTGTAAAATACTTCACTCGCCAAAACGAATTGGTCTCTGATCACAAGTTTGATCTTGATCATACTCTGTTCAATAACAGAGTAGAAGTATTGTTGACAGTAGCCGCAGAGGGGCTACACCAGGCCCACAGACCCGCAGCAAGTACACCAGGGCCCGGCCCGAGGCCCAGGACCGAACCACCAGCACCCGGCCTCGGGGTCCAGCAGTCTATCCGGGTGCCAGGGACCCTGGGACCGGGGGCGCCTGCCTGCCAAAGAGGTCACCAGAACTGCCATTTGAAGGGAACCAGTCCCACATCGAAGGGTGAGGCCAGCCCTCACCCCCAGCCACCTATATAAGGGCCCCAACTACCCTCATTAAGGGGTAACTTATCTCTCTCACCGCTTACATACGTGCTCAAGTTATATATATTCCAACTATACTAACTTAGGCATCGGAGAGAAGAAGGCCGGCCCGCCCGGTATTCCCCTTAGTGAGCAGGTTTGCAGGAGATCAAGTTGGATTCATCTGTATCTACCAGGCCCCCCGGGTTTAGGCAGAAACAATTGGCGCCGTCTGTGGGAATCTGGACAAGAAACCGTGTAAGCATCATCCATGGTTGAGAGTTCGGAAGCAAGGCAAGAGAGAGGTACCACCGAGGAGGGGTGTGTTGCATTGGTGCAAACGCTCACCTCCACCTCCACCCTAGACGTCACGCGGGAGCCGCGGGGCGCCCAGGGCAACGGTCAGGAAGGGGGAAGCTGTGGCAGGCCGTCCGGCATGCCGGGACCGGGACACCACCACAGCCCGCGCGAGAAAGGCCCGGCAGACGATGAAGACAGTCCAGTGCTCCAGGGCCTCTCCTTGACATTCTCAGATGATCCGAGCGACCGATCTGAGAGCCCGCTCTGTGATAGCGACCGGGACGCTACGTACAGCCCCGACCAGAGCGGTATGGCGGGAAAGATACGGGAAATGGCCGCAGAGGTCAATCGCCTAAGAGAGGAGGGCGACAGGGACAGAGCCAAGTCCAACGCTCGGTACGAAGAGATGGAATCAGTGAACGCTGCCCTGGTAGCCGCCTTAGAGAGAGGACAACAGCGCATCGACGCTATGGACAGGGCGCAAGCGGCACCCCCGCCAGTCCAACCTCAGCAGTACGAGGCAGGGCAGTCATCGGGCGGCCGACCCCATGATGCCGAGCGAGCAAGGTCACTGGGCGGCGCAGGACCGCCGAAGAGCGCGCCAACCTCCCGCCAGCTCCGCACTTCGTCTGTGGATGAAGTTGGGACCCCGACTGCACGGGCATTGCGGATGTTAGCCAACACTGTGTCAGGCTTGAAGGCCCAAATGGAGGCCAACGAGAGAAGAGCCGCGCGGCCGATGGAGGGCGCCCGGTTTAATGAGCATATGGGCCATTTCTCGCACCGGGTCATAGAGTCGGGAAGGTCTGGCAACCAGAAGTCCCTCAAGCTCACCTATTCAGGGTTACTCTGATCCCATACTCTGAAGGTATGGGCCCTTTCTCGCACCGGCTGCCCGTACCAACATCTGGATAGTTTCCGATCCCAGACCTGCGCCAAGGGTTACTCTGATGCAGTATGCTGCAACATCTTCCAGGAAACTCTGTCTGGAGAGGCGCTCAGCTGGTTCTACGAGCTTCCGGCAAACTCGATCGAGGCATTCGAGCAGTTAGCTGACCGGTTTGTAGGCCGCTTCATCCTCCGGGTCGAGGGAGCCCGGACGTCGACCATCCTCTTCAGCTGTATGCAAGCACCCGGGGAGGAACTGAGGACATTTGTGAACCGTTGGCAGACGGCAACGGCCGGGGTTCGAAACCTAGACAAGGGCATCGCCGAGATGGCGTTTAAGCAGGGGCTCCGGCCAGGGAAGTTTTCCTACGCCGTCCGAGTCGAACTCCCGCAGGGGTATGATGAGTTGATGGCAATGGTCATCCGGCATGCTCAGGCCGATCACGAGACATATGGGCACCACCTGCTGAAGAGGAAGCGGGATGAGCAGTGGGAAGACCATCCCCGGGAAGAGAACCCCCCGCCCAGTCAGGAGGACAAGCCCAGTCAGCGGACCGAGAACCGCGCCGCCCGGCCCAATAGAAACTGGCCACAAAGGCAGCAGAGGCCTTATCCTGACAAGCCCCAGAGCGAGCACAAGCCGGCGCCGTACCGCCAAGAACGCCCCCTGGAAATCATGCCAGCACCACCGGCCGGTCAAGAAGTCTTCACCGCTCTCACCACTTCCTACGAGGATATTTTACTTGAGAACAGGAGCTTCATTCCCCCACCGCCCAGGAGAAGGTACTCGAAGGGAAAACTTACCACGGCGCAGACGGGCAAGTACTGCTCCTATCATGATGAGGCTACTCATCGGACGAGCCAGTGCTGTGCTCTCAAGACAGCGGTGCAGGGCTTGATTAATAACGGCCAGCTCCAGCGGTACGTGGGGGAAAGAAGAGCAGACCCCGACCGGGAGCATGACCAGACCTGGTGAACCCGCCAAATCTCCGAGCGGTTAGTTTGGCATGTCACCGGTTCTACCGTTGTAAAAAAATATCACAGATATATGCAAACTAGGGCTGGGCGTTTTGGCCCGAAGGACCGAAAGCCCGGCCCGAAAAACCCGAAAAAACCCGAAACGGGCCGGTCCCTTCAAGTTAAAAGCCCGGACCGAATTTGGGCCCGAACCGAAACAAGAAAATCGGGTCGGGCTCGGGCCTTGAAATTTTTGGGACCGAAAACCCGGCCCGGCCCGAAAATGCATAAATAAATATAATATCTGTAATTATGTAAACAAAAGTAGCTTCTACTCCAGTGGTCTGGAGCTTGTTTGTTTTGTAAGAGGTCTGAGGTTCGAGTCCCATCTCCTCCAACTTAATTTTGATGATTTATTGTTCTGTCTATAATGCATAAATATATATAATATTTGTAACTATTTAAACATAAGCAGCTTCTGCTCTAGTGGTTTGGAGTTTGTTTGTTTTCTTCGAGGTCAGGGGTTCGAGTCCTCTCTTCTCCAACAAATTTTGATGATTTGTTTTCCAGGTAAAATGGGCCCGAAAAAGCCCGACCCGGCCCGAGCCCGTTATTTCGGGCTTTGGGTCGGTCTTGAGTTGTTGAAGAGCCCGAACCGGCCCGAGCCCGATATTTCGGGCTTTGGGTCGGGTTCACGAAATTCTTGGCCCGGCCCGGCCCGTGCCCAGCCCTAATGCAAACTACTTTTGAGAGAATTCTACCGGCTCCGCCAGTTCAAGTATATTCATAATCAAGCAAGTATACAAGCAGTAACCATTCCGGAAAGATTACAAGGAAGAGCAGGGAAAATCCTAAGGAGCCACGACTCCACCCTCAGCCGGCGGATCACAGGGTACCTCTCCTGTGGTACCCTCGTCGTTGACCTCAGTTCCGACGCCGACACTGGCTTGGCGAGACTTGGTACCGTTGGTAAAAGAATCCAAGTCCGAGCGAGTCACTTCTTCCGGCTGCCCCTCCACCGCCTGCTGATGGATGTCTGATTGCTCATGGATGTCTCCTTCAGCAGTGGCATCCGGCATCAGGGAAGTGTCCAACCACCCCTTCCCCGCCCATTCCGTGTACGCATCCGAGATGCCCTCTTCTCTAGCCTTCTCCAGGAACTCCAGGAACTGATCGCTCTCGTGGTATTTGAGAACAACCCGCTCATAGAGTTCCGGGTCGTCTTCTCCGGTCGCAGCAGCAGTGGCGGCACGCAGAGCGGCAGCTCCCACTTGGAGCTCATCCACCTTGGCTTCCAGCTCGGCCCTCTCCTTCTCCAGGCTCCGGTTCTGCTCCTCCAGCTTCTTGGCCCTCTCCTCCGATCTGGCCTTCTCCCGATCCGAGCGGGACTTCTCCACCTCCAGGCGCTGTCGGGCCTCCGATAAAGCAGCTATCTGCCTCTTCAGCTCCGGCAGTTCCTCGCTCGTGTCCGGTTGGTACAGACTGTACAGCAGCTGCACAACAACAGAAACAGTTAATCGGGCAGTAAGAGAAACAACCTACAAGCAGTGTAGTGGCACCAGTTAGTGCTTACCCGGAGGACGGATTCCTTGTATTTTGGGCGGTTCCCGCCCGCCAGGGCTCCAGCAACCCCAGGTCTATCCAGACCAAGGCCGGCCAAGTCCGCCGCCACTTGCCGGACGAGTGCACTGTCCGGGCTTCCCCTCGGTGCCTCCGCAGGCGTGGGACTACTCTGCCGGGCAGCAGCAGCCTTCTCCTCAGCGGAGTTAGGTTGTGCACCGCTGGTTACCCTGAACCGTTTGGCCAGGTTTTCCCGTGACGACCCGCCGGTAAGCGTCACCAGCGCGGAGGAAGGAATGTCCCCGCCCCTCCGTTTCTCTCCCCGGCCTTCTGGAGAAGAAGGTCGTGCGCCTACCCGGGCGACACGAGCCACGTGCGGCACAGACACCGGCCGGCTGGGGATCCTGCCCACTCCACCGGGAACCCTCACTGGCCCCCCCGATAGTCTTGCCCTTTCCGGGCACCGCTTTAGGCGCAGCAGGATGGGTCTTCACCCGCCTCAGGATGTAGGCGCCGTCATCAACATCCATGGCCCTCGGTTCCGAATGAGTCGTGAGCCGGCCGGACTCCTCGTCCACTGACGTCCGCGAGACGGTCTCGCCTTTCTCCTTCAGCTTGTTAAGGAGGTCTTCCCCGTCCATTGAGAGAGTGGTTTCGGGCTTGATGACCGCCCGGGAAGATGCACCTGCAAGGAAAGTGAACAGTTAGCATTTTGCCAGAACTAGCACAAGTATCACCGCTAAGGCCTGCTACGCACCGGGACCTCGCCCGAGTTGGCAGTATTCCAGCACTTCTCGCCGGATAAAGTTGAAGGAACTCCGTTCCAGATTGTCCCAACATCCGAGTATGGTCGAGATCCTCTCATGCTCCAGGTCGGATAGCTCGAACGACTGGTCGCCAATGGGTTGGAAGGCGCTAGGAACCCGGTACATCTTCCTCCTCGCCTGCTACCTCCCGCCCACCATCACCACCTTCTTTCTCCAGCTGTTGTCTACCCATGTAGGCATATTGGTGATGATCGGTTGATGGTTCCGGGAGTTGAAGGACAGGCAACCCCGGGACCCTTGCTTCCTGGAGTAGGACAACCTATACAAGGACCGGAATTCGTTTGCCGTTGGCATACTCATTCCGGACAGCTCATATAGGCAGCCGAGGCTCAGTAGTCGCCTCCACTGAAGCCCAGGAAGCTGCGCTGGCGACACCTGCAGTGCACTGAGCATGTATTGCACGTAATCCGGCAGCGGGAGCTAGAATCCATGCCGGAACTGGTCCTGGTGAACGGCAACCCAACCTGCCTCCGGGTTGCAGGCTGACTCTCCAGGATTCAGGGGCCGCCGCAGAACCTCATCCGGGATACTCCACGTTTCCCGAAGCGCAGCTATCTCTCCAGGGGTCATGCTACCCTCCGGTTCATCACACACCACGGCACCCTTCCCTCTGCCAATGGGCAAAGAAATCAACAAACTTACCGATTAATATGCTCAACCGAGGACGGTCCGCCCAGCGAAAGCAGCGAGCAATGGTAGGAAGAGAGTAGGGAGCACTCGAGAAAACGGATCTCGTGGGGTAAGGGGCTCAGAGCTTCTGCCGGATTTCTCTATTTCTCTTAGTTTCTCTAAAGCAAGAAGCAAAAGTAGAAAGGAGAGCAGAAGAGGCCTATTTATAGAGGGGACCGGTGCCCTAGGCGCTTATAAATCCCGCCAAACACGCAATCAGGGAAACTCAAACGCCTGTGAATCCAGGCCCTCCATCTCAAGACCGCTCCCTACTGGCACGTGTCCCAGCATTGGTAAACTGCCCATGCCATCATAACTGACGGGACTGATGGACTTCCTCCTTAAATGCATGTCAGCCACTTGTCTCGCACGCTGGCGACAGGGTAGTTAGGAGCGGGAACCAATGCGTCAGGGCCCCCTCCACTTCCCTAGGCTTGAAGACCTCTCACCGGTTATGATTTTTCAACCGCTTCAAGAGCATCGTTCCGGGTATGAGCCATCCGCCCAGCACCATGGCAGTTCGCGGTTATGATCTTTCAACCGGCTGCATGGCTTCTTTGCTGCATGTCACTGGGGGACTCGTCTCGATATGGCAGGACGCCCGGTCGACGTCCACCCAGCTGCATCTCACCGGTTATGATCTTTCAACCGGCTTGAAGACCTCTCACCGGTTATGGTTTTTCAACCGCTTCAAGAGCATCGTTCCGGGTATGAGCCATCCGCCCGGCACCATGGCAGTTCGCGGTTATGATCTTTCAACCGGCTGCATGGCTTCTTCGCTGCATGTTACTGGGGGACTCGTCTCGATATGGCAGGACGCCCGGTCGACGTCCACCCAGCTGCATCTCACCAGTTATGATCTTTCAACCGGCTTGAAGACCTCTCACCGGTTATGATTTTTCAACCGCTTCAAGAGCATCGTTCCGGGTATGAGCCATCCGCCCGGCACCATGGCAGTTCGCGGTTATGATCTTTCAACCGGCTGCATGGCTTCTTCGCTGCATGTCATTGGGAGACTCGTCTCGATATGGCAGGACGCCCGGTCGAGTCCACCCAGCTGCATCTCTCTTGGGGGACTCGTCTCGATATGGCAGGACGCTCGGTCGAGATCCATCCACCGGTTACGTAACATCCAACCGGCCTGAGAGCATTTTACGGGAACGCGATCCACCCGGCCCCATGGCATTTCACTGGGGGACTCGTCTCGATATGGCAGGACGCCCGGTCGAGTCTCGCCCGGCTCCATGGCACGACCCCGGTCATGAGAACATTCGACCGGCATGGGCTTTATACACTCGGGTGAGTTTACATCTAACCCATGTACTCTTGTCCAGCAGGATAAAAACCTTGCATCGCATTGAACCGCGATC
The DNA here is from genome assembly GCA_963682095.1 of Potentilla sterilis. NCBI lineage: Eukaryota > Viridiplantae > Streptophyta > Magnoliopsida > Rosales > Rosaceae > Potentilla > Potentilla sterilis. Next base: position 4,571,325 of record OY821763.1, on the reverse strand, counting down.
AACGTGGGGATGCACGGCGAGCCTTGTCACCTCAACGCCACCCCCCCCTACCTCAACGCTTATTCAACACAAGCTGAGAAGAACTAGCAAGTGTTCACCGGCGCTTCAAACAGCCCGCAACACCGGGGTAATCTCCCCGCAGCCTAGCAATCTGGACTCGTCTCGATATGGCAGAACGCCCGGTCGAGGTCCTTTACTCCACCTCGTCTCGTTACGGCAGAACGCCCGGTCGAAGTCCCATGAACTCCGCTCCGTACCGATATGGCAGAACGCCCGGTAGTGGCCCAGTGAACTCCGCTCCGTACCGACATGGCAGAGTGCCCGGTCGAGATTTCATGCACACATCTATTGCATAGCGGATTTCAACGCTCCATTATCATTCCATGCACACATCTATTGCATGGCGGATTTCAACGCTCCATTATCATCCATGCACACATCTTTTGCATAGCATCATCATCTCATACACTCTCCGGGTTTCACCCCACTCCACGCTCATAGCACCACAACACTTGAGCACAGTACTGCTTATATTACAAACGTACTTATAAACCGTTGCTTGCCATCGGTAAACAGGTACTCACCCCGGTCACGCCCAATCTTCAACGCGGACTTGGGGCACTGGGCACCATTGGGTTGGTAACCCTGCGGGTCTGCGGGACACGAGCAAGACAGACTTAAGTCCCCATTCAAGATTGCACTTGACCGGGAACTTGGGGGACTTGTTGACAGTAGCCGCAGAGGGGCTACACCAGGCCCACAGACCCGCAGCAAGTACACCAGGGCCCGGCCCGAGGCCCAGGACCGAACCACCAGCACCCGGCCTCGGGGTCCAGCAGTCTATCAGGGTGCCAGGGACCCTGGGACCGGGGGCGCCTGCCTGCCAAAGAGGTCACCAGAACTGCCCTTTGAAGGGAACCAGCCCCACATCGAAGGGTGAGGCCAACCCTCACCCCCAGCCACCTATATAAGGGCCCCAACTACCCTCATTAAGGGGTAACTTATCTCTCTCACCGCTTACATACGTGCTCAAGTTATATATATTCCAACTATACTAACTTAGGTATCGGAGAGGAGAAGGCCGGCCCGCCCGGTATTCCCCTTAGTGAGCAGGTTTGCAGGAGATCAAGTTGGATTCATCTGTATCTACCAGGCCCCCGGGTTTAGGCAGAAACAAGTATCATGAATTCTAACATGAATTCCAACATGGTATCAGAGCTCTGTTGATCGATATCAATTGGGGTGTACCATCTGTTGAATCAGAAACAAAAAAAAAACAAATACAAATCTTTATTTTTCTGCTACTGGTATGGCTACATCAGGAAGCAATTCAGAAAGCAGAGTTTCAATCTTCAATGGAGAGAACTTTAATTTCTGGATAATCAAAATGGAGACCATGCTCATCTCACGAGATCTATGGAGCCTCGTAGAAGAAGGATACACAAGACCAGATGCAGCAGAAAAGATGACAATTGCACAAATGGTTGAACTGAAGTCAAACATCAAGAAGGATGCTAGAGCACTCAATATCCTGCAGACTTCAGTCACAGATGAGATTTTCCCAGAATCTCAAATGAGAAGACTGCCAAAGCAGCATGGGATGCACTCAGCCTTGAGTACAGAGGATCAGTAAAGGTCAGAGCTGTTACGGTACAATCTATTAGAAGAGATTTTGAGTATACAAAAATGAATGATACTGAGTTGGTAAGTGATTCTAGCACTAGATTGACGAATATTTTTAATCAAATGAGAACCTACAAAGAACCAATACCTGAGAAGAGAGTAGTACAGAAAATTCTTATGAGCTTGAATAAGAAATATGATGCTATAGTTAGTATTATAGAGGAGACTAGGGATCTGGAAACTCTAGGTGTTCAGGATCTGATGGGAACTCTGAAAGCTTTTGATCATAGATTGTCTAGTCATGATGAAGAAACTGAAAAAGCTTTTCAAACACTCAACCTTAGCTCAAATAGGAGCGAACCATGTAGTTCAAATTCTAAACATAAAAAGAACTGGAAAGGTAAAGGAAAGAAGTGGGAGGGAAAATCAAATCAGCGAATGAAGAGCAACAATGAGGAGAGTAGCAACTCAGCATATTATAAATGTTTTATCTATAATAAGCTTCATACATGTGAATGTTGGTTCAAAGGGAAACCAAAATGCTCAAACTGTGATAAGTTTGGTCATGTCAAGAAGGATTGTAACTACAAGGGAAATCAACAGGTGAACAACATAGAGGAGAGTGACACGAACATGTTTTGTGTTACTCATGCTGCAAGTGTTGCAGTAGAAGAGAATGTGTGGCTTATTGATAGTGCTTGCAGTAATCATATGACAGCAAATGTCAGCCTTCTATATGACATTGACTACAACAGCATTACAAGAGTGAAGATGAGAAATGGAATGTTGGTGGATACAAAAGACAAGGGAAGCGTTGCTGTTGAAACCAAAAATAGAAAGATGTATATCGGAGATGTGATGCTAGTTCCAGAACTTGATTCAAATCTGCTAAGTGTTGGTCAACTCATTGAGCATAAATATCACCTGCCTTTTGGTGATGACACTTGCAAGATCTTTGAGAGAGGGAGCAGCAAGAACCTGATGGTGGAAATCCAGATGAAGAGGAACAAAAGTTTTCCTCTGAGTCTCAATTTTGCAACTGAGAGTGCAAGAAGAATGGAGCTAAAGGATGATTCCTGGCTCTGGCACAAGAGGCTTGGACATTTGAATTTTCAAAGCCTAAGGTTGCTGCATCAGAAGCAAATGGTGCAGGGACTGCCAACAATCAAAGAAATCAATGAAGTGTGTGAAGGATATGCTATGGGGAAGCAACACACACTCCCATTCCCAAAAGGGAGAGCCTGGAGAGCAAAAGTACCTCTGGAGCTGGTACATTCTGATGTCCGTGGTCCAATGAAAACCACAACTGATGGAGGAAATATATATTTCTAACCTTCATAGATGATCTCACAAGAATGACTTGGGTTTACTTCCTAAGACAGAAGTCTGATGTGTTCGCCGTGTTCAGAAAGTTTCAAGCAATGGTGGAGAGACAATCTGGTCTCAAACTGAAGAAGTTGAGAACAGATAGAGGTGGTGAATACACATCAAATGAATTCAAGAAGTTCTGTGAAGACATTGGGCTGGAAAGGCAGCTCACTGTAAGCTACACACCTCAGCAGAATGGTGTACCTGAAAGAAAAAACAGAATAATCATAGAGATGGTCAAGTCCATGCTGCATGACAAGAAAGTTCCTCAAGAATATTGGGGAGAAGTAGTTAATACTGCTGTGTATTTGATGAACATGCATCCAACAGTTGTTGTCCAAGGAAAGACTCCGTTTGAAGCATGGAGTGGCAGGAAGCCAAGTATAAATCACTTGAGGGTGTTTGGTTCAATTTGCTATGCACATATCCCTGAAGAGCTAAGATATAAACTGGATGAAACCAGTGAGAAATGTGTATTCATGGGATACAGTTCTCAATCAAAGGGCTATAGGCTCTACAATCTGCAGAAAAAGAAAATGATAGTCTACAAAGATGTTCTCTTCAGTGAGAATTTATCTTGGGATTGGAACCAAAGTTTAGTCCAAAAGAAAGGAGCACAAGAAGTTATTGTTCAAAATGAACAGGATGTTCCAGAAGAGATGGAAATCAATCCACCACAACAAACTCCACCTCACAGTCCTCAATCACCCTCACCAGCACCTTCAGAAGCTCAATCAACACCAAGTTCTACACCAGTAAGGATGAGAAGCTTGAATGAAGTGTATGAAAGCTGCAATGCATGCTTGTTTGAGCCAGAAAGATTTGAAGAAGCAGTGTAGGAAGATGAATGGAGGTTTGCAATGCAAGAGGAGATTAATGTGATTGTCAAGAACAACACATGTGAGCTAGTTGACAAAACAGACAACAAGGATGTCATAGGTTTGAAGTGGATATACAAAACCAAGCTAAATGCAGATGGTTCTGTGCAAAGAAATAAGGCATGATTGGTGGCGAAGGGATATTCGCAGATACCTGGAGTGGATTTCAATGAGACATTTGCTCCTGTAGCAAGACATGAGACCATAAGAGGTTTGATTTCCATTGTTGCACAAACGGGCTGGTATCTACACCAACTTGATGTGAAGTCGACATTCCTAAATGGAGTATTGAAAGAAGAAGTATTTGTGGAACAACCACAAGGTTTCATCATCAAAGGCAAGGAGCAGAAATTTTACAAGCTGAAGAAAGCTCTCTATGGCCTGAAACAAGCCCCAAGAGCTTGGTATGGTGAGATCGATTCCTATTTCACAGAAAGGGGTTTTCAAAGGAGTGAAAACGAACTGCCCTCTATACGAAGACTGAAGGTAAATCAAGTATTTTTATTGTCTCCTTATATGTTGATGATTTAGTATTTACTGGAAGTTGTGAAAAGATGATTTCAAATTTCAAGTCTGATATGATGAAGAAATATGAAATGAGTGATTTTGGAATCCTGCATTACTTTCTGGGAATTGAAATAATTCAAGCAGTGGAGGGAATCTTCATTACTCAAAAGAAATATGCAAAGACTATACTAGAGAAGTTCAAAATACTAGGTTGCAATCCAGTTGCAATTCCTCTAGTGGTCAGTGATAAATTCTCCAAGGAAGATGGAAGTGGTACAGCTGATGAGAGTTTATATAGAACCTTAGTGGGAAACTTGTTATAGTTAACTGCTACAAGACCAGATATACTGTATGCAGCAAGCTTGATGTCCAGATTCATGCACAATCCTACCAAGATACACTATGGAGCTGCAAAGAGAATCCTGAGATACATCCAAAGAACAATGGACTTTGGAATCTTGTATGAGAGGAATGTGGAACCAAAACTCTTTGGGTTCTGTGACAGTGACTGGAGAGGTAGTGTAGATGATTTGAAGAGCACATCTGGATACACTTTCACACTAGGAACATGAGTGTTCTCCTGGGCTTCAAGGAAGCAGAAATCAATGGGATTGTCCACAGAAGAAGCTGAGTATGTTGCAGCTTCAATTGCCACTTCACAAGCAATATGGCTAAGGAGAGTCATAAAAGACTTTGGTGAGAAAAACAGAACTGCAACCACCATTCTCAGTGATAACAAATCAGCAATTGCAATGAGCAAGAATCCTGTCTATCACAGTAGGGCCAAGCACGTAGCCTTGAAGTTTCACTACATCAGGGATGCAGTTGAAGAGAATGAGATTGAATTGGTGTACTGCAATACAGATGACCAAGTTGCAGATATCTTCACCAAAGCTCTGCCAAGAGAGAGGTTTGAATATTTCAGAGGCCTGCTAGGCATGATGCGGCAAAGCATTAAGAGGGAGTGTTGAAGTTAATGTTTTTCCTCTATTGACTAGGAAACTTCCTGGAAAGCTGATATGCTTTCCAGATTCTGCTGCATAACACTGTTCGCTCCACTGAGATTTTCTGCTAGATATATGTAATATCAAATTACTATAATTTGTCAAGTTGATCTCTAGCTTAAGATATTTTGTAGGTTACTTTGCTCCCTATAAAAGGGAAGTGTTTGCTCTGTAATCTGTAAGAATTCTAGATCAAACAAAAAACTGTATAAGTTCCGTTTATCTATTCTTCTTCAAACATCATTTACCACAGCGAACAGTGTAAAATACTTCACTCGCCACAACGAATTGGTCTCTGATCACAAGTTTGATCTTGATCATACTCTGTTCAATAACAGAGTAGAAGTATCATGAATTCTAACATGAATTCCAACACAATCAGCAGAGACTCATATAGAAAATTAGAATGCCGATGTATCAATATTACAGAAGAACATGAGTAAAACAAACACATCTGTGATGTAACTTACGGTGTAAAACTGAAGTTCAGTTCCAAGAACGCACAGCCCCTGCCCGTCATTTCGACTTGAAAAACAGATGACTGTAGGGTTCTTATTTCTGTTCCACCTCCTTCGATCACCGAGGATTCGAAATGTAGTAACACAAAGATATTGATGCTCAATAGAATATTCGTTCCGGCCTGTCCCTACAAGACAGAAATCTAACCTCCCCAAATGAACTAAATTCTGATGAGTTACATTCCCCAGTATTGGGGATGGTGAATTCACCGTATTCCTTACTTGCAGAGGCAAGGGTGTGCCTAGGAAACAATTACCATCTGAATCCCGCCAAAAAGAGAATGCTAGAACTTGGTTCGGAGAATAAGACAGGGTATATATAATACCGTTTACAACCACGGACCTCCCCATTAAAGGTTGATATCTGGATTTGGTGACATTCACTTCATGCCATTTTTGTGTACCAATATGAAAAGCCATCACTGCCCAAACTCTGCTTTTATACATTGAAAACAATACATAGCCGTAACAGACGGCATAGCCAACTACCTTCATGCCTGGCGTTGGTAGAGTCTCATATGGACAAGAAGGCAAGGACTCCCATAAATTAGTGGCTGGATTATATCGCTCAAATGACGGGTCTGGGATGCATGGGTAGCATGCCGGATGTGCAAAGTAATATAACATCCCGTAAGCAGATATAAGAGCACCATAGGGTTTAGCTGCTTTTGACGGAGGGAAGTGCTGGAGGCCTGAGACTGAGGTTGTGTCTGGGTCTGTGACAAAAACAAAGGAACTGTTGGTGGTGATGGGCTTGCAAGGGAAACCATGTCCATTTACCATTACATATAACTTGGAGTAGCTGCCAGACTCACACCTTCAAACAAACAATGCTTCGGCAGATCCAAATCCTTATCAGAAAACTTAATTACCGGGACAAGTACTTGTGGAGGGGATGGGGATTCTACTCCTGCACCACCGGAAGCTTCACCGGATTCCCCATGCTCAAGTTTTACTTTATAAAGTGCACCATGGTATGAACCACCACAAGACCTCACCAGAACAAAAACGGATTTATCTTTCTGATGGTTTTCACTTATCTCCATGGCCAAGATGAATGTACAAGCCAAAGGTCACCGTTTAAAAACCTAGGAACAGAAGGACCTATTAGTTGGGCCATAGGAATACTTAAGGTCCAAATTGATGGCAGATTGGGTTTGTGTTTTCTATTGCTTTTAGGTTTTAGCTGTTCGAATTTCTAATGCCCCAAATTAATGGAAATTGTCTGCCATTAACCTGCCTAATCTAGAAGCATCATTAGCCTAAATGCTTTGCAAATTATAATGGGGGAGAAGTGGGTCGAAAACCGGCAGCATATATGGAAAGAAAACCTCAAATTAACATTCAAAATTTGTGTATATATTCCGTTTCATTCTTAAATCCCCTCCTACACATATATATGCATTTGTCTATGTATTCGACCGTTACCGTATATTTAAAACTCCTAAAGTAAAGTTTTCAAAAGTGATCGATAAGGTGCGTATATATTAGACTTTTAATTTGAATAAGCTAGAGAACCTTTCTGTTCATTAGACCCAAAGATGCAGCTTGTTTATGCTTAATTTATCGATCATAGCCAAATCTGTTTGCTCTATTTTATTATCTTCTTTGTCTTCGATGTTGTCATTTTCTTTCTTATCCATAATCTCAATGTATAGAGTATTCAACTGTCATTTCCTCCCTGTAACGATTTGTTGGCTCCATATTCTTGTTTCACCAAGAGACTTTGTCCTAGTGTTAAGTTTCAATATGGGAATTACATATGGAGATATTATCAAGTATGAAGGTTCTAGCTAGTTGTACTAGAAGTTTGATTAAGTAAACCGGCTTTATGCAGGCATGGATATCCCAATGAAAATCTTAACAGGGTTCTATGAAATCTGTGTTTATTCGAGTTTTCGAAACCTGGGTTTTATAGAATCTCGTAGCGTGGTAGTTTATACTTTTACTAGGGAGTTTACAAACTACATTATATATACAATGCGTACAAATATACCAAGAGCCAAGAGGGCAGAAACAAAACACTTTTCAACATGTATGAAACAATCAAATATCCCTTTTAACGTTGTTCATCAAAGGAGCTAAGGTGATTACTTTGAACATGAGTCTTCGATGAGTCAAAAAGTATATGTATACAACTAATACAAGCCCTGAGTAAGTATAAGACCAATTAAGCAGCAAGTGTCAGACTGAGTACTTTAAACATTATACCTGAAAGAAGTTGATCTATGATACTCTATGAGGGCAAGTCCTTTCTACTCTAGCCCTGCATCTTGCATGCTTTAACGTGATATATATACACACACACACACAATTAATGGCTTCTGAAGTTTTGATCAAATTGAGGAAGTGGCGGTTTCAAAGTCATACGTACATAGCTAGCTAGGTAAATTAGAACGATTTTGAAAAGCCAGCAAGGAGATAAAAGAGATCGACAGTTTAACAAGTCAGAAAAAGGCCGCTTAAAGAATGAGAAGCCATGCATGTGAGAGTTAGTTGTTTCCTGCTTATAAAAACTCACCAAAAGACGAGTTGGTTGATTCTTTAGATTATCACAGACAATTGTTTCCGTTTCTGCTGGGTCAACTTTTCCAGCTGATTGATGAGTTGCGCCGAGAAATAATGCCGCGAAGAGAGTCAAAGCTAGAGTTTAACTGTGGATGTGTATGTGCTGGTGAATATTGTTTTTGCAGCAACACAGCAAAGCTTTAAGCCTTTTGTCCTCAACAAATTCTGAATAAGATGAACTAGCTAAAAGGTTTTCCTCGAATATATCTTATCCCGTATTGGCTTTGCTAGGTTCTTTTCCCTGCATGGTTATCCAGATAGATAGTAAAACTAAGTTACCAATTCGCAATGCCTGCTGCTTTACAGAAGTTAAACTATATATACATCGATCTGACAGTAGTAGCATTACAACCCTCCCACAAGTTTTGCCCTCGCTCACAGAATGACCAGCAGTTTAGTAGCATTACAGCCCTAATCATAATCATATCACACCGGCACATATCATTTTCCCACCTAAAACAGGCGTGATCAACAACTTAAATCAATACTTAATGACATATTTGTTGTCTAATGAAACTTATTTTTCTTCACCTACGACTCTCTTCCATTTCTAGTCATTATTTTCTGCATCATATTAATATAAATTTCCTCTTCTATAACCCAATCATCTCTAAAATGACTAATTCTTGCAGCTATAATCTAATCGTTTGACGCTAATAGAACCGAATTGATGCGAGGTACAAGCGGTCCAAATCAAATTTTGGATTCTATTGCACATTTGCACATGCTGCCATATATATTCTCACAATATTATTGCTAGACTAGGTATGTCACTATAAAATTTTCAATATATTCATACTCATATAGTATATATATAGTATCTGGATGAACCAAATATAAATGAAAACAAAGTTTCAGCTGCTATGCTTTCGATCAATATGTTAACCAAAACCTCATTACATGTTTCTTCCTAAAAAAAAAAAAACCTCATGATATATTTGTAAATAAATGAAAATAAGGAACCATTTTTAACTTTCCTGACATAATTTTAGTCTATATCTAGTTAATCACGCAAAAGATTCCTCATAAATAGATTAGAGAAATACTAAAAGATTTTTTTTAATCAATCAACGATGGTATCCTCAAAAGGGTTTCTAGACCCAAGGACTAATCCGCGCCGAAGGATCTTGTCAAAACGCTTCCTCCTTCGGAGCACCAAAAATAAATTGGAATTTAACTCCAACTAGCGTCAACGGGATTCGAAAAATACTAAAAGATTTTGTTTTTCCTAAATCTTGTTATATTCCCCCAATTGATTTCCATTACCGACAGTATGATTCCTAAGATGTTGTTAATTTTTTTGTTTTGTTCAATTTATATTTTCTTTGATGGTGGAGAAAATAAAATCATCAATTATTACAGGCTAACAGCCGCGGAATTAATAAACGCCGTGTTGTCAACGCGGTGCTCGCCACGTGGATTAGAATAGGGGAATTCCAGCGTCAGCAAGAGGTGGGTCCAGGAGCTGTGCATGTGGTTGCTTTTTCAGAAATGGGAACGTTGAGGTTGAGGGGGGTGGAGGAAATCTGAGAGAGCTCGAGGCGCCGAAACTTGGGCTCCGTGGTGGGCCAGCTGTTACCTCACTCCTTGTCACCGGCGATCCCCGGTCGAAGCAATTACATTTTCCATTTTTAAAAAGAGAAATTTCTTGTAGTGATCAACAATATTCTGTCTCTAAAGAACTCTATGTGAGATTAAAAGGTAATTGCATTAAGGAATTGAAAATCTATATTTGTATTTTATACTAAAAACAAACGTTATAATGAATATTTAGGTCAATAAATTTTTAGTGCTCATTTACTAATAACATAGCAAACATTAAGTGATTTTATATCATTTCTAATTATAGTATGATGATAAAACTTTCATAAACCTAAACTCAGGAAATTGGTGTTCTATTATATTCAAAGTGTAAAAATATAAAATCCAAACATTAATTAGATATTCTACGTCTTAATTTAATTTCACCGTATCATTATGTGGTGATGTGTATTAAGATTCATCACACTGATTGAAATTAACTTTTGTTTAACAATCATGCTCCACGTTTTAAGGTCTAGTAGCAACCAAATTTTCCCATGATTCATCGAATTTATTTAATTTTTCTTTAATAACAAAAAAATAGCAAAATTTTTTGCTTTCCTTTTTTCGACTCAAACGTCAAAGTGAGTAAGAGGAAACCCAACCGTCTGAGGCGGTACCCCGTCATCTCTCAATATATGCGCTAACAGAGGCGGTTGCAGCTCTCACACCACCCCACTGTGCTTTTCTGTGTGAACCAATTCCCTTCCCCTTCTCTCTCTCTCTCTCTCTCTCTCTCTCTCTCTTTTCTGATGATGTAAAACCCTCCTCCATTAAAATCTTCCTCAAAATCTTTCAATCCTTCACAGACTTGTTCACAAAGGCTCTCATGGCTGCTTCGCGGCTCTCGCTCTTTGCTCTGGTTGCTCTGACCCACATTGCTCTGCTCTCGACTCTCAGCTTCGCGGCGGACCCCTACGTCTTCTTCGACTTCAAGGTCTCCTACATCACCGCCTCACCGCTCGGCGTTCCTCAGAGGGTTTGCCCTCTAAAACCCTTCGCTTTTGTTACTGCGTTTTACTTCCTTCTTAGTGATTGTTCTTACCGCGGTTTAAAGATTCGTCTTGATTTTGATTCTGGATCTGTTTGTTAAGCTTGTATGGATCTTTTATGGACTTTGTGCTTCTTGTGAAACCTTGAGGTTGTTTTGAGTTTTGTATCATAGAGGAGGGTTTTAGCGACAGTGAAAACCTTGGGGTTTTACCGGGGGGTAAATTTCTTGGGGGTTTGGGTCTTTAAGATGTTTGCTTTAATTTTCTTGTTGATATTTGTGGTCCTAATGTTGGAATTTCACTGTGTAAAACCCCTGGGCTTTTGGTGTTTTTAATCTTTAAAATGATTGCATATATTCTTGTTTAGCTTTGGGTAACTATGTAGTTTCTTGGTTGGAGTAAGATTAATTTGTTTTTAGATCATAATATTTGTAGTCCTGATGTTGAAATTACAGAGTGGAAAACCAATTTACCTGGGATTTTGGTGTTTTTACTCTTAGAAATGGTTGCATAAATTCTTGTTTAGGTTTGGATAAATATGTAGTTTCTGGGTTGGAGTATGATTGATTTGTAATTAGGTCATAATATGAGTTGCACTCTTGGTTTTCGTCGTGTTTATCTTGGAGTTTTGGCTGCAGGTGATAGCAATTAACGGGAAGTTTCCAGGTGATCCTATCAATGCTACAACTAACAACAATGTTGTTGTAAATGTGCATAACGGGCTCGATGAAGAACTCCTGATGACTTGGTAGGCTTCAGCTCTGAATGGTTTTTCTTTCATTTGTGAAGTCTTTTGATTTCTTGAATTGAAAGTTTATGAATCAAATGTGTGTGACAGGTCTGGAATCCAGATGAGGCGCAATTCATGGCAAGATGGTGTTCTTGGTACGAATTGCCCAATCCCGAAGTCATGGAACTGGACTTATAACTTCCAAGTGAAGGACCAGATTGGGAGCTTCTTCTACTTCCCATCTCTGAATTTTCAGAGGGCCGCTGGTGGCTTTGGCTCTTTTCATCTCAATAATAGGGAGGTCATTGATATTCCCTTTGCTAAGCCTGATGGGGATATCTTCATCATGATTGGTGACTGGTATACTCGGAACCATACGGTTAGTCTCTTTTCTTGTTTTGAAATTCTCATGTGAATAATAGTGGTAGGTGTGTTGAAATGACCCATTTCTGTTCTGTTGTATTCCAGGCGCTGAGAACTGCTCTTGATGCTGGAAAAGACCTCGGGATGCCAGATGGAGTTCTCATCAATGGAAAGGGGCCTTATCAATACAACAAGACACTGGTACCTGATGGGATTCAGTATGAAACCATTAATGTTGAACCAGGTATACTTCTGGACATGGAATTGTACCATCAAGGCCAGTGCCTGAATATAAAACTCTGTTAGATATGATCAATTGTGGACAATGTCATTTTACTATTTGGTTTATGTGTTCAGTTTCATGTTTTGAATTTTCTAGCAGATTCCTTCAAATGTCATTTTACTATTTGGCTACTGCGACGTGTCCTAACGTAATTGATATTTGCAGGGAAGACATATCGACTCCGTGTGCACAATGTTGGTGTTTCAACTAGTTTGAACTTTAGAATTCAGAATCACAACCTGCTTCTAGCTGAAACAGAGGGACATTATACAATCCAGCAGAACTACACAAACTTTGATATTCATGTTGGACAATCATATTCTTTTCTAGTTACCATGGATCAAAATGCCAGTAGTGATTACTACATTGTGGCAAGTGCAAGGTTTGTGAATGAATCACTTTGGCAGAGGGTCACTGGTGTTGCTGTCTTACACTATTCAAACTCTAAAGGACCAGTAAGCGGTCCTCTTCCTGATGCTCCCAATGATGCTTTTGACCCACAGTGGTCGATGAACCAGGCACTGACTATCAGGTTAGCTTTTATAAATTTATGGTTATTTTATAATTACTGTAGCATCTCTACTATTAGTGATATGTAAAAATTTTGAAGTAGTTGTCAGGTTCTTTAATCTCTGCAAATTCTTTTGACCTCATTTTGAGTGATTATACTTGTTAATTCTTTATGATTCATGATACTGATTCTAGTTGAGTTCTGAGTAGTAAATTTCTTTTGGCATGTCTAATAGTATTGTGGTGCAAGTTATGTCTATTTCACATGTCTTGAGTTTTATTTGTTTATTTTTTCACCGTTAGGCAAAATGGATCTGCAAGTGGAGCTCGCCCTAATCCTCAGGGATCATTTCGCTATGGTTCAATTAACATCACTGATACTTACGTGTTAAAGATTGTGCCACCACTCACAATTGATGGGAAACTGCGAGCTACAATAAATGGCATCTCTTTTGTCAATCCTCAGACACCAATCAGGCTTGCTGATCAGCATAAAGTTAAAGGAGATTATAAGCTTGATTTCCCCAACATGTCACTTAATAGACTTCCCCGAAGAGACATGTCTATTATTAATGCTACATACAAGGGGTTTATTGAAATTGTTTTCCAGAACAATGACACCTCAGTGCAGACCTTTCATTTGGATGGATATTCCTTTTTTGTGGTTGGGTAAGTTCTATTTTCTGTTGTTCTCTCCATATAATTTAGTTCTGATTAATCTGTTTTGAGAAATTTTTATTTTCTTTAGGATGGGTTATGGTAACTGGACAGTAGATAACAAAGCAACTTATAACAAGTGGGATGCAATCTCTCGCTGCACTACACAGGTATGTTTCCTTATTTGAATAACAATTTTCTTACTTGTAATATTAACATTTGGATGCTTGTTGTTAGTCTTGCATTAAGTTATGTTTTGTCACTGTGTTTAGGTCTTCCCTGGGGCATGGACTGCAGTGCTTATCTCACTCGACAATCCTGGAGCATGGAATCTGAGATCACAAAACCTTGATAGATGGTATCTGGGACAAGAGACCTATTTGAGAATTGTCAATCCTGAGGAGAATGGTGAAACAGAGTTTAGTGCGCCCGATAATGTACTATATTGTGGTGCCTTGGCCAACTTACAGAAGTATGTACACATAAAATCCATCAACTCAATCTCTCTTTCCTTCTCTACCTCTCTTAATTGACCGAATTCTTACCATCACCTTTTCTTTTGGCACATCCAGGGAACAGAAACAGTCGTCTGCATCATCAATCTCAAGTGGAACTTTGAAGCTGTTCTTCTCTCTGCTGATGGCTTTCTTCACATTGGTCTGCACTTTTAGGTGATAGATGGTAGCAGTTCTATGAGTCAAAGCAGTAGCAGCTTGCCTTTTCCTACTCTGTTGCTGGTGATTGCAATACATATTGTAGTTTAGGTGTGCACATTGAGTCATGGGTACTGCCATTTTCATACCTCTGGGTGGTTTTAGTGACATTTGCTTCATTTTTTTTTTATCACTTGCAATACTCCATAGTCCATACTAAAGTGTAATGTAGGTCATTTTCGGTCCATCTTCATTCTTTGTTCATCTCAACTCTTGTTATGTGTACTGGTGAATGATTAACCCATTCTCAATACCATTTGACATCCTTTTACCCTTACTTTTGTGATTTTTCTTATTAGTTTTGACATGGTTGGATGGTTATTTCCTTCAAATTTGCAAAATTGAAATGCTGTAAAATGTTTTTTTGCCAGGATAAGCTTATTAACCTCGTATATTCATAAATTCTGCCATCGAGCACTTGTAAATCTAATCTGTAGTTGGTTCTTCACTGAAGCATAATCGACGTGAGTCAAAGAAGAGATTGGTCAAATGAGTAATGAGAACATGATCACGTGAGTCTCAATTGGAGTGTTGGTGTGCTTTAATATAATGATGATATCTGCCTTCTTTCACAAGGAATCATTTGAGGCATATAATCTATACTATTACTAAAGAAATAAGATTTGTTAGCCAAAATAAAATTTTCTTTTCTTTTTTTACTTTTAAAGTATTAAATAATTTTATGAATGTATCTAATTGTTTAGGAATAAAAACATAAAAGTTAAGAATTATTTTCATCTTATTTTTCAGAAATTAACTCTCTATTTTTAGGCGGTTAACTACACACTTCTTCACACCCTTACAGTTTCTAGTATATATAACAAAAACCTGAATTAAGCAATTAACTCTAAGTGCCTCTATAATCCATGTCTTGCGTATGGGTAACATTCTCTTCTTGGTCAGAAAGAAGCCACTAACCTTTAAGAGACCTTAATTAACTCGAGTCTTTTCACTCTGCAAAATATTATGCCATGCCTAATGAGTGTGTCGCCCCTAGAATTTTCATCGCTTAAAAGGGACTACCTTGACTGCGTTACAAGTAATTTATCTTTCGTCTTAAATAAATTAAAAGAGCAAATGCATGTTGGTCTCAAGTTTCATTGCAACTCTTTGTTTGTATCTATTGCCAGCATTGTTGCAAAACTATTCAAAGGCTATCCTCCTACTCATGCTCGGCGCTCGCACTCTTGCTAGAAACAGGTCTATTCTGCTTTGGTGCTTCATTACGCGACACACATCACCATCCCTCACTGCAACTACTGCAAATTCCCAACCTTGGGAACTCCGGCCATTGATCGAGCTCGACAATGAGGAATATACCGGCTGCAATGGTGTTCTCTTCGATCTTCAACAAGCTTAAAGTTCGGTTCAGTACAGCTGATATCTCAAGACTCAACTCACTCAAGGTAAGAATATGGGGTTTCATCTTCTGTTTTCATGCAAGTTGGAAATAAGAACATATATTTATATTGCTGGAGTGTAATAGACTCTACGTTGCTAATTAAGAGTGTTTAGCTGGCTTTAGATTTGGGTCGTTGTCGGAATTCAAGTGAGTCTAGCCTGACTAAATGCTTAATGACCATTAATGTTGGTTTCACTGTGGCAGGAACCTATATATGTCTAAGCATGCATATTCTGTTAGCATTTTGAAACCAACCTTTCCAGTGGTGCCAACTATATATATGGATGGTATTATATTGAAAATTTGAAATACACATATACTTGCCTTCTACGCTTTGAAAGGACCAAGTCAGTATACACCTACATTAACCAAGCTTTACTGCAAAGCATTCATATATATTTTATCATCATGATTCATGATATATAAAGCACTATCTCTTCTAGCCTTTTCCATTTCTATGGGTGCTACTAGACCTTGCGCTAATCAATGTGTGAGAAATTTTTATCTGTCGTCATTACAAAGGAAGGATAAGAATTTGTTCTTTGTAACAAGTGTACAAGAACTCAAGAAGCTGTCAGAACAATCCACATATTATTCACCAAAAAAAAAAATCTGCGTAAGGAAAAACAAAGAACAGTCTAAAAGGAATGAAACATATATTTTGACAGAAACTAGGAAAAAAAAAACATTCTTATTGAAATGAATATATTTCATCGAGTTAACATACAAACATACATATATCTGCAATAGATCGACTGCCTCATCGATTAAGTCCATTTTACAGCATACATAGAGCTGTTAAATGGACCATAGGGCCAGAAAATAATGCCCATTACATCCCAATACAATTAATACTTCAATTACATCAAATTCACTTTCAGAGTTCACCTGCTAACTATATATATACCCATCTTACAAGTGTAACAATGGTATGGTGGACTTAACTTACTACAAAGACAAAACGTTCATCAGAGTTTAGGTTATATTGTTTTAGATTATTAATGTACAGGAACTTTAATTAAGAGATGATCATGATCAATAATCTCCACTTTCCCTTATGGACTTAAAATCCTATGATCAGAGTATACGCTATTCAATGATTTCAAGGTGTCATCACTTCCACATTTCAACTTGACAACTAAAGGTTGTCAAATTGAGGCATTTCAGGCAGCACACATTGTTAATTCTTGCTTGTCTCGTTTGAGTATCATGAATAGTTATTTCCCTTCGAAACATCATCTTGGCTGAGTTGTGAAGCTACAAACTTGTCAAGCACTCGCCAATCGGTCAGTTGATCATCATCTACAGCTTGCAGCTCATTGCTGTTGTTACCATAGACTGCATGAAAGTTTTGGTTAATGTCAATGCTATATGCAGCCGCTGTCATAGAGTTTGAACTAACAGCAGCACTGGCTGAGGATTGAAGTAGTAGTTTTGGGCTGTCTAGAAGCGGGAGCTGAAAGAAGTGCTCATTCGGAACATGGTGCGGAAATGGCAAGTGATCGAGCTCCTTCTTGCAAGGATAGTTAGGAAAGTGGCCATGGTATGCCCTCTGGTTATTGATGGAGCTGTTCGAGTTGTTGTGGTTTGGTGAATCCAAGTCTGGCATGAAGGAGACATGCTCATCATACCAACAAGGGGATTCGTGTTCACTCATCCTTCGCATGCTTGGGAGTTTCTTCTTGAAAACCCTGCACACAACCCATCCTTCTTCCTGTTTCATCAATTGCACAAACAAAACCTCCTCACTATTAGTTATCATCCATCAGCATACCGCTACACTCAACATATTTATATACAGATATGACCACATTTCATGTGATAGACTGATCATCTTGACGATATATCTTTTAAGATACTTACATATATCTACAATTCTACATAAATGATGGACCCAAGGAGGTTAGTGAACGCAATTCTAACTCAAACTTTTTATTGAGGCATGAAAATGGCTATTATATATGTAGTTACTTAATTTGGGAGCAACATGTTTTTGCTAATTAGGATTTTGGAGGACACGCTTAGTAAAGAGAAAACTTGCTAAGGAGTGGGGAGGCACATCACGTATTTAAGCTATAGCTAGCATAAACAATGTGTGTGTCAAGTTTTCTCAGAAAAAGCTACAGTAAAGCACAAGAAAGCAAGTTCCATTCCTTTGATCCATATTACTGGTGAACTATATATGTGAGTATTTGAAGTTGGAACAGTCCCAGAAATTCACTAGTATGAAAACAGTACTTGCCTGGGGAGCTCCATTTTCATCTGTTTCAAGGCGGTATTCGTGCATAATCCAATCTGACTTCTGTCCATTTGGGGCTCGACCTTTGTAAAATACTAAGGTCTTCCTCATCCCAATTAAGTCATGCTTTGCATAAATGGCCTTGTCCCTTCCGGTGGCTTTCCAGAACCCAGCTGCAGTTGCTCTATTTGTTCGAGTTCCAGTTGGATACTTCTTATCTTTATGGCTGAAGAAGTACCAGTCACTTTGCTCCTCAGTGCCTATCCTGCATAATTCTGTACCGTTCATATTGTACAGTATTAGTAGGTTAATTTGTTGATCCAACAAATTAATCAACTCCATTAACACTTTTAGTATATACCTTGGAGATCCCAGGGCTCAATTTTATAGAGGTCAACATCTTTGATAACATCAAGGTCGATCCTTCTTGCAGTAACCTTCTTCCTAAGGTAGTAATCAACGAGTTCTTCATCAGTCGGATGGAACCGAAAACCAGGGGGAACGTGTGAGAATGTGTTCATGTTATCCAGCTTCTTGCTATTCAGTCCTGAAATTCAAATATCATATGATCGTATGCTTGCATTGAATTAATGAATCAACATTCAGTCAATTCAATATTAAGATCAGTCTGGCGTACTTGAAACTTAAATACAGTTTCTTTTTGCTGCATCAAATTGGAGAAGAACCCTAGATTTTCATATTTTTTGTGCATATAATTAACATTATTTGCGAACAAGATAACACTATATAGGAGGTAACGAATTGTCATTGGAAAAGTACATTTGAATGTGGTGCCATTGTCACTGTTCCTTATATCGTTCTTCATTAGATCGATATGACGGCAGTGCAGTAACTTAAAAGACAAGTATGTAATACATGATATGATAAAGCGAATCTAACTGTACTCGATATATCAACCCAGACTTTATTTTTTGATGGTGTTTCAAACAGATCGAATGAACTATGATCATTGAGATAATAGATGTGATGATTCTGGAAGTTATTATATGCCTAAATATATAAAAATATCAGTTGGCCTGTGTGCATGGGAAATAACACACATTTGTGCATGAGATGATGATAAATGGCGTTTAATCATGAACAATACAATTAGTTACATGAACTAATGAAAGAAAGCTCTTCTTGTGAAATTCATTGTCACTGCTTATCCAGCTTGGTCGATCCTCAGTTATATATGTGGAGAAATTACTTTCAGTTACCAGCATTACAGGACATACATGTTGATCATAATCACTAATAATTACCAGAGTTCACTTGTACTTCTCGTATGGTACTCAATTATCACCATCTATCTAGAATTTTGGAACATCATATCGATCGATGTTATTCTTTTTTCTCTTTCAATAAAAAAAATTAAGAAAATCAGATCGAGAAAGTAAGGGTGATCGATTATCAGGTTAAAACAATTAGAGATATATCACATATGATCTTAATTTCAAGAAGACACAGGACAGAAGTAAAGAAGAGCTAGGTAGAGTAATTTAGATATAAGGGTGATCGATTATCAGGATAAAACAAGCTTCTAGTGCCCTAACTAGCTTAATCAACCCTCTGAGTGCAAGATTGATCGATTTTATAGCCTATAGATCGAGAGATGATCGAGGAATAGACATATGTATCATCACGAGAAAAAGATGAACGAGAAGAGCTCACATATAATGAAGCAGCAAATTATAGTCTGTACCTTCTTAAACCAGTACAGATCTGGGCCGTGTTTCAATCTTCCTCCAACAGCTAAATCCTTCTTCTTCTTCAAAGATATTGAAAGGTATTACGAATCAAACTGGTCTAACTAGCTCAGTCGTTCTCTGTTTATGCTTTGGCCTTCTGACAAACTCTTGACTCCTAATAAGCACAAAGAAAGTAAAATTAAATACCAGAATGGAGCTCGCAAATAAACAAAGAAGGCAGAAGCAGAAACATGTACGGTGATGCATGAGTACTACCCTCGGGAATTGAACCCGCATCCGCACTTGTTTTCTGGTCCCAAAAAGCTTTGGACAATATTGATGTCGCGCGAGTTGTCGAGTATCGATCCCGAGGATGAGCCCAGGAAAGGAAAAAGTTGACGAATGGGAAAATGGAGAAGAGGTAGGGTTAAATAAGAGAAGCAAAACCCTAAACGCCACCAAATATCAGGTATTAAAAAACACAAAGCTTCTCATCAATGCCTTAAGCTCTCGTTATCTCTCACTCTCATTATCGGAATAAGCTGGATTGGTGGGAAAGATTTGGGCGGGAGAGAAATTGTGGCGCAAAACTGGCTCAAGAGCAGGAAGCAAAGCCTCTCTCTACTGCCACCTCCACCCGCAACTGATAGAGACCCCAACTCAGAAAAAAGAATATCTTTCACTTCTGATCGAGCTCTCTATTATTCTCTTCTGCGAGTCAGATAGAAGCAACTAACAGAGACTAGTCACCAATCTTAAGAAGCCAATTCAAGCTCCTTGAGAGTGTAGAACAAGACCCCTACAAAATTAAGCTGAAAAATTTAACAAGGGATTATATGGGGCGGGTGTGACGTAATGGAACAGCAACCAGCCAAAAAGCTGGGGTTGCACAGAAGAGGCATGGTGGCCCTATCATCAACTTCGTCTCCATTCCTAGTCCCTACCATTTCCACCCCTCTTTGATCCATGCCATGACCTCCTTGTAAGTCTTCCCTGCAATAAAATGACGATGATGATGTTCCCTGTAGCTAGCTGTGTCAAGTGACCCACGGTTTCATGCTATTTTCCATGACATTCTTGTGGGGCAGCGACACGTGTAGAGAGAGTCTCTACTACTGATCGATTTAGATCAGTCATTTCTATACACTGGTAAAGAGCTAGCTAGGGTTTACTCTCATTACATTCTTTTTTCTGGGTCCAAATTGGTTATTGATCGAAGGTTCTATCATATCTCTCATGCAATGAGATCGCCTTTAATTCGATTAATGATAAGTAAGTTTGTTCAGTTCTATAATTACTATTATAATTAAAGTTGAAATTGAGCTTTGCTATGCTAAATGCATGAATTTTCAAGTGTTTTTGAAGAAAGTCGTAATTTGGTTCGGTTGATATGGTTCTAGCTTGCTCAAAACCATTTGAACCATCATATATGTTTTCATATAATTATCATCCAAACTTATACTTCACCAACATTTCAACAAATAAACCAACCTGTTGTACCTGCAGGAGCTAGCCCTTAAACACATCGATTTTTATTTAGCATGCATGAGTTTTAATGAATACTTGTCAATTGCTATAGCAACATGTATTTTGTGTTGAATAGTGGGTGAGGTTAGCAAAATTGTGTTAAACCCACAATAAAATAGTAAAATATTTCAATACCCCTAAGCTTAGTTTAATTATTACCGCCCCTCCTCTACATTTCTAATCTCTAATTCAATGAGTTCAACAATCTTGCTCGTGATCAATACGTTTCTACCGTCATCATTCTACGCGGTTTTTATATACGACTGTCAGCTGAGTCGCCCGTAACGGAGCTCAAGCTCCGTTTCAACATTCTACGTTTCACTTTCACCGTCCCGTTCAGGACTCGAAATCAACCATCATGTAAATACTGTACGAACTAGGGGTTATAATGACAGAACAACTGCACGGGGGCACACGTGGCAGGCAGTTATTTGTCGATGTTAAAAGAATGCAGAACATTCTGTGGACCTCCGTTCGTTGTTAGTTAGCTTTGCACGAGAGGTTGCGGGAGGTGAGCCCCAGTAACCGGCGTTCAACTTCCTGATAGAGACAGTCCTCCAAATACTAAGCCGCGGCTGATTCAAGAGCCGAGTGAGCCGAGCCAGTTCAGGCCGGTTGTCCAACCAAAACACCGCAACCAACCGTGGTGGAAGGTGGGGCCCAGCGGAGGGAATGATGGCCTGGCGGCTTGCTGATCCGGCGTGGGCTAGCCGCTATGATTGAGCTCGCAAGTTGAGGTGAGTTGGACCCACCCGCTGTCCCGAAACGGGCTGGGTAGGTCCCATGGATTGGGCTTTTGGAAGGTTTTGGAAGAGGCCCACTTCCTGTCAATCTGACTGGACGGTGTCAGCAGCTGCCCCCTCGCCTGCCCGAAAAGGCAAAAGTTGAACCACGTGCGTTTGTAAACTGTTGGGTCTCTTGACTAGTGAACCTGTTGAGTGAACGATGAAATTATTTGTGAAGCTTTGTAAAGTAAAACCATGGTGTCCATTCTCAAACGGCCAAAAACTTATACGGTTCAAATGAAGTTAATTCTGTATAAATGGTGCAACTCATGTAGAATTCAGAAAATTTCACTACTGTACGTGTATAGTTATTGTTGTAATCGAGTCTAATATTTTCAAATTCTCTATGACAATTTTAGTTCTTATACGTATTGATAGGGTATTACTCAAAGTTCATGAACTTAATTATTAATTAAGTACGTAACACCGGATTACGGAATGCTGATCCTCTTATTAGGGATTTAGAACAAGCTCTTTGGAAACTTTATCCATGGGGAGGAGCTTAGTGGGAATTAAGTAGCTAGCTAGTTGAGCTTGTAGAAGAAAAGATGAAGAGGTTGGTCCGTATACTCATGATGACGGATGTGTATCATCATTGTTCCCGTCCCAACGTTTTGAACTTTTGATTTACGGTACAACTCCGTTGCTGGTGACGTGGCACAATTTGGGTGGCTGAGCTGGACCGCAACCAATGAGGAAGCGGCTTTTATAATACAGCTGGGGCCCCACTGAGATGTCGCTGTTTACATCTAATCATGCCTATGCTCTCTTGGTCCACCCAGGATCAGCCACTGATTCGTAGGACCTGTTGTGTTTGATACACTGTCAATTCTTGCATAGTTTTACAGTTTATACCTTTTTATTCAAGTAAAAGAAGAATTGAAAATGCTGGTAAGATTTGATATATAGTTGTTAGAACTTAGAACAAGTGATTATGTGATATAGTTTGATAGGAACTTATACTAACAAGGCCGAAAGATATATAATAGTGAAAATGAGGCGAAATAGAGGGTTGTGACTTTGACTAAAGAGGTTAGAGTTAAATTTACACGAGGTAAATCAACATGGATGAGTATAAAATTACTCATACAGGTGATACGATTAGTCGTGATGAGATAAAGAAAAAAAATCTTATAAATTGTGTTACACATATATGGTAGATAATTTTGTTTGTGCGTGTTCAAGAAATTATTCCAAGGGAAGGATAAACAAAAAAAAAAAAAAAAAACTATTGACTTACGAGGATCATGATTCTAAATTATTGTGTTTATATTTTAGTTGTCACTTTACAAAAATACAGACGTCTTACCTAAAATTAAAATAATTACATACCAGGATAATATATGATTGAATTTTGGTTTATATGTCACCTCGAAAATTGTAATGCCTATGATAACCGTGATCATGTGAATAAGAAATGACAACAAATAAAGCTAGGAGAGTGAAAACTGAAATGATTAGTACTATATTGTGTCACTATCCCAGATGACTCACCTAATATTCATGAGCATAAAACATAATTTCACTAGTGCAAATTAGTGAGCCAGCTATTCACTATGAACTCAGATCCTCTGCTGAGCTCCTAAAGGAGGTGAGCTGATCCAACAACCCACCTCTCCCTGCAAGGGCTCCATCGTCGAATGAAGCTCAGGTCAGCTCAGACAAAAACAAAAAAAACAGGAGAGGATCCGGGTCCATTCACTATAGATTGCATGTTACAAAGAAATTAAACCACACTATTAGAGCGTCGGGTGTAGTTATAAGATTTTCGAGTGTAGTAAGAATTCCCATGATTCTTATTTGTTTGGGTTTTATAGCGAAACCTCCTTCCGAAGTCTGTATTAGAGAATCGCATGAAGGCCCAAGCTGGTCCAGTGGGATTCCATTCAAGAAAACTAATTATTTTAATTAATTTGAAAAGAATGGAGTACAAAATACATGAGAGTAATACAAATGAATCGCCAAAGAAGCTGATTTACATCCATACATAAGAATACAAGTTAATCTGATGTAATTAATCAGAGGCCGGAAGTGAAGGGCACACTAGTTGCAGGCAGCCATGAGCTTCCAGCTATGAGGTTACCAACTGTAAACTTGGAGGCTTCTGATGAACTAGTAATAACGTGATAACCACCCCAGTTAACTCTTCCACTCGTCCCAGAACCAGGTCCCATATTCTTGTATTCTCCATAGTATAAAGTTTTTAGAGCAAAGTCACCATCCCATTCTAACCACCCAGCTGGATCAACCAAACTGTCAAGGTAACTCTGTAAAAAGACCGTACGTGAATACGTCTTCCACGGCCTTCCTAGGAACGTCTTCACCGATCCGATCACCGGTGCAAGGTCTGCGGAAGCCATGATTCGAGAACCGTGGATCGAAATGCCTGTGTTTTGGTTCGAGTCGGTACGGCCTTGGGCAGTGATTGTGTTCTTTTGACCACTCATGGGTTTTCTTGCGTAGATCATGCAATTTTGGAGGACAACTGCTGCGTTTCCAAAGATGAAGTCTACGGTACCATATATGTAGCATTCTTTGTAGAATTGACGTTGAGAATGGGTGTAGAGTGTGTCTTGGTAGCCTTCGAAGCCACAACGGTAGAAGACTGAGAGATCGGCGCCTGATCGGAGGGCTACGGCTTGATGATTTTGTGGTCCAGCTGTGTTCCGGAATGTTATTCCACGAGCAATGAAGCCAACTCCGGTGACCGCTGTAATTAGTAACAAAAAATGTCATGATCGTGTTAAAAACCCACGGACTACTTGTCACACAATTACATAAATATTGACTATAACCGTTTTGTTTTGTTCTAACTTCTAACATTGTTAAACGCGGTGATCACTCAATATCATTGTGCTTATATTAACGTCTTAATAATTTTAGCATGAATAAGTGTTTCTCTCTAATTTCCTACTGCAGTGATATAGTATACCTAGATTGTTTAGCGCATAAATATTAATTAGCATCAATGATATGTAGGATCTATGGCACACATAATTTGAACTTTTAGAGCTTCTAAGGGTTGGAATATTTGTTAGTAGTTGTGAAAGGTAATCAAATTAAGTTTTGGACCACCCCTTTCCTTTACTTTTCCTAGTGATATCGAGGAATCGAGAAAGTTTCTTACCAACAGTTGCAGAGTTGAAAGTCGTAGAACCACCAACAACACTCCGGCTGCCGGTGATGATAGTATATCTCAACCCATCTCCGAGTAGATAAATATTCTTCAACGTAATCTCAAGGTTCTCCTTGTAAACCCCACTCTTTATACGTATCACAAACCTCTGAGTTCCACTCCTCTTCGCCGCAGCATCCAAAGCCTCCTTGATGGTTTTGTAGTTACCCGACCCGTCTTGAGCAACCACGACGTTGGCGGCCGGTGTAGACTGAAGTAATCTTCGGTCACCAGGTTTAACCCAAGTCGGAAAACCTTCCTTATATTGGTATGTTACTGCGTGCTGGAGTACTCGAACCGTTGGTGATGGATAGACTGTTGCTAATGAGCTTGGAAACGTTGTTAGACATGAGTGGTAGCACAAAGTCTGACACTCCTAGCTCAAAAAACCCGGTGCGGCATGTCTCGAGGTTAGTTAGGGAAGTGCTCAACCAGGTCTGCGAATCGAAATCGGTGCATTTAGAGTTAGGATCGACTGTTCGGTTGAGGAGGGCGATGGTTTCTTCGTAGAGCTTTACACAATCGGACCACGCGGCCTTTTCTTTCTCGGTTCTGCATTTCTGCCCTAGCCACTTGTTGTGGTTCTGTGCTTTGAAGGCGGTTTCTATTGTGGTTTGGATGGAGATTTTTTTGAAGTCGGACATCTTTCTGGGGACGGAGTAGTGTTTCGCGTCATGGGCGAAATTGGCTTTGCAAGCTGCAGGGTATGGGGTTTTGCTGCACCAATAATCTAAGCCAGTGGAGAGAGCACTGGAGAGGGTTGTTGAGGATAGTAGAGCCAAGGAGAGGCAGAGAACAAATGAGCTTAGCTTGGTCGTCATTGTTGGATGAGCAAGGTCGTGAGGGTTTTGTGTTTTTCAGTCGGAAGTTTGGTATTTATATAGGGGATTGGAAAAGCTAAAGACAGCTGGGCTTGGACTTTGGTTAGTTTGAACATGGAGGATGGTGATAGATGTATCTAGTAGGATAAAGATGATAGAAATCAACGCAAAATAACAATACAGAGATTCTCAAACCTTGTCTTATTGTTGATTTCTTCTTATATAAAATGTATGTTACCTTCTAAGTAGCTAGCCAATGATTTATTATATATAATTGTTATATTTTCCAGGGTACTGTTTTTAAAAGGGTGTGTTCAACTTTGAGAGGCGATTGAAGAACATGTCAAACACTTGAATTTGAATGCACATATATATGTTAGCTAGGCAACCTGGTTGGAATTGATCTGTGTAATATTCCTTTCAAAGTTGAAGCACGCACACCTGCACATAGATTTTGTACAGTCAGGAAAAGTGGTGATCGCGGATGAGTTTAACGAAGACGTGCTACAATAGTACGTACAACTCACTATAAAATCCTTTAAGCCTTAAAGTGTAACCCCATCGATTCCTACCACACACATCATCAGAAAACCTAGCAAGCTAAATGTCGAATCAATATATATTATTCAGTAGTATACGAACATATAGTCAGTTAAATAAATTATAAAGGAAATGTATGAAACTACCTGTCTTCTGGTAGGTGAATCTCCAAGTTTTTGGAATGCACCAAAGTCCGTCGACCATCTAAATGCGGATCAATACAGAGGTGTTTCTATTGCCATTCGATCTTATCGTATCGATCACATTCTGTAAACGTAGAACAATACCATGATGATCGAACCAAGAAGTCTCCCGATTCTATTGTTAAGAACAGTGCAGTGGATAGATGGGAGAAAAACGAAGCTCTATCGACATTTTTAAAAATGCAACAGCTGGTTCTGTCTTTCTTTCATTAGTTAACCCAGATTGGATCTGCTAGTTGTAATAATAATGTTTGGCTGATAAATAACTCACCTCACTTCTTGGTGTTCGATTGGTGTGAAGGGGTTTGATCCTTTTGTTCCGGGAGGAATAGCTCCTCGTCATATTGCGACAGGGACTTCAGTCTTATGTTGAAATCGTGAATTCATTAGATACTAGTTTCTGTATTGAGAAGAGTTTTAATTTTTTTTTTCTTGAAAAAAGAAAAAAATAGAATTAGGATATATTCTTTAGGGTAAGTAATAAACAAACCATGAATCAATCACTTCCAAGGTTCTAACACGATAATTTTTATTTTATTTTAAAAGGAAATCATTAACACGGTAATTGATCCAAACTATAAACAAACCGTGTTATGTGTAGACTTGTAGTTAATATCCTCTGATATACGATTGGATATACAACTGGAAGCTATGAAATGTTCCTAGTATCGGTAGCAAAGTCAAGATGAACATAGTTTGGGTATGTAATTTCTTAATGCATGCATGGAACTAACATGATAGAACGATTCCACTCATTAACTATATTCCTATGGAGGCCTGGCTTATGCTTTCATTGAAAAGTAAACCAGAGAATTGTATAAAAATGATCTACTTATTGAAAACAAATTAGACTATGAATTTTCTAGTCAAATGTCTGGCTTCTACAAACACAAGGCTATAAGAATGTATATGTTGCCCACCGCAGTTAGGTAGCTTGTATTCCCTTAATTGAAGTCTCCTTATACTTGTATATGTGTATTGATTCCATAGTAGGACTTGAAACTACGTACGTAGTATACTCTGAAGCACCCCAGTTTTTCCACAGCTGGATTTTCGACCTTAATTTTATGAGTTGCTGACTTTGAATTATATTCTAATATCTAAACAAGTATGCTATATATTAGTTAACTAGAGATCGAGAACGCGTAATGGAGAGGCACACCTCGTTTCTGGTTTCAACGCTAGGCTAATAATTAGCTCAATAATCTCAGAATAATGACTCTTAATTTGTAATACAAAACCGATCGATGAACATATATGATTCAAGAAACAAATGAATTAAAATGCAGTTCCTGCACATTTTAGCTGGATGAGAATTTCAGTTCGGTACGTATGAACCACCATATGCATGTAAACAAGGATTTACTTCCTCAACATACAAACTTAATACTTAACGACTTGATTTTTTTGTGATCGATCATTTGTCTAACTACCTGCAGAAACATTCTATGCAAATGATTCGTCT
Source organism: Potentilla sterilis (assembly GCA_963682095.1). Lineage (NCBI taxonomy): Eukaryota > Viridiplantae > Streptophyta > Magnoliopsida > Rosales > Rosaceae > Potentilla > Potentilla sterilis. The sequence continues at coordinate 4,543,182 of OY821763.1, read as the reverse complement.
CCAGCTGGAGAAGTATATATACGATCGAACTTGAGTGTACTTATATTGATCATACTCAGCTAATGAAACGAGCTAGCTAGTTCCAAGTATTAAATTACGCGCTAACGTACGTACGTCTTCTTAATTGAATCTACGTAGAATTGATTTACTAATGTACGTAATATATAATTATACAACTAAACAAAAAGACCAATCCACCAAGAAAGGATAACATGCATGCATGAAATCATGAAGTGTCCGCATAATTAATCAATATGGAATGTTATCTAAGATCAATTTGCTCCAAATGAAACTTAGAAGATGATTTTCTTAAAAGATTTCACGTAAACCTATGACAAATTGGAAAATTAGCCAAATATGCAGGATAGAACAAATCAGGATGTATGAAGATTTTGAATTGTTTGGGTGAAATTGCAAAAATATTGATACCTAACCGCATTGTATTCTGATATACGTATATATGACCCATCCCAGGCCAGTGTTGCTTCTTAATCTGCATGACACTGCGATACTTTTGCCTTTGTGTGAAGACGAAACAATTTTCTGGTGCATAGAGAGTACGTAATTGACTCTGTTCTGTAGGGTTTGTCCAGCTATAGCTAATAAACTAATCACTCTCATTATGCACATATATTTCCTTCTTTCGTAATCTACAAGTTTGGCATAAGTATATTCTTATACCCCAAACAATCATTTCTTGAAATCCAATTATTCAGAGCCACTGATATCCACATCAACGGAGACTCGATCTTCCAATTATTCTCTGCTCAAACATTCTGTGTTTTATGAAAATTTGTGATTTAGGCAAAGTAAACAAATATGGTTGCAAATGAACCAACAAACAACATGAAAGAAAACACACAAGGCCCAAACCAAGCAGGCCTCAACAAACATTAGCCCAAGATGAAAGATCACAACATAAAGAGCACACTGAAAATCATAAATAAATGTGTGTGTAAGGATGAAAGTGTTACTTGTTGGCCAGTAAATAGTTTCGTCAACTTTGAGAATGTACTATAAAATGTACAAAAACCGAAAAACCACCACAAATAATTTTCTCCCAATATAAATTAAAGCACAATACCAATCATACTATACATATAGGCTAAGAAATGATCACAGGCCTGACGTGAACTGCACACCGGTGGCCGGCAGCCACGATCGACCAGCGATAAGGCTTCCGACGGTGAATGAATTCGCTACACTTGTACTAGTAATGACATGATAACCAGGCCACTTGACCCTATATCTGGTGGATGAGCCAGGACCAAGATTCTTGTACTCCCCATAATACAAAGTGCTTAGAGCAAAATTAGTTCTTTGCCATTCCAGCCAACCTGCCGGGTCGACCAGGCTGTCAAGGTAACATTTCATGAAGATAACCCGAGAATATTGCATCCACGGCCGGCCTAGGTACGTTTTATAGTATCGAACCACCGGCTTGAGGTCCGCGGCAGCCCGGACTTGAGAGTTATGGAATGAAATAGCCGTGTTTTGAAACGGATCGTTTCGTGCTTGGGCAGTGATGACATTGACTTGGCCCCATAAGGGTTTCCTTACATAAACCATGCAATTCTGGAATACAACAGCAGCATTACCAAATATAAAGTCTATGGTGCCATAGATGTAACATTCTCTGTAGAATTGTCTCTGAGAGTGGACCATGAGAGTGTCTTGGTAGCCCTGGAAGGCGCAACGGTAGAATACAGAAAGGTCGGAGCTGGATCGAAGCGCCACCGCTTGTCCCTTGATTGCTCCGGCAGTGTTGCTGAATGTGATGCCACGGGCAATGAAGCCAGGCCCGTCAATGCCTGAATTCATATTTTGAACAAATTAGTCATATAATTAAGAAAACTAAACTGATTAGAATGAGATGCCAACAATTGTGATTAGAGTAATAGAGGGTATCAGTTTATAATCACTCAGAAAGAGATCGACTCGACCCAATAGCCATAAATAGTTTTCAATGGTGTGTGACTTGCCTGTAACGTTACAGTTGCTTAGTGCACACTTAGAGTATGATTTCATAAGAACTTCAATGATTTTTAACTAGCTAGTTTTTCTGTAGTGGCAAACTTTAACTTTCTAATAATGAGAGAGAGATTACATACCTGCTGTGGCAGAGTTAAAAGTAGTGTAACCTCCTTTGACACTTCTGCTACCTGTGATTATCGTATACTTCATGCCATCACCAACCAGCATGATATTAGTGTTGGTGCTGGCCACTTCAATATTCTCCCTATAAACACCTTTCTTCACACGGATAATAAATCTAGTCATTCTTTTTCGCTTTGCGGCCAAATCTAATGCCGCCTGGACGGTCCGAAAGTGCCCCGACCCATCTTTCGCCACCACGAGGTTAAACTTGATCGAAGAAGTTGCCAATAGCCTTCTGTCGTGGTTTGAAAGCCAACTGGGATAAGATCCGTGCCCTTCATCTGTGGTTGTTCGATTTTCTTTCTCCAGGAGTTGTGAACCAATTGCCAAACTGTTGCTAATAAGCTCGGACACATTGTTGTTGGACGTGTAGATAGGTTTTATGAAGTCCGACACGTTGAGTTCCTTGGATCCGTCTCGGCAGGTGTGAATGTTGGTGAGGGCGGCGCTGAGCCAAGTCTGTGCGTCAAAATTGGTGCAGTTCTTCTTATGCTTGGCGTCTAGACCTTGCAGGGTGCGGTTGAGCTGGTGGACTGTGTTGTCAAAGAGCTTCGAGCAATCGGACCACGCCGCCTTTTGAGGCTCGCTTTGGCAATTTTGCTGGAACTGGGAGGCGTATGATTTAGCACTGAGGGCTCTCTCGAGGGCCACCAGGACCATCTGCTTCCGGAAATCAGTGGTGTGTTTTGGGGCGAGGCGGTGGGGGTAATGGGACATGCAGTATTTGCATGGCTCTGGGTGAGGGGTTTTGTTGCACCATGTTCGAATGCGATTTGAGGGATGGTGATGGCTTCTTGATAGGGCTGTCTGGAAGAGCAAGGATGTGAAAATGAGTAATGAGAGTAGGAAAGTAAGTTTCATAGCCATAATTGATGATCAAGGAAATGAGTATGAATATGAATGTGGGGGTATTGAGGTTTTTGAGGGTCGTATCTCAAAGGGGTTTGAGATTTCTAGTTTTATGTAGGAGTATCATGAATTAAAAAGAGAAGAAGCAGGCTGGCGCTTGTTTGACATATGGAAGATGACAATTAGATTATGCAAGTATTGTGAAAGAGTATGATTGTAGAACAAGATATACCATGTTGGCTTTACGTAAAATTGGGTAGAAAATGAATATATAAAATATTTCTTAACGTAACTGTATATCATACATGACGCAAAATGCATGTTAACAATGTCATAAGGAAGAGATAATGGATCTTAGGACGACATTGTTTCTATAATTAAGGGATTTTTCTTTGTATAAAAAAAAAAAAATTGGGAATTGCAGGATGATATCTCTGTGTTTACTAATTACTACTAATGCAGGCCATTGCAGGATGTTAATCGCAATTAGTTCTATGAAAGAATGGTGTTAATCACGAGCTGCCGGTTTAGGGTTTTGTGTGGGAAATATCCACTTAGTAAACGATTTTGACTGTTAATTTGGAATATACCTTCAAAAACGTAAAGATCCTCATTCCTCAACTACAAACAACTTCGACCAAGAACTTTACAAGAAAATCAAAGTAGGTAAATAGCCTTGGTCACGTTAATTGACTGTATATAGTATCGAGTAGCTAGACTAATCGTTCAAAAACAAACATATAACATGTTCCGTACGCATGACAACATGTAGTACGAAATTGTTTATGTAAATTCGGGGGTTGAGTAATTTGATTGTGGATCATCATCATGTGTAGGTTGAAAGTAACAGTTTCTTGGACGGAAGGAGTGTGAACAATGTTCTTGATTACTCAACATTCAGGCCATAAGTTTAGGCATGTGCTATTCTGGTTAGTTTGTAAACTACGCGAACCATCTTTTCTTCATGGTTCAAGTAGTGCAACCATGAATATGATCAATATATGAATATGCGCAGTAGCTGGGATCTTATAGAATGAGATTATTATAAGTATACAGTGAGGTATTGAACTGGGTTAGATCCAATATTGATTATTGTCGCCCCACACTTATATATGAAAGGCCAAGAGAGGAAAGTTGCATCCAAGTATTGTGCCCTAAACTCGCACCTCTCTACATATAAACCAAACAACTTGATTCAACTTATGATTATTCCCGTCCCACTTATCGATCACTCTATGTTAACCGTCTAACAACGTATGATTACTCTCGCGCGAATCATAGTGATTCAAGTTAACCGGCCATACAAGACCTTGAATCATTCATTCTATGCGATTTAAAGGTTCTTAGTATTGTGCGCGTTTTTTTTTTTTCATTTTTTTTCATAACGAATATATGGTCGGGTTAACTTGAATCGTCCCATGCGATTTTAAAGCTAAGTTAACATTATGCACATATTTATTTTTATAGTAGTATCTAATGTAAATTATGGCTTTATTTGATCGAGGACTAAGCTCATATGGTTCCTTTTGTGTTTTGTGAAAGAAGTAGAGTTTCGAACCGGATCTATTAAGAATATGCATGTAGCAGTAACAACGGCATATATATATGACGTGCGTTCTTCTTGACAACCATGCTGAGGCCAACTATAGGGATATATAAACAAGGCCCAAATTGTTCTTAATTTGTTCAATTAGTCTAATTGGACATTCTTGGGTTGTAATTGTTAAGTAAGATTGTGGGGCGGCTGTGACATTACTGCCCTCCTAATCTTCCCAACATCCCATCTCAAGGAAAGGAGCTTGTAACTTTGTACAGTTCATCACTTAACCTTTATTCAAGCTTCAAAACTGGAAATTCCTCTCAGTAATGTTTTCTTGTATATAATTAACGTTCTCAAATTACAACAATAAACTGCCATGAATAAGATGTGGTGACCATTGAACACAAACCGGCCTCCAGTGAAATTAATTGGTTTTCCTTAATGGTGTTTTGAGAAACCGAAATGACCAAATTGAGTGTCCATGGAAGAGGCACAAATTTATGAGGGAACATTCTATACACGTTCGATAAGTGGTCAAGGAAAATATGTCGTGGACTCAAATAGTCACAGAAGTTGGAACTTTTAGTTAGAAGTAGAAGTATAGTGACTATAGTCTTAATCGGTATGTATTTTGGACTTGGGAGTTAAGAATAAAATCGACTTTTGCTTTACCACAATTGGAGCACTCTTTTCAAATTCCCAAATACACCGAAACTAACTATACGTAGCGCATTAAAGTTGGCCCTGATTCATTCACCAGCGTATACGGAGGCTCCGGAGGTGTTTCTATTCGTTACTGTTTCAGTTACTCTACCTTCCCTCTTGGTCTTTCCCGTTTCTCTCCGTGAATTCATTCTTCAACTACAAGTGAGCGGCGGATATATATCCGTACGATTACCTTTGCTTTTCTTCATTCATTGAATTAGTTTGGTCAATATTTTAGGCCATAATCTTCCTGTATATATATATATATATATATATATATATATATATATATATGCATGACTGCTCATGGCTGTGGTGTACAGGCACGAGAACTAAATAGTAAATATACAGTAGAAGGGTTTCAAGGGCTGAAGACAGAAACATAAAGATATTGAGAATGAGTTTATTTGGGAGGTTAAAGCTGGTGGTTTTACTGGCGGCGATGATGGCGGTGAAGGCTTCGCAGGACTACGGGGATGCATTGACGAAGAGCATATTGTTCTTTGAGGGCCAGAGGTCAGGGAAGCTACCCTCTGGTCAGAGAATGACTTGGAGGAAAGATTCTGGACTTCATGATGGACTTCAGATTGGTGTAAGTCTCCAATTCATATCCCTTGATTTCTCAATTACTTTGATACGTTGGTCTTGCTTTGATTATTTCGATCAATCTCTATTAGCATTGTTCATACTTTAAACTCGTTGCCGATCGATCATTATCTCCTATAAATATGGTGCTTTGAAATTCCTTATTCCTTAATCCATTATGATGATAAGCATAGGGAATAACAAACTTAAGAGTTTTCGAATTGTTATCCTTGATGATGAGAGAAGCAAGTTGTACGGTAATTTTCAGAAATGCACTACAATCCTACAAATTACTACGAACAAAAATAACATAATTACGTTAAAATTTTCAAATCGACGTTTAATCTTTTCCTTGCCTTTGCAATGTGTCAACTGCCTAAGCATGAGTTTTTAGCAAAACTTTCTTAGTTTTTTTGTTATTGCTCAGCATTCGAAAAATGTGACCTAGCTACCTTGAGGGAGAAAAGTACTTTGATTGCTTCTCATTTCTCCATTTAAGTACTTAGTACCTAATAGGGGCTTGTAGTAAATGGTTATGAATAATTGATCCTAAATTTCAACATGCCAATTTGAAATTGGTCAGATTTTAACGTATTGTGAATAATCAGGTTGATTTGGTTGGGGGTTACTACGATGCTGGCGACAATGTGAAGTTCAGCTTTCCGATGGCATTCTCAACAACAATGCTGGCGTGGAGTGTGTTAGAGTTCGGGAAGGACATGGGTGCAGACCTACCCCGTGCACTTGATACCATTCGATGGGGAACTGACTACTTCCTCAAAGCCACAAGCATTCCTGGCTTTGTGTTCGCCCAAGTTGGTGAACCTTACAACGACCACAATTGTTGGGAAAGGCCTGAGGACATGGACACCCCGAGAAACCCCTATGCAGTGAGCAAACAGTTCCCAGGTTCTGAAGTCTCGGCAGAGATTGCAGCTGCCCTAGCAGCCTCTTCCATAGTTTTCAAGCATGTTGATGTGCAATACTCGGCAAGGCTTCTCAAAAGGGCTAGAATGGTATGTATAACTTACAAATGAGAATTAATTCGTGAATACTTGTTATGTCAAATAGTCTAAAGTGTTATGCAGTCATACTATTTGATTATTTCACCCAGATTTAAACACAAATCATATGGCAAACATTTAAGATGGAAGTTGGCCTAGCTAAGTGTATAAATATCAAACATAAATGGATTTATGTATTATACTAACTTTGTGCATGGAGCAGGTGTTTGAGTTTGCAGAAACATACCGGGGCTCCTATAATGATGCTCTTGGACCGTGGGTTTGCCCATTTTATTGTGACTTTAGTGGCTATGAGGTTAGTATATACGTACTCTACATTCTTAGTAAAGTAAACAAGATGGGTGATCAATATTGCATTATTAATTATTAGATCTATCTTAATTTTCGTGTTACAATTTCTTAATTGTATGTACTATGTAGGACGAACTGATTTGGGGAGCAGCATGGCTGTTCAAGGCAACTAAGATCTCTACATACTCGAAATATGTCTTGGAAAATGTAAACAAGCTGCAAAAATCTGTCATGAGAAATGTAAATGGTCTTCCATATTCTTCTGTAGGAGGAAGTTTTGCCGAATTTGGATGGGATTCAAAGCACGCAGGCATCAATGTACTCGCTTCCAAGGTATATACTACATAAGCACATCGATCATGCTTCAATTTGTTTATAAAGCTCCAACTATAACTATTCAGCTAACAACATTATGTTGTTTCTATACATATGCAGTTGTTATCTGACATTGATATTGGTTCCAGTCCTTTCATTATCAATTCCGACAAGTTTATATGCAGTTTATTACCTGAATCGCCAACCATAGCCGTCTCATACTCTCCAGGTAGTTATCTAATCCTACATGTCTGAAATATTACTGTTGTTCATTCAGTACGTGATCTGAACCACTGAAAAATTCATTTCTTAACATGAGCGTTGATTATATAGGTGGGCTTTTGTTTAAACCTGGAGGAAGTAATCTGCAGCATGCAACAACTCTGTCATTTCTCTTGGTTGTTTATTCTCGCTATCTGAAGAAAGCCAATAGAGTAGTCCACTGTAACAATGTCGTTACCAATCCTGCTAGACTTGTTCAACTTGCAAAAGGCCAGGTACTAGAGTAACTAGACTACTAATTCTATACATTGTCACTATACATAGTAGTTTGTAGCTAATTAGAAGATTGAAGAACTCAACTTTTGGACCGACTGATATATGCAGGTGGATTACATACTAGGAAGTAACCCTTTGAACATGTCATATATGGTCGGGTATGGCAAAAAATTTCCCCAGAGAATTCATCATCGAGGGTCATCGTTACCATCAGTTGGTCAACACCCTCAACAGATTGGTTGCAAAGAAGGAAGCCTTTACTTTGACAGCAATAATCCCAACCCAAATGTGCTAACTGGGGCTGTTGTTGGAGGACCAGATATGAAAGATTCATATACAGATTCTCGAGTGGATTTTGTGCACTCCGAACCAACCACATACATCAATGCACCATTTGTAGGCGTCTTGGCTTACTTCAAATCGCATCCATAATTCTTAGCTACCTAGCTTCTTTTAGATTAGATCTTTTATCATCCTTATAAATGATTTTGTAAATAATTAATGAAAGAAATGAAGTTGATTATAAGCTTATATGACCTCTGGAACACATGCCATGCATATTATCTTATACAACATCATCACACAATTCAACTGCAATCCGCAGACTCTCTATCATAACTCTTTAGCTAATTTGAAGAACATATTTAGCTTTTTGTGAAAAATAGCAGCTATACCAGACTCTCTATTATAACTCTATGTTAACTTTTAGCTATCTCGCTAGCCAAATTTGGAGAGCGTGATAGCTAAAAGTTAAAACATTTAAATTTAATACATTCCTTATATGTAATTATATATAATTTATATATATACACATTTAAACTACTTTTTATTTATTTAATAAATATTTTTAATTCAAATCAAGTTAAAATAAAGAGAACTGATGCAGACGTATTTCTAAAGTGGTTAGCTAAAATGATTTTTTAGCTATTTTGGCTAAAATTTAACTAAAATATGACTAGCATTGCTGGAGATATGCAAACAAACAGAAAAACCATTAAAGAAAACTACAAGAGGAAAGAAAATTAATTAAGAATTACTGCTCGTATATACTATTGGCCACAATTTTGAATAAGGATGTGCCAGCCAAGTCCAAGATGTGATTCTCCTTTTTGGTCAATAACCAAAAGAGGAAAAAATAACCACAAAGAATAACTTCTTGTCCATATTGATTAATTTCCCAAATTTGTACATCTAGATTTTCATATATATAAGCCAACTTTGTACAAGCAAGTATTGAGAGTGCAGTGTTGTACATGAACAAAGACATACATATGAAAGCTGTCCTGTAGGTTGAGTCATTTGCGATTGCCTAATTTCTTGGGATTTTAGAACTAGCTAAACTACTGATAGTAGTGATGATGAGTAAACTCATGTGCAGTAGTAGTACCCTTCCAAAGGTGTTAATAATATTATCAGGGATGCTCACAGCAGCAAGTTTGGGCTCGTCACACAACTACAGTGATGCTTTGTCGAAGTGCATTCTGTTTTTCGAAGGGCAGAGATCTGGAATCTTACCGCTTTCGCAAAGAATGACTTGGAGGAAAGATTCAGCCTTGAAGGATGGGTCTGATGTTGGTGTAAGTCTCCCTATCGTCACTTGATCTTTTTCTGGCTTATGAATTTCTGATTAACTATATGATATGCTTGCAACATTTTGTTGGTGCCAATTCTTCGGAAAACACTAAAAAGTACTTCCACAACTACTAGTTAGCAATGTTCTATTTTTCATCAATAAGATATTAGAAAACCTTTGGATTGTCTAGTACATGTATTGATGACAGGCCTGTTCAATTCCATGCACCTCAGATGGATCTTGTAGGAGGTTACTATGATGCAGGTGACAATGTGAAGTTCAACTTTCCCATGGCCTTCACAACAACATTGTTGTCGTGGAGCGTACTAGAGTTCGGAAATCTAATGGGATCAGACCTTCAACATGCTTTGGAAGCTATAAGATGGGGGACTGATTATTTGCTTAAAGCCACAAACACTCCTGATTCTGTTGTGGGTGTAGTTGGCGATCCCAATGGTGACCACAGTTGTTCTGAAAGGCCTGAGGACATGGACACCCCTAGAACCTCTTATGTAGTCACCAAAGAAAAGCCTGGTTCGGAAGTCTCAGGCGAAATTGCAGCTGCATTTGCAGCTTCTTCCTTGGTGTTCAAAGATTCAGACATTAACTACTCAACTTTGCTTCTTAACCGATCAATGCAGGTGCATATATATATAGGAGATCACCATCTTTTATCTTCTTCTTTAATTTGCCTTCTATACATCATTAACCTTTTCTCTGGATATATTAGGTCTTTGAATTTGCAGATAAGTATAGAGGATCTTACAATGAGAGTATAGGGGAAGCAGCATGCCCCTTTTACTGTGATTTCAGTGGCTACATGGTAACTAATTTGTTTTTCAAGTTTCCTTAATTACTTCATCAGAACTAATTAACTTATTCATTGATAATGAATCATTACGTGTAATGTTGTTATATATGTAACTACTTGAAAATTTGATCTTAGTTTTTGGGTGACTAATTTGTTTCAAGGATGAATTGCTCTGGGGAGCTTCTTGGCTATACAAGGCAACCGGAGGAGCTGACTATTGGAAATATGTGAGAGTTAACATAAACAAAATGGAGTCCACTGTAATAAGAAATTTCAATGGGGATCCTGTTACATTCAAAAATGGTGATGTCACTGAATTTGGATGGGATTCAAAGCATTCCGGGATTAATGTACTTGTTTCTAAGGTACTTGTAGTTTATAGTCTTAGCCATCATGTCTAAATTTCTTCTAGTTAACCTATCTAACATTTTCCTTTTTCTTTACTTTTTTGCAGTGGGTAATGACTGATCCCAGAAACTCTGATCCTTTTATTCCCAATGCGGATAAATTTGTATGCTCGATTTTGCCAGAATCACCCACTGAAAAATCTGTCACTTATTCACCAGGTAGTTTCTCAACAAGAGAGTACCTAAAAACTAAAACAGAACTATATCCATCATGTTATTTTGTCAAGTCGGCTTAACTGATCTGTATTCCTTACTTTCCTAACTGAATTAGGAGGACTGTTGTTCAAACCGGGAGGAAGTAACCTGCAACATTCAACCTCCCTCTCATTCCTTCTTATGGTTTATGCTGGTTACATGAAGGCTGCGGAAAAAGTCGTGAACTGTAGCAATAATGTGGTCATTACTCCAGAGCGGCTAGTGAATTTCACCAAAGAACAGGTACAACTTTTAGGGAGACAGTAGCACGTACATATGGTGATGATACATTTTAGTGCTGAATTTTGCTTCTGCAATACTATACAGGTTGATTATATACTAGGAAGCAACCCTTTAGACATGTCATACATGGTCGGATTCGGGCCAAAGTTTCCTCAGAAGATTCATCACCGGGGTTCTGTTCTACCGTGCCTTGATCAACACCCACAACACATCGATTGCCGTGGAGGAGACGTGTATTGGCAAAGCCAAGGTCCTAATCTGAACTTGCTAACAGGTGCAATTGTGGGAGGTCCTGCTGAGGATGATACATTTCAAGATTCTCGATATAATTGTCCACAATCAGAGCCAACTACATACATCAATGCTCCTTTTGTTGGTGTTTTGGCTTTCTTTAAATCACTATTTCCCTAACTGAATCCAAGAAAATTATCGGTCGGTCGAATCTCATTATTGCTTGTAAGAGATTCCAAACACAGTTTTCTGAATAAATGAAGTACCTATAAGTTGTTTGTTCATTTTTTTTAATCTCTTGAACCAACAAGCCAATTAAATTCAGTTTAAGAATAAGAAGATAATTCACCCTCTATTGCAATTTACTTACAATAACCATTGTCTTGTGAAACTGAGTTACACTAAATATGGTTCATAGCATCAACATGGACCCTGATCCAAAGAAGGACTTCATGGACTCTGGAAATCCATAACCACTCAAACAGAAAACTAGCAATTTGCAAATTAAGACATGCATTTACTAGCTAGTAACTAGAAAACCACCGTCTAAGATTTGGTAATAATGGGATGGCTCTGTAAAATTTGGGGTCACTAAATAGTTTAGGATTCTTTGGTAATCCCATCAAGTTCGAAGAATTTGTATTAGATTATTTCCATCTAAGTTTGGAAAATGGATATGGCAACCTACAACCTACACAGGTTTCCAGTTTTGCATTTTTGCTTATCATTTTACCAACCCCCTTTGTACCATTGAAGGTCTTTTTAAACCGGCTTGTACATCAAACAGACGCACCTCAGCATACTAGAAAGGAAGAGAAGTGATGTTGAAGAGCAAAATCAGGTGTTCCAATTCCCTTCTATTAAGGCTGTTGGTAGCAGCATTGTTGTTGGCAATGGCATCAGCCGCAAAAGTGACTCCACATAACTACGCGGATGCTTTGTCGAAGTCCATTTTGTTTTTTGAAGGCCAGAGATCTGGCAAGTTACCGAATTCTCAACGAATGACTTGGAGGAAAGATTCTGCCCTACATGATGGCAGCGATGTTCATGTAAGCCTCTCTTGTCTCACGAAATTTGTTTATCGAATGACTTGTCACGACACATGTATGTTCTACTAAAAAAAATGCTAATATAAATTACAGTACATGTTAAAATCTTGTTGTCTCTCAACACTCACATTGACAAGTATTCCCGGAATGGTCTCAGAGGGATCTGGTGGGGGGTTACTATGATGCTGGTGACAATGTGAAGTTCAACTTTCCCATGGCCTTCACAACAACATTGTTGTCATGGAGCGTTCTAGAGTTTGGAAATTTGATGGGATCTGAACTTCAACATGCTTTGGAAGCTATAAGATGGGCAACTGATTATTTGCTTAAAGCCACAAATGTACCTGATTCAGTGGTTGGCGTAGTAGGTGACCCCAACGGAGACCATGCTTGTTGGGAAAGGCCTGAAGACATGGACACCCCAAGAACCACATATGTAGTAACCAAAGAAAAGCCAGGTTCAGAAGTTTCAGCTGAGATCGCAGCTGCGCTTGCAGCTTCCTCCATAGTGTTTAAAAAATCAGATAAAGCCTACTCCAAATGGCTTCTTAAGCGAGCCATCCAAGTATGCAACTGCCTGATCATTGAGCATTAGTTCTTAACATATATTTAAAAATTTTGCCATCTATTTACTAATAAAATATTCTCTCTATGGATTACTAGGTGTTTAAGTTTGCAGATCAGTACCAAGGATCTTACAATACTAGCATCGGCGGTGGAGCCTGCCCATTTTACTGCGATTTTAGTGGCTACATGGTATAAGTATAACTAATCTTTCCGGGTGAATGATCTGCTGATATTTTCAGTGTTCGTCTATATAGTTGATCATAAACCACATCCATAGTCTGATTTTGTGAACGTTAGGACATAAAAGTCAGGAATCAACCTATTCCAAGGGAACTTAATTCTGTGTTTTGAGTTAAATCATAGTCAAGTGATGGAGAAAGCATGCAAAATTATGTTTCATTATGTGTTAATGGCAGGATGAGTTGATTTGGAGAGCTTCATGGCTATACAAGGCAACAAAGGCACCAAAGTATTGGAAGTATGTCAAGGACAACATACACTATCTGGAGTCGTCCAACACCGTAGTGAGAAATATAAACGGTTCTCCTGTTTCATTTGTTGGTGGTGGCAGCACTGAATTCGGATGGGATAGCAAGCATGCCGGCATCAATATACTTGTTTCTCAAGTTAGTAATATAATTTTTTTTCTCTTGCATTTTTAGTACATTAATTTTTTTTGTTTTTTTCCCTATGAAGAGTGGACTGAAACCTTATACTGAACCTGAACTTTTCTCATGAATTTGCAGTGGGTAATGAATGATCCGGCCAACTCCAATCCCTTCGTTCCCAAAGCCGACCAGCTTATATGCTCCATTCTGCCTGAATCACCTGCTCCGAAATCAGTCACGTTTTCACCAGGTTGCTAGTTTGTCACAGAGTTTAATTTGATTTGCATTCTAACAACATAACATACTCGATTGGCTGATCTCTAACTACGTATGTAAGGTGGACTCTTGTTCAAAGCTGGATCTTGTAACCTGCAACATACGACATCCTTATCGTTTCTTCTTATAGTTTATGCTCGATACCTCAAAGGTGCCAGCAGAACAGTAAACTGTGGCAATAATGTTGTTCTTGGCCCAGCTCATTTGGTACATTTCACAAGAAAACAGGTATGTACATTACACAGGTAATATGTATGCATTACGTTCATTTTAGTGACTGAAACAGAACTATGCAGGTTGATTATATACTGGGAAGCAATCCACTGGGGATGTCTTACATGGTGGGATATGGTACAAAGTTTCCTCAAAGAATACATCATCGTGCTTCTGTGGTACCTTCCATGGTTAAGCATTCACAGCAAATGAAGTGCCACGACGGCGATCAGTACTTCAAAAGCGAAGCTCCAAACCAGAACTTGCTGATAGGAGCAGTTGTAGGGGGACCTGCCGAGAATGATACATTCGAAGATTCTCGATATGATCCTGGACAATCGGAGCCTGTTACATACAACAATGCCCCCCTTGTTGGTGTTTTGGCTTTCTTTAAAGCTCTATATAACTAAAAGCAGTACGTTTTACACATATTTTGGAACTAAATCGAAGGGGATCAAGTGTATTATGATTTGCGTTCCAATTTATCATTGTAACATTTTCGGTAAAAAGGAAATAAACATCAGCTGTTAAGATTCAATAGCCAGAAATTACTACTTTAAATTTTTTTTCATCTCTCTCATAAAAATTGCAGCTTATGTAGATCGGCTACATGTTTGACTAAACCCTAAGGAGAGAAAACTTCTCTCTGCAAGAAAGCGGCCGTCCAGTAAAAAGAAAGCCTCGTCCGGCGGAGGCCATGGCTTAGGCTGGTCTCTTGGCCATGCCGATGCCGACTGGTCTTGCTGCCGGACGGGAACAACTACGCCTAGGCCGCCTGAGATGGAGAAGACACGTGGTTCTGTCGGCAAGTTTTTGTTCTTTCATTGTTTCCAGTGAAGCTACGGTTTTTCTCGATTGAATTGCTTTGAAGTAGGGTGTGGAGTGGGGCGGCGTGGTGTGAATGGCGTCATGGCGGGGTGGTCATGGCGATCAGTTCAGATGACATTAAGGCGGTGGATGGCGGTGGTGCTTCTGGCTTCGGGTGCAACGACGGTGGTGCTGGAACATGGCGAGCCAGACTTGTAGGCTATGGTTTGTTTTTCTTTATTGGGCATGCTATTTTAGGTTTTTATTTATGGATTGTGATGTTAGATCTCAACCCAGCTCTATGTTTTAGTTTATCTTCTACAAATAAGTCCTTATATTAGGAACCGTAATGCACTTAATGTGCACTCGATGTACTAGCGCCTCTGGAATAGTACCGAAAGAGGATTTCCGCTAACTCTACGAATTTGATCAATGTAATGATTAGACCTATTTTCTATGTACCACAGTGGGTACTAACACTAGCTGTTTGTCTGTCCATCGAAGGCAGAGGCAGGGTATGTAACGGCATTTTCTGCCTTGAGATAAATATATTATCGCCCATGGCATATTCAAAAAAAAAAAAAAAAAAACAGAAATTACTACGTCAGTACCAATTTTTGGGAATTGACATTTGACAATGTCCTTACTAAAACTGACTTCCCTGATTATGCACCAAGACATATATTTTTGCTTTATCTTTAGGTAATTATGGTATGTCTCATTTTCTTTACTTTCCATTTGGGTTCGCTCACAATAATGTTGACAGAGGCAAATACCAATAAACAAAGATTTTTACCCAAATTTATCGATGTATTGCACAGTACTACTCTATTTCACACAAGGGCTCCCCTGGACTGCCCTGCCATATGCCTATATATAAGCGTAGATTATAGCTCCAAGTTTCTTCAAACTTGTAAGAAATCTTGAAAATGAGCAAATTAGTCATATCTGGTAGTAATTCTAAACAATCATTATGTTTGTTGATGGCAGCAGTAGGGATGTTGTCAATGGCAGCAGTAGTAAGCTCTGCGGTTCAACATAACTATGCAGATGCTTTGTCAAAGAGTATTTTGTTTTTTGAAGGGCAGAGATCAGGAAGGTTGCCGCGTACACAGCGAATGACATGGAGGAAGGATTCTGGTCTACGTGATGGCCTAGATGTTAAAGTAAGTCTACTGAAACCTTTCTCACTCCCAGTTGCTTGGTGTCCAAGACATGGAAATAGGTTATATCTGCAATTTACAGAGTCCTAGCCTTTGTGTCAGGATTCTTAGTTGATGTCTTGATGATGGTAAAAACAGGACCATGGAATTTTGGAACTATTTTCTTGAAACATGTCGAATAAATTTCAACTCCAATTAATCTTAGACACTTCTCTGTTATAGCTGATTCCTAAAGTTGCATTTTGATAACATTCTCTGTTAAAACCAGGTTCTTTAATATATATTGGTTTTTAATCCCAGATGGATCTGACGGGGGGTTACTATGATGCCGGTGACAATGTGAAATTTAACTTTCCGATGGCTTACACCACAACAATGTTGTCATGGAGTGTTATAGAATTTGGAAATTCAATGGGGTCAGAACTGCCGCATGCCTTGGAAGCCATTAGATGGGGGACTGATTATTTGCTAAAATGCACAAGAGTTAGAGGTTCTGTTGTTGGTGTAGTCGGTGACCCCAATGGTGATCACACTTGTTGGGAAAGGCCTGAAGACATGGACACTCCTCGAACATCTTACATAGTGACCACACAAAAGCCAGGTTCTGAAGTTTCAGCCGAGATTGCCGCCGCATTTGCAGCTTCTTCCATGGTGTTTCGTGGTTCTGACAAAGCATACTCCATGTTGCTTCTTCGCCGGGCAAGACAGGTACATCGCCAGAACAAGAATAGTTGTAAAACTTTCAGTTTAATACAGAAGTTGCAAATATTTGAGGAGAACAACACATTACTAACTAAATGTATTATCTACACGTAATACTTTTGAGCTAAATAATTCAAATTTGTGTCCATGGATAGGTGTTTCAATTTGCTGATAAATATAGGGGTTCTTATAATGGAAGTATTGGGAGTGGAGCATGCCCATTTTACTGTGACTTCAATGGCTACAAGGTAAAATATTTATTCAATTAGCTGACTTCAACTTGAGTCTCCAATTTTGCTAATCAATTTGCCTCGCAGGATGAATTGATTTGGGGAGCAGCATGGTTATACAAGGCAACCAAGTTTCCTGGTTATTGGAACTATGTAAAACAGAACATACATGCCATGAATTCGGAGTCCAATGTAGTCCTAAGAAATGTGGAAGGCCAATCATTTGCTTACAATGGCGGAGATTTCACCGAATTCGGATGGGATGCAAAGCATGCTGGCATTAACATACTTGTTTCTCAAGTATGCTACTTCATATGTGTGTCTTTCATAGTGGTCATGAATGTGATCATTGATTAAGATGTGTTCTTTGTTAACTTGCAGTGGGTGATGACTAACTCCGCCGAGTCCAATCCCTTTATCTCCAAAGCAGACGCGCTTGTTTGCTCCATTGTGCCTGAATCACCAGCTCCCAAATCAGTATCGTACTCACCAGGTAATTGACGACTAAGCTAATGATTCAACTTACAGTTTGAAAACTTAACGATTCTCAAATGCATCTTCTTATCATCAGGTGGGCTCTTGTTCAAACCCGGAGGGAGTAACCTGCAACATACAACCGCTTTATCGTTTCTTCTAGTAGTTTATGCAAGATATATGAATGCTGCAAGAAAAGTTGTACATTGTGGGAACAATGTTGCTGTCTCTCCAGCTAGGCTGGTAGAACTCACCAAAAGACAGGTGAATTGCGCTGAGCCAGTTTAGTTCCTTAAGTGACATATAGTGCAGTGTTTGGTTGGCTGAAATTCTGGTATGTTCAGGTTGATTATATACTAGGAAGCAATCCTAATAGAATGTCATACATGGTGGGATATGGTACAAGATTTCCCCAGAAGATACACCACCGCGGATCGGTGATACCTTCGATTGATCAGCACCCGCAACATATGCAGTGTCATGACGGAGACATGTACTTCAAAGCTGAGACTCCAAATCCAAACTTGCTGATAGGTGCCATTGTTGGAGGACCAGCTCAGGATGATACATTTCAAGATTCTCGATATGATGTTCCACAATCGGAGCCAACCACATACATCAATGCACCTCTTGTTGGTGTTTTGGCTTACTTCAAATTACCATCTTTCTAAAATTTTCGATACAAATATAAAAGTTAATTATATTAAAACGTAATCACTGAGCTGTGGCCAATTAGTCTTATTTTCTGTTATATTTTTGGAATTAAAGAAGATAAAGAGGGAGAACCAAAACTTCCCAAAGCAACAGGGCGCCGAGGAGAATCACCACGGGCCTTACAAACAGAGTGATGTATATATAATTCTTGTAGATCCAGCACCATGCCAGGCCCTGTTGGGAAATAAGAGCCGCCTAATACAAAGCTGACGAAGGATAGATAATTATCCCAGGATCTAATTTCCCACCCTCGTGTGATTTGCGAAAATAGCAACAAAAAGATGATACAATATTTAACGAGGTTCAGCAAGTGCCTACGACCTCGGGGCAGAAGTGGTACTTTCTTCTACTATACTAAATAATGGGATTACAAGAAACACTCACTTTAGACTAACTAAAGTGGTAACACACCTCTCTCTCACACAAAGATGAATTTTCTTCTCACTTAATTGAGAAACTCTTTCTCTCAATCTCTCAAGTGACAATTACACTACTACACAAACTCTCTCTAGTTTGTATCTTTGCCTTGAGGTATTGCAGCCATCTTTCATGCCTTTATATAGGCAATTGGCTCCATGCAAACACCATGCACACACCATGCATGTAACATGCATTAGAAGCAAAGTCAAGCATTCTCCATGTTTCATGCTCAATGTTGGCATGCCCATCAATGCATGCATACTCCATCTTCAAAGATTGCTGCCACGTCCATCTATGTTTATAGGTTTGTTTCTTACCTTTCAAAATATACTGCATCCACCTTTCTATTCATATAGCAACCAACCTTGTGTAATTGAATGAGTCACCAAGGCTACAGCAACAAATGCTTTTCTCATGTGGTAAACACCACATGAATTTCCTCTTCCAATTAAGGAGGGACTGACGCATCAATCTCCCCCTCCCGACTTAGTTGGAGGAATGCGCCATTCCTGACGCTCTTCTGCAAAACTCAAACTTCTCCTTTGGTAATGACTTAGTCATCATATCTGAAATGTTGTCATCTGTGTGAATCTTCTCGAGTTATAGTTGCTTGGCTTCCAGTACATCACGTATCCAGTGATACCTCACATCAATGTGCTTTGACCTCGAGTGAAAGCTCGAATTCTTACTCAGATGAATTGCGCTTTGACTATCACAATGCAGAACATACTTTTGTTGCTTATGGCCCAATTCCTGTAGAAATTTCTTCATCCACAAAATTTCTTTACAAGCTTCCGTAGCTGCTATGAACTCTGCTTCTGTAGTTGATAAAGCAACACATTTTTGTAGCTTTGATTTCCATGAGACAGCTCCCCCTGAAAAAGTAATCAGGTATCCAGATGTAGACTTTCTTGAGTCAACATCTCCGGCCATATCTGCATCTGTATAACCAATCAGTTCACGCTCCCCGGTTCCAAAACATAAACCCATTTTGGAAGTACCTTTAAGATATTTGAGAATCCACTTCACAGCAGTCCAATGCTCTTTGCCTGGATTAGACAAATATCGACTGACAACACCAACCACGTGTGTTATGTCTGGTCTTGTACACACCATTGCATACATCAGACTTCCTACCGCTAAGGCATATGGCATCTTTGCCATTTCTTCCTTCTCTTTCTCACTTGCAGGACTCTGCTTTGAGCTGAGCTTAAAGTGACTAGCGAGTGGAGTAGCAACTGGATTTGCCTTCTCCATGTTGAACCCTCTTCAATTCCTTCTCGATATATTTTTCTTGTGATAACCACAACTTCCCGTTCTCTCTATAACGTTTAATATTCATACCAAGAATCGGCTTTGCGGGTCCCAAGTCCTTCATAGAAAAGGACTTACTAAGCTCTTGCTTCAGTTTGCTAATCTTGTCACCATCTTGTCCTACGATCAACATGTCATCAACATACAAGAGTAGTATGATGTCACCACCTGAGAAATTCTTCACAAATACACAATGGTCTGATGTCGTCCTCTGATATCCTTGCTCAATCATGAAGGAATCAAACTTCTTATACCATTGTTGCAGCGCCTGCTTTAGTCCGTACAAACTCTTTTTCAGTTTGCACACGAGACCTTCTTGGCTTTTGACTTTGAATCCTTTTGGCTGCTCCATATAAATTTATTCTTCAAGGTCACCATGAAGGAAAGCCGTCTTCACATCAAGCTGTTCAATCTCCAGCTTTAAACTTGCAGCCAAACCAAGTACCACCCTGATAGATGTCATCTTCACCATGGGCGAGAAAATTTCTTCAAAGTCAATTCCGTTTTTCTGACTGAAACCTTTAACGACCAGCCTTGCCTTGAATCTGGGTCGTGAGCTACTCTCCTCGGTCTTCAGTTTGTACACCCATTTGTTTCTGAGTGCTCTCTTACCTTTCGGTAACTACATCAGCTCATAAGTCTGGTTCTCATCCAAGGATTGCATCTCTTCTTGCATGGCTTCCAACCACCCCCCCTTGTGGTCATCCGTCAGAGCTTCTTCATAAGTCTTTGGTTCTCCTCCGTCTGTGAGAGTAACGAACTCATCTGGAGGGTATCTTTTCGAGGTTCTGCGTTCCCTGGTTGATCTCCGAGGGGTCGGTGCCTCTTCCTCATCATCAATTGCATCATCAACTGGACCATCGATCATCTAGTCATTTGCCGCATCACTAGTTTCTCTGCCATCTTGCTTTGTTGGCGGATGAACTTTATCCGTACTGATCGGATATTCTCTGGGTTGCTTAGGCTTCTCAAACTTCTAAGTATCTTCGATGTTTTGATCTTCGAAGAAGACAACATCTCTGCTTCTGACAATCTTTTTATTGACAGGATCCCACAGCCTGTACCCATATTCTTCATTTCCATATCCCAAGAATATGCGTTCTTTCGACTTCCTATCCATCTTTGATCTTTCATCTTTGGGAATGTGGACAAATGTTTTGCAACCAAATACCTTCAAATGATTGTATGAGACGTCCTTACCAGTCCAAAACTTGTTCGGCACGTCACCATTCAATGGAGCTAAGGGAGAAAGGTTGATCGCATCAACTGCAGTCATTAGAGCTTCACCCCAAAAGCTCTTAGGCAGCTTAACATGAGATAACATTGTTCTGATTCTTTCAACAATAGTTTTGTTCATCCTCCTCTCGGCCACTCCGTTGTGCTGAGGAGTCTTTGGAACAGATCGTTCATGCCTGATTCTGTTACTTTTGCAGTAGTGTCTGAACGCTCCCATGTACTCTCCCCGGTTATCGGTGCTAATGCATTTCAGGGTTTTGCTGGTCTCTCGTTCAACTCCGGCATGAAATTGCTTGAATACTTCTAGCACTTTATCTTTAGTTCTCAGTGCATAAGCCCATACCTTCCTGGAATGATCATCAATGAAGGTAACGAAGTATCTTGCACCTCCGTGAGTACTCGTGGTCATGGGACCACATACATCAGAATGTACAACATCCAAAACATTGAATTTCCTTGGTGCAAGGGAACGATGGAATGAAGCTCGATGTTGCTTTCTAGCCAAACAGTGCGTACATGCTTTTAGAGGCATATCTTTAACATTAACATCAGTTAGTACCTCTCTTTTGGCTAGAATAGTGAGTCCCTTCTCGCTGATATGACCGAGCCGCTTGTGCCATAGCTCTACCGGCGAATCTTCTCCGAGTGTAACTGCATACCCACTACAGACTTTTGCATATGTCATGTAGAGAGTATTCTCCTTCTTTCCTCGGGCTAGAATTTCTGGACCTCTCTTGAGCTTCCACTTTCCATCACCAAAGATATTTGTGCAGCCTTC